>OU342745.1:196423504-197023504 GCA_910589775.1 Avena eriantha
TGTGGTTCATGAAAAGAATAGATATGCAATGACACTGGGTGTGGTTCATGAAAAGAATAGACATCCAATGACTCTAGCTGTGGTTCATGAAAAGAACACACATGCAATGACACTGGGTGTGGTTCATGAAAAGAACAGACAGGCAATGACACAGGTGGATCCTTATGTGCGTTTCATGAAAAGAACAGACATGCAATGACACTGGTGGATCCTTATGTGGTTTGTTTATAGGCATGCAATGACACTGGTGGATCCATGTGTGGTTCATGAGAAGAACAGACATCCAATGAAACTGGTGGATCCTTATGTGGTTTGTTTAGAGGAACAGACAGGCAATCACACTAGGTGGATCCATATGTGGTTTATGGAAGTAACAGACATGGAATGACTCTAGCTATGATTCATGAAAAGAACAGACATGCAATGACACTGGTGGATCCTTATGTGGTTCATGAAAAGAACATACATGCAATGACACTGGTGGATCCTTATGTGGTTCATGAAAAGAACAGACAAACAATGACACCGGTGGATCCACGTGTGCTTCATGAGAAGAACACACATCCAGTGACACCGGGTGTGGTTCATGAAAAGAATAGATATGCAATGACACTGGGTGTGGTTCATGAAAAGAATAGACATCCAATGACTCTAGCTGTGGTTCATGAAAAGAACACACATGCAATGACACTGGGTGTGGTTCATGAAAAGAACAGACAGGCAATGACACAGGTGGATCCTTATGTGCGTTTCATGAAAAGAACAGACATGCAATGACACTGGTGGATCCTTATGTGGTTTGTTTATAGGCATGCAATGACACTGGTGGATCCATGTGTGGTTCATGAGAAGAACAGACATCCAATGACACTGGTGGATCCTTATGTGGTTTGTTTAGAGGAACAGACAGGCAATCACACTAGGTGGATCCATATGTGGTTTATGGAAGTAACAGACATGGAATGACTCTAGCTGTGATTCATGAAAAGAACAGACATGCAATGACACTGGTGGATCCATGTGTGGTTCATGGGAAGAACAGACATCCAATGACACTGGTTGACTCTAGTTGTGGTTCATGAAAAGAACAGACATGCAATGACACTGGTGGATCCATATGTGGTTTGTCAGGAGAACACACATGCATTGACATTAGGTGTGGTTCATGAAAAGAACAGACATGCAATGACACTGGTGGATCCTTATGTGGTTTGTTTAGAGGAACAGCCATGCAATGACTCTAGATATGGTTCATGAAAAGAATAGACATGCAATGACACTAGCTGTGATTCATGAAAAGAACAGTCATGCAATGACACTGGTGGATCCATGTGTGGTTCATGAGAAGAACACACATCTAATGACACTGGTGGACTCTAGCTGTGGTTCATGAAAAGAACAGACATGCAATGACACTGGTGTATCCATATGTGGTTTGTCAGGAGAACACACATGTAATGACATTAGGTGTGGTTCATGAAAAGAACAGACATGTAATGACACTAGTGGATCCTTATGTGGTTTGTTTAGAGGAACATACATGCAATGACTCTAGATATGGTTCAGGAAAAGAACATGCATGCAAAGACACTGGTGGATCCATGTGTGGTTCATGGGAAGAACACACATCCTATCACACTGGTGGACTCTAGCTGTGGTTCATGAAAAGGACAAACATGCAATGACATTGGTGGATCCATATGTGGTTTGTGAGGAGAACACAGATGTAATGACTCTAGCTGTGGTTCATGAAAAGAACAGACATGCAATGACACTGGTGGATCCATGTGTGGTTCATGGGAAGAACACACATCCAATGACACAGGTGGACTCTAGCTGTGGTTCATGAAAAGAACAGACATGCAATGACACTGGTGGATCCATATGTGGTTTGTCAGGAGAACACACACGCAATGACATTAGGTGTGGTTCATGAAAAGAACAGAGATGCAATGACACTGGTGGATCTTTATGTGGTTTGTTTAGAGGAACAAACATGCAATGACTCTAGATATGGTTCATGAAAAGAACAGACATGCAATGACACTAGATGTGGTTCAGGAAAAGAACAGACATGCAATGACACTAGTGGATCCATGTGTGGTTCATGAAAAGAAAAGACTTCAATGACACTGGTGGACTGTAGCTGTGGTTCATGAAAAAAACAGACATGCAATGACACTGGTGGATCCATATGTGGTTTGTTAGGAGAACACACATGCAATGACATTAGGTGTGGTTCATGAAAAGAACAGACATGCAATGACACTGGTGGATCCTTATGTGGTTTGTTTAGAAGAACACACATGCAATGACACTGGTGGATCCATGTGTGGTTTATGAGAAGAACACACATCCAATGAACTCTAGTGGATCTATCTTGGCATAAATTGATGTATTCCACGATGTATTTCATTGTACAAGACACTTTCCATTTTTATACTACTCAGTTTTGCCCTTGGTTTTATGTGGTACTACTTAGTTTCCCCCCTCTCTATCTTTCGTAGAAGCCCAAACCTGTGCTCACCCTGTCTGCTACTCCTTGATTGGTTGTCACAGTAACAAACATGCAATGACACTAGGTGTGGTTCATGAAAAGAACAGACATGCAATGGCACTAGTAGATCCTTATGTGGTTCATGAAAAGAACATACATGCAATGCCATTGGGTGTGGTTCATGAAAAGAACAGACATGCAATGACATTGGGTGTGGTTCATGAAAAGAACAGACATGCAATGACACTGGTGGATCCTTATGTGTGGTTCATGAAAAGAACCGACATGCAATGACACTTGTGGATCCTTATGTGGTTTCTTTAGAGGAACAAACATGCAATTATACCGGTGGATCCACGTGTGGTTCAGGAGAAGAACACACATCCAATCACACTTGTGGATCCTTATGTGGTTTGTTTAGAGGAACATACATGCAATCACACTAGGTGGATCCATATGTGGTTTATGGAAGTAACAGACATGCAATGACTCTAGCTGTGATTCATGAAAAGAATAGACATGCAATGACACCGGTGGATCCATGTGTGGTTCATGGGAAGAACAGACAGGCAATGCCACTGGTGGATCCTTATGTGATTTGTTTAGAAGAACACACATGCAATGACACTGGGTGTGGTTCATGAAAAGAACAGACATGCAATGACACTGGTGGATCCTTATGTGGTTTGTTTAGAGGAACAGACATGCAATGACACCAGTGGATCCACGTGTGGTCATGAGAAGAACACACATCCAATGACACTGGTAGATCGTTATGTGGTTCATGAAAAGAACAGACATGAAGTGACACCGGGTGTGTTTCATGAAAGAATAGACGTGCAATGAAACTCAGTGTGGTTCATGAAAAGAACAGACATGCAATGACACTGGTGGATCTTTATGTGGTTCATAAAAAGAACAGACATGCAATGACACTGGTGGATCCTTATGTGGTTCATGAAAAGAAGAGACAGGCAATGACACTGGTGGATCCCTAATGTGGTTTGTTTAGAAGAACACACATGCAATGACACTGGGTGTGGTTCATGAAAAGAACACACATCCAATGACACTGGTGGATCCTTATGTGGTTTGTTTAGAGGAACAGGCATGCAATGACACCGGTGGATCCACGTGTGGTTCATTTGAAGAACACACATCCAAAGACACTGGTAGATCCTATGTGGTTCATGAAAAGAACTGACATGCAGTGAAACTTGGTGTGGTTCATGAAAAGAACAAACATGCACTGACACTGGGTGTGGTTCATGAAAAGAATAGACATGCAATGACACTGGTGGATCCTTATGTGGTTTGTTTAGAAGAACACACATGCAATGACACTGGTGGATCTATGTGTGGTTTATGAGAAGAACACACATCCAAGGAACTCTAGTGGATCTATCTTGGCATAATTTGATGTATTCCACGATGTATTTCATTGTACAAGACACTTTCCATTTTTATACTACTCAGTTTTGCCCTTGGTTTTATGTGGTACTACTTAGTTTTGCCCCCCTCTCTATCTTTCGTAGAAGCCCAAACTTGTGCTTACCCTGTCTACTACTGCCCGATTGGTTGTCACAGTTGTCACGCGGATCGTGCGCCACAACCGTTGATTCTGTGCGATCCAACGATGATCGTTGCACACGTCGTGCCCTTCACAGTACAACGTGACCCTAGCGTAAGACAGCACGGACGTCTCCCTGAGCGAGACTTCTACAAGAAGGAACACGATGCCGTCCATGGAAAAAGTCTTCGAGCGGTCATGTCAAGTTTAATCAAGTCTGAAAAGCCTACTACTGCTACTACAACTCATACACAGGGAAAAAGGGTCATCGAGTGCACGGTTTTCGACGGGTCGCTGCAATTTATTGCCACTTGATTTTAATTAGACATATCCCAATTTTACGCAGCGCTCTCAATCTCACTTCCAACTGGGCCCTACCGCTAGTAAATTCTAGGAGTCAAGGGCCCCCCCTCGAGTAGATCTAACGTTGCTAGAAATTAGTTCCGCGCCACTTGCATGTAGTGGAATCGAGGTCTGTCATGACCGTGTTTTCAATGGAGCTCTAAAGTGGAGACCGTGGCTGTTTCAAAAAAAGGGAACCGAAAAAAGGGTGGAGATTGTGGTAACCCCCCGCCCACCACATGTGTCCACTCGAGGACTACGAACGGTCCAGTGTTTATAACCCCCCTCGACCTTCTTCTTCCATGAGCTCGTGTCATTTCCCCCAGTCTGTCTAGTCCCAAGACCCCAATCTACACCTGCCGCGCGCGCCGAAGCTCCCTCGTTTGCACTACCTCCTTCCCTTGGTGCGCCATGAAGCGTACGCGTGGAGATGATCCGAAGGTGAAGCCAGTTGAAGGCACAGCAGCAGATGGCTCAGTCGTCACCAAGCAGGCGGAGACGTCTTCTCCAGGCACGAAAGCTGCCCGTCCCTGCACCGTCGAGGGTGCGGACTCATCTGTCCAGCCAGTAGCCGTCACCGCCGAGCAGCAGGTGGTAGCCGTCGCTGCCGAGCAGCAGGTGGTAGCCGTCGCCGCCGAGCAGCAGTTGGTTGCCGTCGCAGCCGAGCAGCTGGTGGTAGCCATCGCCGCCGAGCAGCAGGTAGTAGCCGTCGTTGCAGAGCAGCAGGTGGACGACAACGTCGTGGTGCTAGCGGCAGATCTGGATGGGGGGCAGGCGACAGACGGAGGCAATCCGGTGATCTACATCGACGACCCCATCGCCATTCAAGAAATCTTCGATGCAATCGCGGAGAATGACGAGTTCGAGGAGGAGGTCCCTAATGCGGAGTCCGAGGTACTACATTACTAGCTTCTCTAGTCGCAGCCGCAGTTTTCACTGTTCATACATAGGATTTGCTCAATCATGTACAGATTCTTTTGCCCTTGAAGTAGGGTAGTATATATATGATTCGATCGGTTGATTGATGCATCTGCCCTAGTCACAAAACCCCAATCCTTCTAGTCACAAAACCCCAATCTGCTCATCTGCCATCTAGTTGATTTTGCTAGTTGAGTGTTGATTTTGATACACATCAGGCCTATAACATTACATTTCTATTCCTTACTGAGCCCAATGATTCAATTTTGCCCCAAGATAGTGCAAGGGCATCTGATGGTCTCGTTTTCTTAGGGATGGTTAGTGGCCCTGAGGCAGCAATGCACATAAACAATATAGGTTGTGATGTTGGTACTTTGGTTCCCCAACTCCATCTCTGAAACAAATTTTGAGGCCCTTGATTTATTCTCATATGGAACTACAAATATGATCCTTGAATTGTTTCTGATCTTTTAATGATTGGTATGATGCATATGTATATGAATGGTTTTGATCATAAGTATTTTTAACATGTACCTGAAGATTAATTGTTTGGTTTTTTATTTATAATTACAATATTTAGGCTTGTTTTTGTACCTGACTATGTATATCCCTGAATAATGTTTTGTACGATTACATTTCAATTTCATATTGTGGCCAATGATTCAAATTTTCCCCAAAAGAGAGGTAGACACATTGGTGTCAGATTTTTTCAGGGACGAGTTAGTGAACCTGGGGCGATGTACAAGAACAATATAGGCTGTGCAATTGTTACTTGGTTCACTTACGCTGTCCCTGTAGAAACTTATGAGGCCTTAATCTTTGTTCTACATTCATAGAACTATGATATTCGAATTACCTATTCCATGCATTCAGTGTATAAGAATTACATTTTAGTTTGTCACCGAGGCCGATGATTGAAATTTTCCCCAAAAGAGTTCAAGGGGAGACACGTATGACGGTGTCGTGTTTTAGGGATGGGTTGGTGAACCTGAGGCAACAATGCACAAAAACAATATAGGTTGTGTTGTTGGTACTTTGGTTCTCCAACTCCATCTCTGAAACAAATTATGAGGCCCTAGATTTATTCTCATATGGAACTACATATATGATCCTTGAATTGTTTCTGATCTTTTAATGATTGGTATGATGCATATGTATATGAATGGTTTTGATCATAAGTATTTTTTAACATGCACCTGAAGATCAATTGTTTGGTTTTTTATTTATAATTACAATATTTAGGCTTGTTTTTGTACCTGACTATGTATATCCATGAATAATATTTTGTACGATTACATTTCAATTTCTTATTGTGGCCAATGATTCAAATTTTCCCCAAAAGAGAGGAAGACACATTGGTGTCAGATTTTTTCAGGGACGAGTTAGTGAACCTGGGGCGATGTACAACAACAATATAGGCTATGCAATTGTTACTTGGTTCACTCACGCCGTTCCTGAATAAAGTTATGAGGCCGCAATCTTTATTCTACATTCATATAACTATGATATTCGAATTATCTATTCCATGCATTCATAGTGTATAAGAATTTCATTTTAGTTTGTCACCGAGGCCAATGATTGAAATTAGTCCCAAAAGAGTTCAAGGGGAGACACGTATGATGTGTCGTGTTTTAGGGATGGGTTGGTGAACCTGAGGCAGCAATGCACACAAACAATAAAGGTTGTGCTGTTGGTACTTTGGTTCGCCAACTCAATCTCTGAAACAAATTATGAGGCCCTAGATTTATTCTCATATGGAACTACATATATGATCCTTGAATTGTTTCTGATATTTTAATGATTGGTAAGATGCATATGTATATGAATGGTTTTGATGATAAGTATTTTTAACATGCACCTGAAGATTAATTGTTCGGTTTTTTATTTATAATTACAATAGTGAGGATTGTTTTTGTACCTGACTATGTATATCCCTGAATAATGTTTTGTACGATTACATTTCAATTTCTTATTGTGGCCAATGATTCAAATTTGTCTTAAAAGAGAGGCAGATACATTGGTGTCAGATTTTTTCAGGGATGAGTTAGTGAACCTGGGGCGATGTATAACAACATTACAGGTTGTGCAATTGTTACTTGGTTCGTTGACTCCATCCTGAAGAAACTTATGAGGCCACAATCTGATGCAATTATTTGTCATTGTGTTGAGATGAAATGAAATATGAACTGATCAAACTATTGCTGAGATGCTTTATCTTTGATATCCACGGATATATTGTCTTACATATACATGTTGTCAATTCTTGAGTTGTAATACAATTCAATCATATGTATGAGTTCTAAGTTATGTTCTTAAAATTCAATAGGAGGATGATGATGACGTGGACGATAGCAAGGAATCCAGGGACAACAAGAGCCGCTACGTGCTGAGGCGGTTACGGTGTGGGCTAATCCGTTTCCACCGAAGGGGGAAACTGTTTTGCCCATTCTGTGGCAGAGCAATCAACGTTGACCTCGATAGCATGATGCAGCACGCGGATGGCATTGCCACAGGGGAGGAAGAAGCCATAGGCCGATCACCTTGGCGCGGCACGCAGCCTACGGTAAATTCCTCCGGGAGTATGTTAGATCTGGCCTGTATCCCATCGACTAGGCTGTCGCTGCCTCCTGCTGATAAACCCCTGCCCTGCTAGGCGTCTCTGTGTCCCAGCCTCCTGCTGCAACCCCTGCTTTTATTTTGTTCTAGTTAATTATTACCTATGTGTGGCATGTAAGACAATATATCCGTGGTGTCTCTGGTGAACCTTATATATTAATCTACTCCTTTGTATAGAGTGCCTTAAAGTTTCTAGTGTTCAATTATATTTACTGATCATGCTCATGCACACTACAAAATATTTCTAGTGCTTGATTATATTATAATTTTGTAATGAAGTAACTAAATGTGCATATGAAATTAGCTAGTTCATGCGAGAATATGAAATTAGCTGTGCATTTTTCTATGTGAGAAATTGAGAGAAGTCATTTATATTTTGTCTTTCATAATTAAACATAATGAAGTTAGTACAGCCCAAGAGATTTGAACAAAAGAGATTTGCTAGTTTAACATACAACAACACTTACAGGCCCAACATGGCAGAACTTGGAGAGCCCCAGAACTTGAGCTACCACAGAGACCTCGGCAGAGGTTGCAGAATTGGCGCGGGTGCAACCACGGTGACGTCGAGCTCGGATTCTAGAGGAGGAAAACAGAAGCGAGCATGGTCGACAAGGTGATATATCCCACCGGGAACCAATTCTCGTCCCCGACCGTTCCATGGGTGCGTCCACGGTGAGGGCGAGCTCCGACTCGGGATGGGGAGGAGAGCGAGGCCGAGCAGCTTCGTCACTTCCCAGCTCTGCGCCATGGCCGCGACCACAGATTGCCGCTCCGGGGAAGAAGACGAGTAATGGATGCAGGCGCCAACACTGCAAGCCTACAGGGAGGAGAGCTGGGCCGAGCAAGTTCGTCCACGTCCCAGCTCCGCGCCGTGGCTGCGACACCCCACAGATTGCCGCTCCAGGGAAGAAGAAGACGCGTAATGGATGCAGGCGCCAACGCTGCAATCCTAATTGACACCTAAGCGACGGGAGCGACATAACAGCGAGAACTGACAGGGGGGCCGAACTTGACGGCCGTTAGCCTGATTTTTTGAATTGAAACATAAAGTTGAATTCGTGCCGAAAAAGACCCTTTGAGTATTTGGCACACCAACTATAGTCATCGCGGATGATTTTAGGGAACTTGGGTACCGCATTGCCTGGACATACCAACTTTCGGTCCACAAAATGATATTTTCCCCCACTGCACCCCCGCCATGTAGCTAGGTCACCATCTCACCGGCGATGTGTTCGTCGTCGACAACGACCGTGCGCTGTTGATCTAGTTCTAATCGTGCGGTCCTTATCGCCCTGTATCGCTTCACGTGAGATGTACCACTGACATGTGGACCCCCCTGTCAGCTGTCCTCCACTCCGCGGAGTGTACACGGGCCGGCCCATTTAGTTTCCCGCGCGACCCATATGATTCAAATAAATCCTTTTCTATTTTAGCTGAAACTTAATTCTGTCCCTTAGTTTGAAAATCAATTCAGAAAGTTCTACAAATCCAAATTAGACGATCCCAATTTTGTTTGAAAGCTAGTTAAAATCGTTATCCAAGGCAGTTGGATTTAAATCATTTAGAGTTAGAGATCTCTCCTAGTAAAAATAACAAGACAGAAGATTTTTCACATTCAAACATTTTTCTAAAATCAACCATAATAGCTTTTGAGTTGATTCCAACTCTCAAAAATCACATTTAACCATACCTATCTGAATATGCAATAATATTAAGGTTTGCATGCAGTGACTTTGGACTAGTACCAAAATAATGCTATATAGGCATTTCTAGTCACTTTAAATCATTAATTATTAAACTTAAATTTATTAAAATGTGATCCAACCTTTAAATCACCTTCCCATATATTAGAATATGTGGTGATGACATGCGTCCACATGATCCCATATTTTAATTGGATAATATTAAATCTTAGTTATTTTCAGTGAGTAGAAATTACTTTTCTCAAATAAAAAGAATGAAACTAGTTCATTAAACCTTGTGATGTTTGTGATGATACTAGATCATCATATATGTGCCTTAGTGTGCTAAATAGACTATTTTAGTATTGTTTGGTGATTGTGTATCCCGTATGTATTTATAGACGGTAGTGCCGACCAAGCTCTTGAGGAGGAGGAGTTCTATCAAGAGGAAGAGGAAGAGAATTTCAACCACTTCACTACACAAGGCAAGCCATCATTAACAATGCAAGCTAACCCCTGCAAGTATTATACTTAGCAAGCCTAGCACTTCAAGTAAACTAAGCAAGCTATTGTTAGCAAGCTAGAACTAAGCTAGATGACCTAAGAAAGATGCTTTAGGCATGCTT
Organism: Avena eriantha; assembly: GCA_910589775.1. Classification (NCBI taxonomy): domain Eukaryota; kingdom Viridiplantae; phylum Streptophyta; class Magnoliopsida; order Poales; family Poaceae; genus Avena; species Avena eriantha. The sequence continues at coordinate 196,433,759 of OU342745.1, forward strand.
TGGTTATGTTTTGACTTATACCTACCCCAAGTTTTCTTATTCTTTACTTTGTTTATAGATATCATAAAAAGTATAAAACTTGGCCTATCTAGTTAGACTTAGATGTCATTCTATGGCATGAGAGTGATATTAGCCACCCTACCTTAGTGAACACTCTTAACTTAGTAGTTTAGAGCTAAACCAAACTTGATCACTTTAGATGGGAATATTTGGTGAAAATGACTTGTGAAAACCTTGGAATGATGAGTCATTCTATTGAGATGTTTTGACATGTGTTGAGAAACACAAATGGTTTATGATGATGAAAATGTTGAGGCATGAGCCTTAGCCCCTTTATAAAAACTGATGGTTGGGATCGGATGCGATACAATTCCAATTTTTACCGTACAACCACAATACCTGAATTGGGTAGGGCTTAGCCGGAAGTTTATATGCATTAGTATTACTTCCCTCGCGGGAGAGGTTTGAGCTGAGGCTACCTCTCAATGTTGTCCACCTATGTAGTGCCCAGGATGACAGATGGTCATGGTTAGGAGGCCAAGCTCATAGGAGAGGTGCTTATACTAGGGTGTGTAATTGAAAGGTTATGTTTGATTATCTGCATACTAAGTATGATGATTCAGGGTTATCCTTGACAGATGTATTAAATCTTGTGGTGAAAGTGTACCACCTCTGTAGAGTGTCAAACTATTCGAATAGCCGCGTCCACGGTTATGGACAGTTGGAGTGGCCATACTATTCCGTCATCAGATGTTTTCAAAATGACTTATGAAATAAATGAGGAATCTTGACTTGACCACAACAGGGTTGTGACTATGAAACTAGCTTCCCAACTTAAGTGATTTTAGAATTTTATTTTATCTTTCTTTGTCTCTGAACTCATCTTAGGTTTCAAACTCAAATTTACAAGTAAACTTAGAGTTAGCATTCCTACTAGCACTACCTTACTTGTTAGTGATAGTTTGCGAGTACTTAAAGAGTACTCATGGCTTTGTCCCTGGCTATTCTCATGGCCAGACTATGAAGAGGAGTACCAAGATGAAGGACAGCAGGACGACTATGATAACTAGGATCCTCTCCCATCGGTAGCATTTCCTATGACACTGAAGATGGATCCCACTGCTACGCTTATTATTTATTCAATTGCTTGTTGTATTAAGACTGGATCATGAAATCCTTTATTCGTGTAAGACCTTATTATGGTTTGTAATGGATGATGTACTGTGGTATCCAATCTGTTATGTCTCGCAAAAATGGTAATCCTAGGATTGCTAGGTATGGCATCACAGGCATCTGGATTAAAAACCCGGGTGTTGACAATAAGGGGCAGCATTATGGTCACCCTCCCTGTCTATGGACTAGGGGGAGAGGGCTGACAACGCCCTATATAAGGAGCCCCCTCCTAACTCAGAGGGGACGGATCCCAGATATCTAAAACCCTAGGCTTTCATCTAGCATTGTAACCTCGTGAGGCAAGCGAGCAATACAATTAAGAAGGACTAGGGATTTTACCTCCTCACTGAAGGGTTCGCAGCATAGAAAACAAAAATTTCCTACGATGGGAACTATATGCCAAGATCTATCTATTAGATACAAGCAACGGGTGGATATACATCCATAGAGAACTTACCCTCGAAGACAACAAAGCTTTGTTAATGAGATGGAACTCGTGAATGATGTAGTCGTACACTTGCCGATCTCAAGATCCTGATGAAGTCCAGCAGGTCCGGCTCCAGCACGTTCGGCTCCAGCACGTCCATCAGATCCATCTCCAGCAAGGTCCAGCACCACCAAGTCCAGCACCGCAAAGCAGCGGTGCATCCGTGATCGCACACACGTCCGGTATCCCGACAACCTCCGTCCCTCGCTCCAGCAAAGCAGCGGAAGCAGCAACTCCTTTCCAGATAAAGCCACCGAGAACATATATCTTGCTAATCCGAGACCATGGGAATAATACTAGAGGGGGAGAGAGATCCTTCACGAGGAGGTTCGTGGAAGAAGGGGTGTGAGGGGGGGCCTTTTATAGGAGGAGGGGGTACCCCTCCCCCATGGCCGGCGCCCCATGGGAGGCTGACTCTTCACCTCCCCCATTCATGTGGTAGTAACCCCCTCCACATTAAAATGCCCCTTCAGATTCTCTTTTAAAGTCTCCACTTTAAATGCATTAAATTTCTCCAAATTTAATGCTCTCTCATTTAATAAAACCCTTTTATTAAATTTATTCAGAATTTTGTTAATTACTTTAATTAACAAACATTCACATAAAACCCACTGCAAGATTTCAATATTACATGCAGAACCAATTTTTGCAATTTCTCCCCAAACAGTTTCGGTGTCTATTGAAATAATTCTAACGCTTTCTTAAATCTTTATCTGAAACATATTTGGTCCAAATGGTGTCGATATTCCTTAAGTGTGTCACCCTACGGTTTGCGAATAATATAGACATGACTGAGACCCCTCTCCGATCAATAATCAGCAGTGGGACCTGGAGATCCGTAATGACTCCCACATATTCAACGATGAGTTATGTGATCGTGAGAACCTTTAACGCTGGTAACTAAGCCCTTTGTCTCGCGATATATTACATGTCCAAGATTCGATCATCGGTATGTCCATACCTAGTTTGATCTCGTTACCGACATGTACTCTTTTCTCGTTCCCGTGATATAATATTCTAGTGATGTTATCACTTGCTTGTAAGCTAATCAATGTGATATCACCGAGAGGGCCCAGAGTATATCTATCCGTCATCGAGATGGACAAATCCCACTCTTGATCCATGAGCCTCTACATAACACTTTCGTAGCACTGAACCCACCTTTATAATCACCCTTTCACGGTGTGACGTTTGATGTTATTAAGATACTCTTCCAGTGTTAGGATTACTTCGTATGATGTTATAGAAATATAAACACAATGAATTTGATCGTAATGCTATACTTCGGATCAATGTTCATCACATCATTCCACTAATGTTGTGACCTCGTTATTAACAACATCCAATGTCCATGATCAGGAAACCTTGATCATCTTGTTAATCAACGAGATAGTTTATATGAGAGGCATAACTAGGAACCTTCTATTTGTTTATTAAACACACATGTATTAACGTTTCCAATTAATACAATTATAGCATGTAAAATAAACTTTTATCATAAACAAGGAAAAATATAATAACAACTTCATTATTGCCTCTCGGGCATATTCCCTTCAGTCTCCCACTTGCACTAGAGTCAATAATCTAGTTTGTAAACTTGTGTACTCAACACCTATGGCTTTCTGGTGTTGCATATACGCGTTTGCTAGTGGTAAACATCATCTTCGGATCTAACACTTTCAGTTCCGTGTGTATTTGCATGTCTTTGCGTCTCTACGCATCACTCATTCTGAAATGAGATGGCATTGTATAAATTTGGTCCTTTGGTGAGACCTTTAGTTCGTTTGAGTTAAACTATGTTGATATTATTGTCATACAGTATATCTTCATAGTATTAGCCAACTTTGAACCACACCTAGTTTGATAACAAACTACTTAACACAAATGCCCTACTTTGTTGCTACTATAGCAGCCATATACTTAGCCTTTTGTTGTAGTATCCGTCACAATGTCTTAACTTTGGAACTCATGCAAATCCATAATGGAACATCCTTTCCATTATATTGTGCCACCCATAGTCTAAATTGAGATAAATTTAGTGTATATCTTGTGACAAAACTAGTATCAGTGTAACACTTTACAATGAACTACTTTTAACTATTTGCCACTTATATATGATATATTCTTAGTTCTTCCAAAGATCATAAGAATATCATTTAATATCGTCCAATGATCATCTTATGAGTCATTCTGGTATATGCTCATAACATTTAGAGCATAGGACATATCCGGATATGTACATATCACGGTATATTATTGATTAAAATATTCATGTGATTTCACTCATCAAGTGTCAAAACACTTGAATCTCGTTTCATTCACCAAGTGTCAATACACTTGAATCTTGATTAAAACCTTTCCATGCGGCATCAACCTTTCTTGTCGTTTCCATATTGCACTCATTCAATATCTCATATATGTACGTTTAGCACAACAATATTAGCACCTCAATCTATCCATATAGATATTGATGCCAAATATTTCGGTTTTGCCCAAGTCTTTCATCGAAATCTTATTTTAATGAAATTCTTAACTTGTGTCAATACAAGATACATCATTTCCAATCAACAATATGCCCTGTACATAATGTATTAGAAATATGTCTCAATGCTCCCACTTAATTTCTTGCAAATGCAAGCTTCTTCATCATCTCTGATGAATTTAAACTCCTTTAATATTTTCATCATGGTGACGATTCCAACTCCGCTATGCTCACTTCAGCTATTGAAGTTTGCATGCCCTTTTAGCATCCTTTGATTTAACAAAAACCCTTCGGACCTTGTCATGTGCACGTCCTAGGTAACCATTCTATTAGAAGAACCTTGTTTTGTTTATTCAACTATCATATACCAAATTATTTGTAGTGGTTGCTATATTAACTCGTCAAGACTAAATATCACTATGAAAGATCAAATCTTGTCATAGTCAACTCCTTGAACATTATCGTAAACTCCTTTCCTACATGTCGACTATTTTATAGATGTCAAGCATCCATGTCTATTTCTTTATAGATCCAAATACGACCGATAGGCTTCACGCCTTTCCAGAGGGTCTTTCAAGTTCAAAACTTGATTTCTCGTATATGGAAACTATCACGGATTTTATGACTTTTAGTCATTTTATGGAGTCAGGACCCATCATCGCTTCTTTGCATGCAGTCGGTTCATCATTGTCAAAACAATAACGACTTCTGTTTCAAATCTTACTATTTGATTCTTATCGACCCACATGGTTCAATAGGAACTCTAATCTCTGAGATCACAACCTTTGTAATCACGGGAGCCATGAGCATTTTAGCCGCCACCGGGACACTTTTCGGTGCTGCGCTACTTAGCATATATAGCTAAGGTTCAACAACCTTATCAAAGTTCTATTGTCCTCCCACTTAACTTTTCACGAAATATTCCTTCTCAAGAAACTTGACGTTCCGAGCGACAAACTCTTTTGCACTCGGTGTTATGGAGGAATACCCAACAAATTCTTTGGTATAACCTACAAATACGTGCTTATCCGACTTTGGTTGTAAACATTTTACTTATGCATAGCATACCAAAATTTAAGAAAAGACAATTCGGGTTTTATCCCAAACCGTGACCTTTATGGTGCGTGATCGACGGATCACGATGGTGCTCTTTTTAGTTGAAAAGTGGTAGTCTCTAAAGCTTTAATCCTTAAAACATAATGGCCGTTTTATAAATGACACATTTGATCTTACCATGTAAAACAAGGTTTGATTTGATCTCTCGAACATACCATACTCCTATGGTTTATCTGGAAATGCAAATCCATGGAACAATTCCTCAAATCTTAGGTGTTTTGCTAAACATGTAACTCAAATATCATCCTTTATGATCGAATCATAAATTCTTCATTTTCTCATTACAATGATTTTCCACTTCATCTTGAAAGTCTTTGAACAATTTTCAAATGTTTCATACTTCTTCCGTATTAAGTAAGTATATAGATATATTCACTCAAATTTTTGGAGAAAGCATATGAAGTCAAAAGATCCACCACACATGGCTACATATAATGGACTATATACAACAATATGCACAATTTCCAATAAGTTAGTCACCCATTCTCCTTTGGCCTATGAACGGAGTTTCAATTATCTCGAGGAAAGTCTCACAAGCATCATTTTATCAAAATCAAATACTCCAAAAATCCATCAACATGGAGTTTCTTCATGTTTTCTTTCCAATATAATTTAAACGGTGATGTCACTTCATAAGTGATGTTTCAATCGTTTGTCTTGTGACATTTTAGCATTAGTTTTATGGACGTGATTTCTCCAACTAGAGTTGTAAAAGTTCATCCATCTTCTATGGAATACGGTAATTATTTGAACAACCATTGTTCTCATAATATCGAAACAAAATAACAATTATTTAAAAAAATCTTGAAGGCAAGCTTTGATATCAACGATGAACACAATAACACTTTATTTGTTTTCGATGAACATCATCACATATTATCTTGCTAGTTACTTCGGCCATTGTAGTTCATGAACTTCGTTGTTCCATATGACATTTCATACCAAAAAATTCGGTATCCAATACCCAAGAACCACATTGTTTAACAAGCAAAGAATACAACCATAACATGTATATCATCTATATACCTTAGCTGGACATTTCCAGTCTTTTTTTCTGCCAAGTATTTTATAGATTCTCTTTCAGCATTTCCTTTTCTTTTTAAAAGAATCTATCAACATCAATAGTGGAGCCATACATATGACACATATTCCAAAGTGTGTATAATCAAATACTAATACCTTCGGACTTGTACTTTGAAGTTGATCACCATCATCAAATGTTTGGCGTTCTTTCAAAAATTCATTCTTTAGTAATGTATTAGTGTAGTAAACATTTTACCTACATATTCTATTCATCCTTATCATGACAACTTTCATGATCAAGCTACTATAGCCTATAAGGACGAACCGTGAGTATACTGTTAGTTCCCAAAACCTTTTTGGGAGATTAGGACGTCTAGCGTCCCCAACCTTCGCAAATTCTCATAAAATATGAGAACATGTATTTTGCCAAATTATACTTTACCATATTGCAACCATAAACATTGTTTCAGATATCACAATATCTTCCACACATGATGGTTTCTGAAACAATTCTTTCAGCTCCTAGATAACCTCGATATTAAAACAATATTTGAATATCAAGAATCATGGAGGAAAACATGATACTTCAGATATGAACACTGGAATTGTTACTCTTGGTTTAATACTACTTATTAAACTTCATGGAGTAAATAGAGTTTGCTGAAAGTTTGCAATAGGACTTATGTTGGGGATATGCTATATGGGTATTGATACATTGCAAATGTATCTATAATTTTTGATGTTCCATGCTTGGTTTTATCCACTTTCTTGTGTTTTGTACCAACTTTGGATTACTTTTATTATGATTCCTTGGACTAACCTATTAACAAGAGCCACAGTGCCAGCTGCCTGTTTTCTGTTGTTTTTGGTTCCAAAAAAGTCAGAAAATGAATATTCTCGGAATTGGACGGGACAAAAGCCAAAGTGCCTATTTTCCCGGAAGGGATCAAGTGCCAGAATACGAGACGGGGAACGGCTGGGGGCCGGCCACACCACCTGGCCGTGCGGCCAGGCCTGGCCCGCGCCAGGGGGTGGTCTGGCCGACCCCAGCACCCCCTCGGCCTCTCCTTCCGCCTATATGTTGCCCTCGGGACAAAAACCCTAGGGAGCCGATCAAAAATCCACGAAAGAGTCTGTAGCCGCAGTCGTCTCTGTCCCTAGATCGGGGTGGGAGGGTGATCTGAAGCTCTTCCCGGCACCCTACCGGAGAGGGGAATTCACCCTGGAGGCCTTCTTCATCACCATGCAAGCCTCCAGTGTGATGCGTGAGTACTTCATCCTTGGACTACGGATCCATGTAGTAGCTAGATGGCTAGTTTCTCCTCCTTTGTGCTTTCATGTTTAGATCTTGTGAGCTCCGTTCATGATCAAGATCATCTATTTGTAATTCATACATGTTGTGTTTGCGGGGATCCGATGGATATTGAGATGCTATTTCAGATTGATTATTGATTCTATCATGTCTTTGTTATTTGAGATCTTGCATGCTTTCCGTTGTTAGTAGCTATCTTGGCCAAGTAGATGCTAGCAACTCCAAGAGTTAGTATTTATGCTCGATAGTGGGTTCATGCCTCTGGTAATCTGGGGAAGTGACAGAAATCTCTAAGGTACTAGATGTGTTGTTGCTACTAGGGAGAAAACAACAATCCTTTGTTCATAGAACAATTGTATTGTTTACTTTACACGCAGTTCGTAAAGCAATAATCTGTTGCTTGCAACTTAATACTGGAGGGGGTTCGGATGGTAACCTGAAGGTGGATTATTAGTCATAGATGCAGTTGGATGGCGTTTTATGTATTATGTTGTAATGCCCAATCAAGTATTAGAGGAGTCAAGATGATTAGTATATGCATGTATTGCTTTCTCGGTGTGTGTCAATTGCCCCACTGTAATTTGTTCACCCAGCATGTTCTCTATCTAAGGAGAGCCACCTCTAGTGAACTATGGATCCCGGTCCTTTACTTTACATACAATCTATAAAATGTTTCTGCTTTGTGTTTTCTTTCTGCAAACTTTTACTTCTTTCCATTCGATACGTTTAATCCTTTGTTTTCCGCAAAACACGGTGAGATTGACAACCTCATCGCAAGTTGGGGACAAAGTTCTGTGGTTGTGCTGTGCAGGTCTCCACGTTGCTAATAGCACCGGTAGTGTGCCCTGCCAGAGCTCAGCTAGTAACACATTTGAGGTGTTTCCTTGCTCCTACTGGTTCGATTAAACCTTGGTTTCATAACTGAGGGAAACTTGCTGCTGTGCTCATCATACCTTCCTCTTGGGGTTCCCAATGAGCTCTACATCAACACCGCCATCAAGAATTTTTCTGGGCGCCGTGCATTGAGCCATCAGGTATCCTCATAGCATGTCACCAATTTTCCTAACCCGGGTGGCCCATAGTTTGTAGCAAGGCCTATGGCCTACTTGGCGGCCCAGTTAGACAGATCCTGAAAGGAGGCCCATGCCGGATAAAGGAAGGCTACGCAGGAGTCACCGGCATACGTGGAGCCTTGGAGTACAAGACACGGAAGACTAGTTCGAATTAGTGTAGGACTCTTTACCTTGTCCGGCAAGGACCTTTCCCTGTAAACCCTAGGTCTTGGCACCTTTATAAGCCGGCCTGTGGGAGCCTTTAGGGCACAACCTCTCAGATTGCTGCATACAACGCGCAACACCTCGCATAGCGAACTTATGTCTGTAACTTGGTGTATTGCCATTATACTGATTTATAGCAGGAGTAGAGTTCCGCCACCGTTGTGGGACTTGAACCTAGGTAAGCTATGTTACCTCGTATCCACCAACTCTCCGCCTTACCCCATGTCTCTAAACATGCACTGTGAGGACCCCTCCATGGCGTACTCTTCGGCAATACCATGACAGTTGGCGCCCACCGTGGGGCAAGAGGTGCTTCGAGCTCTACATCGGGCGAGCTCAAATCTCTTCGCGGGAATCGGTGATACCATAGCCATCGGTCGCGTTCTCTTCTCCGACAACGTCCCGATCGTCCCTCTAGATGAGTTCTAGGTGCCGATGAAGACGAACCCCACATGTTGCTCCGTCATCCCCATTGGAGACATCCACATCTTCAACGGCGAAACTGACTCGGGTCCTAGCTCCCAGGAAGTCGGAAACTCGTCAAGACCCGCACGGACCGCCTATGAGCAGGACACACTCGCGAAGGATCTGGGTCATACCTCTCCTTGGAGTATGGTGGCTCGGATCAGGAAATTTCAAGGCCCACCCAAACTACCCCTATGCAGGATATAAAGGTAGAAGGACCATGCAAATTCGCTTTGCTTCCCTGAGCGTTAGAGATGCGCAAGTCACACTTTGTCGGTGTCGTCACCATCTTCGATCTAGCTAGATGCGTTCAAAGGGAGGGAGAACCTCCTGGCGAATACCTCGCTAGATGGATGAGGGTGAGGGAAACCCTAGAGGGCGACCGTGCCGACGAGCTCGTATACCACTTCATGGAAGGGCTCATGCCTGGAACACTCCTACGACATACCCTCTGAAGGCGGCAGGCCGCAGGCTCTCTCACCCTTGGTGAGATGGTTGCCATCGTCAACGAGTACGCGGATGCCAATGAAGAGGCCATAGCGGCAACCGCCATCGTATCCGGAGGAGGAAACACCAACAATGGCCTGCCTCCATCACCCTCCACATCCGCCATCGCCAACACCGAAGCCAACTCCGGCTCCGTCCTTGACGCACTTTACACCGACATCAGTATGGATGCCGGTGGCTCAGATGCTAACTCGGAGGTATATGATACTGTTATGAGGGAGATCGAGCAGGAGATCGAGAAGGAGGAGCACGCCAAGAAGACCAACAGTTACCACCAGGTGCTAGTCTCCATTAGGAGAAAAATGGAAGAAGAAGGACATGAACTGGAACGTGAGAGAGCTCCGCCCACGCCAGCAGTCACCAGAGCAGCATCGAATAAGAAAGCTGCCGAGCTTCCGGCTTTGGCCAAAGCTATGCCTCCTCTGGTTATATGCCTGCTACCGGCGCAGGAACTCACCATGACCCCAAGTATGGGCCGACAATCGAATCAGCCGCCAATGCCACCATCAACATCTGCAGCTGGCAAACCACTGGCCACTCCCACTGACAAATCAATATATGGTGCACTTCTCATTGAGCCAATCACCGTCGCCCATATCTGGAGCGTTATGGAGCTTGATGAGAAGCGCATGGAAATATTGGTGGAGGCCAAGTGCATCGCATAGCAGGGCGCTAAGCTGGACGAGGACATGGCTAAGGCGCGACAATCCATCAAGGCGGCAAGAGCTATGGAAGCCGAATACAAGCAATTGCTGTTAAAGCAAAAGACAAAGAAGGTACCAACTCACGTTGTCGAAGATACCGACGTTCGGCGAAGGTTGGGATATAACGGGTCTAAGCTGACAAAAGCCACCCCTTACGTAGATTTAGAGGGGAGGCAGGCCATGCAAACTCCCGCCCTCAACATTGCCGTCGCCAAGACCCTCCTGGAGCAGGATAGGTCGCGGGAAGCAGTTGCTCAGGTGTACAACCTTGACGCTAAGGCATGCAAGCAACAAGAAAAGGCTACCTCGAAGAGGCTTGAGGCCAACCCGGAGCTTTGCCAGTCAACCCTAAACAGACGCTGAAGGCCAAAATCTACCCGTGACGAGGGATCCCACACATGCTCCATAGAGCGATGACTGAGAGAGGCACGCAACAGGACCGATGCCATCCCCATATCCTCCGATCAGGGAGAAAAGGCTCGTCCCCGCCGGTCGCCACCTCCACCACCATCTTAGCATCACGAGGAACCAGAGTCATGCCACCGCACAAGCATGCCACCTCCAAGGCAGCCCCAACCCGGTGTCATTATACACGATCAGGGCGAGCAGCCAAGGCATGCCGGAGAGCACATCGGCAATGAAGGACACAGAAGCATGTCCCATAAGGAGCCGCCACATCCGACAAGTAATCGCGATAGGTGTGAGGAATCGCAGGAGGGGCACAGCAAGAGAGCTAACCCATCACCTCCATCTCCACTATCGCCACCTAGCAGTCATCATGTCGGAGGACATGGTGGATCTCATAGATCACGCCACAATTCCCCTCCCCATGACGGAAAAGGGAAGCAGCCAGAGTCATACGATGCACGTACACGGCTGGACAAGATCCAAGAAGCTTGGGAGCTCCCATACCTTGGACCACGTTGTTTTGGACCAGTGATACGGGCCACAACTTACCCCAAGGGCCTCCGGATAGACAAGACCATCAAGCCATACAACAGCACTGCCAGGCCAGCAACGTGGTTGCAGGACTACAACAAAGCGATCCATATCATAGGGGGAAACCCCAATGTCGCCGTCAAGTACCTCCCACTCATGTTGACCGGCACAGCCCGACAATGGATCGACGACTTACCAGAGAAATCAATATGCAATTGGTTGGACATGCATGAAGCGTTCACCAAGAATTTCGAGGGTACGTATAAACGTCCCTGCACTATCGGAGACCTATAGTGGTGTGTGCAAGAAAAGGATGAAACCTCTCATGCCTACCTCTCTCGCTGGCTGGATATGAAAAATTCCTGCGCGGGGGTGCACGGATAGACCGCTATGTCCGCCTTCATTGATGGTCTAGAAAAGGGAACTCTACTCCGACATACATTGAAGCGCAAGCAAGACAACAATAAGCTCAACCTCAACGCAGTGATCGCCATGGCTGGCGAGTTCGCCGCTGCTGACGACGACGCGCGTGGATCGTTGCCGGCAATAGCAATCCCTACCTAGGCCAGGAAGAACAACAATAACAAGCGGAAGAATCCGCTAGAAGAAAAGCAAGTAGCCGACATGGTCGCCGCAACATTCACTAGGAGAGGCAATGGCGGACAACGTGGACGTGGTCGGGGGACTAGAAGTGGCCAGCAGAGGGGTGACACTACACCCTCAGCGCCCCGCGTTCCCCAAACATACGAAGAGTACCGCGAGATGTCTTGTTTTGTCCATCTCGTCGCCAATGGCAAATCCACCCACACCAATTGCCAATGGAAGTTTGTCAATGATATCAAGGAGGACCCTGAGTCCGGCTACAAGCGAAGTCAGAAAAACAGACCCCGCGGAAAGGTTAAAGGGAAGAAGAAGGAGGAAGAACCCAAGGAATCAAGTGACATGGATGAAGATGTGGACCCAAAATCTTCCGACAAGGGAGAGGATAAAGGGAAAAATCCCTTCGAAAAGAAGGATCCATGCTACCACACCTTCCTTGGCACCCCAACCGTCCTGGACTAGAAAACCTCTCTGAGGATACTGATGGCTACCCTCCCTCCGGTTCCCCAATACGTCAGGTGGTCGGAAGTTCCAATTACTTGGGATAGGAAGGATCATCCAGAACTTATCCCAACAGAGAACCAGTATGCTATGGTCATTAATCCTTTGATTGACGGCACAAAGTTCACCAAGTGCCTCGTGGACAGTGGAAGCAGCATCAACATCATGTACCTGGATAAACTGCACAAGATGAACTTGACGGAGACCCATCTAAGGAAAAGCAACACCGTGTTCCATGGGGTTGTCCCTGGCCGACAAGCAAATTCCCTAGGCTGCATCACCCTTCCGGTCGCTTTTGGCAATGTCAATAATTACCGCCAAGAACGCATGACCTTTGAAGTGGTGCCTTTCAAGAGCGTGTACCACGCCATCTTTGGACACGACATCTTCGACTCCTTCCTTGCAAGACCATGCTTTGTCTACAACAAGCTCAAGATTCCCGGACCAAATGGCATCATCACCGTTGATGGAAGATTCACCAAGGCACAGAAGTGCGAGATCAGTGAAGCCACCTTCGCCAAAGTAGTCCTCTATGATGAGGAGTTCAAGGAGATCCAGAACCAGGTCAATGCCTCGGAGATGCCGGCTTCGAAGAAGCAGATCACTGTTGCCGAACCTACCTTCAAGGCTACCATAAAGACCAAGGAGGTGGAGTTTGTCGAAGGTGATTCCTCCAAGACCACCGCCATTAGCACGGACCTGGATCCCAAATAGGAAAGCGCGCTCGTCGAGTTCCTCCGTGAGAATAGGGACATATTTGCCTGGCAACCTGTCGACATGAAAGGTGTACCTAGGGAACTTGCTGAGCACAACTTGAATATTGATCCTAATGCCAAACCGGTGAAGCAACCTCTATGACGCCTTGGTGATGAGAGACGAAGGGCTATAGGCAAACAAATAGCTAGGTTACTTAAGGCTGGCTTTATCCGAGAAGTTATTCACACCCGATGGGTGGAAAATCCTGTACTTGTCCCCAAAAAGGGAACCAATGAATTAAGAATGTACGTTGATTACACCGGCTTGAACAAAGCGTGTCCGAAGGATCCGTTTGCTTTGCCTCGCATTGACCAAGTCATTGGTTCAATGGCTAGCTCGGAACTTCTATGTTTTCTCGATGCCTATTCAGGATACCACCAGATCCGGATGCGAAAGTCGGACCAATTGGCCACTTCGTTCACCACACCCTACGACACGTATTTCTACGTCACGATGCCCTTTGGGTTGAAAAATGCAGGTGCTATGGACCAGCGGACGATGCAACATTGCCTGCACGACCAAATAGGTCGCAACATACACGCCTACGTAGACGACATCGCGGTAATGTCAAAGAAATCAAATGATCTTATCACTGTCTTGTAGGAAACATTTGACAATCTCCAGAAATACAACATGATGCTGAACCCAAAGAAGTGTGTCTTCGGGGTACCATCCGGCAAACTGTTGGGCTTCATTGTTTCACATCGTGGAATCGTGGTGAACCTGGGGAAAATCAAGGCCATCCTCGACATCAAACGCCCGACATGCCTGAAGGACATACAAAGGATCACATGCTACGTTGCAGCAGTAAGCCGGTTCATCAGCCGACTTGGTGAGAAGGCTATGCCGCTCTACAAGTTGCTCAAGAAGGCGGACAAATTCACATGGACGGACGAGGCTGACGCAACACTTCAGGAGTTGAAGAGAATACTCTCCTCCCCACCTATACTTGCAGCACCGGTGCCAAGGGAGCCTATGTTAGTTTACATGGTGGCGACCAACCGAGTAATCGGCATCGTCATCGTGGTGGAGCGCAAGGAACCAACACACGAGTACGGAGTTCAGCGAACTGTTTACTATGTAAGCGAAGTATTGACGGAATCCAAGCGGCGTTACCCACACTAGCAGAAGATAGCTTATGGAGTTTTCCTTGCTTTGCGTAAGTTAAGGCATTACTTTCAGGAGCACCCTATCAGAATAGTGAGCAAAGCTCTGCTGTCTGACATCATCAACAATAGTGACGCTACAGGGAGAGTGATGACCCACAAGTATTGGGGGTGTATCGCAGTATTTTCGAGGGAAGTTAAACCCAATTTATTGATTCGACACAAGGGGAGCCAAAGAATATTTATAAGCCTTAACAACTGAGTTGCCAATTCAGCTGCACCTGGAAACAATCTTGCTCACGGCAGTTTATCAGTAGCAATAGTTTTGTAGTACGAATAGGAAAGACAGTAGTAACAAAAGCAGTAAACAGTGGGATTCGAGCGGGGTAGGCATAGGGATGGATGGACGCGCGTTGCATGGACAAGATAATTCACATAGCAATCAGAACATAGGGCAATTGCAGATAAATAAGATAAAGCACCCAAGTACTAGACAATCCTAGGCATGTGTTCCATATATAGTCATACGTGCTCGCAATGAGAACTTGCACAACATCTTTTGTCCTGCCAGCCCGTTTGCAGCGGGGCCTCTAGGGAACTACTGGCAATTAAGGTGCTCCTTTTAATAGAGAACCGGAGCAAAGCATTAACACTCCGTGAACACATGTGATCCTCACACCAAAGCCATTCCCTCCGGTTATCCCGATTTCTATCACTTCGGGGCCATTGGTTCCCGACAACAACGCGTGTATACAACTTGTAGATAAGACCAAAAACAATACTATCATAACGAATCAATAAAATGTTCAGATCTGAAATCATGGCACTCGGGCCCTAGTGACAAGCATTAAGCACAACAAGTTGCAACAAAGTCATAAAGAACTAATAAAAGATACTAGGCACCATGCCCTAACAATCTGATGCCATTACATGAACGATCTCATCCAATCCCTACCATCCCCATAGCCTAAAGCGGGGGATTACTCACTCATAGATGAGGGAAACATGGATGGTCGATGGAGAAGCGATGGTGATGATGATGGTGATGATCTCCTCTAATTTCCTGTCCCGGTAGGTTGCCAGAACGAAGTTTCTGGTGCTGTTTCGTGGAATCTGGTGGTCGTGGCGGAGCGGAACTCCTTCAGGAAAAATGTCGAACCTCTCGGAGTTTTTAGGTCAGAAGGCTTCTTATAGGCGAAGAGGGAGACCGAGGGGGTGCCTGGGGCCACCACACCATGCCCTGGCGCGGCCAGGCCCAGCCCGCGCCTAGGGGTGGTGTGGCCAGGCCCTGGCCCTCCTCCGTCTCGTATTCTGGCTCCGTGAGTCTTCTAGAAAAATAGGCACTTTGGCTTTTGTCCCGTCCAATTCCGAGAATATTCATTTTGTAAATTTCCTGGAACCAAAAATAGCAGAAAATAGGCAGCTGGCACTGTGGCTCTTGTTAATAGGTTAGTCCAAGAAATCATATGAAAAGTACTCCAAAGTGTGGACAAAACACAAGAAACTGGATAAAACCAAGCATGGAGCATCAAAAATTATAGATACATTTGCAATGTATCAACATCCCCAAGCTTAACTCCTGCTCGTCCTCGAGTAGGTAAGTGATAAAAAGAAAGAATAATTTTTGAGGTGACATGCACCATCAAAGACTTGATCAAAGTATTTGTAAAACATTCAAAGCTGGGATCATAGTACTTCAATCATAACATGAAAGACAAAGTTCTAGCAATAAGACAAAGAAACTATGAGGCAACATGAAAAGGCACAAACAAAAGATTCATGAATAACAATGCTTTGCAAGACGTTTGTTTGTTTCACATAAAGAAAACATAGCATAGTGAGATTCAGCTTGTCCCTCAAAGAGTAGCAAATATAAATGCATAGGACACCTTCAAAGTTCACAAGAGTGACTAGATACAAATAGTTTAAAACAAGCAATATCAAGGTATGCATCAATCAACAAATCTTGGGACAATGCACATCAAACTAAGAATGGCCATTATGCTGTCAAGAAAGTGCTCAAAGAATAAGTGGAGACTCAATAAGTAAAAGAAAAGGTTTTGCATAATTTGAAAGGCTTCCAAATGCTGAAAGTATGGTACTCATTAGCTTTGAGCTCTCATTGCCTCTATCATAAGCATCTTTAAAGTGGTTAAGGTGAAAGTGAGGTCCAATCTGAGTTATATGCTTGACAGACTATAAACTGAAAATCCCAAGTCCCTTGAGTACGAGGGCTGCTCCTCATGCTACTCAACTTTAGTTACCGGTAAGTTCTTGTCATCGTAGGTATGTGCGTATCATTGAGAACCGCCAACGGGTTACCCCTTGCCCAATGATACGGAAGAATCCCCATATCAAAATGACAAGGCAAGCAGACAATGAGTATCTCAGCAATCTTCTTATTTACCATGGGAAAATGGTTCTTTTTTTCTCTCTTTCCTCTTTTCATAAAACTCTTTTTTTTCTTTTTCTCAATAGCTATCTCTCTCTTTTTTTATAAGAAGAATGCTTCATAGATATCATTATGGTTACGCTGCAGGTTTCCACCATGTCAGCATGGATTAGACCAGCAGCCCAGGCGTTTCTGTAACACACATACATAACTCCATGGACTTAGAAGCTCCCCTTTTATTTCACACCGACAACATCTGCAAACAAAAGAGCAAGGTATCAACTGGGTATATATTTACAAGTGTTGAAAGCGTTCCCCGTGACAGCACGGTTCTACTAATCCCCAGCCTATAATTTGCAAGCATATAACTTTCATGGAGAGTTCGCAATGGTTCATGTTTATTAAGTGTAGGAAATGAAGTGTGCCATCAAGTTCATGAGAGCTTTACTAACTAACTTTCTCAAAACAAGCAAACATTTTATTCGGAAGGAAACAAGGCATATTGAATATGCACGGAAGTAGCAAATGATGCTAATAGGTAGGTATGGTGGACACTTTGGCAATATTTGGTTTAAGGGAGTTGGAAACATGAGTAAAACACCCAGTGTAAGTGAAGGCTAGCAATAGTAAGGGAGCGACAAACGAGAGAGCAATAATGGCCATAATCATGCAGAGCGACAAAACATCATTGATCAAAGCATAAAGTGATACTACAAGTTCAAAACTAAAGGATCATAAAGGCTTATGGTGACTTGAGATAGTCGTAACATGGTGTGAGCATGCGCCAAGTCAACCCAAATAAAGCATCAAAGGAGAATACCACTATACTATGCTTTAATATGCTAAAACAACGCATGCTTCATCCAAGGCACATTAAGCAATCTCAATTGTTTATAACAATTCATGCTACAGCAAATAATACTAAGCATAAAGCCAAAACAATATCAAGCATGGCATGACAAAGCATAGGCCACAGTCAAAAACAAGCTCTCTTTACCACTTAAGCATGAGCTTTCCTACTCTTTTCCAAACCAAACAAAACCATTTGAACACCAATGTATGAAAGAGGGGGGTCCAACCAATTTATTCAGCATACTAAGCAAACCATGCAAACTAAAACCAAAACAAAAATGAAAAAGAAGACGCTCCAAGAAAAACACAACTGTGCATGAAACAATAAAAATGAAGCGTTTGGAAGAAACCTGGGATTTTTATTGATGAAGAAGGGGATGCCCAAGGCATCCCCAAGCTTTGACGCTTGTACTTCTTGGATATTTCTTGGGGTGACATGCGTGGAATCCCCAAGCTTGAGATTTAGTCCATTCTTCATCTCATTACTCATTCCTTCCATACACCTGAAATTTTTCCTTCATACAAAACTTCACACAATCTTTATTAGCAACATTAGTGCACTTAAGATAAATAAGTATTAAGGTTCAGTTCTAACACCAAATAAACTTCCATTAGAACACGAGCTACTGTAGAACTTCCCTCAAAAAGCTCAATTCCCCAAAAGAAATCAAGAAGGAACGAACGAGAAGCAAATGCAGAAAATGGCAGAAATCTGTCAAAACAGACCAGGAGGTAAAGACGAATTTTGTCAAAGACCTTCTGTTGCTCAAATCAAAAAGTATTGAACTAAAGAAAGTTAGATAACAACCTGGGGCAGAATCACAAAACACTACAGCTCAATCCGACATACAGAGCTCTCTCACGAATTTTTACGGTGAAGCACAGAAATCTGTTTCGGGACAGCAACTTTCCCAACCATTACTTCTCTCTCACTAGAGGTTACTATTGGCACAAAAAGCAAATAAACAGGATAAGGAGCGGTTATTACTGAAGTAATAACTTCCAAGACTCATCTAAAACTTTTGGGTTATCTCCCAATAAGTACTTTTCTTTAACGCCTTTAAGTTAGGCATAAGCAAAAATTAAATGGATTGAATAGAAGTAAGCAGAGATAATCATAGTGAAAACATTGTTTTGTTCAATGAAATCCTTTTGTTAACAAGGTTGATCAAGTCTTGCTACCAAAACAATTGCATATGAGACAAAACTTTGTATTCCACTAATAATTATTTTACCTCAACCTTGATAGCAATGGTCCCAATCATAATAGTTTCAAATCTTTTCTCTTGGGATGGGACAATATATTTCTCCAACTTGAATGCCTTCAACATGTTCAATTGAATTGAAAACCATAAGTCTTATCAATCTTCTTGGGGAAATAGATAGTATGTTCCTTGTCCTTGACTTGAAGGTCACCTTCCCCTGATTACAATTAATAACAGCTCCTGCCGTATTTAGAAAAGGTCTCCCAAGAATAATAGACATATTATCATCTTCAGGCATAAAAGTTTGAGAGGATGCTCTCATAAGGAATATGAGTCGAAGTAAAAGAGAGAATCAAGGAGCAAATTCAAAACACATTTAAGTCTAACCCACTTCCTATGCTTAGGAATCGTGTAAGAAAATAACAAAGTGACAGGCATAGGAAGATAAAACAAGAGTAACTTCAAAACTTTTAGCACATAGAGAGGTGTTTCAATACCATGAAAACTTTTACAACCATATTTTCCTCTCTCATAATAATTTTCAGTAGCCTCATGAATAAACTCAACAATATAGCTATCACATAAAGCATGCTTTTCATGATCTACAAGCACTAGAGCTTTATCATAAACATCTTCAAAAGAATCCTGAGGCACATAACATTCATCCTTCTTTAGTAAGCATGGGGGACAATCAAATAATGTAAGGGATAAAGAGTTACTCTCATTAGAAGGTAGGCATGGGTAGCTAATCCATTCTTCCTCCTTTTGTTCATCACTCTCCTTCTCTTTTTCATCTAATGAGATTTCAGGTTCATCAATTTCTTCTTCCATAGGATCCTGCAAGGCATTAGTCTCTTCCATTTGTGGAAAGCATCTATTAAAATATTCAAGAATATAGCCATTTTCATCCTTGTAATTATCAAAGCAAAATTTAAGTATACCATAAACCTCATACTTATAAGTTGAATCATCAATATTTTCAAGCAAACTAGCAAGTTCAAAAGCATCCTTCCAAGCAATAAATTCCTCAATTTGTTCCACATCATAAAGGTCATAATTTCCCTTAACATAGGAAGATATGGTAACATTATCATTATACTCACATTGAAAAGGGAGGTGTCTGTACCTCCTGCAGCAACAAGATTTATCAAGGCAATAAGTAACATTATAAGTAGAGCACACGTTTCTAGCAATGGTATACAATCTATCAATTTGTCCCCATAAGTGTTTCCCTTTTTGTGACAAGCGGTGTTCCTTATAATAATATTTTTCATCTTCCGTGAACCCACCTTGCCAATAAGATTCAGTTTCAAAGAAACCAACCATTGGCGACAAGCATGATAAAGCAAGACAATAACAGATCAACGAAAATAACAACTAGAGTAGGAACCAATTTTTTTGTATTTTTGATAAAGAAACAAGCAAACAAGGAAGGAATAAACTTAGATTGCACAATAGTGATTCCTAGTGGACTTGATAAATAAAGCTATGCTCCCCGGCAACGGCGCCAGAAAATAGTCTTGATGACCCACAAGTATAGGGGGTGTATCGCAGTATTTTCGAGGGAAGTTAAACCCAATTTATTGATTCGACACAAGAGGAGCCAAAGAATATTTATAAGCCTTAACAACTGAGTTGTCAATTCAGCTGCACCTGGAAACAATCTTGCTCACAGCAGTTTATAAGTAGCAACAGTTTTGTAGTAGGAATAGCAAAGACAGTAGTAACAAAAGCAGTAAACAGTGGGATTCGAGTGCGGTAGGCATAGGGATGGATGGACGGGCGTTGCATGGACAAGACAATTCACATAGCAATCAGAACATAGGGCAATTGCAGATAAATAAGATAAAGAACCCAAGTACTAGACAATCCTAGGCATGTGTTTCATATATCGTCATACGTGCTCGTAATGAGAACTTGCACAACATCTTTTGTCCTACCAGCCCGTTTGCAGCGGGGCCTCTAGGGAACTACTGGCAATTAAGGTGCTCCTTTTAATAGAGCACCGGAGCAAAGCATTAACACTTTGTGAACACATGTGATCCTCACATCAAAGCCATTCCCTCCGGTTATCCCGATTTCTGTCACTTCGGGGCCATTGGTTCTGGACAACAACATGTGTATACAACTTGTAGATAAGACCAAAAACAATACTATCATAACGAATCAATAACATGTTCAGATCTGAAATCATGGCACTCGGGCCCTAGTGACAAGCATTAAGCACAACAAGTTACAACAAAGTCATAAAGCACTCATAAAAGATACTAGGCACCATGCCCTAACAATCTGATGTCATTACATGAACGATCTCATCCAATCCCTACCATCCCCATAGCCTACAGCGGGGGATTACTCACTCATAGATGGGGGAAACATGGATGGTCGATGGAGAAGCGATGGTGATGATGATGGCGATGATCTCCTCCAATTCTCCGTCCTGGCAGGGTGCCAGAACGGAGTTTCTGGTGCTGTTTCGTGGAATCTGGTGGTGGCGGCGGAGCGGAACTCCTTCTGGAAAAACGTCGACCCCCCGGAGTTTTTAGGTCAGAAGGCTTCTTATAGGCGAAGAGGGAGACCGAGGGGGTGCCTCGGGCCACCACACCATGCCCTGGCGCGGCCAGGCTCAGCCCGCGCCTGGGGGTGGTGTGGCTAGGCCCTGGCCCTCCTCCATCTCGTATTCTGGCTCCGTGAGTCTTCTGGAAAAATAGGCACTTTGGCTTTTGTCCCGTCCAATTCCGAGAATATTCATTTTCTGACTTTCCTAGAACCAAAAACAGCAGAAAACAGGCAGCTGGCACTGTGGCTCTTGTTAATAAGTTAGTCCAAGAAATCATATGAAAAGTACTCCAAATGTGGACAAAACACAAGAAAGTGGATAAAACCAAGCATGGAGCATCAAAAATTATAGATACATTTGCAATGTATCAGAGAGTGGCAAAGTGGGGCATAGAACTTGCCGCCTTCGACATCACCTACAAGCGACGCGACGCTATCAAGTCACAAGCATTGGTGGATTTTCTTGAAGATTGGACATAACTACCAGAAGACACTCCTGTATCAGAGCTAGAGTATTGGGTCATGCACTTTGACGGACCGAAGTTACTAAATGGCTCGGGGGCTGTTGTATTATTACAATCACCAACAGGAGAGAAGTTGCAATACATCTGACAGATCCACTTCAACGCTACCAATAACATGGTGGAGTATGAGGTCCTCAATCACAGACTTCGCGTAGCTAAAGATATTGGCATCAAGCGCATAGTTTGCTGTGGAGATTTCGACTTGGTTGCCCAACAAGTAGCTGGCACCTGGAACATGCGGAACCCTATGATTGTGGCATATCGAGACAAAGTAGACGAAATAGCCAAGTGCTTCGACGGCTACGAAGTCAAGTACGTCAAAAGGAAGGAGAATGAGGCGGCAGATATGCTATCAAAGCTTGGATCAGCTCGTCGACTAATTCCGCCAGGCGTTTTCCTGGAGGATTTACGGACTCCATCCGTGAAGGGAGCAGACCCCGACAACCCGGATATAGTGGATTCATTTGTTAATACAGTAACAGTGACCTCTTCGGCTTGGACGAAGCCGTTCATGGATTATCTACAAGATGGAACTCTGCCCACCGACGAAGTCGAAAGCTAGCAAATAGTACGCAGAGACAAGGCTACATCATCATTGATGGCCAGCTATATAAGAGAAGTACCAAAAGATTTTTCCTTCGATGCATCTCCCAGCGGCAAGGTATTGAAATCCTTAGAGAAATACATCTCGGAGATTGCGGGCATCACGCCGCTCCCTGATCGTTGGTGGCTGAGGCCTTCCGATAAGGATTCTACTGGATAACTGCTAAGGCGGACGCTGACAAGTTTGTACAAACATGCCTTGGGTGTCAGTTCTATGCAAGGCAACCAAGTGTTCCAGCTGAAGAATTGTGAACAATACCAATAACTTGGCCGTTTGCAGTCTGGGGGCTGGACATGGTGGGACCTTTGCAGACAACACCCTGTGGATTTACACACTTGCTAGTAGTAATGGATAAGTTCACAAAATGGATTGAAGCTAAACCCATTAGAAAGCTTGATGGGGCAACAACCCTAAAATTTGTTCAGGATCTAGTGGTGAGATTTGGTCTCCCGCATAGCATCATCACCGACAATGGCAGAAATCTATCTCTCAAAGAAGTTGAGGAATACTGCCATGAGAAAGGCATCCGCCTTGACTTAGCATCCGTGGAACATCCACAATCAAATGGGGAAGTTGAAAGGGCCAATGGACTAATTCTGCACGGAATTAAGCCACGCTTAGAGGCACTGCTATGTAGAGCAGTTGGAGCCTGGTGGAGGAACAATCATCTGTCTTGTGGAGTTTACAAACAACACCCAACAGATCTACCGACTTAAATCCTTTCTTCATGGTTTATGGAGCAGAAGTAGTCCTCCCATCCAACAGCCTCCACGATGCACCAAGAGTTTCCACCTATAAGGAGGATGACGCTGAAGAATCCAGACAACTATCTGTGGACCTACTTGAAGAAGAGCACATGCTGGTATGCCAGAGATTCGCCATCTACCAGCAGAAGCTACGTGGCTACCATAGTCGCTGCGTAAAGCATCGCTCATTTAAAGAGGGAGATCTGGTGCTTCGACTCAAGTAGGAGAAATCACACAAACTATCCCCGCCTTGGGAAGGACCGTTCGTCATAAGCAAAGCATTGCTCAATGGTTCCTATTACCTCGTCGATATTCGCGAGCTGAAAGATAGGCTAAAAAATTGGAAGCGCAAGCAACGTGACTCCGATGATGATTACCCGGAGACAGATCGGCCATGGAACATAGCACAACTATGTCCCTTTTACACTTGGTAATAAGTTTCTTATGTGATCAATGAAATAAAGCATTTGGTTCACTCATATTCTCTGGGTCTTTTACCTCCTTTAGTTTTTCACTTTTGGATCATATAAACTCTTTATCCGCAAGGTTGCATTTGCCCTTGTGAAAATTCCGCCTACAGGTGTTAGCTTAAGTTTTCTGGTCTACATGTTTTCTGATGTTTTTGTGTGGATTCCGGAGTACTGACTTTTTGGTACTCAAAGCCGGTGATTTTGTTCTTGGGTTCTTGATGGTGCTATTAAGCATCATCGCCTGAGAACATAGTTCTATGCTATGAGTCTTTCGTCTCGCGAAAGGTCAAGCATACGAACCAAAATAATGGATAAGCCAGCACTTTCTTAAAAATATACACACATGCTGGAACCAGACAAGTAGCAGGAAAACTTGAGTACAAGATTTTTCGCCTTAGCAAAACATAAGTTTTTCCGCATACACATTGCAGAGATGCATTTAATACATACATTATATTTCATGGCTCTGCTGCAGGGGGCTTCGTGCTGGCATTGTCAGGAGAACCAGGCCGTTAGAGCTCGTCAAACTCGGAGGGAGATGGGATAGACTCAGACGATGCCATGTCTTTGTCAAGGATCTCGCCAGGTACGAAGACATTTGCGTTGACCATCCTCGCGACCCTGGTGTCGAAGCCGACAACGAAATTCCAAATAGCATCACTATCGATTTCTCTCCCTTCCTCATCCAGCTTAGGAAAGCCGGAAGTCACCAAGTCGATGTCGGTGTTGTCGTAATGCACCTTGACCAGAGATAGCGACATCCTAGCGCCAGCCCGGATGCAAGAGACCTTCCAGTCCTTGACCTTCTTGGGGGCTCGACGCAGGATTTCCGCGAACTTGGCCGCTAAGTCTGCCTCCTTGATATTGATGCCCAGAGGTTGAGCTATCTCCTTGGCTTGGGCAATGGCAGTGCTGATGAAGTCGCCAGCAAGAATCATGTGTTCCTTGAGGTCTGGAGCACCTTCTCCCAAATTGGCTAAGCCAATAGGGGCTATGGTTTGCAAAAATAAACAAGGACCATGAGCACAAACTAATCAAAGAATCGTCTACAATACAGAAATGACCAAGATGGAGAAAGGTCACCAAAGATGCTCGTCTCTGCTTGAAAACATGACTCCTCCAATGGATCCCGCTCCTTATGGACGGTCTTGTACACCTAAAGGTTCCTAGCATTCTGCTGTTTGGCAGCTTGGTTCTGTTCCTTGAGCTGGGCAATCTCGCCTTTCAGGCATTGCATCTCGGAGTCGGCAAATTCTTGCATCACCTTCATCGCTGCCTCATGGCCCTTGACGGCCTCGGCCAGGTCCTTCTACAGAATTTTGTTTTCATCATCGAGCTCCTGAATATGCTTGGATTGCTCGACGATGCTCTTGGCCTTGGTAATGGCTTCTGTAAGACGAAAATCAGAAAGTGCTATCAGAAGACGGAAGAAATAATTCAATGAGAAAAGCAGGGAGTTATTGTAGGAAATAGACTTTGGCTATTTTTGATTTGTTCCTTCAGGAATTTGGTTTTACCCTGTCCAAGGTCCAGCTCCTTCCGAAGAGCAGCAAACTTCTCATTGGTGGCTATCCTCCGTTTATTCTCATTCTGCACAAGATGTTAACATGCTTAGTTTCTCTAGAGCATCTAGTCAGAGCTATCCAAGTTTGAATTAAATGCTTGGGGGCTATAGTTCATGATTTTAAAATAAACTAGTTTCTCTAGAGCATCTAGTCGAAACTATCCAGTTTCAACTAAATGCTCGGGGGCTACATGGACAAGTTCTACACTTAGTTCTTTGGAGCACTCAGGCCAATAACTAATGGATTATCCACCTAAGAGCTCAGGGGCTATAGTGGGTTATGTTACACAAAGTAAAAATAGTGAGGTTCAAAAGACTTATGATGGCAATGATCCTAAGATTGTTTTCCAGATGAGCATAGGAGTCATGGAAGGTCCTGGCATTCTTATAGATTGTGTCGGCCTGCTTGATGAGGTCATCCAGGATCAACATCGGAGGACTCGCAGCCAATGGAGAGGTTGAAGCCGGAGGAATGGATGAATCCCTAGCTGTCTCTTGCGCCTTCAAGGCAGATGATGGCTCGGAGGCTCCCGCCTCGATCGTTGCTTCCACGTCAACCTCTTCCACTACTTCCTTCCCTTTCTCGGTGGCATCCTTAGCCGGAGCTTCAACCACTTTAGAGGAAGTGCTCTCCTGCGTCGCCTGGCCACTGGGAGCAACATCTGCCTCGACGGAGCCTGAGACATCAAGAATTGGATTGACATCTATCTCCATGGCGTAGGTCTCAGGGATGACAGGGGATGATGGCCCAGCGGGGCCAGTAGAAGGCTTGGTAGCAGGAGTAGGGGGAGCAGTAGCGGGAGAGGGCTTGGTGGCCACATCCCTGGTCAGCATGTCACGAATGTTTTTTGACCCTCCAGCATCTCTGGAGGATTGCTTCAAACTAACACCGGCTTTTCTCCTGAAACGTACAAAGTATAAGTACAACAGTTGAAAAAGGTGTGAACTGAAAAATGCAAGACGGAGAATGAAAGTACTTACTCCACGGCAGGAGCCTTGGTGAGGGGAATGCCGGTGGACTTCTACTTCTTCTCTGCCTCTAAGGCGGCAGTGGAATGTTTGGAGACTCCACTATCCGATTTCTTCTTCTTGGCCTCGGCAGCAGCATTAGAGGTGGAGCTCTTTCGCTTTCGCGCTGCCGGAGCTGGTTGAACCTTGGGGGCGTCATCGTCGGACACCACCTGGATATCCTTCAGCTTAGGATCATAGACCTGGGAGGCCATTTGATCCGCCGCCAAGGTTGCCAGCTGGGATATAGAGGAGTGTTAGATGCACAACTTCCAGTCGGAAAAACATTAGAGCATGTAATGAGCAACAAAGGATACAGAAGCTACCTCTAGGCATGTACCGCAATAGAACATATCATAGGTGATCTTGAAGCCCCGCTTCTTGTCCCTCTCCCTAACGATGTCCTTAAGCCGGAGCTTGATGGAGTCAGTAGAGAACTTATCCCACAAAATTCACATGGGATCCCTCCTGTGTTGAGTATACTTGCACATCAACTCGGCGTGGTGCTACAGAGGCTTGATCCGCCTAACATACCAACACATGGCAAGGTCCAGGCCTGTCAGACCTCCGTCTACGAGCCACTCAATCTGCCTTATGGCGTGATTTTCTTCGTCGTCGGAGGGAAGGGAGGCTGGAGTCCGCCGTGCGGGCACTTTGGTGGCAGCTCCATCGACGAAGTCGGGGTAGGTCTCAAGGCGGTCAGGCAAAGGGATATCTAGCCCGTAGAAATACGTGCGCTGCCAATTCTCGCATGACTCATTCCCGAAGATGTCGGGGAAGTGCTGGCTAGGACAGATATTAAAGCTAATGGTTATGCAGATCCGCAGTTCGTCCTTGGACTCTAAAGACTCTCTCTTAACGGTGAAAACGTATACAAACTGATCTAATCTAGGTTTGATCCCTAGATATCCTTCGCACAGAGCTACAAAGTTGGTAAGGACTAGAATGTTGTTGGGAGTGAGATTGTGGGGAAGTACCGGAGGACATCCAAGAAGAAGTCAGAGACTGGCAGCCTTATGCCACGTACCAGCTGAGATTTGAGGTACACCTTCTCTCCAGGTTGGGGAGAAGGGACCACCTAGCAGACCGGTGCCGCCCGCCGGACTAACTTCTCCGCCGCGGGGAGATACCCCTTGGCAACCAACTCCTGCAGATCTTCGGCGAAGATATCAGAGCCTCTCCACATCCCCTTGTGGGAGTCGTTTTCCTCTTCAGCGGCTTTGGGCGCTGCTTGTTCTTGGTCATCGCCGGTGGATTCCGTCACGGCGGAGACATGAACGACCACCCCCTCCGGCGGGACTGTCACTCCCTGGGATGGCTCCAGTGTAGCCTTGGGAATCACCGCCGTGGAAGGAGTAGAGCTGCTGGAGGCCATTACGACGAGGAGAAGGTGGAGGAAGAAGGGCTCTAGTTAGGGTTTTCGCAGAAGATCTCAAACGGTCGCGGGGCTAGAGGAAGATGAAGACTGGAAAGCGAATGCGGGTAAAAGAGAAGTAAATTAACCGCGGTGGAAATATATAAGCCTCCTGTCAAGATTCGTGCAAAAAGATCTGACGGATGGAATGTTGCCGACGTGGAAGTGAACGTGCACGGTAATTTCTCCACGTCCTCCATCTTTTGCCGCTTCGCCGTTTCGGATTCGCGTGCGTGAAAATAGCTAATGATTAGTTCTCTGTTTTTGTGAATTTCGAGGTAATGTAGGCTGTACCCTGTGTCATCCTCCTGACAGTTGCTGTGAAGAGTCACGTCCAAAGATTCCATCGAAGACGGAGACTATCCGACTCTAGAAACGAAGACTCAAGGAATCTCTTGCTACATTGCGAAGCCAGAGAGGATTGCAGGGTTCTTTGAGAGACCTTTGAGATATTGCTTGACAAATTGCCGGCATCACTTAGACGGGATATTCAGAGATCAACGAGCAAGACGGCACAAGATTTCAAAGTTCTCCGGGTCTACTGTTAGGGATATGCTATATGGGTATCATCATAGCATGTCACCAATCCGCCTAACCTGAGTGGCCCATAGTTGGTAGCAAGGACTATGGCCTGCTGGGCTTCCCAGTTAGACAGATCCTGAAGGGAGGCCCATGTCAGATAAAGGAAGGCTACGCAGGAGTCACCGACATATGCGGAGCCTTGGAGTACAAGACACGGAAGACCAGTTCAAATTAGTGTAGGACTCTTTACCTTGTTCGGCAAGGACCTATCCTTGTAAACCCTAGGTCTTGGCACCTTTATAAGCTGGCATGTGGGAGCCTTTAGGGCACAACCTCTCAGATTGCTGCGTACAACACACAACACCTCGCATAGCGAACCTATCTTTGTAACTCGGCGTATTGCCATTATAGTTATTTATAGCAGGAGTAGAGATCCGCCACCGTTGTGGGACTTGAACCTGGGTAAGCTATGTTACCTCGTACCCGCCAACTCTCTGCCTTACCCCACGTCTCTAAACATGAACTGTGAGGACCCCTCCATGGCGTACTCGTCGGCAATACCACGACAACTTCTAAACTTTAAATTGACATTAAAAACAATACAATACCAGTTCGTAAAGTAGATATCCAGAATTCTATAGTTCTATCATCTCAATTAAAACTAAGCGCAAGGTAGTAAATGGATGCCAATGACTACAACAAATTATGAAAATTCACTTTGATTTTAGTTTATGATAAATTGAGTTCGACTAATTCAAATTACAAATGAAAGCCCACTCAAAAGCAACATCCCTCGAGTTGTTTTGGTGATTACATGAACCAAATCCACTACACCAAGTCCGATCATCATGTGAGTCGGTGTAGCTTCAAAGGGGAGCATCTATATGGGCATCACATCTACCATATGACTCATGCTTAACCTTTCGGTCTGTGTTCCGAGGCCATGTCTGTACATGCTAGGCTCACCAAGTAAGAAACTTAGTACTCATGTGTGTAAAACTGTCTTACACCCATTGTATGAACGTGGATTCAATTACACTCCATCATCACATGATGTCTTGAAGCGACGAAACATAAAATAGTGCATACTTAAGGAAGAACACAATTTTATCTTGATATATAAATGAGGGATTATCTTATAATGCTACTAAAATGCCAAACTAGCAATATAAGATGCAAACATCACAAGTGTAAAGTGAAATGCTATGGTTCTTGCACTTGATCACTATCATGTGCATCGTGGTACGATCTTTATCATTCCTTTGTGTGTAAGTCCAAGGTCTATGGAACTTACATGTTTAGGTGTGTTGTAAGAGTATCAACTATACATCAAATTACAACATTACCATATCATGACACCAACCCAACAACAATCTAAACTAGACGCTTCTAGTTTATCCATTGCAAGTTTTACGTGGCTTAGGGCTTTTGAAGATAGAACCGGTCTTACCTATGAACATGGAACCACAATGATGATAACCAAATTATTAGCAACTCGTTGTAAATCAGATAATGACTATAGTAGGAGAGATATACACCCTCTAGCCACTTATGAAAAACTAGTTGCATGTCAAGCGTGGAACGGGTCTCATGTGCGAGGACATGTAAAGTTAGTCTGGGCCGCTTCATCCCACTATGCCACCAATATCCAAAATACATAGAAGATGCACTAAAATGATCATCATCGCCCACATAATCTTATGTGTACTACCCATGCAAAGCATCTACATAGATCTAGCTCTGATACCACTGTTGGGTTTGCAGCATAGAAAACAAAAAATTTCCTACGATGTGAAAATCTAAGCACCAAGATCTATCTACCTAGATACAATCAACGGGTGGATATACATCCATAGAGAACATACCCTTGAAGATCGACAAAGCATTGTTAACGAAACTGATTTCGTGGTTGATGTAGTTGTACACTTGCTGATCTCAAGATCATGATGAAGTCCAGCGAGTCAAGCAGGTCCAGCACCAGGAAGTCCAGCAGATCCAACACCACCAAGTCTAGCACCACAAAGGAGCAGTGCATCCGTGATCACACACACGTCCAGTACCCCAACAACCTCCATCCCTCGCTCCAGCAAAGAAGCGGAAGCATCAATTCCTTTCCAGATAAAGCCACCAGGAACATGTATCTCGCTAATCCGAGACCATGGGGAATAATTTCTAGTGGGGGAGAGAGATCCTACACGAGGAGGTCTGAGTGAGATGGAGTGAGAGGGGTGCCTTCTATAGGAGGAGGGGGGCATCCAAGGGCCATGGCATGGTAGCCATTGTGGGTGCCCCCACCTCTTCCTCATTCATGTGGGTGGAGCACCCACTCACATAAAAGACCTCCACTCAAGAATCCACTCACACATGAATTAATTTTCCACCAAAATTAATGTATCTCTCATTTAATAAAACTATTTTATTTATTTGATTCAGAATTTTTTTAATTACATTAATTAACAAACATTCACATAAAATCCCCTGCAACATTTCAATATCACATGTAGAACCAATTTCTGCAATTTCACCCGAAATAATTCTGGTTTCCATCGAAATGATTCATGTGCTTTCTTAAATCTTTATTTGAAACATATTTGCTCCAAACGGTGCCAATCTCCCTTAAGTGTGTCACCCTATGGTTCGCAAATAATGTAGACATGATCGAGACCTTTCACCGATCAATAATCAACAGCGGGACCTAGAGATCCGTACTGACTCCCACACATTCAACGATGACTCTAGTGATCGTGTGAACCTTTAACTAAACCCCTTTGTCTTGCGATATATTACATGTCCGAGATTTGATCGTCGGTATCTCCATACTTAGTTTGATCTCGTTACCGACATGCACTCTTTTCTCGTTCCCGTGATATAACATTCTAGTGATCACATCACTTGCTTGCAAGCTATCTCAATGTAATATCATCGAGAGGGCCCAGAGTATAACTATCCTTCATCGGGATGGACAAATCCCACTCTTGATCCTTCGGAGTATCTAAACCGACCTTTATAGTCACCCTATTATAGTGTGATGTTTGATATTATCAAGTTACTCTTCTAGTGTTAGCAATTGACATGATCTCATGGTCTAAGGACTAAGATTACTTCTTATGATGTTATAGCAATTTAAACACAATGACTTTGATTGTAATGCTATACTTTGGATGAATGTTCATCACATCATTCAGTAATGTTGTGACCTTGTTATTAACAACATCCAATGCCCATGATCAGGAAACCTTGATCATCTTGTTAATCAATGAGCTAGTTTATAAGAGAGGCTGTTGTGACATTGGACCGTTAAAGATCCTAAGTCCCTATGATTAACATGCTAGTCCCTGGATCATTAGCTAGCACTTCAAAGTCGATGAATATCATGTAAAACACAAGTCATTATTACACGAATAATCCAGAGTATATTTATTACAACTTGCATAGCTTATAGCTAGCTCAAATAAAACAGCGGAAACTAATTAAACTTGAGTCCATCAACGCCTCAGGCTAGTTGCGTGAAGACCCGTGATCCCTACGCACCTTTTCAATCTTCGGATTCTGCACATAAGACGTGCAGCCAACAAGTTGGGTCAATATTTTGAATGTATTGGTAAATTACACCAAGGAAAGAAAAGGACTAACTCTACATGCAAGGCTTGGAGTAGGCTTTGGGGTTTATTTGCATTAAGCCAATTTTCTGAAAGTAAGAAGAAGATAGGGAGATTTGTACCCTACTTTTACTACAAGGAATGTGTTATTCTATGACCTTCTAATAGTGACCGTGAAAAAAATCGTCATAAAGTTATGACGATTTTGCACTAGATGGTCGTAAGCCATTTCAGAGGTTCAAAACCTTAGAAATTTACGACAATTTTATTCAGAAACGTCATAGTTTCATTAGCTGAAATCGTCATAACCTAGCAGATATAGCCTTACACGTTATTTGTAGCTCACTACGACGATTTAAAATCGTCATAGCGTCCAAATTAGGATAAGATGAAATAGATACTCAGGCACATCACCAATTGCGCCTATGTGTCGTGTCTATGTGTCAGCTTTTTACTGCGTGTCATATACATGTGTCAATATGACCTTTTGTGGCACTATTTAAATCTACACGATTTAATATACACGTGAACCTACAAATCCTGAGCTATTTCGGTTATTCCAGAAAAATAAGACCCCCAGGAGTCGAACCCACAACCTCCAGCTAGAGGAACACGCCCCTTACCACCAGACCAAGGAACCTTTCTTGTATTATTCACAACTCGCGGCCTTATATACTTAATTCATCTGTTGGGCTGGCTTGATTTATCACTAGACTAGGCCTCCGTAGGAAGCGAGATGGGCCGCGGTGGGCGGGCCTTGGCCTTGCATGCACTAGGCTAGGTTGCGTGCACAGACACCCCACAAATTGAACTGCGCGCGGGAATAATAAGCAAACAAGGGCTAAAGGGGGGCTCGAACCGGAGACCTCACCATAGGTAGAAGCCACCTAACCACCAGACCAATACAATATCCCATAGCCACCCTCAAACAATTTGACTGTGACCCGCAATCGAAACTGCACCTGGCGACCAGGTTCTTCCTAATGGGCCTCGGAGGGAAGGTCTATTTGCGCGGTCCGGTTATGTTTTTTTTCGTTTTTCTTTTTGTGTTTTCATAATTCTTGTGTATCTTTCTCATAAGAACTCCAAAATAATTGATTTTTGTCTCTAAATTTTTATAAATTTTATTAGATCATACTAGGATATTAATTATGAATAGTATGATTACTGTAAATTGTGGATCTACTAATACCATGTTAGTCCATAGTAGGGACAATATCATAATTCAAAATATGATTTTGAAACTAGGGTTTTGAAGGTTCTTAGCTAGGAGCTGAGCCTTGCTAAACTTGCATTGGATCTCTAAAGAAATAGCATATTGCGAGTCTAAAAATGATTTTTTCTAAAAATCATGGACATAAGATAATGAACTTGTAGTTCAAATCGGACCCACTTCCAACCGATTCAGCAGTGATTTGTCTTTTTCGTCAGAGGTGGACGAAAAGGTTTGAGATATCCCGGTTGGGACATTTTCCATGTAAGGTGTCCTACTATTTTTCGAAAATGGGATGGTAGCATTTTGAAACTTTCATTTGGTGGTTGCTTCACAAAACGACCCATTTTTTGCACTTAGAAAATGGAAAATGGTTTTTTTTGTGCGATGAAATGGAAAACTTCCTCCTGCAACATTGTTCACCATCCCACGATACATATGGGTGCATAATATGGGCACATTATCACAAACTATGCCGTGATTCTCGCCATAACATTGGTCGTTTGGCCCGAAAGCCATGAAACCTCGAACATGATAGCTCATTTCTGAGAAGGTTTTTTTGAGACACTTGCAATATACCAAGTTTGGTATTTTTACTTGCAACTACGTCACATAATAATACACCAGGCAAAGGAATTGCATTGATCGGACCCTTTTTTCATTTTTTATGCCTGTTTCAAACTATGGTCAAAACGGCGGGCATGAAGGTTCTTAGCTCGAATTGCATTGATCGGACCGTTTTTTCATTTTTTATGCCTGTTTCAAACTATGGTCAAAACGGCGGGCATGAAGGTTCTTAGCTCGGGGCTGAGCCTCGCTAAACTTGCATTGGATATCTGAAGAAACATGATATTGTGAGTCTAAAAATCATTTTTTTAAAAAATAATGGGCATCAGATCATGTATATGTAGTTCAAATCGGACCCACTTCCTATCGATTCGGCAGGAATTTGTCTTTTTCGTCAAGGGTGGACGGAAAGGTTTGAGATACCCCGGTTGGGACATTTGGCCATGTAAGGTGTCCTATTATATTTGAAAAAAGGGGTGGCAGCATTTTGAAAAATTCATTTGGTGATAGCTTCACAAAACTCCCCGTGTTTGGCACTTCAAAAATGAAAAATGGCTTTTTTGTGCGACGAAAAGGAAAACTTTCTTCGACAACATTGTTTGCTATTCAAAGATACACATGTGTGCAACATATCATGTCTATGCGACGGTTTTCTGTATGCACTCCGGAGTTAGAGACATTTTGGTGAAAAAACCCTATGAGATCATCTGCAACCAATCAAATTACAGGAAACAACCGCCCGCGGATTGCCCATCTCATCCTAATCTGGACCGTTGAAGCACATCCAACAGCCACCGAAGAAGCACATGTCACCCACCAACCTACCTCCATCTCCACCATCCACCACATCCCACAACCTCCTAGTCCCCATTCTCTCCCAACCGCATCGCTCTCTCCCGAAACCCTAGCGGCGCCCGAACCCTAGCATGCCCCGAGCCAGATCCGCCGCCAGCCACGCCCCTCTCGGCCCCTCCTACCCCAGACCCCCCCTCCTATGGCTCGATGCGCGCCACCACAACGTGGTCTTCACAACCACGTGAGGATCCACCCTCCGATTCCTCTACCTTTCCATCTTTGATTCCCCATCCAGCAGCCGTAGTAGAGAAAAATATCGCTCGATCCACCACCAAGCGACCAATCCATGGCTCTCTGCACGCTCGACAACACACTGCCGGCTGCAGTGTCAGAGCGGCCCAAGAAGACCACCAAGCTGTCGATAGAGCTCTTATACTTAGAATTTTTTTTGAGTCTTTCGAACCCCCCAACGATACTATATATATATACTTATATAGCATAGCAAGCATAACTTAGAAAAATAGGATACCCTATTGGGATGGAAAATCCTAAGCATAGAGCTACTCATGGCATACTACAAAACCGCACTTGCAAAATAATACTAAGAAAATCTACCAAAATCCTACACATGCATACTACAGAATTTGAAGAGTAAAACATGCATAGTCAAAACTGGGACATAAACATGAGCAAGTGGTGTAACTTGCCTTGATCCGAGCAGCACTCTACGCAACAGTACTCCTCAGTGCACTCCGAACAATCTAACGAAACACAAACATAGATCCAATCACAACTTGCACAAAACAATGCCACAAAGGTAATTATGCCTACAACAAGGTAATATGCAAGGATGGGTGCAAATTCAACCAAGAATTTTATTCAAGGGTGGTACTGTGTTGGGGATGTCATTAGTATCATTTTCCCACAGATTTTAAGTATTTTGGGTTATTACTAATATAAATATGCTCATAAGAAGATCTACCCTTCAAATCTACCACAAAATAGATCTGAAACCTCTAATCAAGTTATACCAATTTTAAACAGTAGATCTCGTAGATACAAAGCCAACACCAATAAGAATCAACTAAAATGGAGTTACGATTATTTTCCTATAATTAAAATACTCCAAACTAAACTTTAAATTCTACCACAAGATTAGTACAATAAACTAATAATATTGTTGCAGATCTGTATTCTACTCAATATTGCGAATCCAATGGTATATTATACGCAATTGTTGGCCAAGTATTTGATTTACTACGAATTATACAAGATTAAAACAATATCTGACTATTTAAATACAATTATAGACGGGGCAGCTACGCAAGCGACAAGTGGCAGCGTCGGACTGGTCTAGCTAAGAGACGCGATGCTGACGCAGAGCGTGTCACACGGCGTGCTGCTATTGGCCCGTACCGGTTCGCAGTGTACTTCTAATCTACACCGACAATCATTGATCTAACGGTAGAGAACCGATGGTCTCTTACCTAGCGACGCGCAGCGACTTGACGACAATTTGTCGCCGTTTTTCTAAGATAGTAGTAACAATTAGACCCACCCATTTTTGCTCAATTTTCATAAACCAATTTGTTATCCGTGCATATATATATCTAAATTTGTCACCGTTGCAATGCATAGGCATTTTACTAGTCATTGATAATAGACGACTTGCATTAATTGTAACCCTTTTTTTGCGCGTAACTATAATCCTTCGGGGATGTAGTTTGTAAGAAAATGTTTCAAGCTCTTCACTCAATTAATATTTTTATATCGCCATTAGGTTGACCATGACATTTAGCGTGTCAGAATAAACAAATAAAAACTAGATAGACTGCAAATTGTTCCTGACAAGGGGTAACCTCAGTAATGCCGATGGTTATTGTCTTAGGGTTTTGTGGAAAAGAAAACGCTGAGGATCTCATCGGTGGATTAGACAAACAAGGGAGTCAAAGTCATCTGATTATTGTGGAGAGTATGATTACATATTGCTCAACGTTTCGGTACCTCTTCGTTGGCTCCTCCCAGCCTTTATATAATAGGTTGGGTCTCGAAGCCATATACGGATAGGTTACAAGTTACAATTACAACACTAAGGTTATGTCGGTTTGTATTTCTTTCTTGCTCGCTAAGACACACTTTTGTCTGTCAGATGCTTCCTGGCTTTCTGATACATTGCATATGTATTTATAATTTTTGATGTTCCATGCTTGGCTTATCCACTTTCTTGTGTTTTGTCCACACTTTGGAGTACTTTTCATATGATTTCTTGGACTAACCTATTATCAAGAGCCACAGTGCCAGCTTCCTGTTTTCTACTGTTTTTGGTTCCAAGAAAGTCAGAAAATGAATATTCTTGGAATTGGACGGGACAAAATCCAAAGTGCCTATTTTTTTGGAAGTCATCAGATGCCAGAATGCGACACGGAGAAGGGTTGGGGGCCGGCCACACCACCTGGCCGCGTGGCCAGGCCTGGCCCGCGCCAGGGGGTGGTCTGGCCGTCCCCAACACCCACTCGGCCTCTCCTTCCGCCTATAAGATACCCTCGGGACGAAAACCCTAAGTACTCGATCAGAAATCCACAAAAGAGTCTGTAGCCGCCGCCATCTCTATCCCTAGATCGGGAGGGATCTGAAGCTCTTCCTGGCACCCTGCCGGAGAGGGGAATTCACCCTGGAGGCCTTCTTCATCACCATGCAAGCCTCTGGTGTGATGCGTGAGTAGTTCATCCTTGGACTACGGATCCATGTAGTAGCTAGATGGCTGGTTCTCCTCCTTTGTGCTTTCATGTCTAGATCTTGTGAGCTCCGTTCATGATCAAGATCATCTATTTATAATTCTGCATGTTGTGTTTGCGGGGATCCGATGGATATTGAGATGCTATTTCAGATTGATTATTGATAATATCAAGTCTTTGTTATTTGTGATCTTGCATGCTTTCCGTTGTTAGTAGCTATCTTGGCCAAGTAGATGCTAGCAACTCCAAGAGTTAGTATTTATGCTCGATAGTGGGTTCATGCCTCTGGTAATCTGGGAAAGTGATAGAAATCTCTAAGGTACTAAATGTGCTATTGCTACTAGGGAGAAAACAACAATCCTTTGTCCATAGAACAATCGTATTGTTTATTACACGCAGTTCGTAAAGCAATAATCTGTTGCTTGCAACTTAATACTGGAGGGGGTTCAGATGATAAGCTAAAGGTGGATTATTAGTCATAGATGCAGTTGGATGGCGGTCTATGTATAATGTTGTAATTCCCAATCAAGTCTCAAAGGAGTCAAGATGATTAGTATATGCATGTATTGCTTTCTCGATGTTTGTCAATTGTGCCACTGTAATTTGTTCACCCAACATGTTATCTATCTTAAGGAGAGCCACCTCTAGTGAACTATGGATCCTGGTCCTTGTCTTTTACATTCAATCTACAAACTGTTTACTGCTTTGTGTTTACTTTCTGCAAACTATTACTTCCTTCCATTCGATACGTTTAATCCTTTGTTTTCCGCAAAATACGGTGAGATTGACAACCTCATCGCAAGTTGGAGACAAAGTTTTGTGGTTGTGTTGTGCAGGTCTCCATGTTTCTACTAGCACCAGTAGTGCGCCCTGCCAAGGCTCAGCTAGCAACACCTTTGGGGTGTTTCCTTGCTCCTACTGGTTCGATTAAACCTTGGTTTCATAACTGAGGGAAACTTGCTACTGTGCTCATCATACCTTCCTCTTGGGGTTCGCAAAGAGCTCTACATCAACATCACACCAGCATTTTCCTGACGCCGACACTGAGCCATCACTTTCTTTTATTCTTCATGGGCTTCGTGGGCTATAGGCCTTTGTATGCATAGGGTAGTTAATCACGGGCAGCCGATAGGTCATGTCCATGTTAGTAGCCCCCGACACTCCATCCAAATCATAGATTCAGGTTGAGTCTCAAAGCCAATTTCAACTGCAAGTCGAAGATTGCTGTTGACAAGTAATTTAATGTTTCATGTATTCATTGTCATAAGGATTTTGTATAACAGGCCTGATGCATTGGACAGATCAGGAAGCAGTTAATTGCTCTTGGGAAAAAACACCACGAACCTACATCAAATTCAAACCCCCGGGTTCGAACTCAGCATATGCTGGTGTAATTTAGTTCGGGCCACGGAGGCCTTATGGTATATTGAATTCCAGTGTTTTATTTGGGGTACCCAACGCATCCGTCGGAATTTTTCGTTGTATCTAGATACAGATGAGATACAGGCAAAGCGCATTCGTGTGCGGTTACCAGGCCGCATAGGATCGATCCTGGGGTCTTATCTTCATGTCGCGGACACGACATTCAGACATGTTATCGCGGTGGACGTGGTTTGAGAATTTTTTAATTTTTGTTGACTGCCTTGTTTGGCTGTTGGATATGTTGAAGTTGACAGCTTCTTTTCGTCGGGTGTGATATGAGCGCTCCCGATGGGAGTAACTGTTTGAGAATACAATTATGTAATGCTCCTAGGTTTTTTACTTTTTTAATTTGTTGGAGAATTGTGTTTTTTATTGGATGCGCGTTTAGCGCTTCCAATGGGAGTGGCCCCTGAGGCTACACCCAAATGCTTGCATCCGAGTGTAGGCTCAAAATTGCTAGTCGTATTTATTTTTCCAATAGACACCATAGGAGAATTTTTCTATCGGGTGCGTGACTAGCGCTTCCGATGGGAGTAGCCCTGAGGCTATGTTCGGGTGCCTGCTCCGAAGCATAGGCTCAGAGAATAGTCTTCATCTAAGGAGGTATTCAACTCAGGCCTTGACTTATTTAATCTATAAAACTGTATCGGGTGTGCGGGCAGCGCTCCCGAGGCTATGTTTGGGTGCTGGCATCAGACCATAGGCTCAGAGTCAATTAGCGAAGAAAGTAAGCCTTGGTTTGTTGTTCCCTATTCACCTGAATATTTCTTCTTCTCAAGCCTCGCATGACGTTAGTGCTAACGAAGATGGTGTGTCATAGTTCACTTCATAGTTACTTCTAATCCACGCCGATGATCTTTGATCTAACGGTAGAGAACCCATGGTCTCTTACCTGGCGATGCGTGGTGACTTGACGGCAATGGCGGTGGTCGGCGGCAGCGAGGCGGCGTGTTCCTGGCTCTAAGAAGTGGACGAGAACGACGACCTCCTCCTTGCGGTCACGCTGGCACGCTCTATGCCGAGCTTCTCCTCCTCCTTCCGATGCGGGACCCCGCTGCTCTCCTTCGAGCTCCAGCGAGCAATTCCCGGTGCTCCGGTGCACTGTAGAGGGGGAAAAGATGAGTGGAAGATGCAGCTATTAGAGGCGGTTCCGTAGCTCGGTTTTGACGAGAGAACAACCTCTCTGACGGTCACCGCGGTGGACTACGGCGAGATCGAAGCCGAGCTCGATGGCGGCAGCCTAGTGGCGATCTATCGAAATTGGTTTAGGGTTTATGTAACATCCCAAAACTTAATCCAAGGTTCATCAAGATCGAATCTACCCAATTTAGGGTTAACAAAAAAATTTCCATTTGAAAATCATTAAGTATTCATATGTGTGTGCATTTAAAATAGGAGTTGTTTGAATTGCCATGTTTGAGTGATCCATTGATTGTAAAATGATTCTAAGGTGAATAAACATCATCTAGATCATTTCCCAAGCAAATCCCAAAGAAAAACAAATCAAAAAGAATAAATTAAGCAAATGGTCATTTGTGCCATTTTAATCACCATGCCTACTTTGGCTATTCCTAGGAATCAAATCTCAATAGAAACAATTGTGGATCTTTGCACCCCTTGCTAGTACAAGTAGTGATGTACCAAGGCCCACTTTGTTTCGTCCCAAAAACTTTCAAACAATAAATTTAAATGACATTTGAAATTTGAATGTAGTTCATATGTATAGATCACACTTATTCAAAAACCACTCAAATGAACTCCACTTTTAAAACCCAAGCACACCTAGAAGCTCAAGCATAAGATACAACACTCCACCAAAAATCAGCCCAAAATTCAAAACTTTTGTTCTTGTGGCCATTTGATCGAACAGGTGGCATGCACCATTTTTGGTCCCCTTGTCTCCCCTCACTCTAACCAGCACATAACTAAGCTACTAACCGGCCTAGAGCAGCAGTGGAGCGCCGCCACTTTGTGGTCACCGCCGACCAGAAGTGGGCAAAACACCAGGGACAGCACCACGCCAAACCAGCACGTCCCCTAGCTCCGCCCAACCCTACCGCACCTCCTATCCACCCGTCGATCAACCCCAACCCCTGGACCACTCCCCAGCATCGCCACCCTTTCTCTCTGCGAGCCAGCCAGAGCACGCCAGAGCGCGATCGCTGCCAGCACGCAGCAGACCGCGCCTTGACGCCATATCGCGCACGCCGCTCCGCCTCGACCCAGCGCCCTGCTAGACACGGTCGTGCACTGCCGCGCGACCCACAGTCGCTGTGCGCAGTGTCGAGCACCGCCTCTGTCTCCCAGAGCGCAGAACGCTCCTGACCATACGCCACCACCCCTATCTACGCCATTAAGCCGTAGAGCACCGCCAGGAGGCAAGCCACCATCCGCCTACGTCGCCCATGCCGATAGCGCCCTGTATCGTCGTCACCGACGAGCTCGCCGTCGCCCCCTCGGTCCCCTCGTCGAGCCTATATAAGTAGTCCTTCCCAACAACATTTCTTCACACCACTCAACTCCCCTCTCACCACTGATCGCTCAATGCACGGCGCCCAGAAAAGTGATGGTGCGTGGTTGATGTAGAGATCGTTGGGAACCCCAAGAGGAAGGTATGATGAGCACAGCAGTAAGTTTCCCTCAGTTATGAAACCAAGGAAACACCCCAAAGGTGTTACTAGCTGAGCTTTTGCAGGGCGCACTACCGGTGCTAGTACCAACGTGGAGACCTGCACAACACAACCACAAAACTTTGTCCCCAACTTGCGATGAGGTTGTCAATCTCACCGTGTTTCGCGGAAAACAAAGGATTAAACGTATCGAATGGAAAGAAGTAAAAGTTTGCAGAAAGTAAACACAAAGCAGTAAAATATTGTAGATTGTATGTAAAAGACAAGGACCGGGATCCATAGTTCACTAGAGGTGGCTCTCCTTAAGATAGATAACATGTTGGGTGAACAAATTACAGCGGGGCAATTGACAAACACTGAGAAAGCAATACATGCATATACTGATCATCTTGACTCCTTTGAGACTTTATTGGGCATTACAACATAATACATAGACCGCCATCCAACTGCATCTATTACTAATAATCCACCTTCAGGTTATCATCCGAACCCCCTCCAGTATTAAGTTGCAAGCAACAGATTATTGTTTTATGAACTGCATGTAAAGTAAACAATATGATTGTTCTATGAACAAAGGATTGTTGTTTTCTCCCTAGTAGCAACAGCACATCTAGTACCTTAGAGATTTCTATCACTTCCCCACATTACCAGAGGCATGAACCCACTATCGAGCATAAATACTAACTCTTGGAGTTGCTAGCATCTACTTGGCTAAGATATCTACTATCAACGGAAAGCATGTAAGATCACAAATAACAAAGACATGATAGAATCAATAATCAATCTGAAATAGCATCTCAATATCCATCGGATCCCCGCAAACACAACATGCAGAATTACAAATAGATGATCTTGATCATGAACGGAGCTCACAAGATCTAATCATGAAAGCACAAAGGAGGAGAACCAACCATCTAGCTACTACATGGATCCGTAGTCCAATGATGAACTAATCACGCATCACACAGGTGGCTTGCATGGTGATGAAGAAGGCCTCCAGGGTGAATTCCCCTCTCCGGCAGGGTGCCAGGAAGAGCTTCAGATCCCTTCCGATCTAGGGATGGAGATGACGACGGCTACAGACTCTCTCGTGGATTTTTGATCAGAAGGGGAGGCCGAGGGGGTGCCGGAAGCAGCCACACCACCCCCTGGCGCGGGCCAGGCCTGGCCACGCGGCCAGGTGGTGTGGTGGCTCCCTGGCCCTTCTCAGTCTCGTCTTCTGGCACTTAATCACTTCCGGAAAAAATAGGCACTTTGGCTTTTGTCCCGTCCAATTCCGAGAATATTCATTTTCTGACTTTCCTGGAACCAAAAACAGCAGAAAACAGGCAGCTGGCACTGTGGCTCTTGTTAATAGGTTAGTCCAAGAAATCAAGTACTCCAAAGTTGGAACAAAACACAAGAAAGTGGATAAAACTAAGCATGGAACATCGAAAATTATGGATACATTTGCAATGTATCAACATCCCCAAGCTTAACTCCTGCTCGTCCTCGAGTAGGTAAGTGATAAAAAGAAAGAATAATTTTTGAGGTGACATGCACCATGAAAGACTTGATCAAAGTATTTGTAAAACATTCAAAGCTGGGATCATAGTACTTCAATCATAGCATGAAAGACAAAGTTCTAGCAATAAGCAAAGAAACTATGATGCAACATGAAAAGGCACAAACAAAAGATCCATGAATAACAATGCTTTGCAAGACGTTTGTTTGTTTCACATAAAGAAAACATAGCATAATAGTTTATAGCTTGTCCCTCAATAGAGTAGCAAATATAAATGCATATGACACCTTCAAAGTTCATAAGAGTGACTAGATACAATAGTTTAAAACAAGCAATATCAAAGTATGCATTAATCAACTAGTCTTGGGACAATGCACATAGAACTAAGAATGGCCACTATGCTCTCAAAGAAGGTGGAGACTCAATATAATGGTGGAAGAAAGGCCTTTGTAAAAGGAAGTAGGGATTCAAGTCTCATAACGAGTTTCCAAAAATTATGGTACTTATAGCTTTCAGCTCTCATTGCCCCTATCATAAGCATCTTGAAGTGATTAAGGTTAAAGTGAACAAACTATGGTGTACATCGTTGACGAAGTATAAGTCAGAAATCTCATGTCCCTTGTATACGAGGGCCCCTCCTCATGCTACTCAAGTTTAGTCACCGGTAAGTTCTTATCATTGTAAGTATATCTGTATCATAGAGAAGCGCCAATGGGGTACCCCTTGGTCTGGCCACCCTAGGCATTCCCTTGGCCTTCCCTTCCGACTATATATTGCCTCCGATACAGAAACCCTAAGTACCCGATCAAAAATTCCACGAAAGAGTCTATAGCCGCCGTCGTCTCCATCCCTAGATCGGGAGGGATCTAAAGCTCTTCCCGGCACCCTGTCGGAGAGGGGAATTCACCCTGGAGGCCTTCTTCACCATCATGCAATCCTCTGGTGTGATGCGTGAGTAGTTCATCTCTGGACTACGGGTCCATGTAGTAGCTAGATGGCTGGTTCTCCTCCTTTGTGCTATCATGTTTAGATCTTGTGAGCTCCATTCATGATCAAGATCATCTATTTGCAATTCTACATGTTGTGTTTGTGGGGATCCGATGGATATTGAGATGCTATTTCATATTGATTATTGATTCTATC
The DNA here is from genome assembly GCA_910589775.1 of Avena eriantha. NCBI lineage: Eukaryota > Viridiplantae > Streptophyta > Magnoliopsida > Poales > Poaceae > Avena > Avena eriantha. The sequence continues at coordinate 196,477,675 of OU342745.1, forward strand.
ATGTCTTTGTTATTTGTGATCTTGCATGCTTTCTATTCTTAGTAGCTATCTTGGCCAAGTAGATGCTAGTAACTCCAAGAGTTAGTATTTATGCTCGATAGTGGGTTCATGCCTCTGGTAATCTGGGGAAGTGACAGAAATCTCTAAAGTAAATGTGTTGTTGCTACTAGGGAGAAAACAACAATCCTTTTTTCATAGAACAATCGTATTGTTTACTTTACATGCAATTACTAATGCAATAATTTGTTGCTTGCAACTTAATACTGGAGGGGGTTCGGATGATAACCTGAAGGTGGATTATTAGTCATTGATACAGTTGGATGGCGGTCTATGTATAATGTTGTAATGCCCAATCAAGTATCAAAGGGGTCAAGATGATTAGTATATGCGTGTATGCTTTCTCGATATTTTTCAATTGCCCCGCTGTAATTTGTTCACCCAGCATGTTATCTATCTTAAGGAGAGCCACCTCTAGTGAACTATGGACCCCGGTCCTTTCTTTTACTTTCAATCTACAATCAACTATTTACTGCTTTGTGTTTACTTTCTGCAGACTATTACTTTCTCCCATTCGATACGTTTAATCCTTTGTTTTCAGCAAATCCGGTGAGATTGACAACCTCATCGCAAGTTGGGGATAGAGTTATGTGGTTGTGTTGTGCAGGTCTCCATGTTGCTACTGGCACGGGTAGTGCGCGCTGCCTAGGCTTAGCTAGCAACACCTTTGGGGTGTTTCCTTGCTCCTACTGGATTGATAACCTTGGTTTCATAACTGAGGGAAACTTGCTGATATGCTCATCATACCTTCCTCTTAGGGTTCCCCAACGAGCTCGATATATTTTGGGTCATCAAGCGATTTTTTGGCGTCGTTGTCAGGGAGTCAAGGACATCTTCACAATGGGAGTCCCTCATAACCAATGTCTTTACTTTGTTTTTTTTTGCTTAGTTTACTTTTGTTTTGTTTGCTTGTTTCTTTATCATAAACACAAAAAATTAGTTTTACAAGTTTGCTTTCTTTATTAAAAACACAAAAATGACTACTCTTGAAAATACTAAGTTGTGTGACTTCAATAGCACCAACAACAATGATTTCATGAGCACAACTATTGCTCCACATGTTCCTGAAGCTACTTTCTTTGAAATAAAACCTGCTTTACTCAATCTTGTTATGAGAGAACAATTTTCTGGTATTGGTAATGAAGATGATGCTGCTCATCTAAATAATTTTGTGGACCTTTGTGAGATGCAAAAGCATAGGGATATAGATGGAGATATTATTAAGCTTAAATTGTTTCCTTTTTCTTTGAGAGAAAAAGCTAAAGACTGGTTGAATTCCTTGACTAGGAATAGTATTGATTCTTGGACTAAATGCAAGGATGCTTTCATTGGAAAATACTATCCACCTGCTAAGATTGTATCTATGAGAAGTGAAATAATGAAGTTTAAACAATCTGATAATGAACATGTTGCTCAAGCTTGGGAAAGAATGAAATCTTTGGTAAAGTATTGTCACACTCATGGACTGACTGCTTGGATGGTTATCCAAACCTTTTATGCAGGATTGAACTATTCTTCAAGAAATTTATTGGATTCTGCTGCTGGAGGTACCTTTATGACCATTAGTTTGGGTGCTGCAACAAAGCTGCTAGATAATATGATGGTTAACTATTCTGAATGGCATACTGAGAGAGCTCCACAAGGTAAGAAGGTAAATTATGTTGATGAAACCTCTTCCTTGAGTGATAGAATTGATGTTATTATGTCAATGCTTGTTAATGGGAAAGCCCATATTGATCCAAATAATGTTTCCTTAGCCTCTTTGGTTGCTCAAGAAGAGCAAGTTGATGTGAACTTTATAAGAAATAACAATTTTAGCAACAATGCCTATAGGAATAATTTTGGTAACAACAATTATAGGCCTTATCCTCCCAACAATGGTAATTCTTATGGAAATTCCTACAACAATAATAGGAGTGCTCCCTATGAACTTGAAGTCATGCTTAAAGACTTTATTGGTAAACAAACTGCTTTCAATAAAACTATTGAAGAGAAACTCTCTAATGCTGAAAGAAATATAGCATGTTTGGCTGAAGCTCAATCTTCTTTAAATAAAATGGCTGCTAAATCTGAAACTATTGATAATCCTTTTGCTGCTGCTAATGCCATGCAAGTTAGAATTGATGAAAATGTTAGACTGTTGGCTGAATTGCATGCTAAGTGGGAAAGAGAAGATGAACTTGCTAGAAACATTAGTGACATGGGTATACCCTACAGGTACTCGAGCTTGGTATATACGGCCTGAATACAGCGGAAGCCCACGGTGTCGCCAAGGCCCAAATAGAGAACTCAAGTAGCCTACAGACTCTTGATTGCTTGAAGAACAAGAAGAAGCTAAATATAGAAAGTTCAATGGGAAAAACCCTAACCTGTAACCGACTCGACCTGTTACCCGAGACCTGGCTTATCTATATAAAGGCTAGGAGGGGGCGGCGAGGAGGACACGCGCAACCCTAGTTTCCACAACCCTCGCCAGAATGCATCTGCGCACCATTGTAATCCTCGATTCCTTCAATAATTCCACGAGCAGACAAGCAGGAGTAGGGACCTCTACGAGGCCTGAACCTGGGTAAATCTTTGAGTCCCCTGTGTGCTTGTTTGCTAGCCGATAGATGTCTCCAGCACTCCCTCCTTCTCCAAAACCCAAGTCCATAACAATGGGCATTGATGAGTTAAACCCTCGTCAATTGGCGCTGTCTGTGGGAAGTGGGAGTGCTGATGTTGCGGCTTCTTCGGCCCCATCAACTGCGATCTACAACTCCGCGACAGCGAAGATCCTCCAGCTCTTTGGTGTGTTCGACTTCACCATCCATACGCAGGCCACTCACCCGGCTTTCGAGTCAGTGGGTGATGGGATCATCTTGGTGATCGGGAGCTTCCGCTTCCAAGTTGGTCAGATGGGCACGCTTCGCATGCCTGACTAGCCGACGATACCGTTGATTACTCCGGCATCGTGGTTTCCTCCGCTGATCGGCACAGTCAGCGAACTCAATGCCTCGACAACAGTCGAGAATACGGACAGCGACACCAATCGCGAATCCCATCTAGGCGATCTGGCAACTAAAGATAGAGCCTATAGTTCCGGATCTAAAAGTTGTGGGAGCAGCAGCTTCCCCAACCACTTCATGTGCGCCGTCATCAACGCGGGCGACTCCTCTGCCAATCGCGACAACATGGGCAATGGTGGCCATGGAGCCGACCCGCCAAATGGCGGCATACCCAATGGTGAACCACCGCCAAACGGCGGACCACCGCCAAACGGCGCCCCCGTCAACAACGAAGGGCGGTCGAACCTCCAGCTATAACAAACGAGCAGACTGGCGAATGCGTCGTGATCAGGCTCAATGAACTCGAGTGGGCTCGCTGCCGTGAAGCCCTGTGGGGTAACCCTCTACCCTTTGGCTCCCCGCAAGAACTACTGATGGGCTACCATTGGCTCCTGAAGGAGGAATTCAAGCACCAAGTGCAAAAAATCGCGCAACTCGAGGCACGCAAAAAGGCGACAGACGAGTCGAGCCTCCGACGAGCTGGGCTGTCCTCCCACGGAGGATCCTCCTCCAAGTGCAACGAGTACCTCTCTAACAAGAGGCAATCTCGACTGGCCCACCTCACCGAGCAAGAGCGTGTTGAAGCCGCAAAGGTCCTCGACTTCGGCTCCATGACAGTGGATTCACGTGGCAAAATGTTACCAAAAACGCCGCAACCTGTGGTAACGGCGGCCACCATGTACCTCCTCAACAACCAAACACCAGCTGGAGATCCTCGAGCCGCCATGCACCAATCTACGATCGCAGGCTTGGGGTAATCGAGGCCGCCCTCGACAAGGAGCCAACACCAGAGCCGAAGAAAGGTAAGGCTCTGGCAAAACGCTACTCCTCGCCCTCATACAGCGATGATAGTCATGATCTGTCTCGACGCTGCCGCTCACGACGACATGACCACGAGTACGACGCGCGTGACGACATCACGCATCGCAAGATCGACAAGTCACAGGCACGACGTGCCCGATAAACTGACTCAGAAGACGAGGATGTGGAGCTCTGTGGTGCTAGATGCTTCAGCAGGGCCATCCGGCAGAAGCGAATGCCCAAGGGGTTTAAGATCCCATCAGAGAACCCGAAGTTTGACGGTCTGTAGGACCCGAAAATCTGGTTGGAGGACCACATCTCCTCCGTCAGGCTCCACGGCGGAAGTCGAAGTACGGCTATGCAGTGCCTGCAGCTACAGCTATAGGGCACCGCCCGAGCATGGCTCAACAACCTCCCACAACGATCCATTCGCAGTTGGGAAGAGCTGGTTTATAGCTTTATACGCAACTTCAAGGGCACCTACAAAAGGCTGAGGTGCTGCTAGCAAAGATCGGGCGAATCACTACGCTCGTACATTCAGAGGTGGTCCATCATCAAGAACTCCGCAGAAAATATCTTGGAGGACCGCGCGATCGATGCATTCAACGGTGGCGTTCGCCGCATAGAGCTTAGGGAGGAGCTAGGCCGCTCGAAGCCCAAGACCATCGATCACCTGATGGAAATCATGAATCGGTGGGCTGACGGAGAAGATTCGGTGAAGAATCGTGTTCACTCCAACGAGGAAGCAGAACTCGAGCGCAGACGTGACCGCCGAAGCAAACGGCGAATGCGCATCTACGATGACCGTGACGACGTCAACATGGTCGCAGCCGGCTACGCCGACAGGCACGACGACAACCGCAATAGCGGCTACCGCAGTAGTGGATACCGCGACTCTGGAAAACAACGCAAGTATGGCAACGCCGCACTCGCGATGACGCACCGGCCACGTCCGTTGAAGACAAGCTGTCCGGGCCATGCACGGTGCACTTTTACATCGACAAGCATGACGACAAAAAGAAATCCAGCCACCTCCTCAAAGACTGTTGCGAGTTCCTCAAACTCCATGAAGGCCTGGCTCGAATGAATCGCGATGCAGTCAACAGGGGCTACGGAGCCGCCCAGGTGCTGTGGCACATGGAGCTCCTCCACCACCACCTAGGCCACCGCCAAAGGCAGCTGCTCCCGACCAGCATCACGGAGGCGAGCCGTACCCGCGGGCCATGGGCACCATGATGATCCAAAAGGGTCGCCCCTCCAACCGGGTGCAAACGTCCATCACTCGCCAAGTCATTCTGGCGACAAACTCGCCACCATCTACCACTGAGTACCTCAATGGAAGCGATTCCTGCATCACCTTCGACAAGCGCGACCATCCGCGCCAAGTACCTCGTCCAGGCCACTGTCCCCTCGTACTCGAGGAACAAATTGGAGGCTTCGACATGAGCCGCGTATTCATGGACGGCGGAAGCGGCATCAACCTTATGTTCGTGAGTACCTTGCGAGCAATAAGGATCCCTCTGACTTGCTTAGAGGCCTCGGACACAACATTCCATGGCATCGTCCCAGGCAAGGGCGTGTATCCCCTTGGCAAAATCAACCTCGACGTTATCTTCGGCATGCCAAAAAACTTTCGGCGCGAGCGCATCGACTTCGAAGTCGTCGACTGCCCCTCATAGTACCACTGCATCCTTAGATGTGTCGTGTTTTCTAGGTTCATGGCAGTGCCGCACTACGCCTATCTGCAGATGAAAATGCCAGGCCCTAATGGTGTCATCACAATCAACGGGAGCTTCGAGAGGTCCGACAGTTGCGAAAGAGAATTCAACAGAATTTCCTAGTCCTTCGGCATGCAGGAAGAACTGGCGAGACTAAAGGAGTCGACAGACAACAGTTTGCCTCCCCTGAGCCGGCCAAGTTCACCGACCTATCTTTCGACTCATCGGTGCACACGAAGAAAGTTCAGGTCCACCCATCGGATCCCGCCAGGACGGCCCTCATCGCCAACAACTTGAGTCCCGCATAGGAACTCACGCTCGTCGAATTCCTCCGTGAGGACTGGGAAATCTTCATCTGGTGTCCAGCAGACATGCCAGGAGTTCCTAGGGAATTCGCTAAGCATGCACTCAACGTCAACCCAAACGCAAGGCCAGTCAAACAAACAATTCGGTGATTGTCTGAACCATGAGCAAAGGCAGTCAGAATGGAGATCAACAGACTCCTCGATGCCAAATTCATACGTGAGATCAAGGAAAGCACTTGGCTCGCCAACACGGTGTTGGTACCAAAGAAAGACACGGATAACCTGCAAATGTGCATGGACTTCACCTCTCTGAATAAGCACTACATAAATGACCACTTCCCGCTACCGCGAATCGACCAGATCATCGACTCCACTGCGGGATGTGAGCGCCTCTGCTTCCTCGATGCCTACTCAGGCTACAACGAGATTCAAATAAAGGAGGAAGATCAAGAAAAAATGGCGTTTACAACGCCTTTTGGTGTGTTCTGCTACAACACAATGCCCCTCGGGCTGAAGAACGCATGAGCCACCTACCAGCGGTGCATGCAGGCTTGCCTCAAGAACCAACTGGGTTGCAACATCTAAGTCTATGTTGATGACATAGTGATCAAGACCAAAGAGGAAGCCTCACTAATCGACAATTTGTGCGAAACTTTCGCCAACCTCGACCGCTACCAGATCAAGCTCAATCCGGACAAATGCGCCTTTGGCGTACCATCTGGGCAATTACTCGGGTATCTTATCTCCGCGAGAGGGATCGAGGCGAACCCAAAGAATATAAAAGCCATAATGACAATGCAGAAGCCGAAAAAAATAAGAGGGGTCCAACAGCTGGCTGGGCGAATCACGGCGCTCGGTCGATTCATCAGTCGAATGGGCGAAAAGGCACTACCCTTCTACCAACTCCTCCGCGAAGATGACAAGTTCAAGTGGACCAACGAGGCACAGGAAGCATTTGAAGACCTCAAGCGCCTACTATCCTCCTCGCTAGTACTGGTGACCCCACGCGAAAGGGAACCATTGTTGTTGTACATCTCTGCCATCAACCAGGTGGTCAGCACAGTGCTCGTAGTAGAACGAGCTGAGGAAAACAAGGTCCACAAGGTACAACGCCCAGTCTATTACCTCAGCTAGGTACTTACGCCAACAAAACAGCAGTACCCGCACTACCAGAAACCGGCGTACGACGTCTTCATTACAGCCCGGCGACTGCATCACTACTTCCAAGAACACCCAATCGTGGTAGTCAACAATGCCCCACTTGGGCATATCCTCAACAACCCCGACGCCACCGGACGGGTCGCGCTTTGGGGAATCGAACTGTCTCCACGAGACATCACATATGAAAAACGTGTTGCAATCAAGTCGCAAGTTCTCCCTGACTTCCTCGGGCACTAGATGGCGAACCAGCTCCCCAAAAAACCATATATGTACTACCTCTGGACAATGCACTTCGACGGTTCGAAGCGAAAGGATGGGGCCGGCGCAGGTGTCATACTACCATCGCCCCAAGGAGACAAGCTGAAATATATCATGCGAATGCAGTTCACCGCCTCCAACAATGAAGCTGAATACGAGGCCCTACTACACGGGATGAGGATGGCAAAAGCCTGCGGTGCCAAGAGGCTCATAATATATGGCGACTCCAACCTGGTCGTCAACCAAACAATGCATGAGTGCGACGCACTGAACAACAACATGATTTCCTACCGCGACCTCTACGACACACTCGAAGGGGACTTTAACGGTTGCGAGCTACGGCACATAGGCCGCGAAAGCAATGAAGAGGCGGACAGACTCGCCAACATAGGCTCTACTTGTGCCCCCATACCACCTGGGGTATTTCTCGAGCGCATATGCGAATGCTCCATCAAGCCAAAGGCCGCAGAGAAGAAAACAAGCGCAACAACGGACTCAGAGGCTGTGTCGCCCAATGAGCCAATGGCACTCGACGACCCGGAGCTGGACCCAGGACTCGAAGGACCAATGAGCGTCATGATGATCGAGCCATCCTGGACTCAACCATACATCACATACCTTCTCAGTAAGAGGCTACCGGACGATCTGACTGACGCCCGGCACATCGCACGGCGCTCCAAGGCATTCGTTGTTATCAACGGCGAACTATACAAGCACAGCATCACAGGAGTACTCCAACGATGCGTCTCCACGGCTGACAGAAGAGTTGTTCTCCTCGACATCCATGAGGGGACCTGCGGGCACCATGCCCGCAGCCGTGCCCTCATCGCCAAAGCTCTACAAGCTGGATTCTACTGGCCTACGGCCATGCATGACGCCAAGGACATCGTCCAAAAATGCAATGCTTGCCAGCGATTCACGGACAAGCCACACGCACCTGGCGTAGAGCTCCGACCAATTCCATTGGCCTGGCCCTTCGGGCAATGGGGACTCGACATGGTTGGCAAACTTCCAAGGTCCTCACGAGGAGGCTACGTCTACCTCTTGGTCGCAGTCGACAAATTCACCAAATGGATAGAGTCCATGCTAGTGACTAATCAGTCAGGATACAGTGCAGTCAAGTTCTTCGAGTCCATCGTCTACCGCTTCGGAGTGACATACAGCATCATCACGGACAACGGGACAAACTTCACATCCAAGGAGATCCAACAATTCTATGAGAATCTGGGAATCAACGTCAGATATGCCTCCGTAGCGCACCCACAGACCAATGGTCAGGTCGAAAAAGCTAACGGACTCGTCTGCGGCGCCATCAAGAAACGACTCATCAGGCCACTCGGACAGGCTGCAGGCTGCTGGCCAGACGAGCTGCAATCAGTACTCTGGAGCCTGCGCACAACTCCAAATAGCGCCACAGGGTACACCCCATTCTTCATGGTGCACAGGGCTGAAGCGGTACAACCTGCTGAAGTACGATACAAAGCAACGCGTGTGGTCGCTTACAACGAGTAGGAGTCAACTCTTGCACTCGAAGACTCCGTCGACCTCCTTGACGAGGCAAGGGAAATCGCCGTGGAAAGATCAACAATCTACCAGCAAAACCTGTGCAACTACCACAGCAGAAGGCTACGCCCCAGGTCCTTCGTCGAAGGCGACCTGGTCCTGCGACTGAAACAGCAAGGGCATCTCAAGCTCGAGGCCCCATGGGAGGGACCATATGTGATTACGGAAGTAATCCCAAGTGGCGCCTATCGCCTTAAAGATTTAGAGACAGAAGGCGCATACTCCAACCCTTGGAACGTCGTGCAGTTGCGGTGCTTCTACCCTTAGTCATTTTTGTTTTTATATTGCAAATAAGGCTCGTACTATCCTGCGAATAAATAAAGCTAAGTGCCCCAAAACTCTGTGTTTTATTTTATTTTTCGCAAATTATCCACTCGGGGGCTGCGCCACCCTATACACATCTGTTCTACGAACTAACGCAATATCCTGAGTAGCTGGCACACTAATAGAAACCCTTAACAAACACCAACCCAGTTGCAACGCACCTGACATGTTGGCAAGGGGCTGAGATAAACACAAGTTAGGCTAATGAAAAGGAATCGCAAAGTGCAACGCACTCGCAAAACATACACGCTAACAAGCTCTTTATATACATCAATGTTAATAAATGATGCTCATCATATATATGAACTTTACAACAGTGGTACAACTATGTGCAGGATACAAACTAAACTACTGTTGAAGTAAAGGAACATTGGTCTGCTCCTCGAAGAAGTCGATGATTTCCTCCGTTGGGCGATCCACCGCCTGGTAGTGTGGAACCATGTTCCAAGTCTAACCTACTGGCGGCGCTGGCGGTTCGGCCGCAACTACTGCAACATCTACATCAGGCATGTGCAGTCGCACCAGCGACCGAGCAGCCTTGGCACCAGCAACTAACTGTTGCCGTACACACTCGCGGACTGCACTCAAGTCCTGGAATTTAGCAAGAAGGGCCAACAGGCTCGACGGAACAGCGTCGAGCGGGAACATCGTCTGGTAAATATTCTTCAAGCATGATTGCGAATTCTTCAAGAAATGAAGCACTCGCGACGCACGATCCTGTAGGGTCGCCAACACGATTGCGCGATCATGATCCACCCAGAAGTATCGACTCGCTTTAAGATGCTCTTGGGTCAAGTCATTCATGCGAATGTCAATCCTATCCTTCTCATCCTGCGGTTGGCCCACACTGACAACTATACCAAGCAAAGGCAGAAGTATGAAGACAACGAACTACTGCGAGTGACTACAGGGAAAAGATAAGGGAGAAGAAAACTAACATTTGAATTGGTCGCCTAGCTGCGTCACCTCCCCCAGCAAATATTGTTCTTGGGAGACAGCCTTCTCAGCCCTCGATTTCCATACATCCGCGTTACCATGGAGTACGGGCAATTCACGCTCCAAATGCTTCACGCGGTCACGGAGTCGCGAGAGAAAACATAGCTCATCCACCCTTGAGCGCGGCGGCGCCAAGGTGTCATTAGGGGTGGTGAATCCCGAGGTTCCCTCAAAGGATCACTCGATGTGCCCTATCACAAGTCAAGCAAGAGACAATAAGAAGACCAAGGCGAGGCATAGACAAAAGATTCGAGTGCATTCAAGATCAACAAATATCAGCAGATACACTCGCCAAAAGGCATGTTTTCGACAAAAGAAATAAGCTATTTAACTATTATAAGGCGCGACTACTGAGGAGCAACTGGCTTCTTAGACTTAGACTTCGGTTTTGGGGGCCTCATCGAGTATGTGGCAGTATCAGACGCCACAGACTTCCCGCTGGCCCCTGACGTCACAGCCTTCACTGCCTTCTTGGCTCGCTGAAGCTCCTCAGAGTACTTCGCAACCGTATTGATCAGCTGCGGTCCGTACTTGCCACAAGCAGTTGCGAAAGGAGCAAAGACTACCTGCTGGCCATCCGCGCTGATAGGAATCGCCTTGGAGACCACCGTAGGATCAACTTTGACTCCATGGGCTTGAACCATTGCGAGTGACATTAAAGCACCAGCCACACGGAGCAAGTTCTTGAAGCTCGCAGGAATGCCCCAGGCAAGGGACTCCACTAGCTCATCCATATTTTCGATCAGCTCAGCCTTGGGCGTCAGCTCCTCCCGATGGCGAATGAGCATGCCCTTGGCCTTGGTGAGCGTCCCCTGCACGGCAGCGCTGCGGTCTTTGACTGCTGAGATGGCAACCGCCGATGCATCATCGCGGCGGAGTGCCTGCGCGTCAAAGCTCAAATAGCTGGCATCTACACAAGAATCAAGCATCAGCACAAAAGTCAGCACAACAGCAAATTCGAAAGAAGAGACACGACGAAAATCTAGACAAGGGTATACCTGAGAGAGCCTTGGCAATCGAGAAAAGCTGTTCTTCGAACAACTTCTCCCTAGCCACGATGGAGGCGTGCAGATCCTCTTCACGTTTCCGTGATTTTTCCAACACCGTGATTGCCTCATCACGGCTCTTCACCACCGCAGCAAGAATTTTCTCAAGGGAAGCAGTGCTACGAAGGAGGGCATTATGCTCAGCTGTGACACAAACAAAGATAAACCGTCAGTCGAATATATCACAAGGATGCAGAAGAAAAAGTAAAGAACAGTCACTTTCAACCGCGCGATGGCGATTGTCTAGCATTGCATGCTGACGACCCATCGCAAGCACCTGCTTCACCAGGTGAGCGGCTTCCGTCACAAGGAGGTGCAATAAAGAAAACAGTAAAGGATCAGCAGATGGCATAGATAAAAAATTCGACTGCAACATCAGAAGAAGTGGTACTACACATACATGATCCTTCAATGACTCCGAAGTCGATTTGTGCGCAGTCGTCTGGGAAACCATCCAATGCTCCACATCGTGTGGAGAACTTGATGAATTATTCCCGGAGTGGGCCGCCAATGGAGGGGAAGGAGCGTACTCAGCCATTTTCTCGGCCTTGGAGGTCACGACTCCAGATTCCTTCACAAATTGGACGCCGCCAGAAGATGACGACGCCGGCTGACTGAAGACCAAAACCAACATCAAGAGAACGCAACTAGAAAAGAAGACCCACAAGGAAAACTTTTATACTTACCAATCAAACTTGTCAAAATCGAAGGGTTGATCCCCCGACTCTGACGACGACTCCTTCGGTAGTCGTATCTTCTTGCGAGAAGGTGGCGCCACGGCACTCACATGAACGGCAGGTATCGGCGACTCTGTGCCAACAGCCGCACCTTCCGGAGTCGAAGGAGACGATGCATCCGAATCCTCCCTACGTGAACGCTTGCGAGTGTCCAGACCACTCGACTCGAGGGCTTCCTCCTCCACATCAGATGGGACGGTCGACTCCGACTCGTCCTCTTCACAAGAAAAACAGAAAAGAAGCAATCGACAAATAAAGGTACCACGTAGCACAGCTGTACCTAAGGAGGAGGATTAGTAGCATCGAATGGAGGTACGACTAGGTCATTGGGGAGTACATACTTGGCGGTGTACTTGGTGACCAGTCGCAACCTTTTATCTACTTCACTCGCGGAAATGCCATCGGCAGATACATGAGTGACATCGTCCGTGCCAGCCCATTGGAACATAGGGTGGACTTTGGCATGTAGAGGCTGGACACGACGGCGCAGCCACGTGCGAATGAGGGTGCAGCCTCCCTCCTCTTTCCCCATGCGATTCTCGAGGTCGCAGATGCGCTCGTATAGCACATATGTCTCCGCGGATTCGTCGGGCATCACTATGTTCTTCCAGGAGCGCATCCTCTTGCACGACGTCGCAGGATCAAAGGGCGTGGCTCCGTAGTGGTCTCTGTCGGCCTTCAGGTCGCGGATGTAGAACCACTTGTCCTTCCACCCTTGGACGGACGCCGTGAGTTTGATGTCGAAGTATGTGGCGGAGGAGTCGACGTGGATACCGCAGCCTCCTACATCGTAGACTACGGAGCCAGACGCCGATTGGCGCTTCAGCTTGAAGAGACGCTTAAAGAGACCAAAGTGCGGCTCGATTCCGAGCTAGCACTCGCAAAGAGTAATGTAGCAAGCTACATGGAGGATGGAGTTGAGGGACAGCTGATGCAGCTAGAGCCCATAGAGGTAGAGAAGGCCCCTGAAGAAAGGATGCAGGGGCAACGAGAGACCGCGGATGATGAACGCTAGGAACATCACCCGAAAGCCGGCAGGCGGAGAGGGGATTACCTCGCTATTGGGGACACGCGCGTTAGCGACTGCGGCAGACAAAACTCCATCTTGGCGTAGAAGACGGAGCTTAGAAGACTTGATCACGGATGCGCGCCACGCGCCCTTGGTGACGCGAGTGCCCGTGCCCTTCTTTTCCCCGGTGGCGGCGGTGCTGGTGCCCGCAGCAGCGGAGCCACCCTTCTTCTTCGCAGCAACAGTGGCGGCGGCGGAATCAGCCGCAATGCCTCCCTTCTTTTTCCCCATTCTACGGTGGCGGTGCGACTAGAGAAAGTAACTGGGGAATATGCGGAGCTGGTCCAGCACCGCGAGAAAGATGAAAACAAAGGAGCAGAGGAGCAGCAGCAATGGCGACGGAGGCAAAGGCAGATAAAAGAAACCGATGTTTAAAATTACCGTCACAACATCGCTACTTAACCCCTTGGAAGATGCAATCTAACATCCAGGAAAAACCCTACCAGACGCGTGGAGTTCATCGTGCTCGACACGTGGAGGACCTGAAGCGTGAACCGTCCCTCACTACCCCCATTACATGCAGAAATCGAGGAGGCACAGTTAAAGTAGAGCTTACGCACACCCGGTCAAGTCATAGTCAGAAAATAGTACCCACCGCTCGTCACGTCCCATCAAACTCACTCACGCGGGCAATTGAGGTCATCGCATGGTCAGCACTAACGTCATCCAAAATTACGCAACAGAAGACTTCGACTACTTTAGTCTTTGCTCGAGTCTTCGACTCCACCAAGCACTCGGGGGCTACTCCCATAGGGAGCACTGGTCGCGCACCCTACGATTTTTTCTTTTCTTTTCTACAGGAACATGGACAATCAAAGCAAACCCAACTACTCGAATCCGCAATTTGACTTTGGACATGGGTTGCTCCCATAGGAAGCGCCAGAAACAAATTCGACTGAAACAAGTAGCAAAAGACGACAGCAATCACAAATGTTCTTTAGTCCCTGCCTGAGTCTTCGACTCAACCAGGCACTCGGGGGCTACTCCCACAGGGAGCGCTGGTCGCGCACCCTATGATTATTTTTACATCGTACTATGTGTCAATAACATCCACACTTGAAGCTTATGGCGACACCGCCTCATGATTTTTCCCTACAAACAGATTGCGTCTCCTGGGTCACCCGAATCATCCCCACGATGACAAAAATTTGGATGCCGCGCTTGCAGCGTGAAGATAAGACCTGAATAAGGCATGGCAACACATTTTCTATGCACTACTAGAAATATATCCGTGCCTACAGGTAAGATGAACATGCCTTGACGGACGCGTCGAGTGCTCACACCCGTATACTGGAATTCGACTCCTGTAAGACCTCCGCGGCTTGAGTCGAATTACAACAACACTTTTCCGGACTCGAGTCCGGGACTCGAGTTCAAGTAGATTGCGTTTTTTTACCCTAAGGTAGTTAACTGATACCGATACATCGGTTAAATCAGGCACGCACATCAACAATCCCTATGACAGAAATAGAGCAGTCGAAAATATACTCATTCGTGCACTCGAAAGGCTTCATAAAGTCCCCAATCGAATCTGCGATTCCACTGGACACTCGGGGGCTACTGACATGGGTATACCCTATAGGTACTCGAGCTTGGTATATACAGCCTGAATACAGCGGAATCCCACGGTGTCGCCAATGCCCAAATAGAGAACTCGAGTAGCCTAAGGACTCTTGATCGCTTGAAGAACAAGAAGAAGCTAAAGATAGAAAGTTCAAAGGGAAAAACCCTAACCCGTAACCGACTCGACCTACTACCCAAGACCTGGCCTATCTATATAAAGGCTAGGAGGGGCGGCGAGGAGGACACGTGCAACCCTGGTTTCCACAACCCTCGCCAGATTGCATCTGCGCACCATTGTAATCCTCGATTCCTTCAATAATTCCACGAGCAGATAAGCATGAGTAGGGACCTCTACGAGGCCTGAACCTGGGTAAATCTTAGAGTCCCCTATGTGCTTGTTTGCTAGACGATAGATGTCTCCAGCGCTCCCTCCTTCTCCAAAACCCAAGTCCATAACAATGGCCATTGATGAGTTAAACCCTCGTCAATTAGTGTTTCTACTATCACCACCACTAGTGTTGAAGCTAGTAATAGCTCTACTACTTTAGATGATAAATTTGATTTTGATCTTGATGGTTGCAATATCTCTGAAGTTATTAAGTTCCAACAAAAGCTTACTAAAAGTCCTAATGCTAGTACTATGAATATGGCCTTTACAAAACACATTACTGATGCTCTCATAAAAATTAGAGAAGAAAAGATGAAACACAAAGCTTCTATTCCTATAAAACAAGAAGATGGTTGGGAACCCATCATTAATATGAAAGTCAATGATTATGATTCCAAAGATTTATGAGATCTTGATAGTAGTGTTTCTATTATGCCTAGAAGGATTTATGATATGCTTGATTTTCTCCACTTGAAGATTGTTATTTGAATGTCCCACTTGATGATAATGCTAAGAAGAAACTCATGGGGAGTATTAATGATGTTCTTATTATAGTTAACAATGCCTATGTCACCGTTGATTTCTATGTTTTGGATGTTGAATGCAATGCTTCTTGTCCTATTACTTTGGGAAGACCTTTTCTTAGAACTGTTGGTGCCATTATTGATATGAAAGAAGGCACCATTAAATATCAACTCCCACTCAAGAAAGGTATAGAACAATTGCCTAAGAATAGAGAGAAATTTTCTTTTGCCTCTCCTATGAAAACAAAATTCGCTCTTAATGCTTCTTCATTTGAGAACACTTGATTCTTTTTCTTGCTTCTTATGCCTAACTTAAAGGCGTTAAAGAAAAGTACTTATTGGGAGATAACCCAAAAGTTTTAGATGAGTTTTGGAAGTTATTACCTCTGTAATAAACGCTCCTTATCCTTTTTATTTGCCTTTTGTGCCAAGAATAAACTCTATTGAGAGAGAAGTAATGATTGGGAAAGTTGTTGTCCCGAAACAGATTTCTGTGCTTCACCGTAAAAATTCGCGTAAAATATTTGTACGTCCTTTTGAGGCGTGAATTTTTGTGCTTCTGCCTGAGGTTGTTATCTAACTTTCGTTAGTTCAACACTTTTTGATTTGAGCAACCAAAGGTCTTCGAATAAATTCATCTTTACCTGCTGGTCTGTTTTGACAGATTTCTGCCATTATTTGCATTTGCTTCTTGGTAGTTCCTTTTTGAGTTATTTTGGGGAATTGAGATTTTAGAGGGAAGTTCTACAGTAGATTGTGTTTTATTGGAAGTTTTACTGGTAATAGAACTGAACCTAAAGAGTTATTATCTTGAGTGCACTAATGTTGCTAATAAAGATTGTGTGAAGTTTTGTATGAAGGAAAATTTTCAGGTGTATGGAAGGAATGAGTAATGAGATGAAGATAGACTAAAGCTCAAGCTTGGGTTTGCCACGCGTGTCACCCCAAGAAATATCCAAGAAGTACAAGCGTGAAAGCTTGGGGATGCCCAAGGCATCACCTTCTTCATCAATAAAAATCCCAGGTTTCTTCCAAACGCTTCAATTTTATTGTTTCATGCATAGTTGTGTTGTTCTTGGAGCGTCTTCTTTTTCGTTTTTTTTTTGGTTTTTTATTTTCTTGGTTTTCTTAGTTTTCTGAATAAATTGGTTGGACCCCCTCTTTCATACGTTGGTTTTTAAATAGTTTGGTTTGGTTTGGTATCTAGTCACTCTTATGAACTTTGGTTTGGTTTGGTTTGGTATCTAGTCACTCTTATGAACAAATTTAATAGTTTGGTTTGGTTTGGTATCTAGTCACTCTTATGAACTTTGAAGGTGTCCTATGCATTTATGTTTTGCTACTCTATGAGGGACAAGCTGAATGCTACTATGCTATGTTTTCTTTATGTGAAACAAACAAACATCTTGCAAAGTATTGTTATTCATGAATCTTTTGTTTGTACCCTTTCATGTTGCGACATAGTTTATTTGTCTTATTGCTAGAACTTTGTCTTTCATGTTATGATTGAAGTACTATGATCCCAGCTTTGAATGTTTTGCAAATACTTTGATCAAGTTTATGATGGTGCATGTCACCTCAAAGATTATTCTTTCTTTTTATCACTTACCTACTCGAGGACGAGCATGAGTTAAGCTTGGGGATGTTGATACGTTGCTAACGTATCCATAATTTTTGATGTTCCATGCTTGGTTTAATCTACTTTCTTGTGTTTTTTCAACACTTTGGAGTACTTTTCATATGATTTCTTGGACTAACCTATTAACAAGAGCCACAGTGCCAACTGTCTGTTTTCTGCTATTTTTGGTTCTAGGAAAGTCAAAAAATGAATATTCTCGGAATTGGAAGGGACCAAAGCCAAAGTTAGTTTTTCACCGAGGGACACATGGAGCCAGAATACGAGACGGAGAGGGGTTGGGGCCCGGCCACACCACCTGGCCATGCGGCCAAGTTTGGCCCACGCCAGGGGGTGGTCTGGCCACCCCAGGCACCCCCTCGGCCTCCCCTTCCGACTATATATTGGCTCTGATACAGAAACCCTAAGTACACGATCAAAAATTCCACGAAAGAGTCTGTAGTCGCCGTCGTCGCCATCCCTAGATCGGGAGGGATGTGAAGCTCTTCCCAGCACCCTGCCGGAGAGGGGAATTCACCCTGGAGGCCTTCTTCATCATCATGCAAGCCTCTGGTGTGATGCGTGAGTAGTTCATCTCTGGACTACGGGTCCATGTAGTAGCTAGATGGTTGGTTCTCCTCCTTTGTGCTATCATGTTTAGATCTTGTGAGCTCCGTTTATGATCAAGATCATCTATTTGTAATTCTACATGTTGTGTTTGTGGGGATCCGATGGATATTGAGATGCTATTTCAGATTGATTATTGATTCTATCATGTCTTTGTTATTTTTGATCTTGCATGCTTTCCGTTGTTAGTAGCTATCTTGGCCAAGTAGATGCTAGCAACTCCAAGAGTTAGTATTTATGCTCGATAGTGGGTTCATGCCTGTGGTAATCTGGGGAAGTGACAGAAATCTCTAAGGTACTAGATGTGTTGTTGCTACTAGGGAGAAAACAACAATCCTTTGTTCATACAACAATCGTATTGTTTACTTTACACGCAATTCGTAATGCAATAATCTGTTGCTTGCAACTTAATACTGGAGGGGGTTCAGATGATAACCTAAAGGTGGATTATTAGTCATAGATGCAGTTGGATGGCGGTCTATGTATAATGTTGTAATTCCCAATCAAGTCTCAAAGGAGTCAATATGATTAGTATATGCTTGTATGCTTTCTCGATATTTGTCAATTGCCCCGCTGTAATTTGTTCACCCAGCATGTTATCTATCTTAAGGAGAGCCACCTCTAGTGAACTATGGACCTCGGTCCTTTCTTTTACTTTCAATCTACAATCAACTGTTTACTGCTTTGTGTTTACTTTCTGCAAACTATTACTTTCTCCCATTCGATAGGTTTAATCCTTTGTTTTCAGCAAAACCAGTGAGATTGACAACCTCATCGCAAGTTGGGGACAGAGTTCTGTGGTTGTGTTGTGCATGTCTCCCCATTGCTGCTGGAACCGGTAGTGCGCCCTGCCAAGGCTCAGCCAGCAACACCTTTGGGGTGTTTCCTTGCTCCTACTGGATTGATAACCTTGGTTTCATATCTGAGAGAAACTTGCTGCTGTGCTCATCATACCTTCCTCTTGGGGTTCCCCAACGAGCTCGATATATTTTGGGCCATCACCACACAATTCCAATTGATATGGTGATGTAACTTTTGTCACACTAGTGCATCATTCCATGTGGGAGTTGCATTCTAGGGGCTTTTTGTGGATTTCTGACCATGGTTTGACACATGGAGTCCATAGAGTCATTGCATGTGTTCTTTTCCAAACCACCTTGATCCACATGACCACACACACTCCAATGGATGTGGTGATGCAACTTTAGTCACACTGGTGCATCATTCCTTGTGGCAGTTGCGTTCTAGGGCTTTCGAGAATTTCTAACCATGGTTTGACACATGGAGTCCCTCGAGTCATTGAATATGTCTTTTAAAAAACACCTTGATCCACATGACCACACACCTCCAACGGATGTGGTGGTGTAACTACTGTCACACGGGTGCATCATTCCATGTGGTAGTTGCATTCCAGGGGCTTTCTAGGGATTTGACCATGGTTTGACACATGGAGTCCCTAGAGTCATTGCATGTGTTCTTTCCGAACCAACTTGATCCACATGACCACACACACTCCAATGGATGTGGTGATGCAACTTCTATCACACTAGTGCATCATTCCATGTGACTATTACATTATATGGCCTTTCTAGGGATTTTTGACCATGGTTCGATACATGGAGGTCATAGAGTCATTGCGTGTGTTGTTTTCTAAACCAACTTGATCCACATGACCACACACTCCAATTGATGTGGTGATGCAACTTCTGTCACACTGCTGCATCCTTTCATGTGGTTGTTGCATTCTAGTGGATTTCTGACCATGGTTTGTGCAATGGAGTACCTAGAGTCATTGCATATGTTCTTTTCCAAACAAATTTTATCCACATGACCACACACACTCCAATGGATGTGGTCATGCAACTTCTATCACACTAGTGCATTATTCCATGTGGCAGTTGCATTCCAGGGCTTTCTAGGCATTTTTGACCATGGTTTGACACATGGAGTCCATAGAGTTATTGAATGTGTTATTGTCATAACCACAATGATTCGCATGACCACACAACTCCAATGGATATGGTGATGCAACTTGTATCACACCAGTGCATCATTCCATGTGGCAGTTGCATTCCAGGGGCTTTCTTCGAATTTCTAACCCTGGTTTGACAAATGGAGTTCATAGAGTCATTGCATGTGTTCTTTTCCAAACCATCTTGATCCACATGACAAAACACACTCCAATGGATGTGGTGATGCAACTTATGTCACACTAGTGGATCATTCCATGTGGTAGTTGCATTCCAGGGGATTTTGAGGATTTCTGACCATGGTTTCACACATGGAGTCCCTTGAGTCAATGCATATGTTCTTTTTAAAACCACCTTGATCCACATGACAACACACCCTCCAATCGATGTGGTGACGCAACTTCTATCACACTAGTGCATCATTCCATGTTGCAGTTGCATTCCAGGGGCTTTCTATCGATTTTTGACCATGGTTTGACGCATGGAGTCCCTAGAGTCAATGCATGTATTCTTTTACAAACCCCTTAATCCACATTAATACAAACACTCCAATGGATGCGGTGATGCAACTTCTGTCACACCGGTGCATCATTCCATCTGGCAGGTGCATTCTAGGGGATTTCTGATTATGGTTTTACACATGGTGTACCTAGGGTCATTGCATGTGTTCCTTTCTAAACAACCTTGATGCATGTGTTCTTTCCAAACTAACTTCCACATGACCACACACACTCCAATGGATGTGGTGATGCAACTTCTGTCACAGTAGTGCATCATTCCATGTGACTATTGCATCCTAGGGCCTTTCTAGGGATTTTTGACCATGGTTTGACACATGGAGGTCATAGAGTCATTGCATGTGTTCTTTTCCAAACCAACTTGATCCACATGACCACATATACTCCAATGGATGTGGTGATGCAACTTCTGTCACACGGTTGCATCCTTTCATGTGGTTGTTGCATTCCAATGGATTTCTTACCATGGTTTGAGAAATGGAGTACATAGAGTCATTGCATATGTTCTTTTCCAAACACTTTTTATCCACATGACCACACACACTCCAATGGATGTGGTGATGCAACTTCTATCACACTAGTGCATAATTCCATGTGGAAGTTGCATTCCAGGTCTTTCTAGGGATTTATGACCATGGTTTGACACATGGAATCCATAGAGTCATTGAATGTGTTCTTGTAAAAACCACAATGATTCGCATGACCACACAACTCCAATGGATATGGTGATGCAACTTGTATCACACCAGTGCATCATTCCATGTGGCAGTTGCATTCCAGGGGCTTTTTGGGGATTTCTAACCATGGTTTGACAAATGGAGTTCATATAGTCATGGATGTGTTATTTTCCAAACCATCTTCATCCACATGACCACACACACTCCAATGGATGTGGTGATGCAAATTATGTCACACTAGTGCATCATTCCATGTGGTAGTTGCATTCCAGAGGATTTCGAGGATTTCTGACCATGGTTTGACACATGGAGTGCCTTGAGTCATTACATATGTTCTTTTTAAAATCACCTTGATCCACATGACCCCACACACTCCAGTGGATGTGGTGATGCAAGTTCTATCACACTGGTGCATCATTCCATGTGGTAGTTGCATTCTAGGGGCTTTTTTGGGATTTGTGACTATGATTTGACACATGGAGTCCCGAGAGTCATTGCATGTGTTCTTTTCGAAATAACCTTGATCCATATTACCACACACACTACAATGGATGTGGTGATTCAAATTATATCACAACAGTGCATCATTCCATGTGGTAGGTGCATTCTAGGGGATTTCTGGGGATTTTTGTCACACGGGTGCATCATTCCATGTGGCAGTTGCATTCCAGGGGCTTTCTAGGGATTTTTTGACCATGGTTTGACACATGGAGTCCCTAGAGTCATTGCATGTGTTTTTCCAAACCAACTTGATCCAAATGACCACACGCACTCCAATGGATTTGGTGATGCAAGTTCTGCCACACTAGTGCATCATTCCATGTGACTATTACATTCTAGGGCCTTTCTAGGGATTTCTGACCATGGTTTGACACATGGAGTTCATAGAGTCATTGCATGTGTTATTTTCCAAACCAACTTGATCCACATGACCACACACACTCCAATGGATGTGGTGATGCAACTTATGTCACACTAGTGCATCCTTGCATGTGGCTATTGCATCCCAAATTCAGCAACCCTGATTAGTTGTCTAGAATGCAAAAATCAGGGGAACAAAAAAAATTTCTTGTTTAGTGATGCAATGTTTTCTTGCTTGTTTGTTGATGCCTGCATTGAGTGTGTAGAAAATGATATACTCCTTACCTCAAACCTCAGTTGACAAAAGCTATTTCACAAAAACTGTGTTGGCTTATGTTTCATATTCTCCAATGTTCCCGCATTTCAAAAACCTGAGCCAAGATGCCTTGAAACCCAAAAACCTTTTAGTAGTTTCTATTGAAAAAATTATGGATATCTATAAAGTATAATATCCTTATGTTTTCTAGACAGAACCTTCAACCACTCTTATCTCTAGGTTTTCCAAAACCTCTTTATAAAGCTTTTTGAATTCTACCCTTGGTACAAATACCAAGGACTATCACCTTATTCAACTCCAACTTTTCAAAATACCCCCATCTACCTCAAGCTAGGCTTGATGGTATCCACATCAGTAGATTGTTTTGCTTGGAAGATGAATTGCCTTGATCTACTGTTGGACTTGTTTGCTTAGGAGTATTATGAGCTACTCTAGGGGATCATCCGCTAGAATCTAGATAATCCAAGAGTGTCAACCCTAAGCAAGTTAACCAAGATGGATCTAATATATAGCCACTAGGTAATCACCTAAAACCCTTAACTAGATCACTTCTGAAGTTATTTATTCTAGAAGCTTCCAAGTCAATGAACACCATTATCAAGCTTGGATCCTTTCTACTCACTCCACACCCCAACACCATCCATTTTATGATGTTTTGGAACCTTGTATCCTCTCAAAAGCATCCCCCTATACCCTAGTCAAATTCCTCAAAACTGCCAAATTTGACTAAGTCTGGAAACTGTTTCAACATCACTTCTTTGAATACCTCTTTTTCTCAACCCTTGTGCAGTTTTGGAAATGCACTTGAACAATATTGTAGACCATCCTAAGTAATACCAAGGCCCAATCTTGCACTTGGCTATATCATCATCCAACCCACTTGTTCTTGATGGTTTTGCAGGCAAGAAAATAATAAATTCTGCAAATCTTATCAACTACCCTACTTTGGAAGAAGCTCACATCTCCATACTATCTTCTTTGGAACCAATCCTTGGAGAGATCAAGCATGATCAAGATCAAAACTATATACCTTGTTGATATACATCACATGGTATACCCATCCATATATCCCATGGCCCAAGGGGAGCTCTGAGCTCCAAGATCCATCAAGGTTTTGAAGGTAATAAAATGACATTACCCTAGATCCTTAATCCCTTGTTTCCCACCAAAATCAACTTAATTTCTCAACACCCAAGGTTCACAATGCTAGATACATCTTGTGTACATCATATACCTTGATTATAGAGATTTATCAAATATTATCCATAATTACTATGGACCAAAACCTATTTAATCTCTTAATTTGACAAAAACTCCAAAACCCAATCTATAAAAGAAAGTTCGAATTTATCCAAAACACATCACCATATTTAAGATCCTTTGAAGTAACATTATCATACCCTATCTTCCAACTTAAAAAATAAATATTTTTGTAGAGTTTTATTATTTATTTTTGCCCATTTTCTTAAATGGCAGAAATGATAAAATAATTTTTTTAAATACTTTCCTTCCGAATTAATCCTGGGAAAATTCTCCAATTTGTGAAATCATATTTGGAACCATCCCAAACCAAAAATCTCCTCAGTCTAATTCAAAAATATCAATGAACTCAATAAAACTTATTCAATAGTTTTTGAATAATTAATATGAAAAGGATAAAAGGTGATCAAATAATTCCCAAATAATTCTTGTACATGTATATTGATCATACCCACCTACTAATATCACTGCCCCATCTTTCCAAGTTGAAAAATCAAGAGATGCTTCATGGTCATCATTTTGGGAAATATTGGAACTACTCAAAATTATGCACTTGGCCAAGCAAGCTTGCATAGCAACCACCATCACCTCTGGCTGTGCATTGTAGCTCCACCTACTGTAGCGCACCATCCTATCCTTGTCATTAGCTCTTGGAGTATGAGAGCGAGAGAGAGACAACCATATAGATGCATTGTCCCTTCAAAATCGTGCACATCAGCTGTAGCATGCCTCCCACCCCTCTCTAGTCAATCCTTGACCCCACTTACCTCCCCACTGCACCACTGAGAGCCACCCTGATGTCTACGCACTTCTATTTTTGTAGACAGTTGCTGGGCCTCCAAGTGCAGAGGTTTGTAGAACAGCAGCAAGTTTTCCCTTAAGTGGATCACCCAAGGTTTATCAAACTCAGGGAGGAAGTGCTCAAAGGTATTCCCTCTCAAGAAACTCTGCAATCAAGATACAAGAAGTCTCTTGTGTCCCCAACACACCCAATACACTTTTCAGGTGTATAGGTGCACTAGTTCGGCGAAGAGATAGTGAAATACAAGTGGTATGGATAATTATAAGTGGTAACAGTGATAGAAAATAGCTTGAAGGCATGGAAAAGACTAAAGTAAAACTGAAATAAAGATGGAAGCAAGCAAACATGTAACCGATCTAGTGGCAAACGGTGTTTCAATGCTTAGAAACAAAGCCTAGGGATCATACTTTCACTAGTGAACACTCTCATATAAATATATTCTCTTTATGATACTACTCTTAACACTCTCCAGTTGAACACTCTAATCGATGGTAGGGCTATAACAGCACACTTCAAAGTTCATCTTTCCCATCTAGAAAACCCCACACTGTCACCTTGAGCACTAGATGGTTCCAACGAACACCACAATTTCATAAAGACATCCAACTCCAAATATAACTCATAACAAGTATTTGTAATCTCTAGCATAAGTGCCACCATGGTGTGCATGCTGTCACTTTGACACACATGGGGAGAGCAGAGATCTATTAAAGCACTTGAGTAGCAAGGTAGATCTACAATATGATCATGCATAGAGAGAGATATGAACACATAGCTACTGGTAGAACCCTTAGCCTCGAGAGAGAACTACTCCCTCCTCATCATGGTAATCAGCAATGGTGATGGAGATGGTGGTGGAGATCGATGGAGATAGCTCCGGGGGCACTTCCCCGTCCCGGCAGAGTGCCGGAACAAAGACTTTCTGTCCCCCGAATCTCCCCTTCAGTGGCGGCGGCGCAGCGGAACTTTTCGTGGATTTCTGATTGACGATTTAGGGTTTATGCATTAGGACGCTCTTATAGGCGAGACCGGCAAGGCCGGTGACCAGCCAGGGGGGCCACACCATGCCCTAGCGCGGCCTGGGGGACCCGCGCCTAGGGTGGCGTGGCCACCCTGTGGCCCCTCTCCGACTCTCCTTCTGGCTCCGTGAGTCTTCCGGGAAAATAATAACTTTGGCCTTTCTCCCATCCAATTCCGAGAATATTCATTCTCTGACTTCCTAGAACGAAAAACAGCAGAAAACAGGCAGCTGGCACTATGGCTCTTGTTAATAGGTTAGTCCAAGAAATCATATAAAAAGTACTCCAAAGTTTGAACAAAACATAAGAAAGTAGATAAAACCAAGCATGGAACATCAAAAATTATAGATACATTTGCAATGTATCAACATCCACAAGCTTAAATCCTGCTCGTCCTCGAGTAGGTAAGTGATAAAAAGAAAGAATAATTTTTGAGGTGACATGCACCATCATAAACTTGATCAAAGTATTTGTAAAATCAAAGCTGGGATCATAGTGCTTCAATCAAAACATGAAAGATAAAGTTCTAGCAATAATACAAAGCAACTAAGTTGCAACATGAAAATGCATAAACAAAAGATTCATGAATAACAATGCTTTGCAAGACGTTTGTTTGTTTCACATAAAGAAAACATAGCATAGTGACATTCATCTTGTCCCTCATAGAGTAGCAAATATAAATGCATAGGACACCTTCAAAGTTCATAAGAGTGACTAGATACAAATAGTTTAAAACAAGCAATATCAAAGCTATGCATCAATGAACAAGTCTTGGGACAATGCACATAGAACTAAGAATGGCCACTATGCTCTCAAAGTAGGTGCATAAAGATATAAGGTGGAGACCCAATATATAAGTGGAAGAAAGGCCTTCATAGAAGGAAGTAGGGATTCAAGTTTCATAAAGAGCTTCCAAAAATTATGGTACTTATTAGCTCTCAGCTCTCATTGCCCCTATCATAATCATCTTGAAGGTGATTAAGGTTAAAGTGACACTACTAAGAGGATATGCTTGACAAGTTATAAGCCGAAATCTCATGCCCCTTACTTACGAAGACCGAACCTCATTCTACTCAAATTTAGTCACAAGTAAGCTCTTATCATTGTAAGGACATATGTATCATAAAGAACCGCCAATGGGGTACCCCTTGCACATGATACAGGAGCTATCCCATAATCAAAATGACAAGGCAAGCAGACAATGAGCATCTCAGCGATCTTTTTATTTGCTATTTGCATAGGTTTTTATTGAGGATGCTTCATAGAGTGCTCATTATGGTTATGCTGCAAGTTTCCACCATGATTAGGCATGGCTTAGGCTAGCGGCCCAGGAATTTCTCTAACACACATACAAACTCCATGATCTCACAAGTTCCACTTTTATTTCACACCGCCGGGATCCGTAAGCAAAAGTATCAACGGGGTACAAAGTACAAGTGCAATGTTGAAAGCGTTCCCCATGAAACATGGTTCTGCTAATTTCAACTTATTAATCGCAAGAATATACGCAACAAAGAAGGACCCAATGGTTCAAGTTTATTAGAGGCAATAAAGTAAAGTGTGCCATCAAGTTCGTGAGAGCTTTAATCACTAGTTTTCTCATAACAAGTTTAATTTGGAAGGTAAACAAAAGCATGAATATACTTGGAATAGCATAAGTTAGTAGGTAGGTATGGTGGACTCTTTGGAATTACTTGGTTTAGGGAGTTGGATGCATGAGTGGAACTCATACTTGGTTGTGGAGGCTAGCAAAAGACTGGGAGCGACAAACTAAGAGAGCAATAATGGCCATAATCATGCAGAGCGACAAAACATCATTGATAAAACCATAAAGTGATACTACAAGTTGAAAACTAAAGGATCATAAAGGCTATGGTGACTTGGTATAGTCATAACATGGTGTGAGCATGCGCCAAGTCAACCCAAATAAAGCATCAAAGGAGAATACCACTATACTATGCTTTAATACGCTAAAACAACGCATGATTCTTCGAAGGCACATTAAGCGATCTCAATTGTTTATAACAAGTCATGCTACAGAAAATAATACTAAGCCTAAAGCCAAAACAATATCAAACATGGCATGACAAAGCATAGGCCATAGTCAAAAACAAGCTCTCTCTTTACCACTTAAGCATGAACTTTCCTACTCTTTTCCAATCCAAACCAAACTATTTGAAAACCAATGCATGAAAGAGGGGATCCAACCAATTTATTCAGAAAACAAAGCTGGAAACAAAACAAAACGAAAAAGAAAAAGAAGACGCTCCAAGAACTACACAATTGTGCATGAAACAATAAAAACGAAGTGTTTGGAAGAAACCTAGGATTTTTATTGATGAAGAAGGGCATGCCTTGGGCATCCCCAAGCTTTGACGCTTGTACTTCTTGGATATTTCTTGGGGTGACACCTGTGGCATCCCCAAGCTTGAGCTTTAGTCCATTCTTCATCTCATTACTCATTCCTTCCATACACCTGAAATTTTTCTTCATACAAAACTTCACACAATCTTTATAAGCAACATTAGTGCACTCAAGATTATAAGTCTTTGGGTTCAGTTTCAACAACAATAAAACTTCCATTAAAACACAAGATACTGTAGCACTTCCCTCAAAAAGCTCAATTCCCCAAAAGCACTCAAAAAGGAACCAACAAGAAGCAAATGCAAATAATGTCAGAAATCTGTCAAAATAGACCAGCAGGTAAAGACGAATTTGTTTGAAGACCTTCTGTTTCTCAAATAAAAAGTGTTGAACTAACGGAAGTTAGATAACAACCTGGGGCAGAAGCACAAAAATTCACGCCTCAAAAGGACGTACAAATATTTTACACGAATTTTTACGGTGAAGCACAGAAATCTGTTTCGGGACAGCAACTTTCCCAATCATTACTTCTCTCTCATTAGAGGTTACTCTTAGCACAAAAAGCAAATAAAAAGGATAAGGAGCGGTTATTACCGAAGTAATAACTTCCAAGACTTATCTAAAACTTTTGGGTTATCTCCCAATACGTACTTTTCTTTAACGCCTTTAAGTTAGGCATGATAGTTTGAGAAGATGCTCACATAATAAATATGAATTGAAGTAAAAGAGAGCGTCAAGAAGCAAAGTCAAAGCACATTTAAGTCTAACCCACTTCCTATGCATAGGAATCTTGTAAATAAACAAGTCATGAAATCACAAAGCAACAAGCATAGTAAAGCAAAACAAGTGCAACTTCAAGACTTTCAACATAAAGAGGGGAAACTTAATATTATTAAGATGCATAAAAACCATGTTTCCCTCTCTCATAATAACTTTCAGTAGCATCATGAATAAAATTAACAATATAACTTTCACATCAAACATTCTTATCATGAGGCATATGCATAAAAGAATTAATACTCCCTACATAAACATAGTCATTCTTATTGATTGTAGTGGGAGCAAATTCAACAAAAGAGCTATCATTATCATTTTCATCACCATAATCATCAAATATAGGAGGCATATTGTAATCATAATTAATTTCCTCCTCAATAGTAGGTGGACTAAAAATATCATATTCATCATTGCAATCATCATATATTGGAGGTATAGTATCATCATAAGCAATAGAATAGTTATCTTCCAAAGTGTGTTCATTTGTAAACATATCATCATTGGAAGGATCATGGATAGCACTAATAGTATAGCAATTATTAATATCATCATTTTCATAATTGGTACCGAAGAGATTTTCAATATCAAAGGTAGTGTGCTTTTCCCAATCATGATCACTACTATAGGTAATAGGCATAGGAACATCATCGAGTTCAGACTCATCAAAAACTATAATAGGAGCTACATGCTTAGGGGAAAATACCGTTTCCTCCCTCCTTTTACTCCTCCTTTTCTTCTTTATCTTCTTCTCTTTAGGAGGGAGAGGCTTAAAAGGAAGCTTCTCCATAAACCCTGGTTCATTGTTAGAGACAATAGAAGAAACTTTGGTGGATTCCTTCTTTTCATTAATAAGATCAAAACACATATTAGTCCTATCATATTTTGGTAAAATATCATCTTCTATAATATTTTGTATGTAAGTATTTGTGTGACAATTATCAACACAATAAAGATGACAACCATGCAGGACACTATTCATATCAAAAGCACCCATATCTACCAAAGAGGTTTTTCTTGATAACTCTTCACACCCCAAAAATAATGTAAGTTCATCATGCTGATTAGGAGTGATCATGTCATCACAATACAAACTTGCAGTACTCATTGGACTAGAAGGGCTATTATTATGGCCTGAGCATTGGAAATTGAAATGACCCACTTCAAAGCAAAGTTCACAAATAAAAGGATAGAGGGCACAAACGTTTTTACCAAGATCATTTAGAGCCCTATACCACATTCTAGTTTTTTCATTCCTGTGGGTGATACAATATTCTTCTTTAATTTGATTTTTCTCACAAGGTCTATGTATTCCACAAAAATTAACATGCTTATAAGAAATAGTACTTTTAGAGGTTGGAGCATGTTTATTGCTATCATTAATAACAATTTCATTTTCCATGCAAGTGTCTTTATAAGGCTCATGATGCGTGTCCCATTTTTCTTTAGGAGCATTAATATGAGAAGCAAAGGTTCTATAAAAATCAATAAGAATTGTTTCAAGAAGATCCCACTTAGCTTTGGCCTCCTTACTTGTGAAGGATCCCTCTAAACAAGTATCTAGATAGTCCTTGTAATGTCCTGAAAGCCTTGCATAGAAATTATTAATAACAATATTACTGGGGAGCTCATGAATGGGACATCTGAGCATTAGTGACTTCAGTCTCCCCCATGCTTGGGTAATACTTTCTCCATCATGAAGATGAAAATTATAAATGTAATTCCTATCTTTATGAATTTCATGAGGAGGATAAAATTTAGAGTAAAAGAGAGATTCAAGTTCCTTCCACTCCAAATGATGAGGATCATCTAATAGATCATACCACTCCCTTGCTTTGCCCTTAAGTGAAATAGGGAATAGCTTCCTCTTAACTTGGTTCATTGAAATACCTGCACACTTGAACAACTCGCATAATTCATGTATAAGGAGTAAATGATCACCGGGATGGACAGTTCCATCTCCAAAATAGCAGTTATTCATAACACGTTCAACAATTTTATAGGTATTTTAAAAGGGATGCTTTTAGTATGTGGATTTAAAATATCACAAGTATCATCAGAATTACCACATATGGGAGATAAAGTATCATCAAAGCAAATTTTCTTCTTTAAAGCTGGGGAACTAAAAGGATCATTTCATAAAAACCAACTTCCCAAGCTTAGACATTTCCATAGCACTAGTAACAAAGGTGTTCAAAAGATTCATACTAATAACATTGCTATTAGCATGCAAAGAAAGTTCCATGGGTTTTCTAATTTTCTTTTCAGACAATTCATGTTCTATATTAGGAAAAAGACTAAAAATCTCTCTATTTTTTTGTTGTTTTCCATTAAGCCTAACTAGTGAAAACAAGAAACAAAAAGACAAATTTGCAGAATCTAAAAGAAATAACTTCGAGCACCCACACCGGAGCATGTGAGTACCTTTTACCTTACCTCCCCGACAACGGCGGCAAAAAATAGGCGTTTGCCGTGGGAGGTTCTTCTTCTTTAATCCTCCGGTGTGAATACCTTTTACCTTACGTCCCTAGCAACGGTGCCAAAAAATAGCTTGATGTCTACGCACTTCTATTCTTGTAGACAATTGTTGGGCCTCCAAGTGCAGAGGTTTGTAGAACAGTAGGAAATTTCCCTTAAGTGGATCACCCAAGGTTTATCGAACTCAGGGAGGAAGTGGTCAAAGGTATTCCCTCTCAAGCAACTCTGCAATCAAGATACAAGAAGTCTCTTGTGTCCGCAACACACCCAATACACTTGTCATGTGTATAGGTGCACTAGTTCGGCGAAGAGATAGTGAAATACAAGTGGTATGGATAATTATAAGTGGTAACGGTGATAGAAAATAGCTTGAATGCATGGAAAAGACTAAAGTAAAACTGAAATAAAGATGGAAGCAAGCAAACATGTAGCAGATCTAGTGGCAAACGGTGTTTCAATGCTTAGAAAATCACTACAGGTGTTTTACATATCCAAAATTAGTGATTACAATTTCTACAGAAATTTATTCAAACTACCTATCATGTGTCCTTGGAACCATATTAAAATATTATGTGTATTAAATATAGTGAAAAAGACAAATTGCTTGCCAAACAGACTTTGGGAATTTTCCAAGGACATTCTGGTATTTGTTTCAAGGTGAAACTAACTCTCACTGAACCATTCCATCAAAACCTACCTGAACCTATGAGTAAATAATTTTTGGAACCATAGATCATTTCTGGTGAATTATTTCCTAAAACTAGAGCTTTTATCAATAGAAAATGCATAGTAAATCAAAGGAAATCGATAAAATAGTGAATCCACTTTTGTTGGTTTCATATTATCAGTACCTATCTAGTGATATCATTTTTATACAATGGTATCATACAGAACCTGGACCTTAGATTAAAACCCCTTAATTAAGTAATTTTGGCCTCCAAATCATTAAAGAAAACCCACAAATGCTTTTCAAGTATCTCCACTTGCTTTGAATCCAACTAATCAGAACGTACTGAATTTTAAGCTTGTTTTCATCATTGCTTTCTGTATGTATTGCTACTTGTATGCCTTGTACTGATTGTGCCCTTTGTTTGCTTGCATGTATTATTCCGTGACAACGATAGATTGCGATTATCTCGAAGACCAGAAGAAGATGGTCATTTTTATTAATATGGTTTTCTAAGAAGAAGTCCAGGGACATATATTGCCAGATTGTTGATCACAGGAAATCCACCTTCTTGCTCATAAGCCTTGTCCTATTGTTTTACTTATGCATGTTTTATCCACTTTTTATGAAACTGCATTGTTTTATACTATGATGATCTGTATCTGGTAGTGGCTTGGCTCCTCCAAACCATTACACCCTTGTACTAATAAGTACAACCCCCTGATGACACCTACTGGTCCCTAGTATGATAATTGGTGTATAACACCATACCCTTTGGAGACCATGTTTTAGCCGAAGGAAAACTATTGGATGGGGAGCCCTCGAAAACATTTTACAAAATGTTTTATGGCAAAATCTTGGTAAGGTTTGACCTACCAAGAGAATTCTGAGAAAGGAAAAAAGTTTTGTTTTACAAAATGCTGAAGAAACATGGAGGAAAAAGGTTTATGAAAACGCTCTCGGTTCTTTGCAGTTTTGCTAGAACATATAACCCGTGTGACCACACTACGCTGGAATGGGACAGGGCTAGATTTGATGTTTGTTTATTCTGGTATAAACTACCTCGCAACGACTACATGGGAATAAAAAAAATCCTGGAGGGTGGGCCTTCTCCTGAAAAGGTCCATGTGAGACATCGACCTGGGGAAGGAACTAAGGGTCTACGGGCCTCCACGTGTTACTATGATCCCCTCATTGAAAACACACACTTTGTGCAGTGAAAAAGCGCTCTGGTTGGCTTGGGAACTATATAGGGCGTCCTGGTGTTGAGGGGAACAACCCTCATAGGGTAGGCATTTATATTGGAGTGGGCATCCGAAGAGTCTTGATCGGTTACTCCACCCACGGTCGATGTAGATCAGGGTAGGGTACTAGGATGGTGTGGGTAAAGTGTACAATATCTGGAGAGTGTAAATCTATTCGAATAGCCGTGTCCATGATCATGGACGGTTGGGAAGGTTGCTGTAGAGAGGTGCTAGTTTCGTTTTAAAAAGGATTTCGGAAAAGCAAAGTCTTTTGGAAATGTTTGACCATGGGATGGTCGGAAAGGATAAAGGTTTTGACCATGGGTTGGTCGGAAAGAAAGGAAAGGAGTTGGTCATGGGATGACCGGAAGGAAGAAAATGGGTGACACCCATCCTAATAGTTTACAATTTTTTCAAATGTTTCCAAAAAGGTTTACAAAAGTTTCTCAAGAAAGATATGTAGATGCTATATCTACATGAGAAACTGTTTGAGAAAAGAACCTCTCTTGGAGCCCTCCTACTGCCACCACCATATTGCATATACTCTTATTATTTCTCTTCTCCAAAGGTGGTTTGTGAGTACATTCAAAGTACTCACTGGCATTGTCCCTGGCTATTAACTTGGTCAGATATCGAGAAGAAGGTGAAGTCGAAGACTATGCGAACTAGGACGTTCTCCTAGTTAGTTGCCTGTAGGTTAAGGCATGGCTCAGGCTCTATGCTTGATGACATTTCGCTTATTATTATTGATGTAGTCATAATGGCATGTAAGGTATGACATGTAGACGCTTAAGTAATGGATGTTTACTTTGATACTAGTCGGTTATGTGCCATGACTAACTGATCATGGGATCGTGGTGTATGCATAACAAGGATTCTCGGAGGATTAATCCGGTGCCCCACAGATTTGGTATCAGAGCCATCCTAACTGTAGGGGAACCTTAGTTAGCATGGTCATTAGACAGGAAAACTATTTTTGAAACACCGGCTTTCGAAACTAATTCGTCAAAATATTTCAAAGGATTATACTTCTTATCTCATTCTAGTTTAAATGATTTTGAAAATGACTTCCTCTATCTCTCATCCATATTTGAAACATACGAATTTCAAACAAATAGGACCTTGAACTAGGTGAAGACGATGAGAATGAGATGAAGATAACGACTACCAAAAAACACAAGGAGACTACAAGATCGCTCTACTAGCGGAATCCCCATAACCAGAAGAAATCAAGTACTGCACTATCGAGAAGCGTCCGATGACACGACAAAGGCTTCACTCGCTAGATAGTGACCCAGACCTTAGTAACGTGATAGTCCTAATATTAGGATTCCCCTATATCGCAAGTATTTAACTCCTTGGTCCCCCTAGTTGGTCGTGTTTGCTTGCCTAAGTGCATAGTCTATTGCTTGATGTGTGTTGTTTGCAAAGGAATTCGCCACCTCATTGCTTTGTTCACCCTGTATGTGTGTAGCGGCTTGTTTTGACCTTATTCAAATGCGACTTAAGGATCGATAACCCACCTAGTGCCTCAGGCACCCCCTACTAGTTGTCGCTAACAAGAACCCATAAGAACCTCGAGAACTATGTGAGGAAGAATACCTCGGGAACTAGGACTTTGACGTTGTCAAGTTAGAACAATTCGAAGATCCCTCTCTAGAAGGATGGCATACTTCATCTAACTTGCTTCTCCAAAACCCGTTGTCGACACTGCACACCATCACTCATCGGTCGACGATAACAAGAGTCTCGTTGAAGATGGAAGTCTACCCCCGAAGGATCCTCACTATCCCCCAAAAGAAACAACCAGACTTACTAGCTAAGACAAGAAGTGACGACCTGACTACACCAACCTTCGGTATATCAGAGCTTCCGACAGCTCCAAAGAAAACTAACTATTCTAGTCGACCCTACCCCAAACCAACGGGAAGATTCTCATCAGAAGGCCGGAATACTCCAAAATCCCAAAGACAAGGATGCTCGAAGACACGAGTCTACTCCACCACCGAGCATAAGCAACGCAAATAATTCAAGTGAAAACCACCCCTCTCAAGCTGGACGTCTCTACTCCATCTGAAGTCTAACAATAAGTACTGCTAACCGCTAACTTGCCCAGAGCAAACTTCATAAGGCTTCATTAGAAAACCACCCCGACAAGGTTTGCGCATAAGGACATCACCCAAAGAACTAAACTCAAGACCCAGGGAGATACAACCTTCTTTAGCATCACGCCGGCACTACAAGACGGAAGATCGACACCACTCTTGAAGGACCTTTGTGAAGCTCTAAGGTGGAAAGCATGCGTCTTTCCCACTCAAAATCTCGAAGATTGTCTAACCAGAAGACTGTGTCACTAGAAAAATACCAGAATATCAGGTACGAGCAGAGCTTCCGCTATACAAAATAGTCTTAAATGGTTCAATTTGTTCAAACCGCTCGTGCACACAACACGTTCGACGAAAGGAACATAGGATTCCGATGAGAGTTCAGCACATATGAATCAGTGATATGACTAAACCAATTAGCAATATACTGGAACTTACGTGGCCATCGCGGTTGTTTGGCCATTTTCTAGTATCGGGGTAAAGAAGGCTTGGCGTGCCGAATGGTTGTTCATCCATGTCCCAAATCGTGAAGCGTTAGCCAGGGATGCAGCAAGCGAGGCGACCGGAAGAGATGATGTCTAACCCCGTGGCAATCCTATGCATGTTCGCAGCGTTGAGGTTTGGCCATGCCCAATCCTCGTGGTGGCGGTCGCCATGTCCAGCCGCATTGTTGTCGGCT
This sequence comes from Avena eriantha, assembly GCA_910589775.1. Lineage (NCBI taxonomy): Eukaryota > Viridiplantae > Streptophyta > Magnoliopsida > Poales > Poaceae > Avena > Avena eriantha. The sequence continues at coordinate 196,513,169 of OU342745.1, forward strand.
ACGTTTCGCTTCAGCCTACTGCTACCCCAAGCTCTACCCATAGCGGCAAATGGAGTTTGGAATCCGGTAGATTAATGGAGGCATTGTGATAAGGAGGCAATGGATTCGAGAGGGGATGGAATTAGGGAGGGGCAGTTATTCGATTAGGGAGTGACCCAGTGAGGAACCGCAACTGCCGGTTCTCGTCCGCGTGGAAGAAAAGGAAGGGGAGTGTAATTATTGAGGGCACGCACCAGAACCTTCTAGAGGAACTGAAAAAAAATCATAAGAGAGAAAAATGTGGGGCCCACTTGTCAGTGAGTGAAGGTCGGCACGCGCAAACGTGACTATGTTTGACTTGGATCGTGCATGGTAGACCTCGATTCCACTGCATGCAAGTGGTGCATAACAAATTTCAGGCAGCGCTAGCATCCATGTGTAAAACCATCATTTTTCTCCACCTACACCCTACTATGAACGGTCATGCACCATTCCAGATATTAGTGAGGGCGGTTCCAATCTTGCAGTAAGCAGTTTCACTTCTCCGTCTCATTTCCTCCTCCACGGCCTCATCGTATTTCTCCTCCATGGCCTCATCCATTTCCTCCGCCACGGCATCACCCTCTTCCTCCGTATCCTTTCCCTCTTTCCTGTAGTCATGGAATTGTTGGATGTCCGTAATGACGGCATGCGAGAGATTGCTTACTTCGACATAGAAGTACATGGTGGGAAGAAGATCAATGTTGTCTACACCACTGACCCTCGAACGGTCAAGAACACTTTGAATAATTACATGAGTTGGATGCTGTTCGAAGAAAGCAGGTTCGTAGGTCTCGACCTCGAGTACAGCCGCGATCAGCGTAGGATCGCCTTGGTGCAACTCTACATGAAGGGGCATGTCCTCGTATACCATCCTCTTTGCGCGATGTGGGCTAATGGAAACAAGTAGACTTTTCTGTCTTTTTGTTCCTGGACCATCTGTTTGCAAAAGTTATTGCTATATTATTTGTTTGAATTCAATTTCATGCAGGTGGAGTGAAAGGATTAGGTCGCTATTTCATGACTTTCTCGTGAACCAGTAGATAACATTTACTAGTGTTGACATCACGAATGACACTAGACTGCTTGAAATCCTGTCAACACCCGGATTTTTAATGCCAGATGCCTGTTATGTCATACATTGCAATCCCAGGATTACCATTTTTGCGAGACATAACAGATTGGATATCACAGTACATCATCCATTACAAACCATAATAAGGTCTTACACGAATAAAGGATCTCATGATCCAGTCTTAATACAACAAGCAGCGGAATAAATAAGCGTAGCGGTCGGGTCCATCTTCAGTGGCACAGGCAATGCTGATGATGGAAGATAGTCCTAGTTATCATAGCCGTCATGTTGTCCTTCATCTTGGTAGTCTCCTTCATAGTATGGCCATAGGAATAGCCAGGGACAAAAGCCATGAGTACTCTTTAAGTACTCGCAAACTATCATTAATAAGTAAGGTAGGTCTAGTGGGATTTCTAACTCTAAGTTTACTTATAAAGTTAAGTTTGAAACCTAAGCTGAGTTCAGAAACAAAGAAAGACAAAATAAAGTTCTAGAATCACTTAAGTTGGGAAGCTAGTGTCATTGTCACAACCCTGTTGTTGTCAAGTCAAGATTCATCATTCATTTCATAAGTCATTTTGAAAACATCTGACAACGAAACAGTATGGCCACTCCAACTGTCCATAACCACGGACGCGGCTATTCGAATAGTTTGACACTCTGCAGAGGTGGTACACTTTCCCCACAAGATTCGATACATCTATCAGGGATCACCATGAATCATCATACTTAGTATGCAGATAATCAAACATAACCTTCCCTTTACACACCCTAGTATAAGCACCTCTCCTATGAGCATGGCCTCCCAACCATGACCGTCTGTCATCTTGGGAACTGCATAGGTGGACAACATCGAGAGGTAGCCTCAACTCAAACCTCTCCCGCGAGGGAACTAATACTAATGCATATAAACTTCCGGCTAAGCCTTACCCAATTCAGGTATTGTGGTTGTACCGTAAAATTGGAATGGTATCGCATCCGAATCCAACCATCAATTTTCTAAAAGGGCTAAGGCTCATGCCTCAACATTTTCATCATCATAAACCATTTGTGTTTCTCAACACATGTCAAAATATCTCAATAGAATGACTCATCATTCCAAGGTTTTCATAATTCATTTTCCCCAAGTGTTCCCATCTAAAGTGACTCAAGTTTTGCTTTAGCTATAAGCTACTAAGTTAAGAGTGTTCACTAAGGTGGGATGCTAATCTCAATCTCATACCATAGAATGACATCTAAGGTTATCTAGATAGGTCAAGTTTTATACTTTTTATGCTACCTTCAGACAAGTAAGGGACTTTGGTAAAGTAAGGAAAGTAAATTTTGTAAATAACATTTGGAGTAGGTATAAGTCAAAGGGTATAACCAAAGCATTCCTAATGCATATTGCTTAGGTTATCTAACTTGCAAGGGTTAGCTTGAATTGTTAATGATGGCTTGCTAGTATAATACTTGCAAGTGTTAGCTTACCTTGGTTGGTGCAGTGGTGAAGTTTTCTTCCTCTTCCTCTCGGTAGAAGTCCTCCTCCTCGAAAGCTTGCTCGGTACTATCGTCTATAAATACATACGGGATACACAATCACCAAAGAATACTTAACTAGTCTACTTAGCATACTAAGGCACACATTCCATGATGTATTATCATCACAAGCATCATGATGTAGTATCATCACAATCACCAAAGAATACTTAACTAGCTTCAATCTTTTTTGAGAAAAGTAATTTCTACTCATTGAAATTAACTAAGATTTAATATTCTCTAATTAAAATATGGGATCATGTGGACACATGTCATCACCACATATTCTAACATATGGGAATGTGATTTAAAGGTTGGATCACATTTTAATAAGTTTAAGTTTAATATTTAATGATTTAAAGTGACTAGAAATGCCTAGATAGCATTATTTTGGTACTAGTCCAGAGTCACTGCATGCAAACCTTAATATTATTACATATTCAGATATGTATGGTTAAATGTGATTTTTTAGAGTTGGAATCAACTCAAAAGCTAATATGGTTGATTTTATAAAAATGTTTGAATGTGCAAATGCTTCTGTCTTGTTATTTTTATTAGGAGAGATCTCTAACTCTAAATAAATTAAATCCAACAGGCCTGGATAGCTCTTTTCAGAAGCTTTCCAACAAAATTGGAATCACTCAATTTGGACTTGAACAACTCGCTGAATTGGTTTTTGAACTAAGGGACAAAATTGAATTTAAACTTAAATAGAAAAACCTATATTTGAATTAACTGGGTCGCACGGGAAAGTAATTAGACTGGCCCAGTGGCGCTCAGCGGCACAGAGGGCGGCTGACAAGTTGGTCCCGCTTGTCAGCGAGACGTAAAACCCGAAACTGTATCTAGCGATCTGGGCCACACGATTATAACGTGGATCAACGGCTCACAGTCGTCGTCGACGACGGACTCGTCGCTGGTGAGACCGAACCCTAAACGGACGGTGGGGGTCTACTGGGGACGTACCAGGACTCCATCTAGTGTGAAGAGGCGGGCGATCGAACTGGACGGCGATGGCGGACTCAAACGAGGTAGCGGCAGGGGCTGAGGTGGACGGAATTGACGGAACCTTCTCCTCCTCTACTGTGGCTGCCTCCGGTGAAATTCCGGCAGCCTGCTGCGGGAGCTGCTCCCACGAGAGGTGGGGAAGGACTTGTGGAGAGAGGGGAGTCGAATGGTGTGGAGATTGAGGCTGGGGAAGGCCTCCTTATATAGGCTCGAGGAGGGGACCGAGGGGGCAACGGCGAGCTCGTCGGTGACGATGATACAGGGCGCTATCGGCATGGGCGGCATAGGCGGACGATGGCTTGCCTCCTGGCGATACTGTATGGCTTAATGGCGACGCTAGGGGCGGTAGATTGTGGTCAGGAGCGTCTCACGCTCTGAGGGAGAGAGGCGGTGCTCGACGCGGCTCCCGGCGACGGTGGATCGTGCGGCGATGCACGGTCATGTCTGGTGGGTTGTTGGGGTCGAGGCGGAGTGGCATGGGCGAGATGGGTTCAAGGGGCGGTCTGCTGCATGCTGGCGGCTATCGTGCTCTGGCGCGCTCTGGCTTGCTCACAAAGAGAAAGGGCGGCGCTGCTGGGGAGTGGTCCAGGGGCTGGGGTTGATCGAGGGGTGGACCGTGGGCGGCGGTAGGGTTGGGCGGAGCTATTGGGCACGCTGGTTTGGCGTGGCGCGGTCCCTGGCGTGTTGTCCGCGTCTGGCCATCGATGACCTCAAACGGGCGGCGCGCCACTGCTACAACGGCTAAGGGGGAAGCTACTTGGGGACTTGGTTGGACTCAGGGGGGACAAGGATGATCAATGCACACCAAATGGCTCGACAAGATTAACCCCAAAACAGTAATAGTTAGGCCATAATGATTCTGCTAACAAGGTGTTTGGTCAAATGGCCGCAAAAGAAAAAGTTTTGAATTTTGGGCTAATTTTTGGAGGAGTGATGTAACTTATGCTTAAGCATCTAGGTTTGCTTGGGATTTGAAAATGGAGTTCATTTGAGTGCTTTTTGAATAAGTGTGATCTTGATACCTACACTAGATTCAATTTTCAAATGTCATTTAAATTTAGTGTTTGAAGGTTTTTGGGATGAAACAAAGTGGGCCTTGGTACATCACTACTTGTACTAGCAAGGGATGCAAAGATCCACAATTGTTTCTGTTAAGATTTGAGTTCTAGGAATAGCCAAAGTAGACTAGTTAGTTAAAATGGCCCAAATGACCATTTGCTTATTTTAATCTTTTTGATTTGTTTTTCTTTGGGATTTGCTTGGGGATGATCTAGATGAAGTTTAATTCACCTTAGAATCATTTTACAACAAATGGATCACTCAAACATGGCAATTCAAAACCAGTCCTAATTTAAATGCACACACATATGAATGCTTAATGATTTTAAATGGAAAAATTTTTGTTAACCCTAAATTGGGTAGATTTGATCTTGATTAACCTTGCATTATGTTTTGGGATGTTACAAACCTTCCCCCCTTAAACAAAATCTCATCCCGAGATTTACGAAAGAAAACTAGGAACTAAAGAGATCTGGGAACTATGTCCTAATGTAATCTTCTCGCTCCTAAGTGGCTTCTTCGGTATGGTTGCTCCATTGAATCTTGAGAAATTTGATACTCCTGGTCCTGGTGGTTCTGTAAGCTTCCTCCAGGATACGGATGGGCACTTCACGATACGTCAGATCCTTGTTGATATCAACAGCTTGGTGATCGATGTTCTTTAAAACTTCGGTCTTCTCCGACACTTCTGAGCATTTGCGAAGTAACGAGATATGGAACACATTGTGGATGGTTGACATTTCTTCAGGCAGTTCCAGTTGATACAATACTTCTCCTCGATGATTCAGAATCTTGAAGGGTCCGATATATCTGGGGGCTAACTTTCCTTTCAGACTAAAACGTTGGGTTCCCTTCAATGGCGAAACCTTGAGATACACAAAATCTCCGACATTGAAAGTCAGGTCTCTCCTTCTCTTATCAGCATAACTCTTCTGTCTGGAATGGGCGGTCTTGAGGTGCTCATGGACTTTGCTTCAGCCTCTCGGAGAATGTCAGGTCCAAAAATCTGACTCTCTCCTACTTGCGACCAATTCAAAGGGGTATGACACTTTCTTCCGTATAGGAACTCAAATGGTGCCATCTGCAAACTGGCTTGATAGCTGTTGTTATATGAGAATTCTGCGAAAGGCAGGCAATCTACCCATTTTGATCCATACTCTAACACACAAGCTCTCAACATATCCTCTAGGATTTGGTTGACTCTTTTAGTCTGTCCATCAGTTTGCGGGTGATAAGTGGTGCTGAAATTCAACTTGGTTCCTAATCCCTCTTGGACTTTCTGCCAAAATCTTGAGGTGAATTGGGTTCCTCGATCTGATACTATGGTCTTGGGGGTCCCATGCAGACTGACAATTCTAGCAATGCACAACTCTGCTAGCTTCGAACTCTGATAGGTAGTCTTGATAGGTATACAATGAGCTACCTTGGATAGTCTATCAACGATGACCCAGATTGAGTCATTTCCCCTACTAGAAGTAGGCAAACCGGTGATAAAGTCGATTCCGACAGAATCCCATTTCCATTCCGGACTTTGCAATGGTTGCAACAGTCTTGTGGGTCTTTGATGCTCTGCTTTAACTCTTTGACAGATGTCACACTTGGCGATGTATCTTCTGATTTCTCTCTTCATCTTGTGCCACCAATATTGCTCTTTCAAATCCTGATACATCTTCGTTCCTCTAGGGTGGATAGAATAAAGAGTATCATGAGCTTCCTGCATGATAACTTTCTTCAGCTTTGAATCTGTTGGCACACAGATACGTCCTTTGTACCACATAACTCCTTCGTCTTCAGTAAATCCAGGTACTTTTCCCGTACCAATACGACGTTTGATCCCGTCGATACTTTCATTTCCCTTCTGAGCTTCCTTGATTTGGCTAATCAAAGTGGGTTGAAGTTCAATGCTTGCTAGGAATCCTTGGCTAACTAGCTCAGTCCTAAACTGCTCCAACTCCTCATACAAACTTGGTTGCTTCTCCTTCATCATGGTGTTTAGCCTACAAGGCAATCTGCTAAGAGCATCCGCTACCACATTGGCTTTTCCTGGGTGATAGTGAATGTCAAGGTCATAATCCTTGATTAACTCTATCCATCTCATTTGCCTCATATTTAGCTCCTTCTGAGTGAAAATATACTTCAAGCTCTTGTGATCTGAGTAAATCTCACAGCGATTACCCATAAGATAATGACGCCATGTCTTCAAGGCCAACACTACGGCTGCTAACTCAAGATCATGGGTTGGATAGTTCTGCTCATGCTGCTTGAGTTGCCGAGACAGATACGCGATGACTTTGCATTATTGCATCAATACACATACGAGACCAATCTTGGATGCATCACAATACACATCAAACGACTTCTTGATATCTGGCATGATCAATATTGGGGTTGAAATCAATCTCTTCTTCAGTTCTTGGAAACTAGCTTCACATTTTTCAGTCCATTCGAAGTTCTTGTCCTTCTTCAACAATTGGGTCATCAGTCTGGCGATGCTCGAGAATCCTGCTACGAACTTGCGGTAATATCCCGCCAATCCGAGAAATGCACGGACTTGGGTTTGAGTGGTTGGGTCTTCCCATTCTTCGACATCTTTAATTTTGGCGGGATCAACAGAGACTCCTCTGGTGGACACAATATGTCCTAGGAATCCTACTTCTTTCAGCCAAAACTCACACTTGCTGAACTTGGCATATAACTGATGCTCTCTCAGGGTTTCTAGGATGATTCTCAGATGTTGCTCATGCTCTTCTTCTGACTTGGAGTAGATAAGGATATCGTCGATAAACACAACGACAAACTTATCTAGAAAATTCATAAAGATCTTATTCATGAGATTCATGAAATAAGCAGGGGCATTAGTTAATCCAAAAGACACAACCGTATACTCGTATAAACCATAACGAGTAGTAAAGGCGGTCTTCAGAATATCCGTTGCACGAATCTTAAGTTGGTGATAACCAGTCCTAAGATCAACCTTTGAGAATACCTGGGCACCAGTCCACTGATCAAATATATGCACTATCTTTGGCAAAGGGTACTTGTTTTTGATGGTGACATCATTCAGCTTTCGGTCATCGGTGCAAAACCGGTTGCCTCCATCTTTCTTGTCGACGAATAACACTGGCGATCTCCATGGCGATGCGCTTGGTTGAATCAAGCCTGTTGCTAACATAGCATCCAACTGCTTATTCAACTCTACTAACTCTGAGGGGTTCATGCTATAGGGTCTCTGGGCTATGGGTCCGGTTCTGGGGATTAGTTCGAAAATGAACTCAATATCCCTATCCGGGGGAATACCGGGCAATTCATCTGGGAATACGTCGGGGTATTCACAGACTACTCTGACTTGGTCTATGGTGGGTAGGGCTAGACTCTTGTTGAACTTGAATTGACGAGGTAAGGTTTCAGATATATGCTCTACTGTTACTCCAAAGCTACTGGTCATGGTGATGGATTTCGTAGCATAGTCTATCAGCCCTTTATGCTTTGACATCCAATCCATACCTAGTACTACTTCCAATCCTTTGGTTCCAAGTACTATTAGATTAGCATAAAAATCTATCCCCTGTATTCTAATAGGCACAGCTTTGCAAAATTTTCTAGCTTTTGTAGTTGAACCGGGAATTTGAACTATCATGACATGCTTCAAGTTGGTTGGGTGGATCTTACTAGTGCATGCAAATTCTTCAGTGACAAATGAATGCGATGCTCCCGAATCAAACAATACCCTTTCTAAAACTGAGTTGACAGAAAACATATCCAGCACTACATCTGGCGCTTCTTGGGCTTCTTCGGTGTTCATGTGGAAGAGACAGCCGTTGTGGTTGTGAGGGTTCCCTGGGGCAAACCTTCTTCCTGGTTGAACATGACGCTGCTGTTGAGCTAGGGCATTCACATTGGCAGTGGCGGCAGTCTTCTTGGGGCACTCATTGGAATAGTGCCCCTTCACTCCACACTCAAAACAAGCTATCTAGGACTTGTCTTTAGCTGCGACAGGCACATCATTGCTTCCAGTTCTGGGTGCAGTGTTGTTGTTGTTGTTGTTGTTGTTGTTGTTGTTGCTCTTCGGAGGTGCACGGTTGAAATTGCTGGTGTTGTCGGGGTTGTTGTTGTTTCCTCCAGACTTCACATTGCCTCCGCCAGCTTGGGCGAGACATTGGGGGTCGGTTGTTTCTTGGTACATACCCTGCAGACGGGTTGGGACGGTACTTCTGGTGAATGTTGGATCTAGCTTGGTGCATCGTACGACGTTTGCGGTTGTCGTTAGCCTGGTGAATCTTCCCTTCCATCTGTATGGCATAGTCGACTAGCTCTTCGAGATCCTCGAAGCGGATGTTAACGAGGGCAGTCTGCATCTCATCATGCAGTCCGTTCAGGAATCTCTCCTTCTTATTTGCCTCCGTGTTGATCTCATTAGGTGCGTACCTGGCAAGTGACAGGAATTTGTCACGGTACTCCACTATAGTCATTCTGCGTTGCTTCAACTCTCTGAATTCATCCCTCATTCTGGTGACTAGGCCTTGCGGCACGTGGGTGCAGCGGAACTTGATTTTGAAGCCTTCCAATTTCATCACTTGACCATGGTTCATCAGGCGGATGTTGTTCCACTAGGCTCTTGCATCTCCTGCCAAGTAGTGGGTGGCAAAGAGAACTTTCTCGTTGTCATCAACTCTGGCTACTTCCAAATTGTTCTCCATTGTTTGTAACCAGTCATCAGCATCTAATGGGTTCCCCAAAGTGCTAAAGATTGGGGGATTGGTATTCTGGAAATTTTTCAGCTTGGATCCTTGATGATCCTGATTTCCATGCCCTTGGTTGTTTTGGGCCATCTGGGCGATCTGCTGTAGTGTTGCTAAGTTGGCATGGCGCTCTGCCCTGCTTGCTTCACGGTCTGCAACTAACATCTGCATGATCTGTAGCATTGGGTCTTGCGATGAGCTGCTCCCTCCGGGGTTTCCACGAGTCATCTTAAGATTGAGATAGATGAAGGGTAAGAGGGAAAGTTCTAAGGTTCATGGTTTTGATTTCAAGGCTAAAACTTTGAGTTTGACTCAGATTTCGCACCTAACTTCATTTCATTCATTCAAGCAAAGCACACGATACAAATACACACCACACATCAAAGGAAAACAGATGGTATTAAGAACCATTCTGTAGGCTACGATACAATGGGACCGATACATCTCATGCTACGACAGTGCTCTAGTGCATCTACTCATCATCAATGAAGTCGGAGTCCTCATCGTCGGTGTGGAAGTCCTGGACATCCTCCTCCAGAAATTCATCATCATTGCTGAGGCAAGAATCCATATCTCCCTTGATGTCTTCACCTTCCTCTTCTTCTTCCTTTGCTACAAGTTGAGCTTCTTGCTCCTTGATGGTCTTCTCAAGGTCAGCCACCTTCTTGCGAAGACAGTCGATGGTGCGATCCTTCTTTTTGCGCTGGCAGCAAAGAGACTGACGGTCCTAGACAAGCAGTGAGAAGTTTGGGCCTTCTGGGCGGCAATGGCAAGGTTGTGGTTGGCGAACTCCCTAGCATTGTCCAATTCCTTCTGGCGGTCGTACAGCAGGAAGTCAAGGTTCTCCACTTGATGCTTCAACTCCGGGTGACTTGGCATCTCCATCAAAATTCCCATTAAGTCATGCCTCGCATAGTGAGCAAAGCAGGTTCCTTGGATTTGGTTGACACTGAAGGCCCATAGACGTGCGAGAGATTCATGGATTGCCCTAGCTAATCCATCTAGCCAGTTGTTCTCTCTTACGGAGAACTGGATTCTCCTGGACATTGGTGCTTCTATACTTCCTCGAAGATGAACGGTGACTAGCCATTGTAAATCTCCTCCTGGGAGTCCAGGAAGTTGAGCTCCAAGAAACTCCGGATGCGGGCGTCCCAAGAGCTCAGAAAGTGAATCTAGATCCCTCTCAAATATTAGCAGGCCTCCATTGCCCAACTGGTAGAACTTGCTGAACTGAGTCTCCATCTACAAGAATTTAGGATGAGGAATTTATTGAAGTGATCAAGTGTCTCAACTTTTATGTAGTAATGGTAAGAATTGGAGGAACATGAATTTTTGAGAAAGAATGAATTCACAAGGGTAAGAGAGGAAATAGTTTTTCATAAATACTCACTTTGGTTTTGAAATTAAGTTTTTGTTCGGACGTCCATTCTAACTAGGGTCTCCTATGGTCAGGATGGCTCTGATACCAACTTGTCAGCACCCGGATTTTTAATCCCAGATGCCTGTTATGTCATACATCGCAATCCTAGGATTACCATTTTTGCAAGACATAACAGATTGGATATCACAGTACATCATCCATTACAAACCATAATAAGGTATTACATGAATAAAGGATCTCATGATCCAGTCTTAATACAACAAGCAGCGGAATAAATAAGCGTAGCAGTGGGGTCCATCTTCAGTGGCACATGCAATGCTGACGATGGAAGATAGTCCTAGTTATCATAGCCGTCCTGCTGTCCTTCATCTTGGTAGTCTCCTTCATAGTCTGGCCATAGGAATAGCCAGGGACAAAAGCCATGAGTACTCTTTAAGTACTCGCAAACTATCACTAATAAGTAAGGTAGTTCTAGTGGGATTGCTAACTCTAAGTTTACTTGTAAAGTTAAGTTTGAAACCTAAGCTGAGTTCAGAAACAAAGAAAGATAAAATAAAGTTCTAGAATCACTTAAGTTGGGAAGCTAGTGTCATTGTCACAACCCTGTTGTTGTCAAGTCAAGATTCATCATTCATTTCATAAGTCATTTTGAAAACATCTGACAACGAAACAGTATGGCCACTCCAACTGTCCATAACCACGGACGCGGCTATCCGAATAGTTTGACACTCTGCAGAGGTGGTACACTTTCCCCACAAGATTCAATACATCTATCAGGGATCACCATGAATCATCATACTTAGTATGCAGATAATCAAACATAACCTTCCCTTTACACACCCTAGTATAAGCACCTCTCCTATGAGCATGGCCTCCCAACCATGACCGTCTGTCATCTTGGGAACTGCATAGGTGGAAAACATCGAGAGGTAGCCTCAGCTCAAACCTCTCCCGCGAGGGAACTAATACTAATGCATATAAACTTCCGGCTAAGCCTTACCCAATTCAGGTATTGTGGTTGTACGGTAAAATTGGAATGGTATCGCATCCGAATCCAACCATCAATTTTCTAAAAGGGCTAAGGCTCATGCCTCAACATTTTCATCATCATAAACCATTTGTGTTTCTCAACACATGTCAAAATATCTCAATAGAATGACTCATCATTCCAAGGTTTTCATAATTCATTTTCCCCAAGTGTTCCCATCTAAAGTGACTCAAGTTTTGATTTAGCTATAAGCTACTAAGTTAAGAGTGTTCACTAAGGTGGGATGCTAATCTCAATCTCATGCCATAGAATGACATCTAAGGTTATCTAGATAGGTCAAGTTTTATACTTTTTATGCTACCTTCATACAAGTAAGGGACTTTGGTAAAGTAAGGAAAGTAAATCTTGTAAATAACATTTGGAGTAGGTATAAGTCAAAGGGTATAACCAAAGCATTCCTAATGCATATTGCTTAGGTTATCTAACTTGCAAGGGTTATCTTGAATTGTTAATGATGGCTTGCTAGTATAATACTTGCAAGTGTTAGCTTACCTTGGTTGGTGAAGTGGTTGAAGTTTTCTTCCTCTTCCTCTCGGTAGAAGTCCTCCTCCTCGAAAGCTTGGTCGGTACTATCGTCTATAAATACATACGGGATACACAATCACCAAACAATACTTAACTAGTCTACTTAGCATACTAAGGCACACATTTGATGATCTATTATCATCATAAGCCTCACAAGGTTTAATTAACTAGCTTCAATCTTTTTATTTGAGAAAAGTAATTTCTACTCATTGAAATTAACTATGATTTAATATTCTCCAATTAAAATATGGGATCATGTGGACACATGTCATCACCACATATTCTAACATATGGGAATGTGATTTAAAGGTTGGATCACATTTTAATAAGTTTAAGTTTAATATTTAATGATTTAAAGTGACTAGAAATGCCTATATAGCATTATTTTGGTACTAGTCCAAAATCACAGCATGCAAACCTTAATATTATTACATATTCAGATATGTATGGTTAAATGTGATTTTTTAGAGTTGGAATCAACTCAAAAGCTAATATGGTTGATTTTATAAAAATGTTTGAATGTGCAAATGCTTCTGTCTTGTTATTTTTATTACAAGAGATCTCTAAATTAATTAAATCCAACTGGCTTGGATAGATCTGTTTAGAAGCTTTCCAAAAAAATTGGAATCACTCAATTTGGAGTTGCACAACTCTCTGAATTGGTTTTTGAACTAAGGAATAGAATTGAATTTAAACATAAATAGAAAAACCTATATTTGAATTAACTGGGTCGCGCGGGAAAGTAATTGGGTCAGCCCGGTGGCGCTCAGCGGCATAGAGGACGGCTGACAGGTTGGTCCCGCTTGTCAGCGAGACTTAAAACCCAAAACGGTATCTAGCGATCTGGGACACACGATTATAACGTGGATCAACGACTCACAATCGTCGTCGACGACGGACTCATCGCCGACGAGACTGAACCCCAAACGGATGGTAGGGGTCTACTGGGGACATACCAGGGCTCCAGCTAGTGCGGCGAGGCGGGTGATTGAACTAGACGGCGACAGCGGACTTAGGCCAGGTAGCAGCAGGGGCTGAGGTGGACGGAATTGACGGCAGCTTCTCCTCCTCTGCTGCGGCTGCCTCCGGTGAAATTCCGGTGGCCTGCTACTCGAGCTGCTCCAGCGAGAGGTGGGGAAGCACTGGTGGAGAGAGTGGAGTCGAATGGTGTGGAGATTGAGGCTGGGGAAGGCCTCCTTATATAGGCTCGAGGAGGGGACCGAGGGGGCGACGGCGAGCTCGTCGGTGACTACGATAGAGGGCGCTATCGGCATGGGCGGCGTAGGCGGAAGGTGGCTTGCCTCGTGGCGGTACTCTACGGCTTAATGGTGATGCTATAGGCGGTGGATTATGGTCGGGAGCGTCTCGCGCTCTGAGGGATAGAGGTGGTGCTCGACGCGGTTCCCGGCGAGTGTGGATCACGCGGCGGTGCACGGTCGTGTCTGGTGGGTTGCTGGGGTCGAGGCGGAGCGGCGTGCACGGAATGGTTTCAAGGGGCGGTCTGCTACGTGCTGGCGGCTATCGTGCTCTGGCTTGCTCACAGAGAGAAAGGGCGGAGCTGGGGAGTGGTCTAGGGGCTGGGGTTGATCAAGGGGTGGACCATGGGCAGCTGTAGGGTTGGGCGGAGCTAGTGGGCACGCTGGTTTGGCGCGACACGGTCCCTGGCGTTGTTGTCCGCGTCTGGCCGGCGATGACCTCAAACGGGCAGCGTGCCACTGCTGCAACGGCTAACGGGGAAGCTGGTTGGGGACTTGGTTGGACTCAGGGGGAACAAGGATGGTCAATGCACACCAAATGGCTCGACAAGATTAACCCCAAAACAGTAATAGTTAGGCCATAATGATTCTGCTAACAAGGTGTTCGATCAAATGGCCGGAAGAGAACAAGTTTTGAATTTTGGGCAAATTTCTGGTGGAGTGATGTAACTTATGCTTAAGCATCTAGGTTTGCTTGGGATTTGAAAATGGAGTTGATTTGAGTGCTTTTTGAGTTAGTGTGATCTTGATACCTACACTAGATTCAATTTTCAAATGTCATTTAAATTTAGTGTTTGAAGGTTTTTGGGATGAAACAAAGTGGGCCTTGGTACATCACTACTTGTACTAGCAAGGGGTGCAAAGATCCACAATTGTTTCTATTAAGATTTGAGTTCTAGGAATAGCCAAAGTAGACTAGTTAGTTAAAATGGCCCAAATGACTATTTGCTTATTTTAATCTTTTTGATTTGTTTTTCTTTGGAATTTTCTTGGGGATGATCTACATGATGTTTAATTCACCTTAGAATCATTTTACAACCAATGGATCACTCAAACATGGCAATTCAAAAGAACTCCTAATTTAAATGCACACACATATGAATGCTTAATGATTTTAAATGGAAATTTTTTGGTAACCCTAAATTGGGTAGATTTGATCTTGATTAACTTTGGATTAAGTTTTAGGATGTTACAAAGCCCGACTGTCAACATTAAAATCCCAAAGGAGTGCAGAGTGGACATCCAGAAAATTTACTGGATCCTAGGGACGAAGGGTAGCATGACCTGGATGGCCGATCTTGCCGTCGAACTCATCAACCCGTGGTACGCAGACATGAAGGCCAAATTGCCGAGATGTTGGTGGAGGCATTTAGGGCACAATTACTAGTAGAATAAGCCACTTTCTGAACCTAATCTGAAGTATGCTGCAATTGACGGGTATGTTAGCCACGAGTTGTACTGCGAGATTGTAAATTTTCGTTCTAGGCATCGCACCATTGAAGCACCACCAAGGCAAGTTGTTTGCCCCAGATGCTGGCATGTAGAGGAATCTATAAGCCGGGGCAAGCGACCGAAGGCATCCTGGGATCGGTTGCCTTCTCCAATAGGCGGGATCTAGACTTTTAGTGCATGATTGTATTGTTTGTATGGGGCTTGTTATGTTTATGAAAACATGTTATTTCAGAAGTACTATGTGTGATAGCTATGTGTGAGAAATTATGAACTGCTGTGTATTACCTTTGTCGAACTATAATCTAGGTTTGGTCATGACTGTATCCTTTGCTATAATAGAAATTGTGCCCTTTTGTGGACAACGACATCTAATCTTATGGATCCCACCTTATGCATGACAGTTCTGGATTCTACCGCATGCAAAGGGCACATACATAATTTGTAAGTATGAATGTTGAGCATGCAAAAGGTGGAAATGGAATTCATACATGTTAACTACCTAATAGGACAGGGATCATACGACCTCAGTTCTTACACACAGAATGCTTAGAAAATACATGCGAGATAAAATATAGGCGAGATAAAACTAGGAATGGAATACAAAACTAGTAGTGCTAAACAACACGCTCACCCACCGTTAGATCCTATTGAGCATCTCGTAGCAGACATACGCGTCCCTGGCTACATGCTTGATCGCATCGTAATTCCAGTGCCTCCACTCCCATCGCTCGTGCAGGTGCGTCGGGAACTCGACCTTCATGTCGGCATACTCGTGGTCGATGATGTCGGAAGCGAGTCTAGCCATGTCGGCTTTCCTCGTATCGTCATCCAGGTACCTCCACAAACGTTGGAGATTGACGTGATTGACGACATGAACGAGGAGATCCCGCTCTAGATTCGGAGTGTCGTTCTTGATGTCGACGCTAGCGAAGTAGATCTCCCTCCTATGCAGGAACTCGCGCAGCTCCGAGCATACACATTTGTCCCTGCATACGTGGTATAGGAGGTAGTGGTTGCGCATGGACAGCTGCAAAAGAGCCGCCCTTTTCCTATCTCTGGTATACTCGAGGTGAAGGTCGACGATCTTGTACCTATCCATCGGCTCCTATAGCCACCGCTCGTACATTGCAATGACATTGGCGACCTCCACTGACGCATTTGTGTGGACGACCATCAGCTTGGTGGTGACATGGGCGGTGACGGTGTACTCACGTTGTACTCTGCATCCATGGCAGTAGCTAATGCGGCAGCGGTGGCCTAGGGTCGGTACCGGTGGCTGGGACTGGGCGTGGCAGTCGAGTGATCTGTTGAAGTGGTATGGCACGGCGGAGGTGGTGCCTGCGGTGGCGTCCATGATTCTTGCGGTGGCTGTGGCGGTGGCGGCAGCGGAAGGAGTTGGGGATTTTTTGCACTGTGTTGTGCTATGGAGACGGAAGGCAATGCGTAAAAGGGGGGTGCGTGTCATAAATTGCGTTTACCAATATTCTAGTCATAACCAAGTGGAAGCAAGTTTGACCGGGTGGGCACCGTTGGTTTCCAATCCTAGCGATTAAATTCGGCGGCCGTGCCTGGTAGGTGATGGGATGGGTGTGCGATGTGAGTTTGGCGTGGCAGAGGCCGGTCACTGAAATCACCATCCCGTTGCCGATCCGCAGCGGTTGCGCGGTGCTGACACGATGTAACATGACATGATAGAAGTTCACAACTATTCGTGATTATTATTCCCAGCAAGTTTAAGAAGTGCAAGCATAGACGGGGACCTATAATTCCTATACCCTAGGAAACCGCCTAGCTGCTCAGGCCTGTAGATTGCGCAAAGCTTACAATTTCCTTTCTTTAATTTGGTGATTTTGTCCAGAATTTGCCAAATTGAAGCTCGTTTGCCCATGCTTCTATAAGTTTCTGGGTAGGCCATTGGTGTAAGCATGCATGATCAAGCAACTTTGCAACACACGTGTCGGTGGAAAAGCATGAGGTTTCGACACACCACATAGTTTAAGGGTCTAGAAACGGTAAGATAATTAACATTATTAGTAGCCGGGTCAGCAAAGTGACGGGTTGGTCGGCTAGAAGTTGTTGATTCCTAAGTAAGGGGACACCAGGCCGGTCTTGACATACTCCCTCAGGAATTTTCCATAAGCAGCATGCAGAATCAAGCTGGCAACTTGGTCAGCGACTTGTGTTTACTAGCCGGGCTTTCACCGATGCCAACCGCATGCAGAATCAAGCTGGCAATCCACATGTTGACTCCTTTCTTACAGAAAGGGCACCTGAGCTCCCCAAGTCGAGTGCAGAAAGGGATTCTCCTGCTCTTGAGATCCTTCATGACATGGCGGCTCTTGTTGTCCCTGTTCTCCTTGTTAGAATCCATCTCACTTGAATGTACCTGTAATGTATGAAAGCAAACCTAGATGAGAAAAATAATAAATATATATTCCTCTCACTGTCGTCGGATTGATGATAAGTACGCCATGAGGGGGTCCTCGAGGCATGTGGAAGAGAGGGGTGTGAGATGTACGGTGTTCCGGGACGGTGAGCACACAAGTTTGCCCAGGTTCAAATCCACCGGCTTTGGACGGATCCTACTCCTGCTAGCAATCCAGTAATACGGCAGGGCCGGAATATGGGTTACAACGGTTTCGCCTGTGTGAGTTGAGATTGTAGACTATTGTGAGGGTGCCCTAAAGGCTTTACCGTAGCACGGCTTATATAGATATCTGTCCTAGGGTTTATATGAGAGACTTATTCGTCTACGACTAAGAGTCGATTACAGAGTACATCTTGAACTACAAGTAACACTACAGGCCTATGTCGGTAAGTCTTCTGGGAATTCCCGTAGTCGGACTGGACTCCGTTGCTTCTCCCTGACTAGGCTGCCCGTGAAGCAAATCTCTAACCCTAAGTGGCCCCTCCTAGTCAGTGAGGCACAATAATGATACCCAGAAACTACATCCCCATCAGCAGCCCCCGGAAGCCTCCAAGATCCAAAGTTGGATTCCATCATTGTCTAGCTTGATCTTCGGCTTGCAGAATCTTGAAGGGTTCCTAAAACTTCAAAAGAAAGGATAGGATCCGGGTATCAAATTAGTTGGACCTATGAATATATTATTTAGGTTTCCAGCTCGAAATTCAAACTAAGCCGGAACATGGTCTCTGATGTAATCTGACACTAGTCATGGTCAAGTCACGTCACTGACAGACATTCCCGTCAGCACGACCGTTGGTGGGTCCGCCTTTTGCGGAACCGAGGAGTCGTTTTAATACATGCATGAAGATCGAGGCGGCATAATCATCGCATGGGGGTTACCCATTTCCTTCCGTGACACGTGTCATGACTACAGTACACACTACACGAATCTTGGCGTTGGCGAAGGATATAATTGGTTTAGATTCTCCTTCCCATCTTTTTCACCAGCACTTGCGTCATTTCCTTCCTCCCAACGCTCCCCACAAACACAAAGCTCCTCTGCCTCCCCAGAATTCTCCAGCGCCGCCCATCCCAGGTCATCATCCCACGAGAAAATGGCTTCCGCTTCATCTTCTGGTGTGGCGGCGACGGCATCGACAGCTTCGGTAGCGGAGAAGGAGATCCACCGCGGGGTCTAAATCCCCTGCGTATTGGATGGCGCAAAACTCCGTGTCGTGGAGAACGAAGGACTCTTCCGCGCCACCGACTGGTGGAGTAGCTACGGCCAAACGTCCCTACCCCTCACGCCGACGAGCGGGTTCACTTCGGCACCCACCTCGACAGAGGTTTGAGTTTCCCTCCCTCGAACTTCTTTTTTGAGGTCATAGATCACTACGGAGTTCAACTCGATCATCTTCCCCCAAACTCTCTCTTAGAGATGAGCGCATACATCTCTTTGTGCGAGGGGTATCTCGGCATTAGGCCAAGTCTCATTCTTTTCCGGTTTTATTTTCATATCCGGAGAAACTCTATCACTACCGGTAATCCATACATTACCACAACCATTAGTTTTTCTGTTAGAAGAGAGCACGTATATCCTCGGATTAAGGCCAGTGAGTTGGTGAAATAGTGGCCGTCCACTTTCTTTTATCACAAGGATATTCCTGCTCCCAGCAAAGCTACTACTTTGCCGGCTTTTGTTGATGGTGCTACCACGCCCCAAGAGTTCTGGGACGCAGATGCGCCGGCTCTCAGTGACGATCTTCTTCTTGCCAAGAGGCGGATCGAGTATTTGATGAAGCACAAGGGCCTTAAGGGGTCTGACTTAGTTCACTGCTGGGTGGCACGCCGGATCCAGCCTCTTCAGCATCATGGAGACCAGCTCATGCACTCCATTACAGCGTCCAAGAAGGAAACTCTCCGGATCTGCCCCCGCCCTTACACGGACAAGAAATATGAGTCCCAAATCAAGTGGCTGATAAGGGAGCGGATCAAGAAGAAAATCCCGGAGCTATCTTTGGACATGCATACGGCTGAAGATCCCATAGTGCTGGTAAGTTTCCAGTAGTAACCCGAATCATACGTTCATCTTTACATCATTGTTTCTTTTCGCAATACTGAGATATTTCTTATTTTCAACTTGCTGACCTCCCCGAGTCGGAGCTTGCTCCTATCGAGGGATATCCTCCTAAGATTTCTCAGGATGACGAAGAATTGATTCCACTGCCGGAGACCTTTACTCACAAGCGTAAAGCTCCAACTCTGGCTATTGGCACGGAGGAGGTGCCCATGGTGAAGAGGTAACTTTCCTCACAAGGTTTTTGTACTTTGTCCGTAATTCTTTCTGAGATGTAATGTTCTTTATTCTATTACCTTCTTAGAGCTAAACAGCTCACCAAGGACAAGGGGAAGGGAGTTCTGTCGAAGCCCCTGTGCCAGTCAAAGCTTAATTTGACTTCTCCTGCCACAACACCTCTGACTCCTGCCCGTCAGCCTTCTGATGCACCGGAGATTACTCCATCTCCGACCGTCATAGAAGAACTGGCGCAGCAAGTAGAGCCAGCGATCCTTGGATCGCAAACTGACTTCACCATGGGTGACTCGGGTTTTGATAAGAGTGAACCCTCTTCGGGTAATGATCCCTCGGCAGAGGTCTTCGCTGAAAACCTCGTTAGCAATCTGGGTCTTGCCAAGCTTGTCATTACTCGAAAGTCTATGGAGGACATCCAACGTCTAGCCCAGCAATGCTTGGAGAGCCGGAATATTACTACCGAGGACGAAGCACAAGCAGCGGAGGACATTAAGTACTCCGAACTTCTCGAGCAGATCCGTCTTTGCGACGAAGGGCCAAGAACCGGTGTGCTATCGCCACCCCCAGTAATCCCGCTGACTCTCGCCGAGAAGGTTAGCACCGAGGTGTCCATGAGCTTAATCAAGCTCACCCATGAACATCATGTAAGTCGAATTCCACCTTACCTTTTTTACTTTATTCCATATCATATCCTCTAGCCCCCAAGCATGAAGTTGGATAGACAATCCAGATTTATGCTTCCTTAGGATGCCAAAGAATGAACTAATATAGCCCCCAAGGCTCGTGCTGATATTAGTAAAGATATTAGCCATAGTCTTTAGTAGACTTCTAACTCTGGGTATTCTGACTTACAGAAAGTTAATTCATATAACCAGGAATTGTTGAAGAATATTTTCAACAAGCGGAGAGAGATCAGAGCTCTTCGGCTTGAAAATGCTCAATTGAAAGTGTCAAGGGATGAGGCTGAAGGTAAACATTTCAGTACTCAAACCTTGCCCTTTATTTCATAGTCGAATTTTTATTCAACTATTATTGTTTTGACTACAGCACTAGTAAAGAAATCCGGTGCTATGATTGAAGAAGCCGAAAATCTTAAGACCCTGGCGGTGGAAAACACCGACTTACGTCAAGAGCTGGACAAGTTGAAGGCGGATCATGAACGGAGCATTGCTCAAATTCTTTAATCCTCTTCCATGGCCACCAACGAACGCGGTTGAAGGATTGTGCCCATGATCATATAATCTCAGATATCAACGATGCTTTATTCAGAGAGAAGGACATCACTGAGGCACTCCGGGCTAAACTCCAGAGCCTATGGGAGGAGAAGACCAAAGTTGACGATGTCATCTTTGGTATGTTTCCCTCTTTCTGACTTTTCAGTTTTTTCTACCTCTTTGGAGCTCAGATTTGTTTTACTAACCTTTTGCACTACATGCACATGTCCTCTGAACATACTAGATTCGTCCTCCGCCAAGTCTCGCACTAGCCGGCTTACCCAAGTCGGCGATTTACTTCATGATTACCGCCAATCCATTGAGGACAATGGCAAAGTTCTCAAGGTTCTGGACATGCATAGAATGTCCGTCTTTGAAGTGCGAGACAATGCTAAGGAGATGCCCTAGCTCGTCTAGGACTCGAACATGTCCTACGCGCGGACCATAGCGCATAACACTCTCACCATGGTTATGAGCCACCATGGAAGCATGAAAATCTGGCAAGTAACCAAAGGGTATTCTACTGTGGATGAAGACGGACAGGAGCAGGACATCAAAGAAATCATGGACTCATGTGCCGTATATGGGTGCCACGTAGCTGACATGACCAGCTACGACACTCCTTTCTTCACTCGCGTGGAGACGCCTCCTCCGCCTGCTGAGATAACAGCAGAAGTCTCCGAAGACGAACAAACCATATCAGATTTGAACGTCTTGGAGAGATATCAAGGCGAGGATGATGTATCCAGTGAGCCGGCAGCTCCTACCTCTCCCCTTGCATCGTAGAGCATCAGAATAAAAAATGTGTTATTCTGAAAAAAATTCGGGTTGTAAATATGTAGTATAATACTTTTGCTAGTGCCAAGATTTATTATTTCGATTTAGCACTTTTTGGTTTAATTTTATGTGCCTGAAATGTTTACATAAGCACTTATGTTTTTTTTCTATACTTATCGTTTATCTAGATTTCTGCCTCGTCCCTTTCGTGAGCCGGCCAATCTTCAACATGGAAACTTTTCCAAGCAATGGAGCTCAATTGCTAAACGAGTTTAAACTCGGAAACAAAGCCGGCTTCGAGTACCAACAATTCACTACTCGGATAATGCCTGCATCCGGCAATCAGATAAATAACCAAAGTAAAGACTAGAAACTTTAGATTTATACCCGAAGGTAGCAATTTTAGAATCGGAAATCTAAACCAGAACAAACATGATCATAAAGTACTTTCAAGTATTCTAGGATTTTCAACTGTGACATGATCATTCAAAAATAAGATGGTAATATAAAGTTCTCAGAAAAAATGAGGCAACCAATACTTTATTTCTTATTGAACATGTACACATATATGATTACAAAGAAAGCTAAACTTAGAATAAAAGGGGCGTAGCTGAGCAATATTCCATGGTCTGTCCAATTCTTCTGGGTCTGTACTGCCTCCAACTCTTTTTTTTCTTACTAGCAGGTCTTTCTTTGATTGGCCGCATATCAGTTAGATAATAAGAACCATTGTGAAGTACTTGGCTAATTAAAAAGGGCCCTTCCCATACCGAGGAAAGTTTGTGCTTTCTTTTCTGCACAAGTCGGAGAACCATATATCCTTTATTGAAAAACCGGTTTCTGACTCTCTGGCTATGATACTTGTGTAACTTCTGCTGATAGGCTGTTGATCTCATCTCAGCAACAACATGAACTTCTTTGACTAAGTCAAGATCATTTTGTTGAGCAATTTCGGCATCCTCTTAAACATACGGGGCAACTCTAGGAGAAGTATGAATCAAATCACTAGGAAGAACTGCTTCTGCACCGTAGACCAAGAAGAAAGGTGTGTATCCGGTTGACCTGTTTGGAGTTGTTTGCAAGCTCCGTATTACAAAAGGTAATTTCTCTGCGGAAGCCCCCGCAACATGTCATAGTGGCGCTTCGAGTCTTGGTTTTAGGCCTTGTAGGATTAAACCATTTGCTCTTTCGACTTGTCCATTAGCATGTGGATGTGTGACTGACACAATTTCAAGCTGGATATTTTGTTCATCGCAGAATTCAGCAAGCTCTCCCACAGAAAATTTACTCCCGTTGTCCGTGATAATGCTATGCGGGTAACCGTATTGGATTATGACATCCTCGACAAATCTTCTGGCTGTTGCTCCATCAAAACTGGTGAAGGGTTTAGCCTCAATCCATTTTGTGAAGTTATCCACCATCACTAAGAGATGAGTAAATCCACTTGGAGCATGTTTAAACGGTCCTACCATGTCAAGCCCCCGGACCGCGAAAGGCCATGTTATGGGTATTGTTCACAGCTGATCAGCCGGAACGTGAGCTTGTTTGGCGTACTTTTGGTAGCCTTTGCACGTCTTGACCAGCTGTTCGGCATCTGCCTTGGCTATAAGCCAGAAAAAACCGTGTCGGAAAGATTTTTCCACTAAAGATTTGGCTACAGCATGGTGACCACACTCGCCTTCGTGGATTTCTCGTAAGATTTCCACTCCTTCTTCCGGAGACACACAACACTGAAAGACCCCAGATATGTTGGGTCCACAGCATAGAAAACAAAAAATTTCCTACGATGAGAACTACACTCCAAGATCTATCTACTAGGTACAAAGCAATGGGTGGACATACATCCATCGAGAACTTACCCTCGAAGACAACGAGTTTTGTTAACGAGTAGGAACTCGTGGTTGATGTAGTCGTACACTTGCCGATCTCAAGATCGTGATGAAGTCCAGCAGGTCTGGCTCCAGCACGTCCATCAGATCCAGCTCCAGCACCACCAAGTCTAGCACCGCAAAGCAGCGGTGCATCCGTGATCGCACACATGTCCGGTACCCCGACAACCTCTGTCCCTCGCTCCAGCAAAGCAGCGGAAGCAGCAACTCCTTTCCAGATAAAGCCACCAGGAACATGTATCTCGCTAATCTGACACCATGGGGGAATAATACTAGAGGGGGAGAGAGATCCTTCACAAGGAGGTGTGAGGATCAAGGAGGAAGAGGGGGGCCTTTTATAGGAGGAGGGGGGTGCCCCTCCTTCATGGCCGGCGCATGGAGGAGGTGACTCTTCACCTCCTCCATTCATGTGGTGGTAACCCTCCACATTAAAATGCCTCTTCACATTCCCTTTTAAAGTCTCCACTTTAAATGCATTAAATTTCTCCAAATTTAATGCTCTCTCATTTAATAAAAATCTTTTATTAATTTTATTCAGAATTTTGTTAATTACTTTAATTAACAAACATTCACATAAAACCCCCTACAACATTTCAATATTACATGCAGAACCAATTTCAGCAATTTCACCCGAAACAGTTTCGGTGTCTATTGAAATAATTCCAGCGCTTTCTTAAATATGTATCTGAAACATATTTGCTCCAAACGGTGTCGGTATCCCTTAAGTGTGTCACCCTACGGTTCGCGAATAATGCAGACATGATCGAGACCCCTCTCAGATCAATAATCAGAAGCGGCACCTGGAGATCCATACTGACTCCTACACATTCAACGATGACTTCTGTGATCGTGAGAAACTTTCACGCTAGTAACTAAATCCCTTTGTCTCGCGATATATTACATGTCCGAGATTCGATCATCGGTATCTCCATACCTAGTTTGATCTCGTTGCCGACATGCACTCTTTTCTCTTTCCCGTGATATAACATTCTAGTGATCACATCACTTGCTTGCAAGCTATCTCAATGTGATATCACCGAGAGGGCACAGAGTATATCTATCCGTCATCGGGATTGACAAATTCCACTCTTGATCCATGAGCCTCAACATAACACCTTCGTAGCACTGAACCCATCTTTATAGTCACCCTGTTACGGTGTGACATTTGATGTTATCAAGATACTCTTCCGGTGTTAGCAATTAACATGATCTCATGGTCTAAGGATAAAGATTACTTCGTATAGTGTTATAGAAATATAAACATAATGACTTTGATCGTAATGCTATACTTTGGATGAATGTTCATCACATCATTCAACTAATGTTGTGACCTTGTTATTAACAACATCCAATGTCCATGATCAAGAAACCTTGATCATCTTGTTAATCAACAAGCTAGTCTATAGGAGAGGCATAACTAGGAACCCTTTTTGTTTATTAAACACACATGTATTGATGTTTCTGATCAATACAATTATAGCATGTAAAATAAACATTTATCATAAACATGGAATAAGATAATAACCACTTTATTATTGCCTCTTGGGCATATTCCCTTCAAGATACACTCCGCTTATAGAGCTCACCACTAATTATAGTATATAGGCTTTTGCTCGTCGGACGATCTGCCGGCTCAGAACTTCGTCTTCGGGTAATTTTCCATCTACCAAGAAATCAAGGTAGGGTTGAGTCCAGCTCGGAATTATGGCCAGAACTGCTACTAAAGGTGAGTCGGATTTGGTCGGATATTCCTCATCTACTCCTTTTATAGAGGGAACTTTGAGGTGCTCTAAAAAAGCGCCATCCGAGACCGTTTTCGGTGCAGAGGCTATTCGAGATAGTGCATCTGCTTTCTCGTTTTCTATTCGCGGGATGTGTTGAACCTCAAACCCTTCGAATGATTTAGATAGTTCATCCCCGACAGCTCTATATGCTGCCATGTGCTTATTTGCATTACAAATATACGACATTTGTTGGGCAACAAGATCCGAATCTCCGTAAGACATCAAATGTCGGATGCCGATATCCTTAGCAATCCGGATTCCATGCAGCAGTGCTTCATACTCGGCAATGTTATTCGTCGTCGTGAAGTGGATCTGCAATACGTAGAAAAGTTTATCTCCCTGGGGTGATTTCATCACCACGCCAGCCCCCGAGCCCCCGAGCGCCTTAGAACCGTCGAAATGTATGGTCCAGTATTCCGACTCTGGGAGGGTCATATTCTCTGTTATCTCTGTCCAATCAGGGACAAAGTCAGCAAGGATTTGGGATTTTATTGTTGTACGAGATTTATACTCAATGTTGAAAGCTGAAAGCTCTATGCCCCATTTTGCGACACATCCTTTAGCATCACTGTTGTTGATTATATCTCTCATGGGAGCTGTGCTCACCATGATAATGGGATGCTCCTGAAAATAATGTCGTAACTTACGAGATGCGAAAAACACACCATAAGTCAGCTTCTGATATTGTGGATACCGCTGCTTTGATTCAGTTAGGACCTCGCTAAGATAGTAAGTTGGACGCTGCACCAGGTGTTCCTGATTTTCCTCTGGTCTCTACACCAATGACGACCCTGTTTGCGCAGCAAGATAGAGCAACACCGGTTCCCGTGGTTCCGGTGCTGCAAGGATAGGAGCAAATGAGAGTACTATTTTCAAGTCTTGTAGTGCAGCTTCAGCTTTGTTGGTACAAGCAAACTTTCTGGTATTTTTTAGGAGCTTGTAAAGTGGTGCGGCTCTTTTACCAAGCCGTCTTACAAACCGACTGACTACAACAATGCAACCAGTTAGTCTTTGAACGTCCTTCAGGCGAGTCGTCCTAGAAATATTGAGTATAGCCTTAATCTTGTCTCGGTTCACCTCTATGCCTCTTTGAGACACGATGAAATTGCGGTGACCCAGCATACCACTGCATGATGTAGTACACTATAGTCGTTGACATAACACCAATGAAACACTGTTCACTAGTATTGCATCCCTCAGAGTGGTACAACAGAAACACAGCAGGTCCAAGACATGACTATAGATTACAACTCGACTCTTTACAAAATATCTAGAGAACACCCTAGGTTAAAGAGAGAAATAAACTTCTTACAAAGAAGAGCCAGAAATAATAACTCATAACTAGCTAGTAACTACGACTAGTATCTAAACTATTTGGCTTGCCATTGTTGCTATTGCAATGTTCTATAGAAATAGGTTTTATGGCTAGAGAATCTACTCCTATCTACTTAAGAACTTTATCTTTGCTTCGGTTAATGTATATGTTGACTTCATTGACCTTATTGAAGAACTTGAGTTGTCGATGATGGTTTCTTGAGCAGAAATTTATGCTGACATCGTCTTCAATGGCTTAAAACCTAGAAAGGGTTAAGAAGGTATGGTTGAGTATGATCGTACTCAGCAAGTTCACAAAAAAGAAGTGTATGATGCATTATCTCTACAGCCACAGACCATAGGTCGTAGGTAATGCAGGTTTTCGTAAACCTTTCTTCAAAGGTTGCTTTTATTCTGAAAACTATGTCCGACAGCCTTCACAGGTTCACCAAAACCTTCGTGGGGTTCCTTTCCTTCCGTGTTCGTATCTCCTTCCGGAACAGGGAGTAACATGTCACAATTCTTACACTCTACAGAGGTGCGTCACTTTTCCCACAAGAGACCTTAGCTTTGTTGCACAACCGAGTTGCATTCTCGTCCACACTTCCTTGGTGTGGGGCCCAGTCTAAGATCCAAGCCAGTACTGCCCTCTCTGCAACCCCGCATGAGACACGATCCCCCGAGACAACTACCATGGTTACTCTTTGGGTAGCCTCTCCGAGACTCCGTACACAGCTCTGTCTGGCGGTTACCATCAGCTATGGTGAACTTAGACCCAGATAGAGATGCACATATAATCTAGACACCTAGCTCGCAGGGAACTAAGGGGTCCCACCCATGTGCTGGATTCTCTCGAACTCCACGATAAATCAATAGCCTCATGATAAGGTCATCCGTCCATGCAAAAGGGAGAAGATATAGCTGACTTTCCCATCCCATTCCAAGTCTTATGGTTGAAGCGTAATATACAGCGCTAGAATCACTAGCGACATTGGTTTTTAAGTCCTAGATATTATGTTCCTTTACCACTAGAACAGTATCAATAGATTATTACCATTTGGTAAATAATCCATAATCATATTATTATGAAAATAGTGTTTTCTGACCTTTTTGAAATGCAGGTGATGACAACATTTGAGTTACAAGCATTTGACAGAAAATAATCAAAGGACATGAGCAAGTTGTGAACTTGCCTTTTGTGATTGCAAGATTATGCATTCACGGTCTTCGAAACAATATAAGATCCAAAATCTGTAAACAGCATCATTGGTCCGGTAAGGACTAATTTTTAAAGAAGCAAGATGCAATGATGCATAACTAATGTAATGTAGTTTGTTAAACGCGAAACCCCGAGGCAATCGTATCTGATCTAGGGTTTGGAAACTGGTGATGAGTTCTTTGGAATGTGTTGCACTTTTATACCAGCTTCACACTTGTGCTTCTTATTAAGGTTTGTGAGAGTGTGTGAAACAATAAGTAAATACAACAAGTAATATGCCATATTAAAGCACTCAAATGGGGTATGGTATCTGAAAATATTTCTTAAACAAGATTAAGAATCAATTAGAGCTTTTAAATAAGTGTTCAAGGTTTACTTTTAATGTTGCTTAAAAGAATAACTCTTGAGGAAAACATTACTTTACAAAGTAAAAAGTATTCTTAAGGCTAATACCTTAAGGTTTTCTTATTAATTATAAGTACTAAAGTAGAAAACAACTAGTATTGTTGAGTAGCTATTCTACTAGTAAATGGAGACTTTTAACACTCCATGAAGGTGAAACAAAAGTATTATGCATTGATAGAAGTGGTGTTTTCTTGATTTTATAAGTAGATATAAGAACTTACTTATTATAGAATTAATAATCATTTCTATGAACATGGGAATTGCATTAGGTTATATATTTAAAGACTTTGTTTAGCTTTTAAAGTGGATTCCCAAACTTGTAAAAGAATTAATACTCAAATATTGATGATTTTATAATTGATAAATATTTTTGGAGAGAAAGATTTATTTAATTCTAAATTGTAGTTTTAGTAAGTACAACTTAAAATGGTTAGACTTATGTTACTTCAATTAAGAGTGTGGATTTGATGCCCAGGGGGATAGCTGCCCCCCCCCCCTAGCAGCACCGTACGATTCTTGTCAAGATTTGCACTTCCATCTTGCTGTCTTTTGATGTGGTGGTCTTGAAGTGGTGTTAATCCCTGATTAAACAGCGCTTTGGTTGCCGGGTCTGTCAGTACTATGCAACGCGTGTGCTGCCTTGTTTGTTGGCTTATGGCAGGTAAATAATGCGTGCAAATTTGTAGAGCGCTAGCTGCACATGGATAAGACTTGGTCTTGTCGGTTAGCGTACTTGGGAATCTTGGAGTCCAAAACTTCTTTTTACAGTCTCTGCGCTTGAGAGCTGTAGCGGTTTATACTTCCTCCGTTCGGAAATATAAGTCGTTTTAGCTTTATGAATCGAATATATCTAGACGTGTTTTAGTGTATAGGTTCATATAGGTTCAGTGTGAACCTAAACACTAGAAAGCATATAGATAGATTCATTTTCAAAACTAAAATGTCTTATATTTCTGAACGGATGGAGTACCAATTAGTAGGATTCCGCAGCCTGCGGCGCCGATTAGGAAGTACCATGCAGCCGTGTAGTACTGTGCCTCCGTGCTATGACTAGCGGGTGCTTGGTGTTAGTTGCTGTCCATGGGAGTGGAAGGCTATGCTACCAAATCATGTGGGATGGGGCACGGACTTTTGGCAGATGGTGTGTTGCTCACATGGTGCATGCATATGTTGTCGGTTTATAGATGTGAACAAGCGACAAAATGGCAGGGGTGGCACCTGGTGTCATTGTCTGCTAACAGGACATCACCTGTGTCATTACTGTCCGTGCGAGCAAAGCCGAGAACCACACATTTTTTTTGTTTTTGTGACCAATCATGTCCAGTCCCTGCGTGACTAATTCTACCAGCACTAACTGTACCAAATGATTCGAGGTCCCTGCGTGACTGATTCGCTCACGGTACGAGGTCTGATTTTCTAATGCCTATATCGATCTGCCGAACAAAACAAATGGGCTTGATGTGGCCATGCATGCTTGGAAAAAAACAATAACTCTGCCCGTCCTTCTATCGGGATATTCTGCAGCTGGCGTGCCTAACGATGTGATCCCAAGCAAAACAAATTACACATATATTGAGGAGACCTTTTGTTCGCATGCAGCGTGTCAGATTTTACAATATGGTTGATGTAGCATGTCAGCTTTATTACAGTCTGGTTAATCAAACTGTCTAACTTATGCTTGTTTTGCACGTATCTCAGTCCATACGCATCCACCGGGGGGCAGCTATCCCCCGGGGCAGCAGACTATTTTCGCTTCAATTAAATATTAATTGAACTTTTTATAAATTTTTAACTTTAAACAAATAATGGTAAAGACAATAGTAAAGGTTTATATATTTTTAATGAATTAAAATAAAATAAAAGAATTAAAATAAGATTTATTAGACCTTTACCTTTTATTTAACCTCAATTATGCAAGAGGATATTTTTAATGTGTAGAATTTATTTTTGTGATCATTTTGGTATATTATAGGTATTTTTGTGATTTTTAAATATTAAACTATGATTTTTATAAGTTTTATCACTTTATAAATACTTAATAAATAATAAATACTTAGTTAAGTGACACAAAAATAATTGAAACAAGTTTGTGAAGGTAGATTTTGTTTTTATATGAATTTTGGTATATTATTTATATTTTTCTTATTTACCAATATTAAAATATGAATTTTCAAAGTATTATTACTTATAAAATCTTTATTAAATAATAGTTATTTAAATATTTAACATAATTATGTTTGATAATAAATTTTCTTAAATCCCTGAAATCTATTTATATTAAAATTTATATGGTTTATTCATTTCATATTGAATTTTAAACAAAGGAATACTTTTTACACCTAGATCTAAACTAACCTAAGTCACAGACAGGTGGGGTGGGAGACACGTCAGATGCCACTGAGGCATTGACCGGGTCAACCTTACTGACTGGTAAGGGGTGATGTCACTCGGCTGGACCATGACATCAGCCAACCGAAACACGGCGGCTGAACGCTGGCTCATGGCGGCGCCACCAATATCTGGCACCAGGGACGATATGGAGAGATGTGTTTGAACGAGGAGAGCATGGTGAACCTAGCTAGACCATCTACGCACACTGAAGATCACCGGAGCATCGTTGGCGATCAACTTCTGCGGAGACCAACGATGAACTACGGTGATGCGATGATCTAAAGCGAGAGAGGGAGATTGGAGAGGTGCTTGAGCACCGTTGGCTCACCCGGATTCTGATGGGATGATCGACAAGGCATGGAGATGACCGGAGACGGTGAATCGCTGGTAATGGCCGCGGTGGTCCATGACGCTTCGGGCTTGATTCTGCACCGCTCGTGGCGCGCCTGCTCATGGGATTTGTCGGAGATGAACGAGGAGAGTGAGGCGCTCCCAGTGGTGGTCTCAGCGGGGCGTGGGGCGACCAGAGATGGCGAGGACGGCAATCTCCGACGAGCCAAGGTTTGCTCTTCTGAGCGGAATAGAGAGGAGGATATCAGATGTGAGGGAGAGGGAGAGGATGAGGATGGGCAGTGGGACTCCGTGGCATTCTTATCCTCCTCCCCAGCAACAGCGAGCATCCCAGCGGTCAATTCCTACTGACGGCGGTGGACGGCATCGGCGAACACATGCAGCTGCATGTGTGCGTGTGGATGACGAGGACGTCAATTTTTCAGAAAACCCCCTACAGTTTCTAGGAATTAACCCGCAGTCCAACTTCTGTCCCACCTGTCAGTGAGAGCGGGAGGGGACTTGGGCTATAGTTGTAGCAATAGTGAAATGTATTTATTATAATTTTTTGAACTTTTATTATATATTGTTATAGTTTTTTTCTTTATATAGGTCCTTTTCCTTTTAATAATTTGTAAGGACCTTTATTATGAATTTAATTCGCATAATAAACCATAACTTATAAAAGTATTTATTACTACTCATTCATAAAACTTGATTCTCGTTAACTTTATAGTTTGAAAGAAACTTTTATTTGGTGATCCTTCATTATTATATGATACATAAAGTTCTAAGGAATTAATATGGTTAATATTATTCCCATGGGCTTACGTGATATCAAAGTGTATATTTTCTTATAACTTGCATAGGATTTAGGGTTAAAAAAACTATAAATGGGTACCATGGATAATAAATCATCTCCGAGTGAGCTACAAAGATTACTTTCCTAATGTGATCTTGAGGTTCTATTGAACTAGGTTTCTATTAAGGTTTTAGACAATAAGGTGGACAAGGCTTCCATCTATAAACACTCATATGGTTCTCTAATTATCTCTTGGAAGCTTTAATTGTCCAAGAGGTATTGTTCAATGGTTACCTAGGAATAGGAAATGGTTTCACTATCCATTTGATTCTAGGGTTTTGAATAATGAAGTAGACATGGTTCTTGTCATGGCTGCATGATCTTGGTTAAGGCTTCTAAAGAATATTTACCTTAATACCTCATTAAGCTTATCTTGAGATAAGGAAATCCTTTCCTAAATATACTCTATAAATCTCTCTTATCTTATTCACAAAGATCACATCTTTCTGAATAAGACAATCATATGAATCCACCATATCCAACATCACATGATGACATGGTAATGCCACTTCAACATTACTCCATCCTTACTCCTAGTATATAACTTATCTTAATCAACTACCATTGATACACCTATCAATGTAGCTACTACTAACTCCATCTATTAACTTGCTTAACTTCATCTTGCAACTTCTTCCAAGGCTTGCAAAATTACAATCCTCACTGTAGATAACAAAGGATCTCAATCTTGTAGTATAAGTATGGTACTACTCTCCACAATACAAGTTTGTTCTTATATTACCTTGGTTAAACTATTATACTTCCAACTACTCCTACAACTTATGTTATAAAATTCATCCTACTCTAGCTTGACTTCTCATGTTCAAGCTAGATGATTCAGCTTACTAGGCTTTACCTAATTTGGTATACTCACAAGTCTTCTTCAACACCTAGTCATCTATTCTCAAGTGACTTGAGAATAATGACCACCATAATTGGATCAAACTAATCTTAGGCTTCTAATTGTCTGATCAAGATCTATACTCAACTAAGTAGTAGACTTGTACTGGTCTCTCTATAGGCTTATCTTGTTAAACAAGCTTACTCTAAGTTTATATCCACTTGCCCTAACAAGATTATTATTTGATATACTAATACTACTATCTTTCTCATGGATCCTCAATTACTAGCTTAACTCTTGGGTTTAGGTACTGCTTCTAGTTAGCTCATGAGTGAGTTAACTCCTCTAATACCATATGGTTTGATCACCACTAAGGATCTCATTCCATTGATGATGGTACACTGAACTTTAACTAAGTCTTCCTTCTTATTACTTTACTTGAGATATTTGGAAGGTCAACACAATGGGTCAAAGGCTATGAGTCAAGAAGTTCTAGGTCAAGAATTGATCACACGCATTGATGATCAATAGACATTAGGACTAGGTTAAATAGGATTGTCATCTATTAACATGACACTATGGTATGTGATGAATGGTCTTGGTTTGACTTCCCTTTCTACTCTATTTGTAATAGGAGTTAAGGTTTAAGAACTACCATGGTACCTATGATAAGAATAACTATAGCAATCATGTTTATTAAGATTTAGGTATAGAGTTTCTTTACTTGAATTATACACTTAACTTTCTATTCAAGATTTGTGGTAGATAATACCTTGATATCATCTTTGAAATATTAAGTATTCATCCTTGAGTTGTCGTATGGAATACCATGTAATGATCTCTAGAAGATCAAGTACTCCTTATTAAGTAATGTGTTGTGACTTGGTTTTATTACATTTGATCTATCCTTAGATCAAATTATATTACCCAAAGATAAGGTTTTTAGCAAAGGTCATATTGAAACTTATTGCAGTCAACTTGATGATCTACTTCAGTTCCTCCAATTTAAGTGATGAGGGGTTAACTCATCAATGCCCATCGTTATGGACTTAGGTTCGAGGAAGTGGGGAGCGCTAGAAATCTTGATCGGCTAGCAAACAAGCACACAAGGAGACTCAAAGATTTACCCAGGTTCAGGCCTCGTAGAGGACCCTACTCCTGCTTGTCTGCTCTTGATTGATGATGATCCAAAGGATTACAATGTCGCTGATGGCGGTGTATGCGCTGATTAGATCTGGTGTATGTATATGCGAGAGATCGATGTCTATATCTATTGTCTATTGGGGGAGTCGCGATGCCCTTCTCGTTGGACCCTCCTAGCCTTTATATATGGGGAGGCTAGGTCTCAGGTACCAATACGAGTTGGTTACAAGTTAGATTCAAACTCTAGTATTGAGACTTCCTTGTCTTGTGCGTTTGGAAGTCCATGTCCATATGGGCTTCATACCACTCGAACCGTCATGGGCGTCATGGACCTTGGCGATATCTCGACTGGGCCTTCCGTCGAGCTGCACCAGGTAGGCTGTAGTTGTGTGCCTGTTGGGCATACCCATGTCAGTATCCCCCGAGTGTCCATGCGAATTATAGATTCGTATGGAGACTCAGAAGTCTAGATCTTTGCATTAGGATGTCGGAGTCGACAATTGTGTCGAGTGCGAAGCACTAGCCTAGAAGGTCATCGGGTCAACCAAATTTGTAGTAGTTCATAGGGATGATGGTGGACGTGCCTGGTGCGCTCGATGGATAGGGACCAGTTAATTGCTCTAGGGCAAAAACAACGCTACCAACTCAAATTCGAGTCCCCGGACTTGAATTCGGAAATTGCTGGCGTAATTCGACTCAGGCTGCGAAGGTATTATAGAGTCGAATCCCAGTGTGTAAATGTGAGCACTCGACGCATCCGCCAAGGCTTATTCATCAAACATGTAGATACGGATTATTTCTGGTAGAGCGCAGCGATGCGTTGTCAGGCCTTATTCGGGTCTTATCTTCACGATGTAAGTGTGGCATCCGAATTTTGTCATCGCAGAGATGATTCGGGTGACCCAGGAGGCGTAATCTCTTTGCAGGGAAAATATGAGGCGAAGTCGCCATAGGATTCGAGCACACGATGTAATGTATAAGAAAAAATCATAGGGTGCGCGGCCAGCGCTCCCTATGGGAGTAGCCCCCGAGTGCCTATTCGAGTCGTAGACTCGAATGGGGACTATAAGTATTTTGCGACTGTTGTCGTCTTTTGCTTGTTTCAGTCGAATATGCTTTCAGCTCTCCCTACGGGAGTAACCCGAAGTCCATAATCGAACTGTAGTTTCGAGTGACGGGTTTCCATGATGCTTTGATATCTTCACAAATTGTTTTGGGTGCGTGGAAAGCGCTCCCTATGGGAGTAGCCCCCGAGTGTCTGTTTGAGTCGTAGACTCGATCAGAGACTTATAGTCATCGGTTGCATACACAGAACAATCTGGAAGTACTTCGAATGATCTTGTGGATGCCATCGATGCCAAAACTTTTTCTAATGTGCGACCAGCGCTCCCTATGGGAGTAGCCCCCGAGTCCTTAGTCGAATCGTGGATTCGAGTGAGGACTCGGAGCATGCCACTCGAAGATCTTGTATATGTGCGTCTAGCGTTCCAGTATGGAGTAGCCACCGAGTGTCTGGCAGAGTGGTAGACTCGGGCAGAGGCTCGTGTCTTGTATCTTGCAGGCTTAGTCAAAAATCATGCGAGAAGAAACCACTAACCCGAAAGTGCATCGAGTCAGCGGCTCATGCATAAGGAGCCAAGAGTCCACGATAAAGTCGGGGTAGACGTAGCAGAGTCATGCGGTGATTAGCCGGGTGAGTTGACGATGCAGATGGAGTCGACGCAGTCACTTCTTTCAGGTGCGCGGCCAACATCGCATGTGTGTAGCATCAAACGATGCAACCATCCAGGGAGGGAATCGACTTGGGTCTTGAGTGTATATCGTAGCCAGTTGTTTTGTCGACTCCTGTTGGAGGACCCGATAGAATAGCTCGATGCAGTCGATATCCTTGTAAGCTGCATTAAACATTAAGAATTGTGAAGTACTTGTATCTTGTAAAGGATATTTACATGTAGGTTTGCAAAGTAAAATTCTGGTGCCAATCGAGTCAACACTTTTGCACTGCATGCTAGGCCTTTTCGTTAGCCTGATTACCCTTAGTCTTGGTACCTTGCCGACGTATCCGGAGTTCAAGAATTGACGATCAGGCAGAATCAACTACTTGGGCTGTCGTGTATGAGGTGCTCGAGTGCGTGGAGTCAATGGCACATTAGGTTACTCGAAGAGTGCGCAGCCCCCGAGTGTTACGAGTGCGATTAAATTAAGGAAGAAATCAACTTTAAGTAGAGAACTTAGCTTTGTTGGTTGTCGACGAGGTAAACATGTCACGTGAGCCGATGCGATCGCTGGATCGCGGGGGCCGATGCGACCGGCGGGTCATGGTCGAGGCCAACTCCACAAACGGTGGATGTGGAGTCACACAATGGACGGAGTCGACGCGACGGTGAGTCGCATGGTAAATAGAGTCGATGTGGCAGCAGGTTACGCGGCGGACGTAGTCGACGCGGCGGACCGGAGTCGCGTGGTGATGACGAGTTGTCGCATTCGAAGACCGTGACGGTCCATAGCAGTCAAAGACCGCATCGGGTCGCCTCATCCGAAAACCGCAGAAGGTCGCCAGAGTCGAAGGACGCGACAGGTCGCCATAGAAGAGGGAGCCCCCGAGTCACTAGAGCCAAAGACCGAAGCGGGTCACGCGGTGCCGATGGTAGTAACAGGACATGTGACCAAGTCAAAGATTGTGGCGGGTAGCGTCAGGTGAATACCGAAGTGGGCAGCGGCAACCAAAAACAAAGTGGGTCGCGGCGGCCGAAGACTGAAGCGGGTTCGCCGCATTCGAAGACCACAACATGCCGCTCGCGAGTTGTCGTTGTCGAAGACTCAGCGGGTCGTGCGACGGAGTCGAAAGAGCCCTCGGGTCAGCGTTGTCGAAGGCCGCAGCGGGTCTATGGATCCCCCGAGTGTAGAGTAGATGTGATTGATGTAGTCGAGGCGGTTTTCGAGAGCCAATTCGGCAGACTGGCGTTAACGCGGCAGCGAATCGCCGATGCCGATGGCGGTAGCGAGTTACCGTAGCCGATGACGGTAACATACCACCGAAGTCGAAGATCGCAGTGGGTCGCCAATGTCGAAGGATCCCTCGACTCGCAGGAACCGAAGACCGCAACGGGTAGCACGGAGGAGTCGAAGGAGCCCCTGACTCATCGGAACCGAGGACCACAGCAGGTCGCCAGAGCCGAAGGCTGTAGCGAGTTGCACGACATAGTCGGCACAACCTCGGAGTGTAGATTCAATGCAATCGAATGTAGTTGATGTAGTCTGTGGCGGAGGCCAAGCCAGTCGTGACAAATTCAGAAAATTGGTGATGACAATGCTAGCTGTATAGACCGTCGCAACGGATAGGAAGTTGAACTGCTTTCATATATGTAGAAGTAGCATGTCATCCGTTTCCACCTGACGCATTTTGCAGGATGAATTCAACACGACGAATCGATGATGAAAGCCAAATTGAATCCGGTAATGGCCACACGCGGACTGAAGCTTGACGGAAAATAATTCCGCTATTTGGAGATCGGTACACTTCGCCACAAAAATAGCTAGTCGTGCTTAATCGATTTTGTCTCTTTTTCCTTTCCCGTGAAGCCTTTCTTTGGTATTTGAAGACATCCACGTTTGTTTGAACCTGACTCGAACAAGCATGTGGTGCCAATTTGTACTTTGGCACGTGCCTGATGCAGACATGCGCTAGGTCCTTTCGTCACATCGACTCGTCCAAGCCTTTGTATGAAGTCAGATTGGTATTGCTGTCTTGCTCTATGAGGCTGATACAAAGAGAACTGATCACGTCTCAGTTCACAAACCGGATCCGAATCAGTATGGATATGGCGATGATTTGGACCAGCTAAGTTGCTCGTCTTGGAGCTCCTGCGTACAACCGGTGTGATGGAGTTGCAGGCTGATGAAGACGTCGGCTGCTTGGATGTCTATACCGGCATTTGTGAGCTCATGCACGGTTGTGCCGAAGCTATGTTTGCAGATTTTGTCGATGCCAAAGTTGAGCGCTCCGACGCGGACAAGTCGACCGGACATGATTTGACCGCCGTTGATGATGAGGAAGGCGGAGTGGATGTAGTTCTCCGTCGCGGATGAATCGTAGATCTTATGTGATGGGGCCGTCGAGATGGTAACATCAGCGCACATGGTCCCCACGGTCAGCGCCAATTGACGAGGGGTTAACTCATCAATACCCATTGTTCTGGACTTAGGTTCGAAGAAGTGGGGAGCGCTGGAAATCTCGATCCACTAGCAAACAAGCACACAGGAAGACTCGAATATTTACCCAGGTTCAGGTCTCGTAGAGGACCCTACTCCTGCTTGTCTGCTCTTGATTGATGATGATCCGAAGGATTACAATGTCGACGATGGCGATGTATGCGTAGATTAGATCTGGTGTATGTATATGCGAGAGATCGATGTCTAGATCTATTGTCTATTGTGACGACGTGGGAGATCGTAGATTATCTATTAGGGGAGTCGCAATGCCCTTCTTGTTGGACCCTCCTAGCCTTTATGTATGGGGAGGCTAGGTCTCAAGTATCAATACGAGTTGGTTACAAGTTACATTCAAACTCTAGTATTGAGACTTCCTTGTCTTGTGCGTTTGGGAGTCCATGTCTATATGGGCTTCATACCACTCGAAACGTCATGGGCATCATGGACCTTGGCAATTTGTCGAGTGGGATTTCCATCGAGCCACACCAGGTAGGCTGTAGTTGTGTGCCTGCTGAGCATACCCATGTCATTAAGAGAAGCTTCAATCTCTTTGACAAGTTTTATTTAAAATCGCGAAAATTATCCAGATTTTCTATACATGAATGCAATGCACACACCTATGTTCATCTTATTTCTAAGCTCTAATGCTAGGATGTTACAAACTCTCCCCCTTAAAATAAACTTCGTCCCCAAAGTTCGTACTCTCTTACGTTTTGGAACGAAGTATTGACTTGTATGGATCACGACATTTCTCAAAATCCATTGTGATCACAATTGGGGATAATTGTGGTATCCCGTATCCACATCCCTTTCCTTGATTTTCTTCATACTTGGCCACTTCAAACTATCATTCCTATATGGAGCATAACTCCTTCTACTACAATTCCTTGGGTTATGTCTTCAAAGTTTTACTTAGGACTGGTTTGGGACACATTTAGTCCATTCCAATCAGGCTTTCCTACTACTATACACTAAACTAACTTAGTAAACTCTACTTCTTCTTAAGGAAAACTTACCAGCGGTTTCCCCTTTATAACTAGTACACTAGGCTTAAGAAATTATGTCTACTTCGATCATTGATCCGGATATACTCTCAGAAATAGTTTATAATGATGGCTTCTTATAACCTTATGAGAACAAGGCTTAATCTCATCATAACTTTATACTTCTTCTCCAACCTTTAGTCCAAAAGTTAGATAACAGCACTTCAGTGTCTATTGTTTACTCTCCCCCTTGGGGTTTCCTAATGGTCTCTAAACTTCATGTATAATACCCAATAGTTAAGGTATTGGTCTCTGTCCAGCTTATATCTTACCTATATAAGGTCTCACGAAAGAATCTACGGTATACCCACACAATTGTGGATCTCTGAAATGAATCTTCCAACGTTACTTGTCTTACTCTTAACCTTCTGGACATTTTTGCTTTGGTAAGCCCGATTTCACGAAGCGTCTCGAAAGTCGATCTTTAATTTCATACTTCCTTAGGTCTAACTTAACTTAGGCCAAGTTGTATACTCTTTAAATTACACAAGGATGAACTACTTCACTATACCGCTAGGATACCAACTACGGATACCAGCTATGGATACCAGATGCGGATCCTCCTCTGTGCATGAATAACCCTTCGGGTGTTCAACCTCTTACTGGTATTCTCTCTGAGTTGTTAGAACTGGAATACCACTTTTGTTCCAAGACTTCTTCTTTGCACTGATTCATGATAGTTCCATGATCTTGGGACAATTACTTCATTAGCTTCTGAGCAACATCACCTATCTTGAGCGAACTCTAGTTCATTCCTTCATGTTGCTCCATACCTTTTCTGCACTAATATTCCTTCTTATTACCAGCTCACAATGAGTTGGGATTGATGCATCCTTTCAATATAGTGTTGATACACCTTCTATTTAGCTTCCTTCTTCTTGCAAGTCTTCAGCTTGATCCTCGGAACTCGTCACTCCCTTTCACGAATTCCCTTATCTATCTAGGTCTATAGCATC
This sequence comes from Avena eriantha, assembly GCA_910589775.1. NCBI lineage: Eukaryota > Viridiplantae > Streptophyta > Magnoliopsida > Poales > Poaceae > Avena > Avena eriantha. The sequence goes on from OU342745.1 coordinate 196,553,346, forward strand.
AAGTAATAACTTGCTGATGCAACATGCATTTGCACACCAAGTCAAACTTGATGTACAGATCTTGTCAATCATGAAGATCCAAGAAATCCAAATGTGGTACATATAACACACATCATTCTAAGCCCGGAATATAGTAGTTGAGTATACTACCTCTAGAATTCAGTCTTAGTTGTGTATTTTATGACACCTCCTAATATAGGTTTACCTCGTGATACTTAGCACTTAGGGTTAAACTACTCTTTGTCTTAATATCTACCCAAATTGCTCAATTGCAACTGGATAATCTTGAGCAAGGTGATCTCACTTTGGTTCTGACTAAGCTCTTACTTTTCTATCAGGACTACTAAAAACTACCAATTTTCCATTCTATCTTAAACTATCCTCACATGATCTCTCAAAACTACTAACAAAATTGTAGTTACTACCTTAATTATACAATTATTGTAATGCTATGACACATATAACTTCTATCGTAGACCTACACTACCCTTTACTTATTGTTATTACAATATTATCTGCTAAGTACCGGTCCTAATTACAAACTTATCATGGTCTCAGAGCTAATCCTGCCATGATCTTGTGAAGATTTACCTAGTCATCAAGATTAAAGAGCTAATCCCACCATGACGACTCTTCTTCTTAGCTTACTATCAATGATTCTTAAAAAAATTCTACTCCATTACATGGAATTCTCAAATGAATGCCACAGGATTTACTTCCAATTGTATTTATACATACTCTGATGGTCTACCCTGTATGGTATAGTGGTATCAACTAGTGATAAGATTCTGCTACTTCATATGGATTCTAACTATAGATTCCATCACTAATACTACTCCACATGATATCCTAATCTTAGTCCTAATTTTCTTTGAGATCTTAACTTACTACAGATATCTTAGTGGTGTTTTACCTATTTAGAGCTACTAGTGAACATAGATAACTAATCTTTAAGAAAGATGGTAAAACCATCCAACTTAAGTGTGACAAGGTTTATCCTCAAGTGGATATCCATCACAAGCCTTGGTTTAGATAAGATGGCTCCTATAGTAACTATCCAACCTACAGATCTTCCTAAAAGGGTGTTAATCCTAATGTCAAAGCTTATGCTCTGATACCAGCTGCGGTGACCCAGCATACCATTGCATGATGTAGTACACTATAGTCGTTGACATAACACCAATGAAACACCATTCACTAGTATTACATCCCTCAGAGTAGTACAACAGAAACACAGCAGGTCCAAGACATGACTATAGATTACAACTCGATTCTTTACAAAAGATCCAGAGAACACTCTAGCTTAAAGAGATAGAAAGAAACTTCTTACAAAGAAGAGCCATAAATAATAACTCATAACTAGCTAGTAACTACGACTAGTTTCTAAACTATTTGGCTTGCCATTGCTGCTATTGCAATGTTCTACAAAAATAGGTTTTATGGCTAGAGAATCAACTCCTATCTACTTAAGAACTTTGTCTTTATTTCAGTTGATGTATATGTTGACTTCATTGACTTTATTGAAGAACTTTATTGAAGAAACTTCTTGAGCAGAAATTGATGTTGACGTCGTCTTCAATGGCTTAATAACCTAGCAAGGGTTAAGAAGGTACGGTTGAGTACGAGCGTACTTAGCAAGTTCACTAAAAAGGAGTGTATGATGCACTATCTCTACAGCCACAGACCATAGGTCGTAGGCAATGCAGGTTTTCGTAAACATTTCTACAAAGGTTGCTTTTATTCTGAATACTATGTCCAACAGCCTTCATAGGTTGACCAGAACCTTCGTGGGGTTCCTTTCCTGCCACGTTCGTAGCTCCTTCCCGGAACAGGGAGTAACATGTCACAATTCTTACACTCTGCAGAGGTGTGTCACTTTTCCCACAAGAGACCTTAGCTTTGTTGCACAACTGAGTTGCATTCTCGGCCACACTTCCTTGGTGTGGGGCCCAGTCTAAGATCCAAGCCAGTACTGCCCTCTCCACGACCCCGCATGAGATACAATCCCTTGAGACAACTACCACGGTTACTCTTTGGTAGCCTCTCGGAGACTCCGTACGCAGCTCTGTCTGGCGGTCACCATCAGCTATGGTGAACTCAGACCCAGACAGAGATGCACAGATAATCTAGACACCTAGCTCGCGGGGAACTAAGGGGTCCCACGCATGTGCTGGATTCTCTGGAACTCCACGAGAAATCAACAGCCTCACGATAAGGTCATCCGTCCATGCGAAAGGGAGAAGATACAATTGACTTTCCTGTCCTATTTGAAGTCTTATGGTTCACGCGTAATATACGGCGCTAGAATCACTGGCGACATTGGTTGTTAAGTCCTAGATATTCTGTTCCTTTACCGCTGGAACTGTATCAATAGATTATTACCTCTTGGTAACTAATCCATAATCATATTATTATGAAAATAGTGTTTCTTAACTTTTTGAAATGTAGGTGATGATAACATTTGAGTTACAAGCATTTGAAAGAAAATAATCAAAGGACATGAGCAAGTTGTGAACTTGCCTTTTGTGATTGCAAGATTATGCATTCATGGTCTTTGAAAAAATATAATATCCCAATTCTATAAACAACATCATTGGTCTGGTAAGGACTAATGTTTAAAGAAGCAAGATGCAATGATGCATAAGTAATGTAATGCAATTTGTTAAACGCGAAACACCGAAGCAATCGTATCTGATCTAGGGTTTGGAAATTGGTGATGAGTTCTTTGGAATGTGTCGCACTTTTATACCATCTTCACACTTGTGCTTCTTATTAAGGTTTGTGAGAGTGTGTGAAACAATAAGTAAATACAACAAGTAATATGCAATATTAAAGCACTCAAATGGGGTATGGTATCTGAAATATTTCTTAAACAAGATTAAGAATCAATTAGAGCTTTTAAATAAGTGTTCAAGGTTTACTTTTAATGTTGCTTAAAGGAATAACTCTTGAGGAAAATATTACTTTACAAAGTAAAAAGTATTTAAACTTAAGGCTAACACATTAAGGTTTTCTTATTAATTATAAGTACTAAAGTAGAAAACAACTAGTATTGTTGAGTAGCTATTCTACTAGTAAATGGAGAGTTTTAACACTCCATGAAGGTGAAACAAAAGTATTATGCATTGATAGAAGTGGTGTTTTCTTGATTTTATAAGTGGATATAATCACTTACTTATTATAGAATTAATACTCATTTCTATGAACATGGGAATGGCATTAGGTTATATACTTAAAGACTATGTTTAGCTTTTAAAGTGGATTCCCAAATTTGTAAAAGAATTAATACTCAAATATTGATGATTTTATAGTTGATAAAATATTTTTGGAGAGAAAGATTTATTTTATTCTGAATGGTAGTTTTAGTAAGTACAACTTAAAATGGTTAGACTTATGTTACTTCCATTAAACATTATTTGAACTTGTCAATACATTTTTAAACTTTTAAACAAATAATGGTAAAGACAATAGTAAAGGTTTATATATTTTTAATGAACTAAAATAAAATAAAAGAATTAAAATAAGATTTATTAGACCTTTACCTTTTATTTAACCTTAATTATCCAAGAGGATATTTTTAATGTGTAGAATTTATTTTTGTGATCATTTTGGTATCTTATAGGTATTTTTGTGATTTTTAAATATTAAACTATGATTTCTATAAGTTTTATCACTTTATAAATACTTAATAAATAATAAAGACTTAGTTAAGTGACACAAAAAATAATTGAAACAAGTTTGTAAAGGTAGATTTTGTTTTTATAAGAATTTTTGTATATTATTTATATTTTTCTTATTTACCAATATTAAAATATGAATTTTCAAAGTATTATTACTTATAAAATCTTTATTAAATAATAATTATTTAAATATGTAACACAATTAAGTTTGATAATAAAGTTAGATTATAGATTTTACTTTTCTGAATATTTTGATATATTATATACATTTTCTAAATTATAAAACAAAAGATATTCAATTTCTAAGATTTAATCATTTTCCTAAATCCCTGAAATCAATTTATATTAAAATTTATATGGTTTATTCATTTGTAATTGAATTTTAAACGAAGGAATACTTTTTACACCCGGATCTAACCTAGCCTGAGTCACAGACAGGTGGGGTCAGAGACACGTCAGATGCCCCCGAGGCACTGACCGGGTCAACCTTGCTGACTAGGTAAGGGGTGATGTCACTCGGCTGAACCATGACGTCAGCATGCTAGAGCATGGTGGCTGAACGCCGGCGCACGGCGGTGCCACCAATATCTGGCACTAGGGACGATAAAGAGAGATGTGTTTGAACGAGGAGAGCATGACGAACCTAGCTAGACCATCTATGCATAGTGAAGATCACTGGAGCATCACCGGCGACCAACTTATGCGGAGACCAACGATGAACTACGGTGCTGCGATGATCTAAAGCGAGAGAGGGAGATTGGAGAGGTGCTTGATCACTGTTGGCTCACCCAGATTTTGATGGGATGATCGACGAGGCATGGAGATGACCAGAGACGGTGAATCATTGGTAATGGCCACGGTGGCCGATGACGCTTCGGGCTTGATTTCGCGCCGCTCGTGGCGCGCCTGCTCATGGGAGTTGTCGAAGATGAACGAGGAGAGTGAGGCGCTCCCAGTGGTGGTCTCAGCAGGGCTTGGGGAGACTGGATACGGCGAGGACGACAATCTCCGACGAGCTAGGGTTTGCTCTTTTGAGCGGAATAGAGAGGAAGAGATCAGATGTGATGGAGAGTGAGAGGATGAGGATGGGCAGAGGGACTCCATGGCGTTCTTATCCTCCTCCTCGGCAACAACGAGCATCCCGGCGGACGGCATGGGCAAACACACGCAGCTGCCTGTGTGCGTGTGGATGACGACGGCGACAATTTTTCAGAAAACCCCCTATAGTTTCGAGGAATTAACCCGTAGTCCAACTTATGTCCCACCTGTTATTGAGAGCGAGAGGGGACTTGGGCTGCTATTGCTGGGCTGCAGCTGTTGGGCCGGTATGGGCGGTAGACAGGCAGAGGAAACTTTGGGCTGGCATGCTGGCTCGGCCAGGTTTTTTTTTCTTTCTGTTTTCTTTTTCTATTTTCTATTTTTCTTTCAGATATGTATTTTTTTACATTTGCTTTGTATTCTTTCCCACATAAATTTATTTGCTAAGTAGTTGTAGCAATACTGAAATGTATTTATTATATTTTTGTGAACTTTTATTATATAATGTTATAGTTTTTTTATTTTCATTATATATGTCCTTTTCCTTTTAATAATTTGTCAGGACCTTTATTATGAATTTAATTTGCATAATAAACCATAACTTTTAAAAGGATTTATTACTACTCATTCATAAAACTTGATTCTCATTAACTTTATAGTTTGAAAGAAACTTTTATATGCTGATCCTTGATTATTATATGATACATAAAGTTCCAAGGAATTAATATGTTTAATATTATTCCCATGGGCTTAGGTGATATCAAAGTGTATATTTTGTTATAAATTGAATAGAAGTTAGGGTAAAAAAACTATACATGGGTACCATGGATAATAACTCATCTTAGAGTGAGCTACAAAGATTACTTTCCTAATGTGATCTTGAGGTTCTATGAAACTAGGTTTCTATTAAGGTTTAAGACAATAAGGTGGACATGGCTTCCATCTATAAACATCATCTGGTTCTCTAATTATGTCTTGGAATCTTTAATTGTGCAAGAGGTATTGTCAATGGTTACCTAGGAATAGGAAATGGTTTCACTATCCATTTGGTTCTAGGGTTTTGAATAATGAAGTAGACATGGTTCTTGTCATGGCTGCATGATCTTGGTTAAGGCTTCTAAAGAATCCTTACCTTAATACCTCATTAAGGTTATCTTGAGACAAGGAATTCCTTTCCTAAATATACTCTATAAATCTCTCTTATCTTATTCACAAAGATCACATCTTTCTGAATAAGACAATCATATGACTCCACCATATCCAACATCACTTAATGACATGGTAATGCCACTTCAACATTACTTTATCCTTACTCCTAGTATATAACTTCTCTTAATCAACTACCATTGATACACCTATCAATGTAGCTACTACTAACTCCATCTATTAACTTGCTTAACTTCATCTTCCAACTTCTTCCAAGGCTTGCAAGATTACAATCCTCACTGTAGATAACAAAGGATCTCAATCTGGTAATATAAGTATGGTACTACTCTCCACAATACAAGTTTGTTCTTGTATTACCTTGGTTAAACTATTATATTTCCAACTACTCCTACAACTTATGCTATATACTTCATCCTACTCTAGCTTGACTTCTCATGTTCAAGCTAGATGATTCAGCTTACTAGGCTTTACCTAATTTGGTACACTCACAAGTCTTCTTCAACACCTTGTCATCTATTCTCAAGTGACTTGAGAATAATGACCACCATAATTTGATCAAACTAAGCTTAGGCTTCTAATTGTCTGATCAAGATCTATACTCAACTAAGTAGTAGACTTGTACTGGTCTCTCTATAGGCTTATCTTGTTAAACAAGCTTACTCTAAGTTTATATCCACTTGCCCTAACAAGATTATTATTTGATATACTAATACTACTAGCTTTCTCATGGATCCTCAATTACTAGCTTAACTCTTGGGTTTAGGTACTGCTTCTAGTTAGCTCATGAGTGAGTTAACTCCTCTAATACCATATGGTTTGATCACCACTAAGGATCTCATTCCATTGATGATGGTACACTGAACTTTAACTAAGTCTTCCTTCTTATTACTTTACTTGAGATATTTGGAAGGTCAACACAATGGGTCAAAGGCTATGAGTCAAGAAGTTCTAGGTCAAGAATTGATCACACGCATTGATGATCAATAGACATTAGGACTAGGTTAAATAGGATTGTCATCTATTAACATGACACTATGGTATGTGATGAATGGTCTTGGTTTGACTTCCCTTTCTACTCTATTTGTAATAGGAGTTAAGGTTTAAGAACTACCATGGTACCTATGATAAGAATAACTATGGCAATCATGTTTATTAAGATTTAGTTATAGAGTTTCTTTACTTGAATTATACACTTAACTTTCTATTCAAGATTTGTGGTAGATAATACCTTGATATCATCTTTGAAATATTAAGTATTCATCCTTGAGTTGTCTTATGGAATACCATGTAATGATCTCTAGAAGATCAAGTACTCCTTATTAAGTAATGTGTTGTGACTTGGTTTTATTACATTTGATCTATCCTTAGATCAAATTATATTACCCAAAGATAAGATTTTTCGCAAAGGTCATATTGAAACTTATTGCTGTCAACTTGATGATCTACATCAGTTCTAGCAAGTTAAGAGAAGCTTCAATCTCTTTGACAAGTTTTATTTAAAAGCGCGAAAATTATCCGGATTTTCTATGCATGAATGCAATGCACACACCTGTGTTCAGCTTATTTCTAAGCTGTAATGCTGGGATGTTACAGAAACCTAACAATTTCCCGGCTGGTATTCCAAAGAAACACTTCTTCGGATTAAGCATTATGTTGTATTTTCGTAGATTGGCGAATGTTTCCTCCAAGTCGGAAATTAATGTTTCCTTCTTTTTGGACATCACCGCAATGTTGTTCACGTATGCATGTACATTGCGTCCGATTTGGTTATGGAGGCAATGCTGCATAGTGCGCTAATATGTAGCTCCTGCGTCTTTGAGCCCAAAGGGCATCGTAACAAAACAGAAGGTTACGAAGGGGGTTATGAATGAAGATTTGACTTTGTCTGATAACTTCATCCAGATTTTGTGATAACCGGAATATGCGTCGAGAAAACATAGGAGCGCAACGATGTAGGTCTCCTATCGTACAGGGCCTCCGATATGTGCCTTCGAAATTACAAAAGAATGTGCTTTGCATGTCATACCAGTTGTGGATGGTGTTCTCTGGAAGTTCATTGAGCAATGATCGCTCCGTCTTCCGCAACATAAGTGGGAGATATCGGGTTGCGACCAAGCTGTTTCCGCCTTTGGCGATGCAGCAAGCCTGGAAAAAATCCTAGAGCCAAGTATCTGGCCGGACCACACCATCGTAGGTTTGGATGTGTCTTGAGATAGAAAATCCTTCCGGGAAGTTTGTTTGTCAAATACGCGGTCCGAAGCACTTTGGACCCATGTAGATATTATCCGACTCATAGCATCACGCCTCTATGTCGGAGTTAATCCTGTGTCTCGCATCACTTGGTGACAAGGAACACCGTCTTGGTTGTTCGCTATAGCTGCGGTGCCTTGGAGCCGGACTTTGGCTTCTGCCACCACCTCCTCTGCCAGGATGCCCTCCTTGGCCTCCTTGAGAGCCATTGTGATGGCTGCTTGGTGGAGAGGGTGGAGCAGGTGGATTGTTTCCGTCTGATCGCCGGCCTCCATCTTGAGCGTCATTATTCAGGTTCTGGGGTGGGTCTTCACTATGACGAGGCCCCTGCCGGCTTGACTTGGAACGGTGTCCGTTGTTCCTTCGTCCGTCGCTCCTACCGCGATGAGGCTCGGCCAGACGGCTTGTGTGTCTAGGAAGCAGCATTCTTTGACGGTCCTCCTCCCGATGTTTCTCTTTGTCTTCTTCCATGTGATTGATCGACTCTCGCCGGGGAGGATTTCTTGGATATAGTGCAGCAATTACCTCTTGCACTGCGGATGGAGCAACGTTGTGCCAGTCACGTGCAGTTCTGCGGTGCTGCCCTGAAGATCCAGTTCTTGAGTCGTTGTCTTCCCGACCGTCGGAACGGTGATGCTATTCCGGAACCCGTTGGGTTCTTATGTCATTCCAGGCCAGATCCGTGCAACATTGGTCAGATTGAGAGACCAGTTTTCTGCTTCCAGACTTCGCAACCTTCTGCTTCTCCAGACCCTTGGTGAGTAGCTTAATGCCTAATCGAACCTGTTCCGGGCCTGGATTATTTGCTAGGATGTCTCGAGCTGCGGCAGTGTTTTGTACTGGTGTTGGGTACAACATATCTCCCTTACTGTCGAGCCGAGGCACCCTAGGTCCCCCTCGAAGAGAACCTTATGGACTTCCGGAAATTGATTGTCACATGTGTGTCGTTTCCGGGTCTTCTGATGCTGCAGAGAGATATACTTCTCCACAGTTGCTATGTGCTTCTTCTCTTTCTCGATGTTGTTGGCTTCATCCAGGAGTACTTGGTGATGTGCTTCTAGGGCCTGATCCCTTTCCTCTAGCTCTTCAGCAGTAAGTTCTGCAGCTGTAGGGATATGTGTATTTAATGCAGCATCGATGAGTTTACAAGCACATGAAGTGATCACGTGTCCATCCACCGAAGCTTCTTTTGGCTCTTCTGGGATAAGTACTCCATTCGAGTCTTCCTCATATTCCTCGACAATCACTTCCTCTGCTAGAAGGTCTTTTGTCGGGCTCTTGTTCTTCTTCTTTGCCTTCTTGGCAGCGCCGGTAGCAAAGACGGCTTTGGGTCAATTTCCTGGAGTCAAGCTCTGAGTGGTACATTCGGACATCTAGACGTCAGGATTATCTCCGAGATCCATGTCATCCTGCGCTTTAGGAGAGTTTTATCCGGATCCTTCATCCATGGCTTCTCCTTCTTCTGCAGCTTTGGAGTTGAACTCCTCTTCATATTCCGTGGAGAACTTCCGGAAATCCGCCGACATCATCGAGTCATCCGAGGATGCGGGTAAGTCGGTGTTTGTTCCAATCGTCTCCAGCACCGAGTCCTTGTTGTCTCCAAAATCAGCAGAGCCGAATCCGGATACAACATATCCGACAAAGTGCGACATGTGAGTCCTGAGGTAGCTGCGGCTCTCCTCGTGGGCTTCCTCGAACATCCTGATGGTTTCGAGAACCTCATCCACGTTTGTGCCTTGCAGCATCATGCGCCTCAATGTATGCCTCAGGAAAGGTTGGTCTGTTCCGGCGTTTGCAGAGCCGGAACCGAGGTTGTTATCCTACCCCTCCCGGATTTCGACCTCGGTGGGCAAATCGATCTGGGATTCGGCCTCGCTAGGGAGATCCACTCCAGATTCGACTTGAACCACAAGATCTGCTTCAGGTTCAGCTTTCTCCACAATCTCCGCAACGGGTGCAGGCTGGGTGTGATCAGGTTTGTCTGAGATCCGGAACTCCGCCGCCTCCATGGACAAAGGGGACCCAGAGATTTCTTCTGCCTCTATCATCACCGCTTGGGTGGGTGGGGCAGGTTCAGCAAAACCGATGTACACATCGATCTCGCCAAAATACATGATGGTGTAGGCAGTCACAGCCTCGCTAGCCGGAATCCAGTTCTCATCGAGAACGATGACAGGGACATCACTAGCGTAGAGGACGCAACCGACGATGATAATCTCGCCGATTCCGATTCTTGCAGATTCCGCTCAGAACGTAGATCCGAAGCTCACTTTCCCCATGGTGGGCGCCAACTGTCGTCTGATTGATGACAAGTACGCCATGAGGGGGTCCTTGAGGTGTGTGGAAGAGAGGGGTGTGAGACGTACATTGTTCAGGGACGGTGAGCACACAAGTTTACCCAGGTTCGAATCCGACGGCTTTGGACGGATCCTACTTCTACTACCAATCTAGTATTACCGCAGAGCGGGAATATGGGTTACAAGGGTTTTGCTTGTGCGAGTTGAGATTGTAGACTATTGTGAGGGTGTCCTAAAGGCTTTACCCTAGGACGTCTAATATAGATATCCGGCCTAGGGTTTACACTAGAGACCTATCCGGCTACGACTAAGAGTCGGTTACAGAGTACATCTTGAACTACAAGTAACACTACATGCCTATGTCGGTAAGTCTTTTGGGCCTTCCTGTAGCTAGACAGGACTCCGTCTCTTCTCCTTGACTGGGCCGCCCGTCATGCAAAGCTCTTACCCGAAGTGGGCCACCCTGGTCAGTGAGGCACAGTGAGGATACCTAGAAAGTACATCCCCAACACCCACCATTCCAAGTTACTTTTAATACAATAACATATTGATACAAGTTCAGTAGTTCATTACGACTGTCTCCCCAGCTCGCTCCTAAATTAATGTGGTTTGTGTTCTTGATAACTTATTAATAAATAATATGGATTCATTCAGAACAGACTAGATCTCTCCATGTACCGGTTTGTACGGTGCATCTAATCATTAGGACTAGATTTTTTATGAAACCAGGACTAGATTAAGCTCGAGCGGAAAATATGAAACATGTAGAAATAGATGTACCTCTGGGTACACGAGCGGAGTGTGTTCGGCGAACTCCACGCCCTCATCGGGGCCTCTGAAGTCATCAGCACCGGCGAGAACATACTCCCCCAAGGGGTGAACCGCACGTCCTCCTCGCCTCGTGCTACATGATGCTCCTCCAGATCTACCGCAGGAAGCACCACCCCGGCGGCGATGCCCGCACACTGACCCCCACGCACTGGTTTCATGGAGAAGGTTTGTGGCTGTATGTTGAGGATTGTGGGATTTTGCTAGACAGGGAGGAGAGAGGAGTGGATGAGTGCGAATGGAGAACCCGATAGGCTGGGTTTTTAATGCTGGCACGTTTAGGCCTCCTCGAGGGCCCTGGTAGGCAGCTCTTCTGGCTGCGGCTACCGCGTGGAAGGTTCGTGCGGTTGGGTCCTGTCGGAAGTGAGAGTGCAGGCGCTCTATGTAGTAAAAAATGGTATAGCCTATGGGATATGGATGACCAGTTGCCGTGTAGTAGACTTGTAGCCTTTGCAGACTAGATTAAACGTGACATGACCACTCGACGACTTTTTCCATGGATGGCTTCGTGTTCCTTCTTGTAGAAGTCTCGCTAAGGGAGACGTCTATGTTGTCTCACGTTGTACTGTGAAGGGCACGACGTGTGCAACAATCATTGTTGGATCACACTTGATCAACGGTTGGTGCGCATGATCCGCGTGACAACTGTAACAACCAATCAGGGCGTAGCAGACAGAGTGAGCCTAGATTTGGGCTTCTACTAAGGACAGAGGGAAAAACTAAGTAGTATCGGAAAACCAAGGGCAAAACTGATTAGTATAGAAAATCGAAAGTGAGTGTCTTGTACAATGAAATACGTCGTCGCATATATCAAATTATGCCAAGATGGATCCACTAGAGTTCATTGGATATGTGTTCTTCTCATAAACCACATGGATCCACTAGAGTTCCTTGGATGTGTGTTATTCTCATAAACCACATGGATCCACTAGAGTCATTGAATGTGTGTTCTTTTCACAAACCACATGGATCCACCAGAGTCATTGCATGTCTGTTCTTTTCATAAAGTATATGGATCCACTAGAGTCATTGCATCTGTGTTATTTTCATGAACCACATATGCATCCACTAGAGTCATTGCATGTGTGTTCTTATCCTAAACTAGCACTATATTCATTGCATGTGTGTTCTTATCCTAAACCAGCACTAGAGTCATTGCATGTGTGTTCTTCTCATAAAGCATATGGATCCACCAAAGTCGTTGCATGTGTGTTATTTTCATGAACCACATGGATCCACTAGTGTGATTGCATGAGAGTTCTTTCCACGAACCACAACTAGAGTCATTGAATGTGTGTGCTTTTCACAAACCACATATGGATCCACCAGTGTCATTGCAGGTGTGTTCTTTTCATTAACCACATATGGATCCACTAGAGTCATTGCATGTCTATTCTTTCCACAAACCACATGGATCCACCACTGTCATTGCATGTGTGTTCTTTTCACAAACCACGTATGGATCCAGTAGAGTCATTTCATGTATGTTCTTTTCATAAAACACATGGATCCACTAGATTCAATGCATGTGTGTTCTTTTCATGATCCACATATGGATCGACTAGAGTCATTGCATGTGTATTCTTATCCTAAACCAGCACTAGAGTCATTGCATGTGTATTCTTATCCTAAACCAGCACTAGAGTCATTGCATGTGTGTTCTTATCCTAAACTAGTACTAGATTCATTGCATGTGTGTTCTTTTCATAAAGCACATGGATCTACCGGAGTCATTGTATGTGTGTTATTTTCATGAACCACATGGATCCAGCAGTGTCATTTCATGTGTGTTGTTTTCATGAACCACAACTAGAGTCATTGCATGTGTGTTCTTTTCACGAACCACATATGGATCCATCAGAGTCATTGTATGTCTGTTCTTTTCATAAAACACATGGATCCACCAGAGACATTGCATGTGTATTCTTTTCATGAACCACATATGGATCAACCAGAGTCATTGCATGTGTGTTCTTTTCCTAAACCAGTACTAGAGTCATTGCATGTGTGTTCTTTTCCTAAACCAGTAATAGAGTCATTGCATGTGTGTTCTTTTCATGAACCACATATGGATCCACCAGAGTCATTGCATGTCTGTTCTTTTCATAAAACACATGGATCCACTAGAGTCATTGCATGTGTGTTCTTTCATGAACCACATATGGATACACTAAAGTCATTGCATGTGTGTTCTTATCCTAAACTAACACTAGAGTCATTGCATGTGTTTTCTTATCCTAAACCAACACTAGATTCATTGCATGTGTGTTCTTGTCATAAAGCATATGGATCCAACTAGAGTCATTGAATGTGTGTTCTTTTCAAAAACCACATTGGATCCACCAGTGTCATTACATGTGTGTTATTTTCATGAACCACAACTAGAGTCATTGCATCCGTGTTATTTTCACAAACCACATATGAATCCACCAGTGTCATTGCATGTATGTTCTTTCCATTAACCACATATGGATCCATTAGAGTCATTGCATGTCTATTCTTTCCACAAACCACGTGGATCCACCACTGTCATTGCATGTGTGTTCTTTTCACAAACCACATATGGATCCGCGAGAGTCATTGCATGTGTGTTCTTTTCATAAAACACATGGATCCACCAGAGTCATTGCATGTGTGTTCTTTTCATGAACCACATATGGATGCACTAGAGTAATTGCATGTGTGTTCTTATCCTAAACCAGCACTAGAGTCATTGCATGTGTGTGCTTATCCTAAACCAGCTCTAGAGTCATTGCATGTGTGTTCTTTTCATAAAGCATATGGATCCAACTATAGTAATTGAATATGTGTTCTTTTCATAAAACACATGTGGATCCTGTTGGAAATATGCCCTAGAGACAAATAGTTATAAGGACTATTATCATATTTCATAAAGTTTATGATTAAGTTGTATATCATGATATAACTATGTTGAGTGGAAACATCAATACACGTGTGATATATAAACAACCAGGGGTTCCCAGTGAAACTCTAGTCACTGTTTCATTGGTCAACAGATGATCAAGTTTCCTGATCATGTGGCATTTATGCCAGTTGGAAATGGAGTCATATCATTCTGAGAATGAGATGATGAACCAATACCCAACCTAAATATCGTGACCCGATCATGTCACGAAGTTCAAGTTATGATGATTAGTAATGGATCCTCGTAGACTATTCCTTATACCGTGAGGATATATCAATCACTATCTCCCGAGAGTGCTTAGATAGCATCAAGCGCCATCTAGTAATACGGTGGTTATAAAGGTGTGTTCAGGTACTTGGAGGAAACCATAGATGCAATATATGTCAAGAGCGGGATTTGTCCATCCACGTGACGGAAAGACACTCAAGGGCCCACTCGGAGAAGTTATATCTAATAGCTACGCAACATGTGATTTGATCACATGGATATCACTTGTCGGAATGAGTCAAGTAGAATTTTCAGTAATGAGATTTAACACGACATGGTGATGTCATTGATCAGATATCGGGCAATGCAAGTATCGAGAGACAAAGGGAATAAGACACGAACGTCCCGGTTCAAGCAATGAAAGATCTTCGTGGAACGCACAGGGGTCACATGGCCATCCAGGTCCCTATGTTGATCATTGGTTCGGGAGTGTCCCGGCCATGTCTGGAGTGTTCTCGGACCGTAGGGTATCACGCTTAAGGGTTTGGTTATGCTTAGAGAGTGTTTATAGGATCGGAAGAATCGCCGAAGAATAGTAGAGAGAAAACCGGAAGGTTTTCGGTAAGTCCGAAGGATGTCCGGAGTGGAGGTGGAAGGTGTTCCATAGCCACGGAGATTGAATAATATTTGAGTGAATGTTAAATATTGATTTAATAATGTATTCGTAATTATTTAATAAAGAGAAAATCAATTTAAATGGTCAAAGGCTAATGGGCCAATTCCGGAGGGAAGAGGGCCCATTAGGGAAAAGGAAAGAGGGAGAAGGGCCAAGAGGGGAGGTCGGCGCCCTAGTGGGCCAGCACCCCCCCCCCCCCGCGTGGGGCCCATGGGTTGGCCGGCGGCGCCACCCCCTCCCCCTCTCTCCTCCTTTAGTCCCACCCCGGGACTTTGAGGGAGGTAGTGCCTCCCCTCCCCTATATATAGTGGGGTATTTGGCCAGATAAATACACACAATATTCAATAAAGGTCTTCTCACTTTTGGGAAGACCTCCAATTTATATTCTCTCTCTCTCTCTCTCTCTGTCTCTCTCTCTCTCTCTCGTGATCGTGGTCCCAAATTCAGACAGCGCGAACGAGAGACATCTTCACCGCGGAGCGCCGTCGTGCTACGGGATTCGGATCCAGGAGCTCTACTTCTGCAACTGCTGCTGGATCAGGGAAGCGGGAGTCATCGTCAAGCACCAGACATGTGTAACTCCCCGCGAGGTGCCACACTTGAGGCACTCAAGTCGTTGGAGCCGCAGGAGCGCAAGGACTTCATCACGACCTTGAGGTTAGCTTCGGCTCGTCTACATCAACCACGCTCTCTTGAGCATTGACAATGCTTTTCGGTCTTCAAGGGTAAGTTCGCGAAAAGCCCCCCCTGTTACTGTATTACTAATAGATAGGTCCTAGCAGCATCAGGGGTTCAGGGGCGTAGGGTAAAATTTATTGTTTTCATACGCGGAACCCCTACAGTGGTATGAGAGCTAGATCTATGCGTAGTAATGCTAGTACGGGTAGAACACACGAGATGTAGCGTGTGGGCGTTGATCTTTTAGTTGTTACCCTCCCACGTGTACTTGTGTATACTGCAGTAATGCTTGATGAAGCCGCCCCTAAACCGACTTTACGCGTTCATTCGCGAGACTGGTCCATGCTTGACATACGGCTTGTACCATATAAAGTGGCTTTGGGGGTGTCTCTCTCTCTCGCATTTGTTGGTCTGCCATTTGCAACGGAGGGCCCCGAAAGGGGTGTAGTAGAGACAACTGCTTGATCAGCAGTGTGCTGAAAGTTCCTAGGCAAGAACGGTTCTTGTGTGAAAGCCCATTCAGCCACATAAAACATGCAAAGATAAAGTAGAGGCGTCTAACTTTGTTTTGCGGGGGACGTTGCTTTGTGATTTGGTTGTGGCAAAGGTAAAGTGATTAACTTATGTTACGTAGTAGTAGATAGTCACGAAGGTGACGGACTACCACGCTAGAAAGACACTAGGGGCGTAGCTTTGTGATTTGGTTGTGGCAAAGGTAAAGTGATTACCTTATGTTATGTAGTAGTAGATAGTCACAAAGGCGACGGACTACCATGCTAAAAAGACACCGGTACCCTAGTGTCTACGACGCCAGAACCCTGGCGCCGGAATCCGGTGACGACAGATGGAGATCACGATGTCAAGGACCATATCACATCGCATTTACCATCAATGTTATTGTTTGTATATTTTATTATGTGCTGGTATTAGATAATCGAAGGTAGCCTAATAAGATGATCCCTATTACCAATTCTTGTGTTCTCCCTTAGTGTGCACCACCAAGAAAGTTCTTCGGTATGAGGCGATCCATGGTACAAGCATGGGTGTCAGACATATCTACATTCGCATACAATGGGTGTAAGCCATATTGCACATCGAATACACTAAGGTTGAATTAGCGAGCCTAGCATGTAGCAGACATGGCCTCAGAATGCGGATGGTCGAAAGATCGAGCACGAGTCGCATGAATGATGTGACCGACGTTTAGCGTCCACCCTTGAACCCACATTGATGGTCGTGATGATGGGGGGAGATGTGGCTGAAAGGGGTCGTGTTATCACTAGGAACCCTTCATGGGATAGGTGTTTCTGAGTGGAGTTATTATTAACTCATTTAATTATAAACTTAGTCTAAATTCCTTTTGCAATTATAAATGTAGAAATGGTTCTCCTCGAGATTACCTTCCCTATTGACAGTTGGTTAAAAGGAGAAAAGCTCAATTTAGCTGGATCCAACTTTTCTGCATGGGTCATGGGCCTTCATGATCTCCTTAGCGAGAACAAAGTGGCTGACTACATGATCTACGAGATGTACTTGGAGCCACCCTATAATCATGAGACCCAGCAGCAGTGGGATCTTCGCTGCCGTCTTCGTGTGATGGCCACATTCATATCAGTAACGATGCACCTTGGGATGGAAGATGGGCTTTGGACAATTGTGGGAAGTCTTAATCCCCGAACGGTTATGGCACATCCGAGATCACATTTCGTGGAACAAGTGCGCATATGGGAGTATGAGCTGATGGGGGATTTCCTCTCCATAAAGATGGAGGAGGGCTCCTCACTGGACGATCACTTGTTGAGCAGATATGACGCATACATGAGTCTGGCATACTACTTGGACAACTGGTTCGCAAGCTCTTTTGCAATAGGTGTTGTGCTGCGGTCGCTGCCACCAAGCTACCAAGCACAAGTCAGGATTTGCATTATGAGAGGCGACACGGAAACACAGGATTTCCACGAGTTCATATCATATTTGAGAGATGTGATGGTTGAACCCGTTGTCGCTAAGGTCATCATTGACAAAGGTATATATTTGATCTACAATTTTATAAATGTTATAATCTTTCAAACACATTTGTAGTGTTAATTATATTTGATACTTGTTCTGTTTTACTGAAAACAGGTCCTTCTGCATAGAGGTGCTTGCTAGAGAGGAGGAGACGTTGCGTGTTGATGGCGAGCATGCTAATGATAGCCAACAACACTCTCCCTCAACATTTATCACTTAGTTTATGTTTTAGGATGATTATTGTAGATCATGAACCTCTTTAGTGTGTCTCACACTTTGTGAGATGGTTATTCATATCAGTTTGTAACAAACAGTTGTTCTACTATTATGAATGATTTATATTTGTGTTCATATCTTGTTTCATTACATGTGAATTGTCCTGGTTGTTTTGAAACTAATTGATAATGCATGAACATTTGTAAAATATTGAAATGCCTTGAAAAATACCCAACTTAATGATATATTCATTTTGAATGAAACCATTGTTTAAATTCAAAGTTATATTGATAATATGTGAAAGACATTCGATTTCTTGTCACATATAAATCATGCCTAAGTTTGGAAAAGATAACTTGAACACCGTGTGTTACTTGAATACAAATTTTTTTAATGAATTGTTAAAAGTAAATACATATTCGATGTATTGTGTTTAACAAAATAGTAATTATCATTATATGATTGTTTAAATGTGTAAAGAAGTTTACCAAAGGAAATATGAGTATGAAATTATTTGATATGATCAAAGTGTTTCATCAACAAAGGGTATGAATATAAAAGAGAATCTAATTACTACAGTTTGATCAATAGTAATGAAATTCAACTTTATAAGAATGGCATAAAAGAGAATTGTGGAATGCAAAGCGTTTTGAAACGTCAAAATGCAAAGCATCACAATATGATATTAGATATCAAAATGGGTGAATAGATGGCGCCAAATAAATCGGTGTAGTGTAGATGTAGAGACCATAAGTTAGATATAGTTAGCACTCAATTAGAATATATAGTGAACCATATGAATTCGCGAGATCGACTCCATATCAAGTATGGATAGTCGTAAAAGTTTTGGGGTTATTCGATATAACCAAAACAATAGCGAATAAGTCCATGTAGATTATTCATCGGAAACTTTGAATACAAAATCCATAGCTGAAACCAAAAAAGAAGCAAAACTAGTATTGCTTGGATTTTGGTGCATTTTTGAGAAAGTTCACATTCAGTGATACTTCTCAATTATGGAGCAAATGGAAGATAGTCCAAAACACGATGAGGATTCAAATCCTTGCATTAGAGTGTTGAGAAGTGCAACGAAAAACGTTCCTGAACGATTCTCTTCATAGAAGGAAAGAATCAATGATATTGATCATTGTGTTTTCCCCACTGGTGTTTTCACTACATGTAGTAGGATTCAAAATGTAGCCCATATATTGTATGGAGATATTTGTGAACCATTTCTCATGATTCTTGGAATATGACATACCTACGAACTACTAAGGAAATAATGGTAAACTAGAATTATGAGAAATCCTAGAAGCAAAATTCCCTTGAGATTAGAAAGAAATTCGTTGTTGAATCTCACACGTAAAAGGGGTTACCTAGAATTTCCCAAATGACTGCAAAGTCATAGTGGAAAAGGGGTGAATGACAAAAGAACACTTTGTCTAGTAATGGACAAATTCAAATGAATTTGATTCAAGTGTGCTAAAATGTCTAGTGGATTTAAAACTGGTAAAGTACTAGTATCTCATAGTAAATCTCTAAGTTCGATATTTGATCAAAGGGTTTTGAAATTGTTCAAAATAGTGAGTGGATATGCAATTTGCATGAAATTGAGTGGGAGCTATGAAAGTCTTCCTAAAACAATATGTATGACATATTTTTGAGTGGGAGCAATATAAGTCTCAAATTCAAATATGTAGGAACATAGTTTAAGTAAGAGTAGTGACTCATACCCAAATATGTTAGGAACATATTTTGAGTGTGAGCTTATAGAGAGATTCTTAAGTGTGTTAAGAATAAAAGCGCAAGTACCTATAAATAATGATTTATAAGGGGTAGAAGTTGATAATAAGTATATTATGATATTATGTAGTATTCCTTAAGGGATTCTGAAAAAGGTTTTAGAATAGAAGTTAATTAAGGAATTGGTCCTTAATAACTCAAATTAGGAATAGTATTAAGTTTAACATCAATGGCTAAAAGAAAGAAAATGATGATCATCATCCACTATGTTGAGACATAGGTTCTATCTTAGAAAACCAAGATGATAACTTAATGTAATATATGATCCAAGAAGGAACATTTGAAAAGTGATTAAGTTTGAATCACAGAACGTTGAGCTAAGTTTGTCTGCAGTGTCTAATAGAGAACTGTAGACATATTTTCCAAATCCATAAAGGATGACATATCTTAAAACATAAAGGGTTATGTTATAAGGAAATGTTGGAAACGCCTGTAAATACCGATTAAAGTCAAGTAGGAAGCAAGGTGAACTAAAACATCAAAAGTTGCACAGAGTGCACTCGTATTTTGATGGTTACATTTATAATAGATAAGGGTACCATCTAAAGTGTTGTATAATGTTATGGAGGGGCTAGTTCGCTTTTAACGATGAATGATGTGTACCAGGGCATAGTGCCCATGAGAAAGCCCTCGAGGTTGATCTAAACTCACTGTAGGCTCCTGGAATCAGGCCTCGTTCTGCTGCCATAGCGACGATGCATACACACAGATGTTATCATGCGATAATAAAGTATTAATGTCAATCAAGGTGACATTAGTAAGTTGCAAAGGATTTGGGACTATAAAGTATAGGCCCAAGACTCAACCTCTTCCATGAGCAAGCATGTTCAGGGTACCGGATATATGGTGCCAATGATTAAGAACAAAAGCAGCTAGTTTATTTGTACTCTAGTGCAAGTGGGATCTTGTTGGAGATATGCACTAGAGACAAATAGTTATAAGGACTATTATCATATTTCATAAAGTTTATGATTAAGTTTTATATCATGCTATAACTGTGTTGAGTGGAAACATCAATACACGTGTGATATATAAATAACCAGGGGTTCACAGTGAAACTCTAGTCACTGGTTCATTGGTCAACAGATGATCAAGTTTCCTGATCATGTGGCATTTATGCCAGTTTGAAATGGAGTCAATGAGATGATGAACCAATACCCAACCTAATCATCGTGACCCGATCATGTCACGAAGTTCAAGTTATGATGATTAGAAATGGATCCTCGTAGACTATTCCTTAGACCGTGAGGCTATATCAATCACTGTCTCCCGAGAGTGCTTAGATAGCATCAAGCGCCATCAGGTAATACGGTAGTTATAAAGGTGTGTTCAGGTACTCAAAGGAAACTATAGAGGCAATATATGTCAAGAGCGGGATTTGTCCGTCCACGTGATGGAAAGATACTCAAGGGCCCACTCGGAGAAGTTATATCCAATAGCTGCATAACGTGTGATTTGATCATAGGGATATTGATACATTGCAGATGTATCTATAATTTTTGATGTTCCATCCTTGGTTTTATCTACTTTCTTGTGTTTTGTTCCAACTTTGGAGTACTTTTCATATGATTTCTTGGACTAACCTATTAACAAGATGCCACAGTGCCAGTTGCCTGTTTTCTGATGTTTTTGGTTCCAGGAAGTCAGAAAATGAATATTCTCGAAATTGGACGGGACAAAAGCCAATGTTCCTATTTTACCGGAAGACTCACGGAGCCAGAATACGAGACGGAGGAGGGCTAGGGCCTGGCCACACCCCCTAGGCACGGGCTAGCCTTACCCGCGCCACCAGGTGGTGTGGGCCCCCTAGCACTCCACCGACCTTGCCTCTTCGCCTATAAGAAGCCTCCCGACACCAAAACCCTAGATAGTCAATCAGAAATCCTCGAAAAGTTCCGCTGTGCCGCCGCCACCGAAGGGGAGATTCGGGGGACAAAAAGTCTCTGTTCCGGCACCCTGCCGGGATGGGGAAGTGCCCCCGGAGCCATCTCCATCGATCTCCACCACCATCTCCATCACCATTGTTGATTCCCATGATGAGGAGGGAGTAGTTCTCTCTTGAGGCTAAGGTTTCTACCGGTAGCTATGTGTTCATATCTCTCTCTCTATGCGTGATCTTATTGAGATCATGAGCTTGTAATCTATAGATCTATTCTGCTACTCAAGTGCTTTAATGAATCTTTGCTCTCCCCATGTGTGTGAAAGTGACAGCGTGCTCAGCATGGTGGCACTTAGGCTAGAGATTACAAATACTTGTTATGAGTTATATTTGGAGTTGGATGTCTTTATGAAATTGTGGTGTTTGTTGGACTCATCTAGTACTCAACGTGACAGTGTCGGGTTTTCTAGATGGGAAAGGCTTACTTTGAGGTGTGTTGTTATAGCCCTACCATCGATTAGAGTGTTCAACCATAGAGTAGTTAAGAGTAGTATCATGAAGAGAATATATTTATATGAGAGTGTTCACTAGTAAAAGTATGATCCCTAGGCCTTGTTTCTTAGCATTGATACTTAGTTTGCTACTAGATCTGTCACATGTTTGCTTGCTTCCATCTTTATTTCAGTTTTTCTTTAGTCTTTTCCACACCATCAAGCTATTTTCTATCACCGTTACCACTTATAATTATCCATACCAGTTGTATTTCACTATCTCTTCGCCGAGCTAGTGCACCTATACACCTGACAAGTGTATTGGGTGTGTTGGGGACACAAGAGACTTCTTGTATCTTGATTGCAGGGTTGCTTGAGAGGGGATACCTTTGACCACTTCCTCCCTGAGTTCGATAAACCATGGGAGATCCACTTAAGGGAAAACTTGCTGCTGTTCTACAAACCTCTTCACTTGGAGGCCCAACAACTGTCTACAAGAATAGAAGTGCGTAGACATCAAGCTATTTTCTGGCGCCATTGCTGGGGAGGAAAGGTAAAAGGTATTCACACCGGAGGGTTAAAGAAGAAGAACCTCCCACGGCAAACGCCTATTTTCTGGCGCCGTTGCCGTGGAGGTAAGGTAAAAGGTACTCACATCCTCCGATGTGAGTGCTCGAAGTTATTTCCTTTAGATTCTGCAATTTTATCTTTTTGTTTCTTGTTTTCACTAGTTATGCTTAATGGAAAACAACAACAAAATTAGAGAGCTTTATAGTATTTATCTTGAGTTAGGACATGAAGTGTTTGAAGAGAAAATTAAAAAACCCATGGAACTTTCTTTGCATGCTAATAGCAATGTTGTTAGTATGAATCTTTTGAACACCTTTGTTACTAATGCTATGGAAACATCTAAGCTTGGGGAAGTTGGTTCTTATGAAACTGATCTCTTTAGTTCCCCAGTTTTAAGGAAGAAAATTTTCTCTAATGATACTTGTGATATTTTAAATCCACACACTGAAAGCATCCCTTTTAAAATACCTATAAAAATTATTGATCGTGTTATGGATAACTACTATTTTGGAGATGAAACTGTCCATCCCGGTGATCATTTGCTCTTTATACACGAATTATGCGGGTTGTTCAAGTGTGCAGGTATTACAACAGATCACGTCAAGAAGAAGTTATTCTCTTTTTCACTTAAGGGCAAAGCAAGGGAGTGGTATGAGCTACTATATTATCCTCATCATTTGGAGTGGAAGGAACTTAAATCTCTCTTTTACTCTAAATTTTATCCTCCTCATGAAATTGATAAAGATAGGAATTACATTTATAATTTTCATCCTCATGATGGAGAAAGTATTGCCCAAGCATGGGGGAGATTGAAGTCACTAATGCTCAAATGTCCCATTCATGAGCTCCCCCATAATATTGTTATTAATAATTTCTATGCAAGGCTTTCAGGACATTACAAGGACTATCTAGATACTTGTTTAGAGGGATCCTTCACGAGTAAGGAGGTCAAAGCTAAGTGGGATCTTCTTGAAACAATTCAAAGCAATACCGAAGATTGGGATAACAACAAAGGTAAAGAACCAGGTATAAACTATGAGTATGATTGCATTAAGTCTTTCGCTGAAACTACTGATTTTCAAGAGCTTAGTGCTAAATATGGTCTTGATCCTCAAATTCTTATTGATTGTTTTATATCCTTTTCTTCTCATATTAATGCTCCTAAAGAAAAGTGGGACATGTATCATGAGCCTTTTAAAGACACTTGCATGGAAAATGAAATTGTTATTAATAATAGCAATAAACATGCTCAAACCTCTGAAAGTACTATTTCTTATAAGCATGTTAATTTTTGTGGAATACATAGGCCTTGTGAGAATAATCAAATTGAAGAAGAATATTGTATCACCCACAGGAATGAAAAAACTAGAATGTGGTATAGGGCTCTAAATGATCTTGGTAAAAAGGTTTGTGCCCTCTATCCTTTTATTTGTGAACTTTGCTTTGAAGTGGGTCATTTCAATTTCCAATGCTCAGGCCATAATAATAGCCCTTCTAATCCAATGAGTACTGCAAGTTTGTATTGTGATGACATGATCACTCCTAATCAGCATGATGAACTTACATTATTTTTGGGGTGTGGAGAGTTATCAAGAAAAACTTCTTTGGTAGATATGGGTGCTTTTGATATGAATAGTGTCCTGCATGGTTGTCATCTTTATTGTGTTGATAATTGTCACACAAATACTTACATACAAAATATTATAGAAGATGAGATTTTACCAAAATATGATAGGACTAATATGTGTTTTGATCTTATTAATGAAAAGAAGGAATCCTCCAAAGTTTCTTCTACTGTCTCTAGCAATGAACCAGGGTATATGGAGAAGCTTCCTTTCAAGCCTCTCCCTCCTAAAAAGAAGAAGATAAAGAATAAAAGGAGGAGTAAAAGGAGAGAGTAAACGATATTTTCCCCTAAGCATGTTGCTCCTATTATAGTTTTTGATGAGTCTGAACTCGATGATGTTCCTATGCCTGTTACCTATAGTAGTGATCATGATTGGGAAAAGCACACTTCTTTTGATATTGAAAATCTCTTTGGTACCAATTATAAAAATGATGATATTAATAATTGCTATACTATTAGTGCTATCCATGATCCTTCCAATGATGATATGTTTACAAATGAACACACTTGGGAAGATAACTATTCTATTGCTTATGAGGATGCTATCCCTCCAATATATGATGATTGCAATGATTATTATGATATTTTCAGTCCACCTACAATTGAGAAGGAAATTAATTATTATTACAATATGCCTCCTATATTTGATGATTATGGTGATGAAAATAATAATGATAGCTATTTTGTTGAATTTGCTCCCACTACAATCAATAAGAATGACTGTGTTTATGTGGGGAGTATTAATTCTTTTATGCATGTGGCTCATGATAAGAATGTTTCTTTTGATAGTTATATTTTTACTTTCATTCATGATGCTACTGAAAGTTATTATGAGAGAGGGAAACATGGTTTTATGTGTCTCAACAATATTAAGTTTCCCCTCTTTATGTTGAAAGCCTTGAAGTTGCACTTGTTTTGCTTTCCTATGCTTGTTGCTTTGTGCTTTCATGACTTGTTTCTTTACAAGATTCCTATGCATAGGAAGTGGGTTAGACTTAAATGTGCTTTAAATTTGCTTCTTGATGCTCTTTTTTACTTCAATTCATATTTCTTATGTGAGCATCTTCTCAAATTTTTATGCCTAACTTAAAGGCGTTAAAGAAAAGTACTTGTTGGGAGGTAACCCAAGAGTTTTAGTTGATTCTTGGAAGTTATTACCTCTGTAATAAATGCTCCTTATCCTTTTTTATTTGCTTTTTGTGCCAAGAGTAACCTCTAATGAGAGAGAAGTAATGATTGGGAAAGTTGCTGTCCCGAAACAGATTTTTGTGCTTCACCGTAAAAATTCCAGAGAGAGCTCTGTAAGTCGGATTTAGCTGTAATGTTTTGTGCATCTGCCCCAGGTTGTTATCTAACTTTCGTTAGCTCAACACTTGTTGAGTTGAGCAACAGAATGTCTTCGAAAAAATTCGTCTTTACCTGCTGGTCTGTTTTGACAGATTTCTGCCATTTTCTGCATTTGCTTCTTGTTAGTTTCTTCTTGAGTTCTTTTGGGGAATTGAGCTTTTTGAGGGAAGTGCTACAGTAGATAGTGTTCTAATGGAAGTTTATTTGGTGTTAGAACTGAACCTTGAGACTTATTTATCTTAAGTGCACTAATGTTGCTAATGAGATTGTGTGAAGTTTTGTATGAAGGAAAAATTTCAGGTGTATGGAAGGAATGAGTAATGAGATGAAGGATGGACTAAAGCTCAAGCTTGGGGATGCCACGCATGTCACCCCAAGAAATATCCAAGAAGTACAAGCGTCAAAGCTTGGGGATTCCCAAGGCATCCCCTTCTTCATCTATAAAAATCCCAGGTTTCTTCCAAACGCTTCATTTTTATTTTTTCATGCACAATTGTGTTTTTCTTGGAGCGTCTTCTTTTTCGTTTTCGTTTTGGTTTTTAGTTTGCTTGGTTTGCTTAGTTTTCTGAATAAATTGGTTGGACCCCATCTTTCATACATTGGTTTGCAAATAGTTTGGTTTGGTTTGGAAAAGAGTAGGAAAGTTCATGCTTATGTGGTAAAAAGAGCTCGTTTTTGACTGTGGCCTATGCTTTGTCATGCCATGCTTGATATTGTTTTGGATTTATGCTTAGTATTCCTTGCTGTAGCATGACTTGTTATAAACAATTGAGATTTCTTAATGTGCCTTAGATGAATCATGCGTTGTTTTAGCATATTAAAACATAGTATAGTTGTATTCTACTTTGATGCTTTATTTGGGTTGACTAGGCCCATGCTCACACCATGTTATGACTATCCAAAGTCACCATAGCCTTTACGATCCTTTAGTTTTCAACTTGTAGTATCACTTTATGCTTTGATCAATGATATTTTGTCGCTCTGCATGATTATGGCCATTATTGCTCTCTTAGTTTGTCGCTCCCAGTCTTTTGCTAGCCTCCGCAACCAAGTATGAGTTCCACTCATGCATCCAACTCCTTAAACCAAGTTATTCCAAAGAGTCCACCATACCTACCTACTAGCTTATGCTATTCCAAGTATATTCATGCTTTTGTTTACCTTCCAAATTAAACTTGTTATGAGAAAACTAGTGATTAAAGCTCTCACGAACTTGATGGAACACTTTACTTTATTGCCTCTAATAAACTTGAACCATTGGGTCCTTCTTTGTTGCGTATATGCTTGCGATTTATAAGTTGATATTAGCAGAACCATGTTTCATGGGGAACGCTTTCAACATTGCGCTTGTACTTTGTACCCCATTGATATTATGTTCTTTTGCTTACGGATCCCGGCGGTGTGAAATAAAAGTGGAACTTGTGAGATCATGGAGTTTGTATGTGTGTTAGAGAAACGCCTGGGCCGCTAGCCTAAGCCATGCCTAATCATAGTGGAAACTTCCAGCATCACCATAATTAACACTCTATGAAGCATCCTCAATAAAAACCCATGCAAATAGCAAATAAAAAGATCGCTGAGATGCTCATTGTCTACTTGCCTTGTCATTTTGATTATGGGAAAGCTCCCGTATCATGTGCAAGGGGTACCCATTGGCGATTCTTAATGATACACATATAGTTACAATGACAAGAGCTTACTCGTGACTGAAGTTGAGTAGCATGAGGATCGGTCTTCGTAAGTTAGGGGCATGAGATTTCGGTTTATAACTTGTCAAGCATATCCTCTTAGTTGTGTCACTTTAAACCTTAATCACCTTCAAGATGCTTATGATATGGGCAATGAGAGCTGGAAACTACAAGTACCATAATTTTTGGAAGCTCTTTATGAGACTTGAATCCCTACTTCCTTTTTACAAAAAGGCCTTTCTTCCACCATTATATTGAGTCTCCACCTTCTAACTTTATGCACCTACTTTGAGAGCATAGTGGCCATTCTTAGTTCTATGTGCATTGTCCCAAGACTAGTTGATTGATGCATAACTTGTTATTGCTTGTTTTAAACTATTGTATCTAGTCACTCTTATGAACTTTGAAGGTGTCCTATGCATTTATATTTGCTACTCTATTGAGGGACAAGCTGGATACTTCTATGCTATGTTTTCTTTATGTGAAACAAACAAACGTCTTGCAAAGCATTGTTATTCATGAATCTTTTGTTTGTGCCTTATCATGTTGTAACATAGTTTCTTTGTCTTATTGCTAGAATTTTGTCTTTCATGTTATGATTGAAGTACTATGATCCCAGCTTTGAATGTTTTGCAAATATTTTGATCAAGTATTTGATGGTGCATGTCACCTCAAAAATTATTATTTCTTTTTATCACTTACCTACTCGAGGACGAGCAGGAG
Source organism: Avena eriantha (assembly GCA_910589775.1). Lineage (NCBI taxonomy): Eukaryota > Viridiplantae > Streptophyta > Magnoliopsida > Poales > Poaceae > Avena > Avena eriantha. Next base: position 196,581,447 of record OU342745.1, read on the forward strand.
TTAAGCTTGGGGATGTTGATACATTGCAAATGTATCTATAATTTTTGATGTTCCATCCTTGGTTTTATCTACTTTCTTGTGTTTTGTTCCAACTTTGGAGTACTTTTCATATGATTTCTTGGACTAACCTATTAACAAGATGCCACAGTGCCAGTTGCCTGATTTCTGCTGTTTTTGGTTCCAGGAAGTCAGAAAATGAATATTCTCGGAATTGGACGGGACAAAAGCCAAAGTTCCTATTTTACCGGAAGACTCACGGAGCCAGAATACGAGATGGAGGAGGGCCAGGGCCTGGCCACACCCCCTAGGCGCGGGCTAGCCTTACCCACGCCGCCAGGTGGTGTGGGCCCCCTGGCACTCCACCGACCTTGCCTCTTCGCCTATAAGAAGCCTCCCGACACCAAAACCCTAGATAGTCAATTAGAAATCCACGAAAAGTTCCGCTGCACCGCCGCCACCGAAGGGGAGATTCGGGGGACAGAAAGTCTCTGTTCCGGCACCCTGCCGGGACAGGGAAGTGCCCCCTGAGCCATCTCCATCGATCTCCACCACCATCTCCATCACCATTGCTGATTCCCATGATGAGGAGGGAGTAGTTCTCTCTCGAGGCTAAGGTTTCTACCGGTAGCTATGTGTTCATCTCTCTCTCTATGCGTGATCTTATTGATATCATGAGCTTGTAATCTATAGATCTATTCTGCTACTCAAGTGCTTTAATGAATCTCTGCTCTGCCCATGTGTGTGAAAGTGACAGCGTGCTCACCATGGTGGCACTTAGGCTAGAGATTACAAATACTTGTTATGAGTTATATTTGGAGTTGGATGTCTTTATGAAATTGTGGTGTTTGTTGGACTCATCTAGTACTCAATGTGACAGTGTGGGGTTTTCTAGATGGGAAAGGCTTACTTTGAGGTCTGCTGTTATAGCCCTACCATCGATTAGAGCATTCAACTGGAGAGTAGTTAAGAGTAGTATCATGAAGAGAATATATTTATATGAGAGTGTTCACTAGTGAAAGTATGATCCCTAGGCCTTGTTTCTTAGCATTGATACTTCGTTTGCTACTAGATCTATCACATGTTTGCTTGCTTCCATCTTTATTTCAGTTTTTCTTTAGTCTTTTCCACGCCATCAAGCTATTTTCTATCACCGTTACCACTTATAATTATCCATACCACCTGTATTTCACTATCTCTTCGCCGAACTAGTGCACCTATACACCTGACAAGTGTATTGGGTGTGTTGGGGACACAAGAGACTTCTTGTATCTTGACTGCAGGGTTGCTTGAGAGGGGATACCTTTGACCACTTCGTCCCTGAGTTGGATAAACCTTGGGTGATCCACTTAAGGGAAAACTTGTTGCTGTTCTACAAACCTCTGCACTTGGAGGCCCAACAACTGTCTACAAGAATAGAAGTGCGTAGACATCAGATATCACTTGTCGGAATGAGTCAAGTAGCATTGTTCAGTAACAAGATTGAACACGACATGGTGATGTCATTGATCAGATCTCATGCAATGCAAGTATCGAGAGACAAAGGGAATAACACATGACCGTCCCGGTTCAAACGACGAAAGATCTTCGTGGAACGCACAGGGGTCACATGGCCATCCAAGTCCCTCTATTGATCATTGGTCCGGGAGTGTCCTGACCATGTCTGGAGTGTTCCCGAACCGTAGGGTATCACGCTTAAGGGTTTGATGATGCTTAGAGACTGTTTATAGGATCGGAAGAATCGCCGAAGAATAGTAGAGAGAAAACCGGAAGGGTTTCGGTATGTCCGGATGATGTCTGGAGTGGAGGTGGAAGGTGTTCCATAGCCACGGAGATTGAATAATATATGAATGAATGTTAAATATTGATTTAATCATTTATTCATAATTATTTAATAAAGAGAAAATCAATTTAAATGGTCAAAGGCTTAACGGGCCAATTCCGTAGGGAAGAGGGCCCATTAGGGAAAAGGCAAGAGGGAGAAGGGCCAAGAGGGGAGGCCGGCACCCTAGTGGGCCAGTCCCCCCCCCCCCACGCGGGGCCCATGGGGTGGCCGGTGGCGCCACCCCCTCCCCTCTCTCCTCCTTTAGTCCCACCCCGGGACTTTGAGGGAGGTAGTACCTCCCCTCCCCTTATATATAGTGGGGGTATTTGGCCAGATAAATACACACAATATTCAATAAAGGTCTTCTCACTATTGGGAAGACCTCCAATTCATATTCTCTCTCTCGTGACCATGGTCCCAAGTTCGGACTGCGCGAACGAGAGACATCTTCACCGTGGAGCGTCGTCGCGCTGCGGGCTTCGGATCCAGGAGCTCTACTTCCACAACTGCTACTGGATCGGGGGAGCAGGATTCATCGTCAGGCACCGGACGTGTGTAACTCCCCGCGAGGTGCCACACTTGAGGCACTCAAGGACTTCATCATGACCTTGAGGTCAGCTTTGGCTCATCTACACCAACCACGCTCTCATGAGCGTTGACAGTGCTTTTCGGTCTTCTAGCCCCTCCCGTTACTGTATTACTAATATATAGGTCCTGGCAGCATCAGGGGTTCAGGGGCGTAGGGTAAAATTTATTGTTTTCATACGCGGAACCCCTACAGATCCACCAAAGTCATTGCATGTGTGTTCTTTTGATGAACCACAACTAGAGTCATTGAATGTGTGTTCTTTTCATAAACAACATATGGATCCACCAGTGTCATTGCATGTGTGTTCTTTTCATGAACCACACATGGATCAACCAGAGTCATTGCATGTGTGCCCTTTTGATGAACCACATATGGATCAACTAGAGTCATTGCATGTGTGTTCTTTTCCTAAACCATCACTAGAGTGATTGCATGCGTGTTCTTATCATGAACCACATATGGATCCACTAGAGTAATTGCATGTCCGTTATTTTCATAAAACACATGGATCCACTAGAGTCATTGCATGTGTGTTCTTTTCATGAACCATCTATCGATCCACTAGAGTCATTGCACGTGTGTTCTTATCCTAAACCAGCACTAGAGCCATTGCATGTGTGTTCTTATCCTAAACTAGCACTAGAGTCATTGCATGTGTGTTCTTTTCATAAAGCATACGGGTCCAACTAGATCCATTGAATGTGTGTTCTTTTCACAAACCACATATGGATCCACAAGTGTCATTACATGTGTGTTCTTTTCATTAACCACAACTAGAGTCATTGAATGTGTGTTCTTTTCACAAACCACATGGATCCACCAGAGTCATTGCATGTGTGTTCTTTTCACAAACCACATATGAATCTACCAGAGTCATTGCATGTCTATTCTTTTCAAAAACCACATCTAGATCCACTAGAGTCATTGCATGTGTGTTTTTTCATGAACCACATCTGGATCCACTAGAGCTATTGCATGTGTTCTTATCCTAAACCAACACTAGAGTCATTGCATGTGTGTTCTTATCCTAAAGCATCACTAGAGTTATTCCATGTGTGTTCTTTTCATAAAGCACATGGATCCACCAGAGTCATTGCATGTGTGTTATTTTCATTAACCACATGCATCCACCAATGTCATTGCATGTGTGTTATTTTCATGAACCACAACTAGAGTCATTGCATGTGTGTTATTTTCATGAACCACATATGGATCCACCAGAGTCATTGCATGTGTGTCATTTTCACAAACCACATATGGATCCACTAGAGTCATTGCATGTGTGTTCTTATCCTAAACAACCACTAGAGTCATTGCATGTGTGTTCTTATCCTGAACCAGCACTAGAGTTATTGCATGTGTGTTCTTTTCATAAAGCACATGGATCCACCAGAGTCATTGCATGTGTGTTATTTTTATGAACCACATGGATCCACCAGTGTCATATGTGTGTTCTTTTCATGAACCACAACTAGAGTCATTGCATGTGTGTTCTTTTCATGAACCACATATGGATCCACCAGAGTCATTGCATCTGTGTTGTTTTCTCAAACCACACATGGATCCACCAGAGTCATTGCATGTGTGTTATTTTCATGAACCACAACTAGAGTCATTGAATGTGTGTTCTTTTCATGAACCACATATGGATCCACTAGTCATTGCACGTCAGTTCTTTTCCTAAACCAGCACTAGAATCATTGCATGTGTGCTCTTATCCTAAACCACATATGGATCCACCAGAGTCATTGCATGTATGTTATTTTCATAAAACCCATGGATCCAACTAGAGTAATTGAATGTGTGTTCTTTTCATAAAGAATATGGATCCAACTAGAGTCATTGAATGTGTGTTCTTTTCACAAACCACATATGGATCCACCAGTGTCATTGAATATGTGTTCTTTTCATGAACCACAACTAGAGTCATTGAATGTGTGTTCCTTTCACAAACAACATATGGATCCACCAGTGTCATTGCATGTGTGTTTCTTTCATTAACCACATATGGATCCACTAGAGTCATTGCATGTCTGTTCTTTCCACAAACCACATGGATCCAACACTGTTATTGCAGGTGTGTTCTTTTTAAAAACCACATATGGATCCACGAGAGTCATTGCATGTATGTTCTTTTCACAAACCACATATGGATCCACCAGAGTTATTGCATGTGTGTTCTTTCCATGAGCCACATATGGATCCACTAGAGTCATTTCATGTGTGTTCTTATCCTAAACCAGCACTAAAGTCATTGCGTGTGTGGTCTTATCCTAAACCAACACTAGATTCATTGCATGTGTGTTCCTTTCATAAAGCACATGGATCCACCAGAGTCATTGCATGTGTGTTATGTTGATGAACCACGTGAAGCCACCAGTGTCATTGCATGTGTGTTGTTTTCATGAACCACAACTAGAGTCATTGCATGTGTGTTCTTTTAATGAACCACATATGCATCCACCAGAGTCATTGCATGTCTGTTATTTTCACAAACCACATATGGACCCACCAGAGTCATTGCATGTGTGTTATTTTCATGAACCAGATATGGATCCACTAGGGTCATTACATGTGTGTTCTTTTCATTAACCAGCACTAAGGTCATTGCATGTGTGTTCTTATCCTAAACCACAGCTAGAGTCATTGCATGTCGGTTCTTTTCATAAAGCACATGGATTCACCAGAGTTATTGCATGTGTGTTATTTTCATGAACTACATGGATTCACCAGTGTCATTGCATGTGTGTTCTTTTCATGAACCACAACTAGAGTCATTGAATGTGTGTTCTTTTCACAAACCAGATATGGATCCACAAGAGTCATTGCATGTGTGTTCTTTTCATGAACCACAACAAGAGTCATTAAATGTGTGTTCTTTTCACAAACCACATATGGATCCACTAGTGTTATTGCATGTGTGTTCATTTCATTAACCACATATGGATCCACTAGAGTAATTGAATGTGTGTTCTTTTCACAAACCACATATGGCTCCACCAGTGTCATTGCATGTGTGTTCTTTTCATTAACCATATCTGGATCCATCAGAGTCATTGCTTGTCTGTTCTTTCCACAAACCACATGGATCCACCACTGTCATTGCATGTCTGTTCTTTTCATGAACCACATATGGATCCACTAGAGTCATTTCTTGTGTGTTCTTATCCTAAACCAGCACTAGAGTCATTGCATGTGTGTTCTTATCCTAAACCAGAACTAGAGTCACTGCATGTGTGTTCTTTTCATAAAGCACATGGAGTCACCATAGTTATTACTTGTGTTCTATTTTCATGAAGCACATGGATCCACCAGTGTCATTGCATGTGTGTTCTTTTCATGAACCGCAACTAGAGTCATTGCATGTGTGTTCTTTTCATGAACCACATATGGATCCACCAGAGTGATTGCATCTCTGTTATTTTAACAAACCACATATGGGTCCACCAGAGTCATTGCATGTGTGTTCTTTTCTTGAACCACATATGGATCCACTAGAGTCATTGCATGTGTGTTCTTTTCATTAACTAGCACTAGAGTCATTGCATGTGTGTTCTCACTCTAAACCACAGCTAGAGTCATTGCATGTCTATTCTTTTCATAAAGCACATGGATCCACCAGAGTCATTGCATGTGTGTTATTTTCATGAACCAGATGGATCCACCAGTGTCATTGCATGTGTCTTCTTTTCATGAACCACAACTAGACTCATTGAATGTGTGTTCTTTTCACAAACCACATATGGAATCACCAGAGTCATTGCATGTCTGTTATTTTCATGAAACACATGGATCCACTAGAGTCATTGCATGCGTGTTCTTTTCATTAACCACATATGGATCCACTAGAGTCATTGCATGCGTGTTCTTATCCTAAACTGGCACTAGAGTCATTGCATGTGTGTTCTTATCCTAAGCCAGCACTAGAGTCATTGTATGTGTTTTATTTTCATGAACCACATGGATCCACTAGTGTCATTGCATGTGTGCTCTTTTCATGAACCAAAACTAGAGTCATTGCATGTGTTTTATTTTCATGAACCACATATGAATCCACCAGAGTCATTGCATGTCTGTTCTTTTCACAAACCACGTATGGATCCACCAGAGTCATTGTATATGTGTTCTTTTCATGAACCAGATATGGATCCACTGGAGTCATTGCATGCGTGTTATTTTTATTAACCACATATGGATCCATGGGGTTTATGAAATGAACACTCATGGTGGCCGTTAGATCGCGTCTAATGGTGGTCGTTAGATCGCGTCTTCTAGAAGGTCCGACCCCTGAAGAACTAGTTGTCTGATCCGATTGTTGCAGACCGTTCGATTGCGGCACATGGACGAATAAGATTGGTCACGCTTACATTTTCACGCTTAGATGATTGGTCACGCTTACATTTTCACTTATATTAGTATTATTTCCACTCCCCTATATCCTACTAAATATCATAGAGCTCGTGAGTGAGCACGTCTACTCCACAGCCCCCTCCTCCACCACACGTCACTGTGCCCAGACGTCGCCACCGGCTTTCGTGTGCCGTGCCCGGACGACAACCACTGATTCTCGGGTCGCTACGTTCATGCTAAGAAATAATTTTACAAGCTTTTGAATTTATCTTACATATTCCTGCTATTTGTCGATCTAACTGCTGATCTTTTCTCTGTTTTTCTACGAACTTCAGATGTGGCAGATGCTGCAGCCCAAGAATCTAGAGATCTTCACGTGCAACTTTGTAGCGACGTTCCTGCTCGTGTGCTCCCAACCAGGATGCTTTCACCGTTACTCCTACCACAAGCTCCTGCTCCACGAGCTCACGTGCCCGCACGGCGTGTGCTCCTGCATGGAGCTGGGCTGCAACTACACCAGCCCGCCGACAGAGCTCATCGTCCACCTTGCAGAGGAGCACTTGATAGAAGTGATTAGGATCTCGTATGGCCATGCCCAACTTCTCCAAGAGCAGGTGCCGTTCACTGACTCTACATGCCCCCGGCTAATTTTCTAGGGGGAGGACGACTCTGTTTTTGTCCTGACCATCACCGCCTGTGTTCTGGGAACCAGAGCTGGGCCCACCTTCATGTGTGCGGTATGCGTTAGGTCGGTCTCGTGCGTCTAACCCCTATACACGATGCGCATGTGGGCGAACACCCAGCCACCGTCGTCCGATAGCATTCTTGTGCTAGCCGAGGCACCGAGCTGCCCGACGCCACGGGAGGTGGAGTATGCGGACCTAAGGTCGATCCTATGTGTGCCATCTCAGTACCTTGTCGGTGCTGGACCAAACAGGCAGATGCATTTCTACATTTTTATCGAGAAGACCGACCGGAAAATGTAGTACTTATAATGTCGTCACTGTTAGACTTAAGCAATGCTTCTCAGGTGCGTAGAGCATACGTGTTGTGCGAATGTACCCCAGTTGTAGTGTTTTAGTACTCTTGAATAATTCGACGAGTTATTAGTCCCATTAGCTTGTTGTTGTCATGTTGCAAAGTCCACTTGCTCTAGATAGACTGGCAATACCGCGTGCTCCTGCATGTCAGTGTCATGTGTTCCGTGGGCCCACCTGCCAGTGTCACGTCCCCCTTACTTCTCTTTCTTCCCCTCAAAGCCATTGTCCCCACTTCTCTTCCATCCTACTACTACCGTCTGATGGTTGTAATCTGATTTTCATTGGATTGTTTACATGTAATCTGCCTGGATAATGCAACATGCAAATGGCACAGACACAATTTCTAAAGTGGAAGCACTTACACGCTGCTATTGCACATATTTCTCAATATAGCTCGCCAAACCCATTACAATAACTGTACTCACACTAAACACAACCAAAATTCCAACCAGCCTAAACAACATCTAAACCCACATCACAACACTGTCGTCAGAGTCCACCTCGATTGGTGACACCGCCGTGCCCTTCACAGCAACATCCACTCCCGCCTGTGGCTTGCCCTTCGCCAAGGAGGCAACAATGGCGTTCTGCACAGCTTTGTCCCTGTCGTCCACCACATCAGAATCAACAATGACGAAGGGACAGGGTTGGCATGGACCGAGCACCATCGAGCCTAGGGGCTCCTGCTCGGGCTCGATGCTGCATCAGTCCTTCTATAGGTAGGAGGGGCCGAGCTCGGAGACGTAGCGTCGTTGCTCTGCTCAACAAACCATGGCCATTTGATACTGCGACGGTAGGATCTTGGGGTGGATCCGCCGCGGCCAGCCCGACCGGGAGCGGTGGAGCAGATGGATCTGCCGGTGCGAGCGATGAAAAGTTCTGAGGGAGTAAGAGTGTGGGACAGGTGTGTCTGGTTCCTAATCAAGGCCTCCCAGTGATATGTATGCGGGCAAGGTGCCAAAAAATTCCATCCACTACGCGCGAGAGGGCCTTTGAACCACGAAGGCGCGAGGTTTGGTTGACAAGTCCGCACGCTAGGCCCCCCACCTGTCAGCCGAATGTGGACGGTAGGTTGCTGCCCGAGTTATTAAGTAGGGATAAATCAGGCTTCACCGCACCACTACTCTGACATCCAAAGGCTCCTCTTTCATTTGCCCTTGCTCCCCTCGCTCATGGCTCGCAGCTCATGCAGTTCGTCTCGGGCGGAATCAGGGTCGGCTCAACATCGTCAGGAGGGTGCCCCATCAGGTACCGGAGGGCGCCCTATGATTACTACCCCGATATGTTGTGTTTGTGCGGTGAGAAGATGCCAAGATGGATTTCGTGGACTGACGAAAATACTGCAGGAAAGTTGAGCAACTGCAGTATTAGAGCGGTAAGTTCCTACTGTAGGTAACCCAGATCCGGAAAGCGTAATGTAATTCTTTTTTTGTTTCCTTCAATCTACTTCACAGGAAGGGTGGGGAACTGGCTGTGAAAAGTTTGTGTGGATCGAAAAGCCAGTGACAGGTTTTCACAAAGAGCTTGTTCAGGATCTGCTTGATGCTATGTGGGACAAGAAAGAGGAGATTCGTGTGTTGGAGCGAGAGATCCGGGAGCTTCGCCAGGTGCAGGGAGGCAGGAGCAGGAAGGTGGTGAGACAGACGGGCTCAAGATTAGGCCAGATAGTGGAAACAATTTCCTCATTATCTCAACATTATCTGTTGCCTTTGCAGTTTATGTTAACATGTCGTTGTCCAGCAGCTGAAATAAGTTGTTGCTTCGTGGAGTGTAGCAGCCAGTTTAGAACTTATTTTTTAGCTCAGAACCTTATCATAAATGTAATGCCAATAGCAGGGATTTATTGAGCGCCTATAAATAATTCGAGTCTATGGTAGTAACATCCATCGATTTTGGAGACCCCTTAACCGCTCAGCTATTGCGGTCTCGGTGGTGCGATTTTTCAGATAGTAGTGGCATAGTCACAATTTTGGATTCAACTAATGGCCTCGGCCATATCCAATCCTCAAGTCGCGATACATTTTACTCCGAGTATGGGAGGTAGATTGTTTCACCTGACAAGTTCCACGCACATAGCTCTAGAGTTTAACCGAACTACATATATAGGTTCAAGTTCTATACATTATTAGGCTTCTACACTGCTAGCCTTCTTCCTCTTCTTGGGTGCCAACTTTCTTCCTCTTGCCTTCATGTCCACTGGCTTCTTCATTTCCCGCCTTCTTCCTCTTCCTGGGTGCCAATTTTCTTACCTTCACGTACCTTGCATCTCCGGGTCGAGGGAAGTCAGGCCAATCAGCACCAGAGTCTTGTCCAACATCATCACTCCACTCATTTTGGTTTTCTCCTCGCAGCAAAATCACTAAGTCGCCTTTCTTGTTTCTTACCTTGGGCTTCCTATAAAAAAGAGTACAGGGATTACTACCTTATATCTACAGACTATAAACATTTTTTGAATGTACCATCTTATACCTAGGTTTGGGAGCATTAAGGGGATAGCCTGCTGCTCTATGGCCTATAAGATGGCAGGTCTTGCATCTGTTTTTTGCCCTTTTGCTAACACAGAAAGCCGAACCCTTCTTCTCGAGAAAATTCTTAAACCTATTCACTTGAGGTCTTCCTTTGTCCCTTTTTGTAACTAGCTGGCAAAGCTCGAAACTCAGGTGGACTTGAGGCCACTGAGATGAGTCTATACATGGCTCGACGGATCCAGCGTACGCAGCTCTGAACTTTTCCATAGAGTAGTAGTCTGAAAAATACTGATCCAAATGTGGTAGAGTTCTTCACCAAGAAGGCCAATGCGTGGTCGCAAGGTTTCCTAGTATGCTGCCACTCTAAGCAGGTGCATTCTCGCAGTTGGATGATCACAACATCCCTTTTTCCACTCTTGGACATATCGACCACCTCACAGCTGATGCTGGTTGACGGGAGAACCCTAAGATGAGCAAGTCCTTGGCTTCTCTTGTGCAGTTGCTATACAACTGGCGGTAGCATATGTCCTCTAAGTATCCTACTGATCTCTCTCCTTATATTTAACAACTTCAGGATCATACCACGTATGATGTCCATCAAGATATGAACAGGACGCACTTTAATGTCCTTCACCTAGTTATTCAGGCATTCTGCAAGGTTGTTGTTTATGTAATCAACTTTGATGTCAGGGTTGAATTTACTCCTCTTCCATAGCTGTGAATGATGGATGGCTAAGTAATCTGAAAGTTCAGGGGCTTCTGCAAAAATCTTGCTATGAAATATTCGCTTCTACTAGGTTTGTATGCTCTAGCAGCAGGAAACATGTAACGAAATACACTGCCTGCTTTGTGTGAGTACAAGTTGAGCATCATATGGGCATGGCACTCTCTACCTTTAGCTCGCGGGAACACCTCCTTCACTGCATTCGTCAGCCCTTTGCATGCATCTGTGGATATAGCCAATGGATCCATGTGGCCTATTGATCTCCTGAGTTTCCTTATAAACTAGACCTAGTGTTCCTCTGTTTCTGTTTCAAATAGCCCGAATGCCACTGGGAACATCCAGTTGTGACCATCATGTGCTGTGGTAGATGGCAGACAGCCTTTCCATTTGCTAGTTAGGACAGTGTTGTCTACACTCAGATATGGCCTAGAGCCGTCCTTGAATCCCTGGATGCAAGGTTTAAGTGCCATGAAAAATCTTTTGAAATATATTTTACCATGTACTGATTCGGTTTCAATCTCCACAACACTCCCCGGACACCTTGCTTGTACCTCCGCCTTGAAGTTGTACAACATCCTCAAGCTATTGGTCCAATCACCGTGCAAAACCCTCAGAGCTTTCTCTTTACCTTTCCAAACCGTGACGGTAGGACAATGTTGTATTTAGAACCGATGCAAGTATGAATATTCTTCGAGGTCTCCTTAGGGTTATCCTTTAGTATGGACATAGCTTGTATAGCCACCCACTACGTAGCAGCCATTGAGGATTTCAGTTTGTTGCCTGTCGGACACATGTGTGGAGGGCCCATTTTGTTCACCTGCAACACAAATTCATTTAAAAGATAAGTGGAGTCGACTCATTGCCAGAAAGATCTTGCACAACAGTTGTAGTTATAGAGTGAAAAGATAGAAAGTTCAAATGGTTTGCTGCATCCATTGCCCCAGTACCCTAGTTTCCTTCGATGCAGGTAAGGCTCTTGTTGTGATCCTCCATGGACAATGTGCCTCGACCCATCCATTCATCCACCTTAACCTGCAAACGGCGTCACACGTCTATGCACTGTTCTTCAGTCGATGAACATCGAACTCCCCCTTGATACAAAAATGTCGGAACGACATCCTGAACTCATGCAAGCTCTACAATTTTGTGCCGACCAAAATTATAGGATACTCGTGGCCATGTTTCATTTCTTATACTTCAACACCCAAATCATCGACTAGAATGTCAGCATCGTCATTAAGTTCCTCGTCTATTTCATCATCACTAGATTCTCGATCCTCTACAGTGCACTCTTCTTCATCTGATTCAGAATCTTGGCCATCGTCTCTAATGCTTACTGCACACATCATATTGACTCCCATGGGTGGGGCTACACAATCATCTACACCCGGATGGACCGGAACATTGCCCCAACCTACCTCACCGGCAACTCTGTTTTCTCCCAGACACTTGGTTGGTTCTGCTGCAACCACATGGGGTGGTCTTACATTTGCACGAATCCCAGGTTCTTCAGTAGACAAAAAGTAGACAAAATCTATTTCATCTTAACTGTACAAAACCCTCTTTCTCTTCTTGTGTACATCCTCCTTCCTAATGTAATCTTTCTTGATGGTATCAGTAAGGCTTGACATTTGCGTTCCGTTCCCATCAAACTAGGATTTTTGGTGCCGCTCTTGGGTGTGATCTCCTTCCTATTTCCCCTCACGGGTGTTGGCTCCAGGGTGCTGGCATTATTTCTTGACCTCTACGGCATGTTCTTCTTTGAATTAGGCCTTTTGCTCCTACTATTGGGCGTGTTCTCCTTCGTGCTGGCATTATTGCCTGACCTCAGCGACGTGTTCCACTCCAAATTAGTATTTTTTCTCCTACCACTAGGTGTGGTAGCCTCCGTGCTAGCCATCTTCTCCTTTTTGGTACCACCACTAGGAGTGTTCACCATCGTGCTAGCCCTCTTAGCGTTTTTGCTGCTATCATTTGGTGTGGCATTTTGGCTGGATCTCAGTGGTGTACTCTGTGGCATGGTGCCTTTTTTTGTGCGACTCTTGGGCGTCCTCTTCTCTGGCATGGTCTCCTTGGTGATGTTCTACTTTAGGGTGCTCTTTCTAGGGATGCTCTTCCTGCTCCTCTTTGTGATGCTCCTCTGTAAAGCTCTCCTCTGTTTGAAGCTACTCTCAGTCGTGCAATCCCTAGTGATGCCATGGATCGGGTTACGCATGCCTTCTGCAGGTCCTTCATCTCTATTGTTGAAATCCAGTTCCTCTCCAACCATTTGCACTATCAAGTGGATGTACACTTCACCTCTATAATGTTTCCTTGTAAACGGTGGGACTAAATCACTAGTTTCTTTAATTTCTATAGCCTTTTTTCTCCTGTAACCAAAATATACCAAACATGCTACCTGGAAGACCCCCACAACACCTTCACACATAACGATGCCATCAAGTCAGATAACTGTACCACTTTAGGATCGTATCTGCCAAGGATTATATCAAACTCGTCATAGAATTTTTCTGTGCCATCATCTAATTTTGAAGTATACTCCTCGACACCAATACGAACGATTACTTTGCCATCATCGGGTTCTACAGGATAGAAACCTCTGAGAGGTTCGAGAGGTGGACGACACCATCAGACCCAGCCACAATGCCACCATCACCATCACCAGCGTCATCGTTAGCTGGAGCAACCCCGGTGGAAGTACCAGGACCAGGAGCAAGGTGAGGGCCCTTAGCAACTGGAGCTACAATACCTGGTGGACAGGCAGGTCCACGGCTAACAGCAGCCACAATAGGAGCAGCTGCTGCCACACCACATCAACGATCAGGAGCAGTTCCCACAACAACAATGTTTTGAGTGCTAGCAGAGTCCAGACCATGGAGCTAGCTCCAGACCAGCAGCTTGCTGAACCTGAGCACGGGTTCGAGGAGGACACAAGGCAGCAGTCTTGGCAACAACAGTGGGACAGCCTCCGGAAGCCTTAGTTTGCTCAACAGTGGCTAGGATTGGCTCAACAATGGCCAGATCAACAACAACACGGGGATGACCAGTACCAGCAGATTCCAGAGGAGGGGTTCGCACAACTTAAGCCTAGTTTCGAGAAGGAGCAACAAACAAGGCAGCGATCTTGGAAACAATAGCGGGGCAGCCTTCGGAAGCCTTAGTTTGCTCAACAGTGGCATGGATTGGGTCAGCAGCAGCCGAAGCAAGAAACACCACGAGAACCACCAGTACCAACAGATTCTAGAGAAGAGTTTTGCACAACTTGAGCACTGTTTCAAGGAGGAGCAGCACACAAGGCAGCGGTCTTGGCAACGACAGCGGGGCAGCCTCCAGAAGCCTTAGTTTGCTCAACAGCAGCATGGATTGGGTCAGCAGCAGCCATAGCAGCAACACCATGGGGAAGACCAGTACCAGCAGATTCCAGAGCAGAGTTTTGCACAATGGCAATACGGGGAGTCCTACGAGGAGGTTGCCTGATAGAAGCATGGCGCGGACGAGGAGCCACATTTTTCTCAACAGCAGCAGGGGTTCGAGTTAGACCACTCTGTCCAATAATAACTGGGCAACTCCCAGTAGTAGGAGCTTCCACATCCAGTATTTTACAAATCAGCACAACCACGTGAAGCCCAACAGACCGCTTCATCAACCCAATTAGCTGAATGTCACATGCTATAGGAATTGTGAAGCCTTGTCCATCCCTAAAGCTGAACTGTGCAGTCTGCTCCGGCCCCATTTCAGCACGTTCACGCACAGTAGCAACCATACCAGGAATAGTGCATAACTGCGCAGGCGCTACTTCAATCTTCATACTGCGAGTTTGATTCCACATGCTCTTCCCATATACGGATTTAGTGTGGTAGTCGTAGAGAGTGAGCATAACCGTGTATTTGGGTTCAGCGGAGATCCTACTTGACAGAAAATTGGGGACAAAAGATAAGAATTGTTTGTCAGCGTTGTGCTAGCAACAATTCTAGGTTCGATCTATCTCTCTAATGCCAATAGTCCGCTAGCAGTTATACATAGTGCGAATAGCAAAGAGAAGAGTAGCTCACCCGCAATTAGCTAGAAGTACTTCTTCCTCAGCAATAGGATCTGCCATCCTTTGCGCTGTTCAGCTCTTCGACGGTAGAGGCGGGCTAGAGCATTGCAACAGCTGGCACAACATTTGGTATTGGAGCTTGGGATTAGCGAGTAGGCGCCTGATACGTTGCTAACGTATCTATAATTTTTGATGTTCCATGCTTGGTTTTTATCTACTTTCTTATGTTTTGTTCCAACTTTGGAGTATTCTCATACACTTTATTGGACTAACCTATTAACAAGATGCCACAGTGCCAGCTGCCTATTTTCTGTTGTTTTTGGTTCCAGGAAAGTCAAAAAATGAATATTCTCGGAATTGGACGGGACAAAAGCAAAAGTCAGTTTTTCACCGAGGGGGACACGGAGCCAGATTACGAGATGAAGAGGGGCCAGAGGGCCGCCACACCACCTGGCCGCGCGGGCCGGGCCTGGCCTCGCCAGGGGGTGGTGTGGCCACCTAGGGAACCCCCTCGGCCTCCCCTTCTGACTATAAGATGCCCCCGATACAAAAACCCTAAGTACCCGATCAAAATTCCACGAAAGAGTTTGTAGCCGCCGTCGTCTCTCTCCCTAGATCGGGAGGGATCTGAAGCTCTTCTCGGCACCCTGCCGGAGGGGAGACTTCACCCTAGAGGCCTTCGTCATCACCATGCAAGCCTCCGGTGTGATGCGTGAGTAGTTCATCCTTGGACTACGAGTCCATGTAGTAGGTAGATGGTTGGTTCTTCTCCGTTGTGCTATCATGTTTAGATCTTGTGAGCTCCGTTCATGATCAATATCATCTATTTGTAATCCTACATGTTGTGTTTGCGGGGATCCAATGGATATTGAGATGCTATTTCAGATTGATTATTGATTCTATCATGTCTTTGTTATTTGTGATCTTGCATGCTTCCGTTGTTAGTAGCTATCTTGGCCAAGTAGATGCTAGCAACTCCAAGAGTTAGTATTTATGCTCGATAGTGGGTTCATGCCTCTAGTAATCTGGGATGTGACAGAAATCGCTAAGTTACTAGATGTGCTGTTGCTAATAGGGAGAAAACAACAATCCTTTTCTTTACACGCAATGCGTAATGCAATTATCTGTTGCTTGCAATCGTATTGTTTACTTTACACGCAATGCGTAATGCAATTATTTGTTGCTTGCAACTTAATACTGGAGGGGGTTCGGATGATAACCTGAAGGTGGATTATTAGTCATAGATGCAGTTGGATTACGGTCTATATATAATGTTGTAATGCCTAATCAAATATCAAAGGAGTCAAGATGATTAGTTTATGCATATATGCTTTCTCGATGTTTTTCAATTGTGCCGCTGTAATTTGTTCACCCCGGTCCTTTCTTTTACCATCAATCTACAACTGTTTACTATTTTCTGTTTACTTTCTACAAGCTATTACTTTCTTCCACACAATATGTTTAATCCTTTGTTTTCAGCAAAACCGGTGAGATTGACAACCTCACTGTAAGTTGGGGCAAAGTTTTGTGGTTGTGTTGTGCAGGATTCCAAGTTGGAAACAACACCTTGGAGGTGTTTCCTTGCTCCTACTGGTTCGATAACCTTGGTTTAACTGAGGGAAACTTACTGCTGTACTCATCATACCTTTCTCTTGGGGTTCCCCAACGAACTCGTTATTACAGGAGTCAGCCCGTATTTTTCTGGCGCCGTTGCCGGGGAGACAAGGACATCTTCACAAGGGGAGTCCCTCATAACCAATCTCTTTACTTTGTTGTTTTGTTTTGCTTTGTTTATTTTTACTTTGTTTGCTTGTTTCTTTGTCAAAAAAACACAAAAAAATTAGTTGTTCTAGTTTGCTTCCTTTATCAAAAACACAAAAAAATATATTATTAATTCCTACTTCAAGTTGTTTTTATGTCTAGTTATGCTCCAATCACTATTTCATTATGGATAGCCTACTCGGTTTCCTATTTGGGGAAACTACTATCACTTCTAAGGTAGTAGATGAACCACCACCTGCTAGAACCTCCATGGAAGATTTTATAAGGTATATAGAATCTTATAAGGGTAAAGTCATGAGAGCCGTGTTAAAATGGTTGGATCTAATTGGTAAAAAATTTCTTAAACGCCATGATATAAATTGTTGCTCTGAACAGGATACTAAACATCTTAAATTCCAATGTGGCTTTAGTAAAGAATTTATAATTATGAACTATCATTGGAATAACTATATTCATCTTGGATTTGAAGAAGTAGAACAATTCGTTTTGTTTATGGGAGCTTCTGAAATAGAATACTTTATGTCTAAAAACTATGAAACTTGTGTTGCTTGTAAAGACCTTAAAGATATGGTCTCTTCTATCCTTGATCATTGCATAGAAAATTTCAGCAATAATTGTTATATCATTGATTATAAAGAGAGACTCAGTCATGCACAAGAATGTGTCCACAATTTACAGGAGCCAATGGAAGAAGAAATTGTTGAACCTGAAAGCTCATTAGATGAAAAAGAGGAGGAGACTGATGGACAAAAGGAGGAAGAATGGATTACCTACCCATGCCTACCTTCTAATGAGAGTAACTCTTTATCCCTTACATTATTTGATTGTCCCCCATGCTTACCAAAGGAGGATGAATGTTATGTTCCTGTGGATTCTTTTGAAAAATATACTATGGGTAAAACTTGTGATAATAATCATGCTCCTGTTATCTATGATAATCCTTTATTAGTGCCTAACTTAGAAATGCATTGTACTAAAGAGCATTGCATAGAAAATGTTTATGACAAAGCTCTAGATGATGGTCCTATATTGGTTGATAATATTAATTGTACTACTATTAAAAATGAGATTGGAGGGGTCTTGACCTTACCTTGGAACCCCATTCCTCTTGAGCATGATGAGTCACCTTGTTATAAAATTGTTAAAAGTGGGTTTGAAGGTTTTAATCCCATTATTTTTGAGCTTGATAAAAATTATGTGTTTGTAGATCATGAAGAGCATCCTTTATGTGATAGTTATATTGTTGAGTTTATTCATGAGGCTGCTGAAAATTATTATGAGAGAGGAAAATATGGTTGTAGAAGTACTACAACACCACTCTATGTGCTGAAAGTTTTGAAGTTACTCTTGTTTTATCTTCCTATGCATGTCACTTTGTTCTTTGTGAATTTATTTGCATACAAGATTCCTATGCATAGAAGTGGGTTAGACTTAAATTTGTTTTGAATTTTCTTCTTGATGCTCTCTTTTACTTCAATTCATATTTCTTATATGAGCATCATCAAAATTCTTATGCCTAACTTAAATGCGTTAAAGAAAAGTACTTATTGGGAGATAACCCAAAAGTTTTTGGTGAGCCTTGGAAGTTATTACTTCAGTAATAACCTCTCCTTATCCTTTTTATTTTCTTTTTGTGCCAAGAGTAACCTCTAATGAGAGAGAAGTAATGCTTGGGAAAGTTGCTGTCCCGAAATAGATTTTTGTTCTTAACCGTAAATATTCGTGTAAAATCTTTGTACGTCGGTTTGAGGCGTGAATTTTTGTGCTTCTGCCCTAGGTTGTTATCTAATTTTATTTATCTCAACACTTCTTGATTTGAGAAAGATAAGATCTTAGAAAAAATTCGTTTTTACATGCTGGTCTGTTTTGACAGATTTCTGCCATTATTTGCATTTGCTTCTTGTTGGTTCCTTTTTGAGTTCTTTTGGGGAATTGAGCTTTTTGAGGGAAGTGCTACAGTAGTTTGTGTTTTAATGGAAGTTTTATTGGTGTTGAAACTGAACCCAAAGACTTATTATCTTGAGTGCACTAATGTTGCTAATAAGGATTGTGTGAAGTTTTGTATGAAGGAAAATTTTGAGGTGTATGGAAGGAATACTGTAATGAGATGAAGAATGGACTAAAGCTCAAGCTTGGGGATGCCACGCGTGTCACCCCAAGAAATATCCAAGAAGTACAAGCGTTAAAGCTTGGGGATGCCCAAGGCATCCTTCTTGATCAATACAAATCCCAGGTTTCTTCCAAACACTTCATTTTTATTGTTTCATGCACAGTTGTGTTGTTCCTGGAGCGTCTTCTTTTTCGTTTTTTTTTCGTTTGCTTGGTTTTCTTAGTTTGCTGGATAAATTGGTTGGACCCCCTCTTTCATACATTGGTTTTGAAATAGTTTGGTTTGGATTGGAAAAGAGTAGGAAATTTCATGCTTAAGTGGTAAAGAGAGCTTGTTTTTGACTGTGGCTTATTCTTTGTCATGCCATGGTTGATATTGTTTTGGCTTTATGCTTAGTTATCTTTGATGTAGCATGACATGTTATAAAAAAATTGAGATTGCTTAATGTGCCTTGGAAGAATCATAGGTTGTTTTAGCATATTAAAGCATAGTATTATGGTATTCTCCTTTGATGCTTTATTTGGGTTGACTTGGCACATGCTCACACCATGTTATGGCTATCCCAAGTCACCATAGCCTTTATGATCCTTTATTTTTCGACTTGTAATGTCACTTTATGCTTTAATTAATAATGTTTTGTCGCTTTGCATGATTATGGCCATTATTGCTCTCTTAGTTGGTCGCTCCCAGTCTTTTGCTAGCCTCCGTAACAAAGTATGAGTTCTACTCATGCATCCAACTCCTAAAACCAAGTTATTCCAAAGAGTCCACCATACCTACCTATTAGCATTTGCTATTCCAAGTATATTCATGTTTTTATCTACCTCCCGAATTGAACTTGTTATGTGAAAATTAGTGATTAAAGCTCTCACGAACTTGATGGCACACTTTACTTTCTTGCATTTAATAAACTTGAACCATTGTGTCCATCTTTGTTGCATATATTCGTGCGCTTTATAAGTTGAAGTTAGTAGAACCATGTATCATGGGGAATGCTTTCAACATTGCACTTGTACATTGTACCCCGTTTATATCATGTTCTTTTGCTTATGGATCCCGGCGATGTGAAATAAAAGGGGATTTGTAAGATCATGGAGTTTGTATGTGTGTTAGAGAAATGCCTGGGCCGCTAGCCTAGGCCATGCCTAATCATGATGGAAACTTGCAGCATAACCATAATGAGCACTCTATGAAGCATCCTCAATAAAAACCTATGCAAATAGCAAATAAAAAGACCATTGAGATGCTTATTGTCTACTGGCCTTGTCATTTTGATTATGGGATAGCTCATGTATCATGTGCAAGGGGTACCCTGTTGGCGGTTCGCTATGATACATATGTACTTACAATGACAAGAGCTTACTTGTGACTGAAGTTGAGTAGCATTATGTTCGGTCTTCGTAAGTAAGGGGCATGAGATTTCGGCTTATAACTTGTCAAGCATATCTTAGTTGTGTCACTTTAACCTTAATCACTTAAAGATGCTTATGATAGGGGCAATGAGAGCTGAAAGCTAACAAGTACCATAATTTTTGGAAGCTCTTTATGAAACTTGAATCTCTACTTCCTTCTATGAAGGCCTTTCTTTTACTTTTATGTTGAGTCTCCACCTTCTACCTTTATGCACCTACTTTGAGAGCATAGTGGCCATTCTTAGTTCTATGTGCATTGTCCCAAGACTTGTTGATTGATGCATAACTTGATATTGCTTGTTCTTAAACTACTTGTATCTAGTCACTCTTATGAACTTTGGAGGTGTCCTATGAATTTATGTTTGCTACTCTATGAGGGATAAGCTGAATGCCACTATGCTATGTTTTCTTTATGTGAAACAAACAAACGTCTTGCAAAGCATTGTTATGCATGAATATTTTGTTTGTACCTTTTCATGTTGCAACATAGTTGCTATGTCTTATTGTTAGAACTTTATCTTTCATGCTATGTTGAAGTACTATGATCCCAGCTATCAATGTTTTACAAATACTTTGATCAAGTTTATGATGGTGCATGCCATCTCAAAAATCATTCTTTCTTTTTATCACTTACCTACTCGAGGACGAGCAGGAGTTAAACTTGGGGATGTTGATACGTTGTTGACGTATCTATAATTTTTGATGTTCCATGATTGGTTTTTATCTACTTTCTTATGTTTTGTTCCAACTTTGGAGTATTTTCATACACTTTCTTGGACTAACCTATTAACGAGATGCCACAGTGCCAGCTGCCTGTTTTCTCCTATTTTTGGTTCCAGGAGAGTCAGAAAATGAATATTCTCGGAATTGGACGGGACAAAAGTCAAAATCAGTTTTTCACCGAGGGGGAAACTGAGCCATAATACGAGACAGAGAGGGGCCAGAGGGCCACGACACCACCTGGCCGCGCGGGCTAGGCCTGGCCGTGCCAGGGAGTGGTGTGGCCGCCTAGGGAACCCCCTCGGCCTCCCCTTCCGACTATAAGATGCCTCCAATACAGAAACCCTATGTACCCGATCAAAATTCCACGAAAGAGTCTGTAGCTACCGTCGTCTCTGTCCCTACGTCGGGAGGGATCTTAAGCTCTTCCCAGCACCCTGCCGGAGGGGCTAATTCACCCTGGAGGCCTTCTTCATCACCATGCAAGCCTCTGGTGTGATGCGTGAGTAGTTCATCCTTGGACTACGGATCCATGCAGTAGCTAGATGGTTGGTTATTCTCCTTTGTGCTATCATGTTTAGATCTTGTGAGCTCCGTTCATGATCAAGATCATCTATTTGTAATCCTACATGTTGTGTTTGCAGGGATCCGATGGATATTGAGATGTTATTTCAGATTGATTATTGATTCTATCATGTCTTTGTTTTTTGTGATCTTGCATGCTTTCCGTTGTTAGTAGCTATCTTGGCCAAGTAGATGCTAGCAACTCCAAGAGTTAGTATTTATGCTCGATAGTGGGTTCATGCCTCTAGTAATCTGGGGAAGTGACAGAAATCTCTAAGGTACTAGATGTGTTGTTGCTAGTAGGGAGAAAACAACAATCCTTTGTCCATAGAACAATCGTATTGTTTACTTTACGCGCAATGTGTAACGCAATTATCTGTTGCTTGCAACTTAATACTGGAGGGGGTTCAGATGATAACATGAAGGTGGATTATTAGTCATAGATGCAGTTGGATTATGGTCTATGTATAATGTTGTAATGCCCAATCAAATCTCAAAGGAGTCAAGATAATTAGTATATGCATGTATGCTTTCTCGATGTTTGTCCATTGCCTCGCTGTTTGTTCACCCAACATGTCATCTATCTTAAGGAGAACCACCACTAGTGAACTATGGACCCCGATCCTTTCTTTTACCATCAATCTACAATTGTTTACTGTTTTCTGTTTACTTTCTGCAAGCTTTTACTTTCTTCCACACAATACGTTTAATCCTTTGTTTTCAGCAAAACCGGTGAGATTGACAACCTCACTGTAATTTGGGGGCAAAGTTCTGTGGTTGTGTTGTGCAGAATTCCAATTTGGAAACAACACCTTGGAGGTGTTTCCTTGCTCCTACTGGTTCGATAACCTTGGTTTCATAGCTGAGGGAAACTTACTGCTGTGCTCATCATACCTTTCTCTTGGGGTTCCCCAACGAGCTTGTTATTACACGAGTCAGCTGCGCCGCAACTTGGTGCCAGAAGTCAAATGCCCAAAGGGATCACTCTGGTAGGAGGGGGTATTTCGATGCCGCCATTGATAGGTTTCATGCGAAAGGAGGGAGTGGATTTGTGAATTTGGTCAACGAACCAAGCCCCTTTAGTCCCTCGTTTTTCCTACGTGGTTGGCGCGTTGATGCTCGCGTCACGGACATATTACTGACATGAGGTCCCAACCGTCTACTTCGCGGGGAAATTTCACGGAATATTTGGATTTGGTAGGGGTGAGATGAGTTTGCCTAGAAATGGCCCCTCTCGATATTTGATGGCCCAACTTTTCGAAACGTGGCAATTTCAGGCAAGTTAGGTACCACGATGCACTCGCTCGGGATCTTTGGTACCACAAACAAACAAGCCTGTAATTTTGGCCTCCAAATCATTAACGAAAACCCATGAATACATTTCAAGTATCTCCACTTGCTTTGAATCCAACTAATCAGAACCTACTAAATTGTAAGCTTATTTTGTTCATTGCTTGCTGTATGTATTTCTACTTGTGTGCCTTTTATTGATTGTGCCCTTTGTTTTCTTGCATGTATTATTCCATGACGATGATAGATTATGATTATCTTGAAGACCAGAAGAAGATGGTCATTTTTATTAATATGGTTTTCTAAGAAGAAGTCCAGGGACATATATTGCCATATTTTTGATCACAGGCAAGGCACCTTCTTGCTCATAAGCATTGTCCTATTGTTTTACTTATGGATGTTTTATCTATTTTTTATGAAACTGCATTGTTTTATACTATGATGATCTGTATCTGGTAGTGGCTTGGCTCCTCCAAACCATTACACCCTTGCACTAATAAGTACAACCCCCCGATGACACCTACTGGTCCCTAATATGATAGTTGGTGTATAACACCATACCCTTTGGAGACCCCGTTTTAGCCGAAGCAAAACTATTGGATGGGGAGCACTCGAAAACATTTTACAAAATGTATTATGGAAAAACCTTGGTAAGGTTTGACCTACCAAGAGAAGTTCATGAAAGGAAAAAGGTTTGTTTTACAAAATCCTG
Organism: Avena eriantha; assembly: GCA_910589775.1. NCBI lineage: Eukaryota > Viridiplantae > Streptophyta > Magnoliopsida > Poales > Poaceae > Avena > Avena eriantha. The sequence continues at coordinate 196,605,069 of OU342745.1, forward strand.
AAAAAAGATGGAGGAAAAAGGTTTACTAAAACGCACCTGGTTCTTTGCAGTTTTGCTAGAACAATTAACTCGTGCAACCACACTACTCTGGAATGGGACAGGGCTGGATTTGATGTTTGTTTATTCTGGTATAAACTGCCTCGCAATGACTATATGGGAATAAAAAAATTCCCTGGAGGGTGGGCCTTCTCTTGTAAAGGTCCATGTGAGACATCAACCTGGAGAAGGAACTAAGGGTATATGGGCCTCCACGCGTTACTATGAGGCCTTCACTGAAAGCGCACACTTTGTGCAGTAGAAAAAGTGCTCTGGTTGGCTTGGGAACTATATATGGCGTCCTAGTGTTGAGGGGAACAACACTCATAGGGTAGGCACTTATATTGGAGTGGGCATCTGGAGAGTCTTGATCGGTTACTCGACCCACGATTGATGTAGATTAGGGTAGGGTACTCGGATGGTGTGGGTAAAGTGTACAACCTATATAGAGTGTAAATATATTAGAATAGCCATATCCACGGTCATGCACGGTTTTGTTTTGAAAAAGGATTTCGGAAAAGAAAATGCTTTTGGAAATGTTTGACCATGGGATGGTCGGAAAGGATAAAGGTTTTGACCATGGGATGGTCGGAAAGAAAGGAAAGGAGTTGGTCATGGGATGATCGGAAGGAAGGAGAATGGGTGACACCCATCCTAATAGTTTACAAGTTTTTCAAATGTTTCCAAAAAGGTTTACAAAAGTTTTTCGACAAAGATATGTAGATACTATATCTACAAGAGAAACTGTTTGAGAAAGGAACCTCTCTTGGAGCCCTCTTACTAGAACCGCCATATTGCATATACTCTTATTATTTCTATTCTCCTAAGGTGGTTGGCAAGTACATTCGAAGTACTCACTAGCATTGTCCCCGGCTATTAACTTGGTCAGATATTGAGAAGAAGGTGAAGTCGAAGACTATGCGAGCTAGGACGTTCTCCCAGTCAGTTGCCTGTAGGTTAAGGCATGGCTTGGGCTCTATGCTTGGTGATGTTTCGCTGATTATTATTGATGTAGTTACAATGGCATGTAAGGTATGACATGTATCTGCTTAAGTAATGGATGTTTACTTTGATACTTGTTGGTTATGTGCCACGACTAACTGATCATGGGATCGTGGTGTATGCATAACAGGGATTCTCGGTGGATTAATCCGGGTGCCCCACACTTATCCGGCAAGCGGATGTTATTCACAATAATGCCAAGACCTTCCATGACGCATACGCCACTACAACAAATTATTATTGTTATCGTAAGTCTTCGATCTTTACATTTCACTTTATAATATATCCCACTATAGCCCCTGAGCTCTTAGACAGAAAACCATAAGTTATTGGCAAGAGTGCTCCAAAAGGAACTAAGTGTTAGACTTGATAGTGTAGCCCTCGAATATCTAGATAAAATGAATAATTCTGACTAGATACTCAAAGAGAAGCATACATAGGTTAAAATCTGATATTGTTGCCCCCGAGCCTCTAGGTGAAACTAACAAGTTCCGTCTAGATGCTCTAGAGAAGCTAAGCATGTTTCTTGTGCATAAAGGGAATAACCGGAGAAAGGCCTCCAATGAAAGGTTTTCCAAGATGCAAAATGATATGGATATTGAAAAGGGTAAAACAACCTTTCTGAAGGAACAAATCAAAAATAACAAGTGTATGTTTTCTTCCAACAGCTCCCCGATCCATCATTTGTAGCTATTTCGTCTGAATACTCATAATGTTTTATTGTTCTGACTAGCAAATGTTGTTGCCAAGGCCAAGAGCATTGTTGAGGAATCTAAGCACATCCAAGAGCTAGATGATGAGAATAATATCTTGAAGAAAGATCTAGTTGATGCTGTTAAAACGCATGATGAGCCAATGACGGCTCTATAAGAATCTACAAACACCGATTGGAGCGCCTGAAGAAGGAAATTGAACAGCTCAAGGAACGGAACCAAGCTGCCGTATATTAGAATACTCAGGGCCTTGAAATGTTCAAGAAACTTTAGAAGGAGCATGACATCTTGGTGGAGACATGCCAACAAGCTGAAATCAACATCTTTGGTAACTTTCTTCCTTCTTTCTAAAATTCTATAAGTGGGATACTTTATATCATTGCAATACTCATGACCATTATCTCTTACAAAAACATAGCCCCCATTGGTTTAACCAACATGGGTGAAGGTGCTCCGGATTCAAAGGAATGCATGATTCTTGACGGCAAATTAATCAACATTACCATTACTCACGCCAAGGAGATAGCTCAACCCCTGGACATCACCATCAAGGCGGTGGACTCTATCACCAAGTACTCAGAAATCCTCCATCAATTCCCTGAGAAAATAAGGAGCTGGAAGGCATCCTCTATCCGGGTTGGCGCCAGGATGACCTTGTCCTTGGTGAAAGCACATTACAACGATGCCGACATCGACCCGGTGACATCTACCATGCTGGATATTGATGAAGAAGGCAACACGGTTGATAACACTGCTATCTAGCATTCCCTTGCCAGCTAAGACAATAAGGTTGCCAAGATGGTCGACCCAACTATCTTTGTGCCTGCCGAGGATATGGACGACGAGTCGGTGGAAATAGATTCTCCCCTCAGGTCTTCTAACCTTGATGATATCTCAAGGCATGTTTCTCCTGTTGCTAATGATGAAGTCAAAATCACCAGCAGCAGAGCCATAAACACTTGTTGTATTAAATGTGTCCCTGCCATTTTATATCTATGCGGAAAAATAATGTAGAAGTAAGGCAGAAAACATGGCTACAATCCTCCTACTACTTATCTATATCCATCATGTATATATTTTGAAGCAAGTGCTGGCTTATCCATTATTCTAGTTCTTATGCTTGACCTTTCATGAAACGGAAGACTCACGGCATAGAACCATGTCCTTAGGTGATGATGCTTAATAGCACCATCTAGAAACTAAGGACAAAATCACCGGCTTTGAGTGCCAAAATGTCACTACTCTGGAATCCACATAAAAACAACAGAAAATGTGTAGACCAGAAAACTTAAGCTAACGTCCGTAAGCAGAATTTTCCCAAGTGCAAATGCAAACTTGTGCATAAATGATGGAGGTAAAAGACTCAGGAAATATGAGTGAACCAAAAGCTTTATTTCATTGATCATATAAGGTACTTATTACATAATAGAAAATATGCTAAGTGTAAAAGGAATGTAGCTGTGCTTTGTTCCATGGATGATCAGTCTCCGGATAGTCATCATCGGGGTCATGTCGCTTACGCTTGCGATCTTTACCTGGCCTATCTTTCAACTCGCAAATATCGACGAGGAAATAGGAACCATTAGGTAGCGCTTTTCTTATGACGAATGGTCCTTCCCAAGGCAGGGATAGTTTGTGTGAATTTTGCTATTTGTGGCAAAGCGCAAGATCCTCCTCTTTAAACGAGTGATGTGTAACGTGGCGGCTATGGTAGTTGTGTAGCTTCTGCTAGTAGATGGTGGATCTTTGTCATGCCAAGACGTGTTCTTCCTTGAGTAGGTCCATAGATAAGCGTTCGGATTCTTTAGCATTATCTTCGCCGTAGGTGGCAACTCTCGGTGCGTCATGGAGGATGTCGGATGGTAGAACTGCTTCTGCTCTATAAACCATGAAGAAGGGGGTCAAGACGGTGGATCAGTTGGGCGTTGTACGTAAACTCCACAAAACAGATGGTAACTCTTTTGCCCAGGCCTCGGATGCTCTTTGTAGCGGTGCCTCTAAGCGTGGCTTGATTCCTTGCATAACTAGTCCATTGGACCTTGACCATTATATTGCGGGGCAGGTGACTTTCGGAGCTTCGTTCTGGGCAGAATCTACGCGAATCGGAATCGGAAAAACAATCTTCGTCGGTCGGGTCCTCTACGCCATCGACGTCCCTCTTGTCCTTATCAACAAGACTTGGATTCCGGCTAGGGAACCCGTGACCAGCTACACAATCATGTCTTTTGGTGAGATCGATGTTTACCTCGGTTTCGTTGAACCTGCCGAACCCACCCCAGCGGTGATGATAGAGGCAGAAGAAGCTTATGGATCCACTTTGTCCATGGAGGCGGCAGAGTTTCGGGTCTTAGAAAACTCTAATATTACCCAACCCGCACCTAAAGCGGAGATAGTGGAGAAGATTAGATCTGAAGAATATCCCCCAAAGGAGGTCGAATCTCAGGAAGATCAAAGCAGCAACAGCTCCATATCCGGCTATATTGATGCTAGAGCAGGAAAATCACTCCTGAGGCACACCGTGAAGATGATGATGAATAGTTCCATAGTCAACACGGATGCAATTCTCGAGACCATAAGGTGTTTCGAGGAAGCCAACAAAGAAATCGCAACTACCTCAGGAGGCACGCATCGCACTTCGTCGGATATGTTGGATCCGGATCCGGCTCTAACGATGCCGAAGATGACAACGACTCCGTGCTAGACACAGTCAGAACAAATGATGATATATCGGCTTCCCCTGAGTTTTCCATGACATCGGCGGAACTTCGAAAGTTTGAAGCAGAAATTGAAGAGGACATCAACTCCAAGGATGCGGAAGAAGGAGAAGCTATGGATTAAAGCCCCTACAATAGTATGAATGAAAGATCCATAGAAAACTCTCCGGAACCGCATGGTGATATGGATCTCAGAGTAATCCTAACATCCAGATGTCCGAGAGTATTGATAGAAGCTTGACTCCAGGAATCGGGCCCAAAGCCGTCTTTGCTACGGGGGCCAATAAGGCTAACAAGGCAAGAAGAAGAAGAAGAAGAAGAAGAAGAAGAAGAAAACACTAGCCAAGGATCCTCTGGGTGAGGAGGTGATCGCCGAGGAATACGAGGAGGACTCAAACAGCGCTCTGATCCCCTCAGACCCGAAAACATCTCCGGTGGACGGACACGTGGTAACCCCAGGTGCCTAGGAGTTCGTCGGAGAAGAACATACAATGACAATCCCAACCTCAACGAATCTCAACCCGAACGAGTTGGAGGAAATAGCCATTGCTCTAGAGGCATACCAACAGAGACTCCTAGACGAAGCAACCAATCTCGTCTAGGAGATGCAGCCCATCACAGTGGCAGGATAGCTTAACTCCCTGCAGCATTAGAAGACCCAGAACGGCCCTAAGTTTGCCAATAGAAATCTAGAGGTTCACAAAACCCTTTTCGAAGGAGACATAGCCATGGGAAAGCCTCCGATCGATAGCAAAGGAAACCGGGTGTATAACATGCCGGTAGAAATACTGCTGCAGCCCGAGAGATCCTGGCAAATAATCCAAGCCTAGACTAGGTCCGACTAAATGTGAAGCTACTCACCAAGGGCCTAGAGCAACAGAAGGTCGCCATGTCCGGCAGCCGAAAATTGGTCTCCGAATCTAACTAATGCCGCACAGACACTGGTCGACACCAAGATACAAGGCCCCGACGGGAACCGGATTGACGCTACCATTATTACCCTCGGTAAGACACTTATTCAATAATAGGCTCTTCAGGACAGTGACACAGACCCGCACAAAGCTGGAGCAACATCACCCTAGCCATAGAGCGAGACGCCATAGCAGCAATGGTTCAACAACAACCTCTTCCGTAGTATTCGGATAACCGTAGGGAAGAAGAAGCACGATTTCGGGAGTAGGACCATCAAAGAATGCCCCCTCCTCAACACATAAGCCATCTCGCTGAGCCTCGTCACAATGATGGTAACGATGGACGAAGGAACGACGAACATCGCGCCTTATCAAGGTGACATGGTGGTCATCACCATGAAGCCTCGGCTGGAGGAAGTAACCCACTGGCACCAGCCTCTCCACCAACCAACGCCCATAATGGCTCCCACGGAGGCCTAGGAGGGCACCGAGGCGGAGGCAATGGTGGAGGAAACAGAAATCCGACTCCACGGCACTGTAGCCACAACGAACATCCGAGAAGGCGCTCTCTATCACCAAGTGATGCTAGGCACTTCATCAACTCAAACATAGAGGCGCAGCACTATGAGTCGGATAATATATACGTGGGTCCAAAATTCTTATGGCCGTGCATACGACAAACGGATTTCCTGGAGGGATTTGCTATCTCAAGGCATATTCAAACCTATGACGATGTGGCTCAGCCAGACACCTGGCTCCATGATTTCTTCCAGGCCCATTGCATCACAAAAGGAGGAAACAGCTTGGTCGTGACCCGATGATACCTTCGATCCAGATTTACGGATGTAGTATAATAGCTTTTTCCCTAGAAGACCTAGGTTTAATTGAACCTTAGAAACCCATGCTAAAAGGAAATAAAAAGGACATGTCTACAAGACTTTGTTTGTTCGTTTTACCTCAGTTTACCAGATCAATATAGTTTATTTTTATAATGGGTTGAATCAATGGATGGAGATAGGCCAGGGTTGAAGATCCACCTGCAGCTGCACATCATATGGGATAAAAGATAATAATAAGCATAGTCATGTGTAATGGTTGAATAGGGATAATATCTTGTGGGCAACACATCCTAATATACTAGAGCCCCCATGATGCAGCAGGCATAGCAATAGTCTTTTAATCTAACCGAGTGCTCTAAGAAGCAACGGACTACAAATGATTATTAAGTGTAAAATATAGATCAAAGCATCAACTGGTGATGTTGTTGTGATCTCGAATGGGTCGCTAAACGAAGATCGTACTACCCTTTCTGTCACTGGGGTTCCTATGAGATTGCGCTAGCCAAGTATCTCGCCTCAAGCCTTTATGAATCTATGGAATCTTGGGTACTACGAGTCCACAGATCGAGCCAAGAGACAAAGAAACAAAAGATAAAAATCTCTATTGCAAACAAAGCACAATACTCCCATGAGTTAGATGCACATAATTGCTGCGAGGTTTCTCCCCAACCCGCAGCCCATGAGGACTACTCACCATAACAAATAGATCAAGGATAGAAAACATTGTGCAAAATACTTAGATTGAAATCAAATATTCTTACAATGGTCCCTGAATCACAAGGAGATCTAAAGAACAAAGCAATGTATATGGCTAATGGAGGGGATGGATGATGGAAGTGATGAACAGTGGCATGGACCTCCTTTGGTGGTGGTGTGATGTAATCTGAGAATGGCGGCTCTCTTTCCAGTGGCTGGAGCCTCAAAATATATAGGTATAGTTTAATATAAGTATTAATAACTATAAGTGTAGCAATCAATCCAATTCTACTAGTTAACTCTCAGCTTGCCAATGAACACTAGGATGTTTAAATAGCATAATTGAGTAAGAGAGTTTCATGTCCTAAGTAGCATAACAGTGAAGTGTCGTATTTACACCCACATCAATAAATCAAGTCTATCAAAAACACTTCTAATTCAATCATTTCCTTTCAAGAAAATTCATAAAGTAGTAATGAGACCATGCCAAGGACTTGTTATGTGGATCTTCATACATATCTCTTTTCTTTTTCTCCTTTGTCTCTTCCTCTTTCAAGATCATTGGCTGTTTGTTTTACAAGTACTTGCACAACCTTTGAGAATACCAATACTTTTGCCCATATATTGAGACGTATGAAACTCATGTCATCAACTCATAGCCGAAATCTAGGATAATATCATAGATCGTTCAAAATCTAGCGGAGTTGTTGGCATCCAAAGGCATGCATGAGAAACATAGAACTTTTTCTTTTTTTATACTAGTACCACGGTTTGATCCACAAGGTTAGCTTTGGCATGCATCACAATTACCACTAGACTTCATTTCAATCAAACAACTCCTTTCCTGAGTGTTGTCAAGACTATCAAAACATATATGGGGTTAAGTATCTTCAAGGGTATACTCTCAAGACAAACATTCATCAAACAAGTCGTAAATTTCAGACTTTTCTTATTGTACTTGTTTGGTAATATTATTTCAAAGGCAAGACTCGGTTAGCTAATAGAACTAGAGCAAAAGCTTCAACAACTAATCATCATACTAATAAAAATCTTTACTCTAACCGTTATTAAATTACTCCCACTATAACAAATTGACTGACTAGGATAAACAACTCAAACTTCAAAAGCGGGAACATAGGACATACCTCTCATAAGTGACTTCTGTCGTCGGATTGTTGACAAGTACGCCATGAGGGGGTCCTCGAGGCATGTGGAAGAGAGGGGTGTGAGACATACGGTATTCCGGGATGGTGAGCACACAAGTTTACCCAGGTTCGAATCCGTCGGCTTTGGACGGATCCTACTCCTGCTAGCAATCAAGTAATACGGCAGAGCCAGAATATGGGTTACAAGGGTTTTGCCTGTGCGAGTTGAGATTGTAGACTATTGTGAGGGTGCCCTAAAGGCTCTCCCTAGGATGGCTTATATAGATATCCGGCCTAGGATTTACAGGAGGGACCTATCCGGCTACGACTAAGAGTCGGTTATAGAGTACATCTTGAACTACAAGTAACACTAGGAGCCTATGTTGGTAAGTCTTCTAGGCCTTCCCGTAGCCGGACTGGACTCCGTCTCTTCTCCCTGACTGGGCCGCACGTGGAGCAATGCTCTAACCCGAAATGGGCCACCTTGGTCAGCGAGGTACAGTGAGGATACCCAGAAAGTATATCCCCAACAGCAGCCCCCGGAAGCCTCCAAGACCCAAAGTCAGATTCCATCATCGTCTAGCTTGATCTTCGGCTTGCAGAATCTTGAAGGGTTCCTGAAACTTCAAAAGAAAAGATACGATCCGGGTCTCAAAATGAGTCGGACCTATAAATACATTATTCAGGTTTCCAGCTTGAAATTCAAACTAAGCCAGAACTTGGTCTCTGACGTAATCTGACACCAGTCATGGTCAAGTCACGTCACTGACAGACATTCCCGTTAGCACGACCATTGGTGGGTCCGCTTTTTGTGGAACCGAGGCGTCGTTTTAATATGTGCACGAAGATCGAGGTGGTGTAATCATCGTGTGGGCGTTACCTAGCTCCTTCCACGATGTGTGGTGCATTTCACTGTTGCGTTTACACGAATCTTGGCGCAGCTGGAGGATATAAGTGGTTTAGATTCTTCTTCCCATCTACTTCACCAGCAGTTGTGTAGCTTCCTTCTCCCCAACGCTTCCCACGAACACAGAGCTCCTCTGCCTCCCCAGAATCCCCTAATGCCGCCCATCCCAGGTCACCGGCCCACGAGAAAATGGCTTCAGCATCATCTTCTGGCGCGGCAGCAGCGGCAGTGACGACCTCGGCAGCAGAGAAGGAGAGCAACCGCGGGGTCTAGATCCCGTGCGTCCTTGACGAAGCCAAGCTCCGCGTCATGGAGAATGAAGGGATCCTCCGTGCCAGCGACTGGTGGAGCGGCTACGGCCAAACCGTCCCCAGTCCTCGTGCCGACGAGCAGGTACACTTCGGTACCCACCTCGACAGAGGTTTGAGTTTCCCTCCCTTAGACTTCTTTTCTGAGGTTATAGATCATTACGGAGTTCAGCTCCATCATCTTCCCCTGAAATCTATCTTAGAGATGAGCGCATACGCTTCTTTGTGCGAGGGGTACGTCGGCATTAGGCCGAGTCTCACTCTTTTCCAATTTTATTTTCACGTCCAGAGAAATTCCATCACTGCCGGTAATCCATATATTACCAGTACTATTAGTTTTTTCGTTAGGAGAGAGCACGTATATCCTCGGATTAAGGCCAGTGAGTCGGTTAAACAATGGCCGTCCACTTTCTTTTATCACAAGGATATTCCCGCTGCCAGCAAAGCTACTGCTTTGCCTGCTTTTGTCGACGGTGTCACCACGACCCAAGAGTCCTAGGACACACATGCGTCGGCTCTCAGTGATGATCTGCATCTTACCAAGAGGCGGATCGAATATATGATGAAGCACAAGGGCCTTAAGGGGTCCGACTTAGTTCACTCCTAGGTGGCGCACCGGATGCAGCCTCTTCAGCACCATGGAGACCGCCTTATGCACTCCATTATGGCGTCCAAGAAAGTTTCCCTCTGAATCTGCTCCTAGCCCTACACGGATAAAGCGTACGAGTCTCAAATCAAGTGGCTGACAAGGGAGCAGATCGACAGGAAAATCCCGGAGTTGTCTTTGGACATGCATACAGCTGAAGATCCTATGGTACCGGTAGGTTTCCAACAGTAACTCCAATTATGTGTTCATCTTTTACATCATTGTCTTTTTCGTAATACTGAGATATTTCTTCTTTTTAGCTTGCTGACCTCCCCGAGTCGGAGCTTGCTCCTATCGAGGGATATCCCCCTGAGATTTCTCAGGATGATGGGGAACTGGTTCCACTGCCGGAGACCCTTACTCGGAAGCATAAGGCTCTGACTTTGGCCATTGTCACAAAGGAGGTGCCCATTGTGAAGAGGTAACTTTCCTCACAAGGTTTTTGTACTTTGTTCATAATTCTTTCCGAGATGTAATGCTCTTTATTCTATTACCTCCTCAGAGCTAAACAGCTCACCAAGGGCAAAGGGAAGGGAGTCTTATCGAAGCCCCTGCGCCAGTCAAAGCTAAATTTGACTTCTCTTGCCACAGCGTCTCCGACTCCTACCCCTCAGCCTTCTACAGCGCCGGAGATTACTCCATCTCCGACCATCGTAGAAGATCCGGCTCAGTCAGCAGAGCCAGCCATCCTTGGGTCGGAAACTGACATCACCATGGGTGACTCGTGTTTTGATAAGGGTGAACTCTCTTTGGGTAATGATCCCTCGGCAGAGGTCTTCGCTGAGAACCTCCTCAACAATCCAGGTCTTGCCAAACTTGGCATTACTCAGAAATCAGCGGAGGAAATCCAACGGCTCACCCGGCAATGCTTGGAGAGCCGGGATATTACTGCTGAGGAGGTGGCACAAGAAGCGGAGGATACCAAATACTCCGAACTCCTCGAGCAGATCTGTCTTCGCGATGAGGGACTGAGAGGTAGTGTGCTACCACCACCACCAGTGATCCCGCTCACCGTCGCCAAGAAGGTTACAATAGAAGTGAACATGAGCTTGAGCAAGCTCACTCATGAACAACATGTAAGTCAGACTTCCAAACTCACCTTTTCCTTTATGCTATTTTATACCATATCCTATAGCCCCCAAGCATGAAGTTGGATAGATAATACGAATTTGTGCTCTCATAGGATGAACTAGTGTAGCCCCCAAGGCTCGTGCTGATATTAGTTAAAATATTATCCCGAGTCTTTAGTAGAAATCTGACTCTGGGTATTCTGACTTACAGAAAGTTAATTCATATAACCAGGAATTATTGAAGAATATCTACAACAAGCGGAAAGATATTAGAGCTCTCTGGCTTGAAAATGCTCAACTAAAAGTATCAAGGGATGAGGCTGAAGGTAAACATTCCAGTGCTCAAACCTTGCCCTTTATTTCTTAGTCGAATTTTTATTCAACTATTGCTCTTTTTCCTACAACACTGGTAAAGCAATCCTGTGCTATGATTGAAGAAGCTAAAAATCTTAAGACCCTAAAGGTGGAGAACTCTGACTTATGTCAGGAGCTGGACAAGCTGAAGGCGGATCATGAACGGAGCATTGCTCAGATTCTTGAATCCTCCTCCATGGCCACCGATGAACACGATCGAAAGAGGCACTCCGGGCTGAACTCCAGAGCCTACGGGAGGAGAAGACCAAAGTTCATGATGTCATCTTTGGTATGTTTCTCTCTTTCTGACTTTTCTACACTTTCCAACTCTTTGGAGCTCGGATTTATTTTATTAACCGTTTAAATTATATGCACAGGTCCTCTGAACTTACTAGACTCAGCATCCACCGAATCTTGCATTAGCCGGCTTACACAAGTCGGCAATTTGCTTCATGACTTCCGCCAATCTTTGGAGGATATTGGTGAAGCCCTTAAGGTTCCAAACATGCCTATAATGTCTGACTTTGAGGTGCGAGACAAGGCTAAGGAGATGCCGCAGCTTGTCCAGGACTAGAACATGTCCTACGCGCGGACCGTAGCGCAGAACGCTCTCACCATGGTTATGAGCCACCATGGAAGCATGGAAATCTGGCAAGTAACCAGATGGTATTCTACTATGGATGAAGACGGCCAGGAGCAGGACATCAAAGCAATCATGGACTCCTGTGCCGGATATGGGTGCCGCGTAGCCGACTTAACTAGCTACGACACTCCTTTCTTCACTCGTGTGGACACGCCGCCTCAGCCCGCCGAAGAAACTGATGAAGTTTCCGACGACAAACAAACCATATTGGATTTGAACGTCTCGGAAAGATATCAAGGCAAGGCTGATGTATCCAGTGAGCCGGCAGCTCCTACCTCTCCCCTTGCATCATAGAGCATCAGAACAAACAATGTGTTATTCTGAAAACAATTCAGGTTGTAAATAAGTAGTATAATACTTTTGATAGTGCTAAGATTTGTTATCTCTATTTAGCACTTTTGAATTTCATTTTATGTGCCTGAAATGTTTACATAAGGACTTATATTTTTTGTCTATACTTATCGTTTATCTGGCTTTCCGCCTCATCCGTTTCGTGAGCCGGCCAACCTTTAGCACGGAAACTTTGCCGAGCAAAAGAGATCAATTGCTAAACCAGTTTAAACTCGGAAACAAAGCTGGCCTCCGGTACCAACAATTCACTACTCGAAAAATACCCGCATCTAGCAATCAGACAAATAACCAAAGTATAGACTATAAAATTTTGAATTATACCCGAAGGTAGCATTTTTAGAATCGAAAGTCTAAACCAGAACAAACATGAGCATAAAGTACTTTCAAGTATTCTGGGACTTTTCGACTGTGACATGATCATTCAGAAATAAGATGGTAATACAAATCTTCTCAGAAAAAATGAGGCCCCAATACTTTATTTCTCATTGAACATGTACACATATATGATTACGCAGCGACTCTAGGAGAAGTATGAATCAAATCACTAGGAAGAACTGCTTTTGCGCCATAGACAAAGAAGAAAGGTGTGTATCCGGTTGACTTGTTTGGAGTTGTTCGCAAGCTCCATATTACAGAAGGTAATTCCTCTGCCCAAGCCCCCGCAGCACATCGTAGTGGTTCTTTGAGTCTTGGTTTTAGGCCTTGTAGGATTAAACCATTTTCTCTTTCGACTTGTCCATTAGCCTGTGGATGTGCGACTGATGCTATGTCCAGCCGGATATTTTGTCCATCACAGAATTCGGCAAGCTCTCCCATAGAAAAGTTACTCCCGTTGTCTGTGATAATGCTATGCGGATAACCGTATCGGATTATGACATCCTCGACAGATTATCTGGCTGTTGCTCCATCACAATTGGTCCCGGTTTTAGCCTCAATCCATTTTGTGAATTTATCCACCATCACTAAGAGATGAGTAAATCCACTTGGAGCCCGTTTAAACTGTCCTACCATGTCAAGCCCCCAGACCGAGAAAGGCCATGTTATAGGTATTGTTCACAATGGATCAGCCGGAACGTGAGCTTGTTGGCGTACTTTTGGTAGCCTTTGCACGTCTTGACCAACCGTTCGGCATCTGCCTTGGCGGTAAGCCAGAAAAAACCGTGTCGAAAAGCTTTTGCCACTAGATATTTGGCCGCAGCATGGTGAGCACACTCGCCTTCGTGGATTTTCTGTAAGATTTCAACTCCTTCTTCCGAAGATACACAACGCTGAAAGACCCCAGACACACTTCGCTTATAGAGCTCACCACTAGTTATAGTATATGATTTTGCTCGTCGGATGATCTGCCGGCTCAGAACCTTATCTTCAGGTATTTTTCCATCTACCAAGTAGTCAAGGTAGGGTTGAGTCTAGCTAGGAATTACAGCCAGAACTGCTACTAAAGGTGAGTCAGATTTGGTCGGATATTCCTCATCTACTCCGTTTATAGAGGGAACTTTGAGGTGCTCCAAAAAATCGCCATCCAGGACCTTTTTCCGTGCAGAGCCTATTCGAGATAATGCATTTGCTTCCTCATTTTCTGCTCGAGGGATGTGTTGAACCTCAAACCCTTCGAACGATTTAGATAGTTCATCCACGACAGCTCTGTATGTTGCCATGTGCTTATTTGCATTACATATATCCAACACTTGTTGGGCAACAAGATCCGAATCTCCATAACACATCAAATGTCGGATGCCAATATCCTTAGCAATCCGGATTCCATGCAACAATGCTTCATACTCGGCAATGTTATTTGTCGCTGTGAAGTGTATCTGCAACACATACAAAAGTTTATCTCCTTGGGGTGATTTGAGCACCACGCCAGCCCCCGAGCTCCCGAGTGCCTTAGACCCATCAAAATGCAAGGTCTAGTATTCAGACTCTGGGAGGGTCATATTCTCTATTGTCTCTATCCAATCAGCGACAAAGTCAGCGAGGATTTGGGATTTGATTGTAGTACGAGGTTTATACTCAATGTCGAAAGCTGAAAGCTCTATGCCCCATTTTGCGATGCGTCCTGTACCATCGTTGTTGTTGATTATATCTCTCATGGGAGCTGTGCTCACCATGGTAATTGGGTGTTCTTGAAAATAATGCCGTAACTTACGAGATGCGAAAAACACACCATGAGCCAGCTTTCGATAATGCGGATACCACTGCTTTGATTCAGTTAGGACTTCGCCGAGGTAGTAAGTCGGATGCTGCACCAGGTGTTCCTGATTTTCCTCTAGTCTCTCCACCACCATGACGACACTGGCGACTCTGTTTGTCGCGGCGAGATATAGAAACATCGGTTCTCGTGGTTCCGGTGCTGCAAGGATAGGAGTAGACGAGAGTACTCCTTTCAGGTCTTGTAGTGCAGCTTCAGTGTCGTCAGTCCAAATGAATTTTTTGGTCTTTTTCAAGAGCTTGTAGAGTGGTGCGGCTCTTTCACCGAGCCGGCTTACAAATCGACTGACTGCAGCAATGCAACCAGTTAGTCTTTGAACGTCCTTCAGGTGAGTCGGCCTAGAAATATTGAGTATAGCCTTGATCTTGTCTCGGTTCACCTCTATGCCTCTTTGAGACATGATAAAACCTAACAATTTTCCGGCTGGTATTCCAAAGAAACACTTCTTCGAGTTAAGCATTATGTTGTATTTTCGTAGATTGGCGAACGTTTCCTCCAAGTCGGAAATCAAGGTTTCCTTCTTTTTGGACATCCCTGCAATGTCGTCCACATATGCATGTACATTGCGTCCGATTTGGTCACGGAGGCAACACTGCATAGTGCGCTGATATGTAGCTCCTGTGTGTTTTAGCCCAAAGGGCATCGTAACGAAACAGAAGGTTCCAAAAGGGGTTATGAATGAAGTTTTGACTTTGTCTGATTCCTTCATCCGAATTTGGTGCTAACCGGAATATGCGTCGAGAAAACATAGGAGTTCCGAGCCTGCTGTAGAATTCATAACTTGATCAATCCTAGACAGAGCGAATGGATCTTTGGGACAAGCCTTGTTCAAGGCAGTATAATCAACACACATCCTTAATTTAGTGGTGTCCTTTTTAGGGACCATTATAGGGTTGGCCGACCAATCAGTATGGATGACCTCTTCTATGAATCCGGCTAACTCGAGCCGTGCTAGTTCCTTAGCTATTGCCTTACGCTTTTCATCGCCAAAACATCATAGGGACTGTTTGATGGGTTTAGCATTCGGGTGTACATTTAGAGAGTGCTCGGCAAGTTCCCTAGGTACTCCGATCATGTCAGATGGCTGCCATGCGAAGATATCTTGATTTGCTTGAAAGAACTTGACGAGCGCGCTTTCCTATGTGCTATCTAGGCCTACACCTATTTGGGTCACCTTGGAGGGGTCATCATCCTTCAACGGCATCTTCTTCATCTCTTCCGATGCCTTGAACTCTGGATTCAGCTTTGTCGCCTCCTTCTTCGTCGCGGGCATCTCGGACGGATCGATGGTCTTCTTGATCTCCTGGTACTCTTGGGCATGCAGCACGACTTCCACAAAGGCAGCATTTCCGTCCTTGCACTCTCGCGCTTTCTTCAGGTCTCCCCGATGGTGATCATGCCGTTGGGACCTAAAATTTTCATCATATTGTAAATGTAACACGAGCGAGCCATGAAAGCCCAATAAGCCGGACGTCCGAATATAGTGTGGTATGCGCTCTTGAACAAGACCACTTCAAAGGAATGTGCCCCCGTCTGAAAGTACTTTTGAGTCCCAAAGGTAACATCCAAAGTGATTTCTCCTAGGGAATTTGCATGTCTTCCTGGGACAACTCCGTGAAAGATCACTGAGCTGTGATTCAATTGTGTCTCCGAGATCCGCATCTAGCATAGAGTTTTGACATACAGAATATTGATGTTGCTGCCACCGTCCATGAGAGTCTTGGAGAAACCATAGCCATCAATAAGTGGGTTGACAACTAAGGCGTATTTTCCTTGCTTATGCAACTTAGGCAGATGATCAGCACGGTCAAAGGTGATTGCCACTTCTGACCAGTCCAAGTATTGTGGGACAGCCGTAACAGTTGTGTTGAGTTCATGCATAACTGCTTTCTTGACCTTAGCTGGTTGAGATCCGAGGAAGGTGACGTAAGTGTCTTTCTTTGTTGGGAAGTTTTTCTTTCCCTCTAGCTTGGGATTTGAAGGGTCAGCTTCTTCCATGTTGGAATCTTCCTTGGTCTCTTTATCTTTTTCAGGATTCTTGTTTCCCTTCTTCCGCTTAACCCTGTAGCTAGCGGTATCGTCTTTCTTGATGTCGTCATTAAAACGACACTCGGCGTTCGTGTGAGATGAGCCCTCACTGGCATCTAGGTGATGCACACATGGGTTATTGGCAATGTCGGCCCAGGAGTAGGTTTTGCCAGGTTGCTGGTCTCCTCTATCCTGGACTCTTGACGTCCCATGACCGCGTCCGTGGCCACCGCCGCACCCTCCTCATCCTCCAGACCCGAAAGTAGCAGTGATGACTGTCGTTTCTGCGTTGGGTTTTTCTTCTGAGGTGTTCTTGTGCTTCTGAGTTTGCTGCTTTGGTTGTTTTGCCGACTGTGGCACAACTAGGGCGTTCAGTAATCCCTCTGCGTCATCGTCAGCATCTGCATACTTGCTTGTTGTTTCTATCATCTCTCCCAGATCAGTGACCTTGTCACACTTCAAGCGATGACGTAGTAAACCAATTGGGAGTCCTGCAATGAAGGCTTCAATCGCAGTTTGGTCATTTACTCCTTCACATGAGTTCTTGGTGTCGATCCATCGTCCGAGGTAATCTTGGCAAGTTTCTCCGACTTTTTGGGTGCGACGTTGTAGGTCTCCTACCGTATAGGGCCTCCGATATGTGCCTTCGAAATTCCAAAAGAATGCGCTTTGCATGTCATACCAGTTGTGGATGGTGTTTTCCGGAAGTTCATTGAGCCATGATCGCGCCGTCTTCCGCAACGTAAGTGGGATATATCGGGTTGCGACCAAGCTGTTTTCGTCTTTGGCGATGCAGCAAGCTTGGAAAAAATCCCGAAGCCAAGTATTTGGCCTAGCCACACGGGTCGTAGGGTTGGATGTGTCTTGAGATAGCAAATCCTTCCGGAAGTTTGTTTGTCCGATACGTGGTCCGAAGCACTTTGGACCTACGTAGATATTGTCTGACTCATAGAGTCACGCCTCTATGTTAGAGTTGATCCGGTGTCTCGCATAACTTGGTGATAGGGAACGCCGTCTTGGTTGTTTGCTATGGCTGCGGTGCCTCGGAGTCGGACTACAGCTTCTTCCACCACCACCTCCACCACGACTCCCTCCTTGGCCTCCTTGGGAA
Organism: Avena eriantha; assembly: GCA_910589775.1. Taxonomy (NCBI): domain Eukaryota; kingdom Viridiplantae; phylum Streptophyta; class Magnoliopsida; order Poales; family Poaceae; genus Avena; species Avena eriantha. The sequence goes on from OU342745.1 coordinate 196,622,755, forward strand.
CCGTTGTGGTGGCTACTTGGTGGAGAAGGTGAATTTTTTCCAGCTGATCGCCGGTCTCCGTCCAGAGCGTCATTATTTCGGTTCCGGGGAGGGTCTTCATTGCAACGAGCCCCCTGCCAGCTTGACTCGGCATGGTGTCCGTCGTTCCTTCGTCCATTACTCCCACCGCGGTGGGGCTCAGCCGGACGGCTTGTATGTCTAGGAGGTGGCATCCTTTGACGGTCCTCCTCCCGATGTTTCTCTTTGTCTTCTTCCATGCGATCGTTTGTATGTCTAGGATACAGTGCAGCAATTGCCTCTTGCTCTGTGGCTGGGGCAACGTTGCACCAGTCACATGCAGTTCTGCGATGTTGCCCTAGATATCCGGTTCTTGAGTAGTTGTCTTCCCGACGGTCAGAATGGTGATGTTGTTACGGAATCCGTTGATGTCTTATGTCATTCTAGGCCGGATCCGTGCGACATTGGTCGGATTGGGAGACCAATTTTCTGCTTCTGGCCTGGATTATTTGCTAGGATTTCTCGAGCTGCGACAGTGTTTTGCACCGGTGTTAGGTACACCAGATCACCTTTGATGTCGAGCCGAGGCATCCCTGGGTCCCCTTCAAAGAGAACCTTATGGACTCCTAGAAACTGGTTATCATGCATGTGTCGTTTCCGGGTCTTCTGATGCTGCAGAGAGATATACTTCTCCGCAGTGGCTATGCACTTCTTCTCTTCCTCGATGTTTTTGGCTTCATCCAGGAGAACTTGGCGACGCGCTTCTAGGGCTTGGGCCCTTTCTTCTAGTTCTTCAGCGGTAATTTCTGCAGCTGTGGGTATAGGTGTAGTTAGCGCAGCATCGATGAGTTTACGTGCACCTACAGTGATCATGTGTCCATCCACCGAGGCTTCTTTTGGCTCGTTCGGGATTAGGGCACCGTCCGAGTCTTCTTCATAATCCTCGACAACTACGTCCTCCGCTGGAGGGTATTTTGTCGGGGTCTTGTTCTTCTTGTTCTTATTCTTTGCCTTCTTGGCAGCGCCGGTAGCAAAGACGGCTTTGTGTCCATTTCCCGGAGTTAAGCTCTGGTCGGTACTTTCGGACATCTGGACGTCGAGATTGTCTCCGAGATCCATACCATCCTATGCTTTAGGAGAGTTTTCTCTGGATCCTTCGTCCATGGCTTCTCCTTCTTCTGCAGCTGTGGAGTTAAACTCCTCTTTGTATTCCGTGGAGAATTTCCGGAAATCTGCCGACGTCATGGAGTCATCTGAAGATGCCAGTAAGTCGAATTTTGTTCCGATTGCCTCCTGCACCGAGTCTTCGTTGTCCCCAGCATCGGCAGAGCCGGATCCGGATCCAACATACCCGATGAAGTGCGATGCGTGCCTCCTGAGATAGTTGTAGCTTTCTTGGTCGGCTTCTTTGAAACGCCTAATGATCTCGAGAATTTCATCCATGCTTGTGTCTTTCATCATCATGCGCCTCAACGTGTATATCAGGAAGGGTTTATCATTTTCGGCATTATCAGAGCCGGAATCAGGGTTGCTTTCTTGCTCCTCCTGGATTTCAACCTCCACAGGTGGATCGATCTAGGATTCGGCCTCGCTAGGGAGATCCACTCTAGATTCGACTTGCACTGCAAGATCTGCCTCAGGTTCAGCTTTCTCCACTATCTCCGCAACAGGTGCAGGCTGGGTGGGATTAGGGTTTTCTACGGTCCGGAACTCTGCCGCCTCCGCGAATAAAGTGGACCCACAGATTTCTTCTGCCTCTATCATCACCGCTGGTGTGGGTGGGGCAGGTTCAACGAAACCAATGTACACATGGATCTCACCAAAGGACATGATGGTGTAAGCAATCACGACCTCCCTAGCCAGAATCCAGGTCTTGTCGAGAATGATGAGAGGGACGTCCCTGGCGTAGAGGACGCGACTGACGGCGATGGTCTCGCCGATTCTGATTCTTGCAGATTCCGCTCGGAACACAGATCCGAAGCTCACTTGCCCCACGGAAGGCGCCAACTGTCGTCGGATTGATGAATATGCCATGAGGGGGTCCTCGAGGTGTGTAGAAGAGAGGGGTGTGAGACGTACGGTATTCCAGGACGGTGAGAACACAAGTTTACCCAGGTTCGAATCCACTGGCTACGGATCCTACTCCTGCTAGCAATCCAGTAATACGGCAGAGCTAGAATATGGGTTACAAGGGTTTCTCCTGTGCAAGTTGAGATTGTAGACTATTGTGAGGGTGCCCTAAAGGATCTCCCTAGGATGGCTTATATAGATATCCGGCCTAGGGTTTATAGGAGAGACCTATCCGGCTACGACTAAGAGTCAGTTATAGAGTACATCTTGAACTGCAAGTAACACTATGGGCCTATGTTGGTAAGTCTTCTAGGCCTTCTCATAGCCGGACTGGACTCTGTCTCTTCTCTCTGACTGGGCTGCCCGTGGAGCAATGCTCTAACCCGAAGTGGGCCATCCTGGTCAGTGAGGTACAGTGAGGATACCCAGAAAGTATATCCCCAACAACTTTATGATCCTCTTCCTTATAGGGATGTGTTCTTTCAAAACTCAAACATTATTACTCACATAATAATATTAAAGGGAAGAGGCAAAGTGGTGGATCCACACTTACGAAAAAAGGAAAAAATAAAAAAATCTTTTTGTATTTTTGAGGATATGGATTAAAGAATAGAAAATAACTTGCGACCAAGCAAGGGACTAAGAAAACAAAAACAAAAAAAAAGCAAAAATAAACTAAAAAGAAAGCAAACTAAAAAGCAAAGGGAAAAAGCAAAGTGTTGGAACAAACCAACACGAGTGTTTCAAAGCTCCCAAGGAGGAACCTCATGATTACACAAATAAATTTGTCAGGGGAACACATCCCCAAGCTCATGCTTTTGCGAGAAATTTTTTGCTCATTGTGGTGGCGGTTGATAGTCTTCCATGTTCCATTGGCTGCTCCAATCATGGAACTGGGTGGCGAGGTTTGCAGAAGCATGTCTAAGGTTGATGGAGAGGTTCTTCATGTTTTGAATATTTCCTTCAAGCGCATAGATATTTTCATAGGTGGTGTAGTAGTTTGGGTGTCACACATCTTGTTCGGGTCCCTCTTGTTCTACTTCTTCATCTTCTCCTCCTCCTCCCATGGGTATTTCTTGATGGGGTAGATTTGCCTCATCCTGCATGTCAAAACCCAAACGTCCATCCTTGATAGAGAATAGACCATTAGGTAAAGGAGTCGGGATCAAGTGATCCGCTTCAGGTATATCAAGGAAATATCTACCATTAGTTCTAGAAACCATACCACATGCTCTTAGAGTAGAAAGACCGAGACGGTGACTTCCTGTCAACGGTTGGATGTTACCTAGGTTGATGTGAAGTGCACATGCAAGAACGGTTACAACTCCTCCTCCGCATATGGGTCCTCGAGATTGAAGAGTCTGATGCTTAAGGTACAAGAAGAGCGCCCAAATTTGGCATTAAGTTACAATTAATAGTAGCAACCTTTGCGAGGATCATCATGTCCTCCTCATTAACTCTAGTAAACTCACCATGTTCCTTCAAGGTGTTAGCAATAACATAGAAGAAATAGCGAATATCATGATGATCAATGTGGTTCCCCTTGGGTGTGTTTCCACAAATTCTCATTAAATTAAAGTACTGCCAAGGTGCAGGATTTAAAAAAAGTAGTGGAGCGTATGTCGGTGGCATTGTTGGCAAACCCAAAATATTGAGTTCAATGGTCGAGTGTTAAGGAGTACACAGGGTTCATAAGACGGAAGTTGATGCGATCAACTCCAGGCCTTTGATCCTCGGAGCAATAGTGAGGCTCCACCGTATGCGTCAAGGTGCTGAGGAACTCAAGTGTCAAGCGGCGGTACATGGCGACATCCTGAAAGACAAAGTCATACAAACCAACATTGTTGCAAAGCAAATGAAAATGAGCACGAATGCCAAGTTGGTTCAGGATATAGGGACACGCCCACATGGTGGACTTGATTTCTCGGAGCTTGAGACGGTTGAAATGGTTCAGTTGAAACACCTTGGTGAACTCAATACCAAGTCTCTCGGGGGTCAACGTATCAACTGGTGGTGCGGAAGGTTCCGCAACCATCACACGTGTACAACTACTCGTGTTCATCTAAAACAAAATAAAATAAAATAAATAAAGATTGCTAATAAAAGATTTTAATTCAATAGAAACATAGCATAAATGATCCTCTACACTAGTTACAAAAGAAACTCCTCTAAAACAATACTAAGCATGCTCAATATCAATATTAGATCAAGAACAAGACCTAAGTCTAGAGTGACAATGATGAAAGATTGAGTCAACCTTTGGCAAAAATAAGTTGAAGATTGGAGGAGAATCATACCTTAGATCGACTGAGTGCAAGGAATCGAAGAAAGATTGAGTAAATTTGAATATCCAATGGAGGTGGTTTGGAGTTTGGAGGAAGAAGAAAGAGAAAGATTTGTTTTATGGATTTTTAGGTTACCTCCTCATAGTGTTTATGGTGGCCGCGTACGTGGTACGGGCGGGTGGTATGGCCAAAGCCTGCCTATACCGGGTGACTCCCTTCTGGCGATGCACTTGGTACGGGCGCGCGGTACGATCACGCGCACCCGTACTGCTTGTCATTATTCGTTCGGTACCTTTGCTTGAAATTTGATGGTTTGCTCGAGGGTACGATACGAGCGTGCGGTACAGGCGCGTCCGACCGTACTAGTGGGCGTTACAAGCACTGTTTCCAGCGGCAAAAATCAGAATTTATATCTTCCCATGCTTCGATGTGGTACGGCCGCATGGTATGGGCCCTTTTGTCTGTACCGCTGGTCGTTAAATGGCTTGTGAGCTACAAAACTCAAAGAACTTGATTAGTAGCTCTCTGCGTCTTTGAACATCTTACCAAAGGACAAAATAACAACAAATATACTACATAAAAATCACAAATACTTCTTAGGCCACGTGTTAGTAAAATAAGAGATTGAGGATTACCTTATTTCTTCTCCTCTCTCCAAAGGTCTTCTTGAACACTCTTTATTAGAAACAAACAAAATGAATTAAAAAAGAAAACAAACAAAACTAACAAGACTAACACAAAAGTAAAAAACCTTATTTCACATGGGTTGCCTCCCATGAAGCGCTTGTAGTTAAGGTCAATTAGCTTGACCCCGATGGAATGCCCAATCGAAAGTAATAAGCTTTTAAAGTAATTATACCATCATAATCATTAGGCTTGGCCTTTTTCTTCCTAGGGAAGTGGACTATAAAAGCATCTCTAGATGGTAGCCCTATTCTCATATTCCCTCGTGTAAATTAATTAAAGCTTTGATAGTTCTTAGGAATGGCCTACCTAAAATTATAGGTGTTATGGGATCTTTAGGCATGTCCTCAATAACAAGATCAATAAGACCGGGACTACCTTTAATTTCAACAACTATATTTTCTTTTATCCCAACAGATTGTTTATAGGTTGAATCTGCTAGATGGATTCTCAATTCAGTAGTTACAAACGGCCCCAAGATTAATTTATCAAATAGGCTTTTTGGAAATTGTTGAGACGCTTGCACCAAGATCACAAAGTGCGGATATCTGATTAACTCCTACCTTAACTTTAATAGTGGGCTTAGCTTAGCAGGAAGCTTATCAGATAGTCTCTTATACTCCATCTCTAAATCTTGAACTTTAGATGCGACTTGTTGTATAAATTGTTGGAACATAGCATCATTACCTTGTTCTATACCGGGATTCTTCATGGTGATCATCTTTAGTAGATATTCCATGGTATATTCTAGTGTTGGCACATTCCTATAATCCAGCTCTTTAGTCTTTTCTTCATTGGTTACCACCCTCATCATCTTGAGGTCTTCTACCAGATTTGGCTCGGGCTTTCCAGCAAACTTAGCTAGTATGATAGCTTGGCTCTCACCTACCTGGCCCAACTGAGACTCCACGGTCTTTGTCCTTTCCTGTAGAGCCTGCACATGATTTCTAATTACAACGGCTTGGTTAGATAGATTTCCAATACTACTTTCATGGTTCTCCGTGATTTCAATAAGCATCTTATTTTGCTCGGTTTGAGCTTGTATAAAAGTTTTAATAGTTTTCTCAAACGAGAGATTGTCATGATTTGCTCCATTATTATTATCATAATTGTTGTAAGGAGCTCCTGCATGATTAGAATAATGTTTTTTGACATTATAAGTATAATTGTGATTTTTCCATGTAGGATTGAAAGGAGTATGAGCTATAAAATTGACATCATTAATATCGGTAGCAATAGCATTAACATGGGTATCTTCTTTACCCTTTACTATATTAAGTAGCTCGTCTACCTTAGATGTAAGCTCTTCATTATCTACCTTGGTAATTGAACTTACTCTCTTTGAAGTTATTTCCACATGCCATTGGGCATGATTATTTTGCATCTCATCAAGTAATTTCTTTGCATCAATCACTTGCTTTCCCATGATCGTTCCTCCTACTGCAGTATCTAGCATAGACTTAGACATTGGGTTAAGCCTATTACAAAACAAATGTAATATAGGCCATTGTTCCATCCCATGACTAGGACAGTTCATTACGGCTTCTTTCATCCTTTCCCACACAAGCGCTAGTGGCTCACGGTTTTCTTGTCTAAAGCTTGTAATGTTGGATCTTAGGTTCATAGTTTTAGTTGTGGGGGGAATTTAGTCATAAACAAATTAGTACATTCCTCCCAAGGTTTAATAGCACACTTTGGTAGAGCTAGCAACCAATGCTTAGCCTTTCCTTTAAGAGAGAAAGGAAACAATCTTAATTTAATAGCATTTGGATCTATATCCTTAATACGCATCATGTCGCAAATTTTAGTAAAGGTGTTTGTTGGGGATATGCTAAATAGGTATATACCATTCCATGTCTCTAATCCGGCTAACCCGGGTGGCCCACAGTTGGTAGCACGGCCCATGGCCTACTGGGCAGCCCAGTTAGATGGATCTAGAAGGGAGGCCCATGCTGGATAGAGGAAGGCTACGTCACAATGACCGACCTACGCGGAGCCTTGGAGTACAAGACACAACGACTAGTTAGTAATAGTGTAGGACTCTATAACCTATTCGGCAAGGTCATTTCCCTGTAACCCTAGGTTCTGGTGCCTTTATAAGATGGACCTATGGGAGGCTTTAGGGCAACACAACATACAACGTACAACACCTCGCACAGCGAACCAATCCTTGTAACTCGGCATATTGCCATTATAGTGATTTATACCTCGAGTAGAGTTCTACCACCGTCGTAGGACTTGAACCTGTGTAAGTTGTGTTACCTCGTACCCGTCAACTCACCGCCTTCCACCACCTCTCGAAACACGCTCTGTGAGGACCCCTCTATGGCGTACTTGTCAGCAATACCACGACAGTTGGCGCCCACCATGGGGCAAGAGGCGCTTCGATTTCTACATCTGGCGAGGTCCATTCTCTTTGCGGGAATCGATGACACCGTAGCCATCGGGCGTGTTATCTTCGCCAGCAACATTCCGATTGTCCCTTCGGACAAGTTCTGGATCCCGACGAAGACGAAACCCACCCACTCCTTCATTGTCCCTGTCGGGGTCATTGACATCTTCATCGGCAAAACCGACTCGAGTCCTAGCTCCCAGGAAGTCGGAAACTCGTCAAGGCACGCATAGACCACCTCCAGGCATGATATGTTCGCGGTAGGATCTGGACTAGATCTCTCTTTAGAGTTTGCCAGCTCAGATCGGAAAAATTCAAGGCCCACCCAAACCGCCCATGTGCAGGATATAACGGTGGAAGGGCCCCACAGATCCGCTTGGCTTCCCCCAGCGTTCGAGAAATGGAGGCCACACTTTGTCAGCATCGTCACTATCTTCGATCTGGCCAGATGTGTTCAGAGGGACGGAGAATCCCTCGTGAATAGCTCGCTAGATGGTTAAGGGTGAGGGAAACCCTAGATGGTGACCACACTAATGAACTGGTTTACCACTTTGTGGAAGGGCTCATGCCTGGAACACTCCTCTGGCATTCGCTTAGGAGTCGACATGCTGTCGGCTTGCTTACCCTCAATGAGATGATCGCAACTGTTAACAATTTCACTGACGCCACCGAGGAAGCTGAGTTCGGCATCACTGTTGTAACCAGAGGAGGCAACAACAACAATGGCCCTGCCCGGTCCCCGTCTAGCTTGATGTACTTTACGCCGACATCAACATGGATGGCGGCGGCTCTGAAACTAACTTAGAGGAATACGATGCTGCTATGAGGGAGATCGAGAAGGAGATCAAGAGGGAGGAGCATGCCGATAAGGCTGTCACTTCCCGCCAGGTACTAGTGGCCATCGGGAACGTGATAGAAGCAGACCAGCAGAACCAGGTGGCCAGAAAATCTCCGCCAGTAGCGGTGCAATGAGGAGCTGTGGCAGCCCAGGCCAAGAAGGTCGTCGATCCTCCTAGTCAGGCTAAGGCTATGCCGCCTTCGGCTATTCCCCCACGGCAGCCACAGGAACTCACTACCAGACCCAGTGCTACGAACACAACAAACCTACCGCCACCGCGGTCCTCGTTAGTAGCTGGCAACCCCTTGTTCACTCCAACCGACAAGGTGATGTACGGTCCACTCCTCATCGAGCCAATAACCGTCTCCCATATCCAGCGTCATAGAGCTTGACGACAAGGGCGCATAGATCCTCACAGAGGCCAAATGCATTGCGGAACAGGGCGCCGAGCTGGACAGGGATTTGGCCAAGGCACAACAATCGATCAAGGTGGCAAGAGCAATGGATTCCGAATACAAGCAACTGCAGCTAAAGAACAAGGCAAAGAAGGCTCCAGCTCACATCGTCGGAGTCCAGGCATTCGATGCAAATTGGGGTGGGCTCTGTCCAATTCGGCAAAAGCTACCCCTTACATTGATTCAGCCGGGAAGCAAGTCATGCCAACCCCTGCCCTCAATATGGTTGTCGCCAAGATACTACTCGAACAGGACAGGTCATCAGTGGCAGTTGATCAGTTTTATGACCTTGTCGCCAAGGCTTGCTCGCAGCAGGAGAAGGCAACCTCGTAGAGGCTGGAATCCAATCCAGATCTTTGCCAGTCAAGCATGAACAACCACCAAAGACCAAGATCTAACCGTGATGAAGCATCCCACACGGGCTCCACGGAACGAAGGCGGAGGGATTCATGCAACATGATTGATTCTATCCTAGTATCTATCGTCGGATTGATAACAAGTACGCCATGAGGGGGTCCTCGAGGCGTGCGGAAGAGAGGGGTGTGAGACGTACGGTGTTCCGGGACAGTGAGCACACAAGTTTACCCAGGTTCGAATCCGCCGGCTTTGGACGGATCCTACTCCTACTAGCAATCCAGTAATACGGTAGAGCCGGAATATAGGTTACAAGGGTTCTCCTGTGTGAGTTGAGATTGTAGACTATTGAGGCGTGCCCTAAAGGCTCTCCCTAGGACGGCTTATATAGATATCCGGCCTAGGGTTTACAAGAGAGATCTATCCTGCTACGACAAAGAGTCGGTTACAGAGTACATCTTGAACTACAAGTAACATTATGGGCCTAAGTCGGTAAGTCTTCTGGGCCTTCCCGTAGCCGGATTGGACTCCGTCTTCTCTCCCTGACTGGGCCGCCCGTGAAGCAAAGCTCTAACCCGAAGTGGGCCACCCTGGTCAGTGAGGAACTGTGAGGATACCCGTAAAGTATATCCCCAACAGCAGCCCCCGAAGGCCTCCAAGATCCAAAGTCGGATTCATCATCGCCTAGCTTGATCTTCGACTTGCAGAATCTTGAAGGGCTCCTGATGGAATCCAAGAAGCGTGACCTGCACTACTAGAAGCTAGCTTATGGAGTTTTCCTTGATTCAAGGAAGCGAAGGCATTATTTCCAGGAGCACCCCATCATAGTGGTGAGCAAAGCTCCACTGTCCAACATTATCAATAACAGCGACGCTCTAGGAAGAGTGGCAAAGTGGGGCATTAAACTTGTCGCCTTTGAAATCACTTATAAGAGATGCGGCGCTATCAAATCTCAAGCATTGGTGGATTTCATCGCAGATTGGACAGAACTTCCGGAGAACACTCATGTGCCAGAGCCAGAGTGTTGGGTCATGGACTTTGATGGATCAAAGCTGCTTAATGGCTTGAGGGCTGGTGTACTACTGCAATCACCAACAGGAGAGAAGTTGCCATACGTCCTGCAAATCCACTTCAACACTACCAACAACATGGTGGAGTATGAGGCCCTCATTCACGGACTTCGTGTTGACAAGGATATTGGCATCAAGCACATAGTTTGCTGTGGAGATTCTGAGTTGGTTTCCCAGCAAGTGGCTGGCACCTGGAATGCACGGAACCGTATGATGGCGGCATATCAAGACGTAGTAGATAAGATAGCCAAGTGCTTCGATGGCTACGGAGTCAAGTACGTCAAAAGGGATGACAACGAGGCGACAGATCTACTGTCTAAGCTTGGATCAGATCGCTGACCAATTCTACCAGGCGTTTTCCTAGAGCATTTGCGGACCACATCCGTGAATAAGTGGAACTCGACAATCCGGATAGAGTGGATTCATTTGTTAATGCTGTAACAGTGACCTCTCCGGCTTGCACGAAACCGTTCATCGATTACCTTCAAGATGGAACACTACCAACGACAAAGTCGAAAGCTAGCAGATAGTATGTAGATCAAAGGGCTACATCATAATTAATGGCCAGCTATACAAAAGAAGTACCACTGAAGTATGTTGTGTCTCCTAGAAACAAGGTATGGATATCCTTAGAGAAATACATCTTAGAAATTGTGAGCATCATGCCTCTCCCCGATCGCTGGTAGCAAAAGCCTTCCGGCAAGCAGTCTACCGGTTGTTCGCTAAAGGCGGACATTGACAAGCTGGTGCAGACTTATATTGGGTGTTAGTTTTATGCACGACAGCCACATGTTCCAGCCGAAGAATTGCAAACAATACCAATTACTTGGTCGTTTGCAGTCTGCGGGCTTGACATGGTTGGGCTTTTGCAAACAGCACCTTGTGGATTTACATATTTGCTAGTAGCAGGTGATAAGTTCACTAAATGGATTGAAGCTAAACCCATTAGAAAGTTCGATGGGGAAATAACCCTGAAATTTGTCTAGGATCTAGTGGTGAGATTTGGTCTCCCACGTAGCATCATCACTGATAATGGCAGCAATTTGTCTCTCAGAGAAGTTGAGGAGTATTGTCATCAAAAAGGCATCCGCCTTGACCTAGTATCTATGGCACATCCACGGTCAAACGGGTAAGTTGAGCGAGCCAATGGACTAATTCTGCAAGGAATCAAGCCACGCTTAGAGGCACCGCTACATAGAGCAGCTGGAGCCTAGGCGGAGGAATTGCCATCTATTCTGTGGAGTATACAAACAACGCCCAATAGATCTACCAGCTTGACCCCTTTTTCAAGGTTTATGGACAAGAATGTATACTGCCATCCGATATCCTCCATGATGCACCAAGAGTTGCCGCCTTTGATGAAGATGACACTGAAGAATCCAGATGCTTATATGTGGACCTGCTCAAACAGGAACACATGTTGGCATGCCAGAGATCCGCAATTTACCATCAAAAGCTATGTGGCTACCATAGTCGCCACGTTAGGCATCGCTCATTTAAAGAAGGGGATCTGGGGCTTCGACTCAAGCAGAAAAAGTCACACAAACTATCCTTGCCTAAGGAAGGACCGTTCGTCATAAGCAAAGCATTGCTCAATGGTTCCTATTACCTTGTTGATATTCGTGAGTTGAAAGATAAGCCAAAAAAGCGCAAGCGCAAGCAAGGTGACTCCGATGATGATTTCCTAGAGACAGACTGGCCATGGAACATAGCATAGCTACGTCCTTTTTACACTTAGCATATTCTAAATTACGTAATAAGTACTTTATATGATCCATGAAATAAATCATTTGGTTCACTCATATTTTCTGAGTCTTTTACCTTTTTTAGTGTTCTTTTTTGGATCATATAAACCCTTTATGCACAAGTTTACATTTGCACTTGTGAAAATTCTGCCTAAGGCCATTAGCTTAAGTTTTCTGGTCTACACGTTTTCTGATGTTTTTATGTGGATTCCAGAGTAGTGACTTTTCGGCACTCAATGCCCGGGATTTTGCTCTTAGGTTCTTGACAGTGCTATTAAGCATCATCGACTGAGAGCATGGTTCTGTGCTGCGAGTCTTCTGTCTCACGAAAGGTCAAACATACAAACCAGAATAATGAATAAGCCAACACTTTCTTAAAAAATATATACATGTTGGATCTAGATAAGTAGAAGGAGGCTTGGGGCCAAGTTTTCCGCCTTACATCTACAAAAGTTTTCCACATAAACACTAGAGAGATACATTTAATACAACAATGTTTTTATGGCTCTGCTGTAGGGGACTTCGAAACTGCATCATCAGCAGCAGGAGAGCCAGGCCTGGAAAGATCATCAAACTCGGAGGATCACGAGCTAGACTCTAAAGATGCTGGATTGTCGTCCATCTCCTCGGCAGGCACGTAGATGTCTGCCTTGACAATCTTGGCAACCGTGGTGTCATAGCCGGTGAGGGAGTTCCATATAGCTTTGCTATCAATTTCATTCCCCTCCTCGTCAAACTTCAGCATGCCGGATCTTACCAGGGTCATGTCGACATCGTCATAGTGTGCCTTGACCAAGGACAAGGCCATCCTTGCACCAGCCCGAATGCATGATGCTTTCCAAATCTTTACATTCTTGGGGGCTCAGCACAGGATTTCCGAGTACTTGCCCACAGAGTCTGCTGCCTTGATGCTCATGTCTAGCGGCTGGGCTATCTCCTTGGCCTAGGTGATAGCAGTGTTGATGAAGTTGCCAGCAAGAATAATACACTCCTTTGAATCCAGAGCACCTTCACCCATATTGGTTAAACCAATGGGAGCTGTGTTTTCGTAAGAGACAAGGATCATGAGTACAACAACACATTTATTCGACTTACAAAATTGACAAAAGACGGAGGGAAGTTACCAAAGATGCTCGTCTTAGCTTGTTGGTAGGTCTCAAGCCAAGATGTCATGCTCCTTCTGAAGCTTCTTGTACACCTTAAGGCCCCGAGCATTCTGCTCTTTGGCAGCTTGGTTTTGCTCCTTGAGTTGTTTAATTTCTCTATTTAGGCGATGAATCTCGGTGTTGGCAGATTCTCGCATCACCTTCATTGCCTCTTCATGGCCCTTGAGGGCATCGACCATGTCTTACTTCAAAATTTTCTTCTCATCATCAAGCTCCTGAATATGCTTGGATTGCTCAACGATCCTCTTTGCCTTGGCAATGGTCTCTATAAGATGGAACAAAGACATCATTGTGAGAATTCAGATGAAATGGTTCCAAGTGAAAAATTGGGAACTAATTGGAGGAAAACAGACGCTTGCTATTTGTGATATGTTCTTCAGAAAGGCTGTTTTACCCTTTACAATGTCCAGCACCTCCTACATCTTGGCATATTTCTCATTGGCAGCTTTCCTCTGGGAATTCTCATTCTGAAAAATATAAACATCTTAGTTTCTCCAGAGCATCTAGTTGGAACTTCTTTGTTTCAACTACATGCTCAGGGGCTATAGTACCAGATTTTAAATCAGGTGTGTTCTCTCTTAGAGTATCTAGTCAGAATTATTTATTCTAAACCATAGACTCGGGGGATACACTATCAAGTTCTAGACTTAGCTCTTTGGAGCACTCAGGCCGAAAACTATTGGTTTCCCGCCTAAGATCTCGGGGGCTACAGTGGGTTAAATTATAAAGTACAAAAGTAAAGTTCAAAGACTTACGATGGAAATAACCCTCAAATTGTTGGCCAAGTTGGCATATGCATCGTGGAAGATCCGGGCATTCTTAAATAATGTTTTCCTATTGAATGAGATCATCCAGGCTAAAATTCAGAGGAGTAGAAGGTAGAGGAGTTGTATAAGCTAGAGGCATGGATGAAGTCCTGGTTACCTCCTGCGCAATAATAGCAGTTGATGGTGCAGTCGCTCTCGGCTTGACCGTTGCTGCTGCTGCTACTTCCGCTCCTTCCACCAGCTACTTCCTTATAATGGGTTGAATCAATGGATAGAGATAGGCTAGGGTTGAGGATCCACCTGCAGCTGCACATCATATGGGATAACATATAATAATAAGCATAGTCATGTATAATGTTTGAACGGAGATAATCTCTTGTGGCAACAAATCCTAATATGCTAGAGCCCCCATGATGCAGCGGGCATAACAATAGACTTTTAATCCAACCGAGTGCACACCAAAGAATTGGGTTACAAATTATTATTAAGTGTAAAACACGGATCAAAGCTTTAAGTGGTGATGTTGTTGTAACACCCTCAAATCGGCCCTATGCAAGTTTTAGCCCTTTTCGCCAAACCCGCATAGAAACGATTCAAGGACACCCACAAGGAACTTTCGTGCGGGTGGAAAATGAAGTAATACCATTTCACAATAGTCCTCGATGGGACCCACAGAACAGATAAATACAACAACGACTCCGTGAGTCAAGAATACAGATATATTATACAAAGATCCAAATCACCTTGGAAACGATAGAGCGTCCGACTACGGACAAGATGCAAATGGGGCTAAGAGCCCTGGAGAATAACCATGGCATCCATATCCCTGCCCAGGCCAAGCCGGAAGGGTAACCCTGCTAACGACGGCGATCTCAAACCTGCTAAAACAAAAGGGGTGCCGACAAAGGGCAAAGGAAAAAGAGGAGCGTCAGTACTGAGGCCAGTACACGGCGAGGCTAGAATTCGGCGGCTCTCGCCTACATAGGTATGGTGGACTGAAGCGGCAGCGCAGCAGTACTAAACAACCTAGAGACTCTGTGAAACTGGCGGCTATAAGAGAGGGAAAAGAAAGACCTATTCGGATCCAACCTGAGACTACACCAAACATACCCATCCTGGTGTTCCCCCTCGAGACCCAAACGAGGAAGTCAGGCCGAGGAAACTCACACGGTGGCAGTGTTATTTAATATTTCCATGGCAGTTATCCAACTTATTAGTCATCTCAGATGCAAGTCAATTTATAACAGTACACTTTAGTTATAGTTGTCTATAATCGAGAAACTGTGCTCCAAGTCGTCCATAACCGCGGACACGGCTTTTCGAAAAGATTTAACCCTGCAGGGGTGCACCAAAGTATCCACACGCACTTCGACCCTTTTTGCCAGATCAATTAACATACTCCCATCGGTATGTCGGCAGGGCCTAAGTCATGATGTTTCCTAGACCCAAAGCAAGTACATGGGGGCCACCCCACTAAGCTACCCGCAACGAAGTCGGCCGGCTCCGAGGTGGACCCAGGGTTTGCGACAACGGCGGTAAACGACTGGGAACCCGAAAAAGGGGGGACTGGGCTTGTCGATACCGCGAAAACATGGCGCGATCTAAAACAGTACAGGTGATCCACGCACAAATTAAATAAAGCAGTAACATGGCATAAGTACAGAATAGTAATAAAGCCCCAAACTAGTTGTGGCCCCCGGTATAGTACTTTGAAATCAGGTAGTAAGCCGATGGGGGTGCCCACACACCCAACCTGTGGTTAGCGCGCTCGATCTCGGAACAGGTGTCAAGAACTCGGGTCCTAGGGGACACTAGTGAGCGGTTAAGAACCAAATATTGACTATTACCCACCGGTGCCTCTGCATTATATCTATTTCCAGCATCTTAATTAACAAGTAAAGATGTAAGCCATGATCATCTCCATCATTAAGCATCTCCACCATTAAGCATGTGCCAACCTCCCAACAACGGTGGAACAACAACGACGCGAAGCAACACTTAAGCAAGTGACTATGATACGCAAAGGCCGACTATCTATCAAACAACAGGCTATAGGATGTGTCCAAGGCAATAGAGGCTGCAGGGAATATAAATGGTGCACGGAAACTAAAGCATCGCAATACGGACAGCAATAGATCAATAGGAGGAAGTAAAGACTATAAATGCAAAATAGGTAGAAAGGGGGAGAATGCTCGCCTGGGAAACACTGCCGAAGGATCATATCCAGAGAACTTGTCGATACTCGCATCCACTCATCGGCCTAATCCGTGAAGAAGCAAACACTAGAAGAAACACCGGATGCAATATTTAATACTACGGCAGAAGATCCGTCATGCTTATGATATGATGCAGATGCGGTGCAATTAGGCAATATTAAGCGGAACCGGGGTCCCGATAATTAATTACACGGTTCAAGTTATTTAGAACCCCCGCAATTTAAATGTTGTATTAACAGGGAGAAACATGGCATCGGTTCGCTACACCAATTTAAATGGAGTCCGGAATAAGACAAGGATATCCCGCATATAGATTCCATATGTAATTATGAGGCGAATCGGCATAATGCCCCAAACCACAGACAGGTATGCATGCATGAACAATTTAATATGCGACAGTTGATAATGTCATATTATAAAAATAGGGGTATCGGATAAAGGGGTCACACATCTGGGTTCGGAAGATCTTGGGGTTCCGAGGGTTCTGGTCTGGTCTCGGCAGGAAGAGGAACTTGGCGCTCCGAGGGATCGACGGGGTTCGGCCTTCGGGCTCCGGGAAGGAGTACTTGGCATTCTAGAACGAAGATCTTGGTGGGGGCCCGGAGGATTCGGTTTCGGCAGGATCGGGCTTCGGTCATCGGATCCAGGGAAGAACTCGGGGTCGTTAGGTCCGGTGTTCCATCTTCGTGGGATCGGAGACGAACTTATGAACATCCGTGTCTGCTGTGCGAGTGGTACTTAAAGTCCTGGAGGAAGGTCTTTTATCCATGTGTCGAACTTGTCGTCGCGAAGTTTTGATGGGCTCACGGGGCACAAAGAGACACCGTTTGTGAAGATCTTGCAAGCCACTCATTGCCACCCTTGTTGCTTGGTTTTGGAGTAGCTGTACATCGGCAATACCTAACAAATAAGGCATCCGCTGAGTACAAAACAAGATAAACACAAATCACCAAGGCGGCATTGAACTGCAAGGTTAGCACATACAGGAAACAGGTCCTGCACACGTGGGAGGCGAGGCAACGAGATCAAGGAAGTCCGGCGAGCGCGTCCTGGGGAAAACCAGGCGGTGGAAGGAGAGGGGCACGCGGGAAGGTGAGCTTGCTGGCTCAGGGGAGAGGCTGCCGATGGGGAGGATAGGGCCCGCGCGGGGGAACGGCGATGCAGGGGCGCTCGGGCTGGGGGACACGACGACGTAGGGGCGGAGGAAGAAGCGGCCGGGCCGGCGACGGCGGGCTTGGCGGCTCACAGGGAGGTGGCAGGGGACGCGACAGCGAGGCGGTGAAGCGGGACCCGGGGCCAGCGCGGGTTGAAGGGGCGGCCGCGGCTGGGCTCGCTCGCGGCGGCAGACGAGACGAGGGCACGGCGCTGCGTGGGGTGAGCTCAGGGAGGACGCCGAGGTCGGCGGTGCCGGTGGCGCCTCTGCCGGCAGAGAGGGCGACGCGGCGGCGCCTTGCTCGGGGTCAGGCGGCGGGTCGGACGGCGTGGAGGGACACGACCGGCGGCCGACGGAGGGAAGGAGCGGGGCGAGGCGGAGGCAGATGAGAGGGGGCCGAGGTCGACCGCGGCGCGGCGGTGGCGCTGCGCACAGAGGGGAGGCGAGGAAGCGATGGCGGTCAAGGCGGCGACGTCCGGGCGTCGCGACTGGAGGCGGGGAAGAGGACCGCGGCAGCGAGAGGAGGCGGCGGCGGCCCAGGGGATGGAGGTTGGGGACGACGACGTGCGGGAGTTGGAGAGAGAGAGGGTGGGGACAGAGAAGGAGGCGCAGGGCGCGTCGGTGGGGGGCCTGGGGGTGCGCGCCCCAGGTGGTGTCGGTAGCGGGCTGCAGGGTGGGGCCAGGAGGCGGGGTGGATCACGAGGCGATCGGGTGGGGAGTTGGTGGCGTGGTGGGATGGTTTGACGGGCAGGTGGCCTGGGGAGGGGCGCGCAGGGCGCTGGCAGGTGGGGGCACACGACGTCTGGTGGTTATGCGTGCTGGGGGAGTGGGTCAGGCGGGGTGGGTGGTGATGGTGAGGCGTGTGGGGCTGGGTGTGGGTGGCTGTGTGGAGGGATGAGGTGGAGGAAGCGGTGAGGTGGCAAGCTGTGGTTGGCCGTGGTGATGTGGAGGGGGGCTAGGTAGGATAGGGTGGGGTAGGTTAGGGATTAGACTAGGTTTTAGTTTAGGGCTTGGAGATGGTCGGCCGGGCTTTCAGGCCTGGCGGGCTGCCTCCTAAAATAATGTAAACTTTTATTTTTAATTTAAAATAGACTTTTGTAAATAGTTTTTAGACAAATAAAAGACCCGGAAAAGACCGGAGTTTTGATTTGAATAAAGACAGGGAATATTTTAGAAAATAAATACAGGCTTTTAGAAAATAGTTTTAGGAAAATAAATGCATATTGACATGAAGATGCTCAAATGCAATGTGGCATGATGACATGAGCATGCGGTCATGACGATGCAATGCACAAAAACAACGCGATTTTCTAGTAGTGGTTTTGCGGGGCGCCACAATTGTTGTGATTCCTGAATGGGTCGCTAAGCGAAGACCGTACTACTCTTTATGTCACTAAGGTTCCTATGAGATCGTCGCTAGCCAAGTATCTCACCTTAAGCCTTTATAAATCTATGGGATCTTGGGGACCTACAAGTCCATAGATAGAGACAACATAAAGAAACAATACATACAAATCTCAATTGCAAACAAAATACAATACTCCCATGATCTAGATGCACATATTCACTTCAAGGTTTCTCCCCAACCCGCAGCCAGTGAGCACTACTCACTCATAACAAATAGTTCGGAGATAGAAAACATCATACACATACTTAGAATGAAATCAAATATTCTTACAATGGTCGCCAAACATAAGGAGATCTAAAGTACAAAGCAATGGCTATGGCTAGTGGATGGATGGATGGGGGAAGTGATGAACAATGGTGTGGATCTCCTTTGGTGGTGTTGTGATGTAATATGAGAATGGAGGCTCTCTGGCCGGCGTCTGCAGCCGCAAAATATATAGGCGTATTCACGAAAGTTGTAGGGTTTAATGAGACAAAACCGTCGTCACCTGGTACGGGTGGATGGTACGAGCGGGCCCTGCCCATACCAGTGGTCGTTAAGCTTGTTGACGCCCTATAACGACTCCCCAATTACTTGGCTGTGTGGACTTCCTCAAAATCCTTCATTATGACTCCTTATTTCGCATTAAAAACTATGATTTCCAGCACAACATAATTCAAAGAGAAGTTTTTGCATATCTTTGCAACTACTAGTCATTAGTGGCAAGGATTGAGAGTTTCTTGGTAATTTCTTGACCAGAAACAATGTTTAAACATGGTAGAAGATGGCAAATATTGGAGCCATCAATACCTCTCTCCTCTCTTTATTAGATCCTATAAACTCCCTCTATTCCAAAATATAAGAAGTTTTAGCTTTTGTGAAACGAATGTATCTAGACGCCTTTTAGTGTGTAGGCCTCTCTCCTCAAGAGAGAATGACCCCACCAGATTCACACTATGCAGAATCAACGCCATGTCTATAAGAGTTTTACTAGGACACGATATAAGTTATCTTGGTGAATACCTTATATAGTTGCAGTCCAACAAGCAGAAAACTTCCATGTGAAATTCTTAATTTGTTGGTAAATATTAACTATCGTAAACTATGTTCTTTTCTTTTATAGTGTAAATTTGTTGGGGGATACCCCCGGGTAGGGTCACGCCGGGGTATAAAGGCCAAGTTAGCTGAGGTATGGCACGGTCAAAGCGAATGCTGGCCGATTCTCCTCAAGGTAGGCCGACTTATGGGGTAACCCGGCCCGGTGGGTGCTCGTCTAACATTGACCCGGCCGACATAAAACATATGTCGGCTATGTTTGATTTACCTTGTTTGCAGGTACCCTCGTAGCCGGGTTGACCAAGCACTAGTTGGGTTATCACTTGGTTTCCAAGGGAAGGAAGGAATCTTTTGATGGTCAAAAGGTGGCCTCTGTCCACTTTAGCGTGAGCGAAGCGGGTAGAGGGAAGGACCAGCGGGGCATGGCCAACAAAGGTGACGCAGCCAATGTCGGCTGATGGTAGTGTCTAGTGATGCAACGCCATAGAGGGGCTCTAGGACGCTTATGCAATGAGTCCGGACTAGCCGTTTAAAGTGAATAAAGAGACATCTTACTTTTACCAAAGGGCATATTCGAGGGATATGCTTCCACGTGTGTCCTAGGCTCCCCTATATAAGGAGCACCAGGGTCTCCATAGAGGGGGATCGATCATTCTGTTAAGGAAGAACCCAGGGGCTTTATAGTGGGGAGTAAGAGAACCAAGTCTCCTTCTCACGAACATCTCGAGGAGCCCTTGTAATCCACATCTAACAAGAGAGAAATACAAATAGCTGCATGCGGAATCACCACACTATCCCTCCCTAGATTCCTCTATTGCTCATTGACCCCAAGTTTAGCCTATCCATGGCATCTGTCGTGCCACCACCGCGACAGTTGGTGCCCACAGTGGGGCTAGCAGCGCTAAAAGGGGTAAAAATCCGGACGGGAAACATCTTCGACACCGGCGAGCGAGTCGTCTCCGGTCTTGTTCAGCGCTTTGGAGCACTGGACTACGTCAGCGACAACATGGGGAGCTTCGGCAGGCGTCCTCCTCCGTGCAAAAACCTCTTCATCAAGCTTGGCGCCCATAATATCTACGCCAGCGTCGATGATTCATGTGTACACCCGCGACACGTCGTCGAAGGAGGCGAACCACCTCTAAGCGCGGTTCATGGCACGCGCATCACTCGCCCTACTAGCTGTGTTGAGGTCATGATGACAGCGCCAGATGCAGGAGCGAGCAAGGATCCGGCACCCGAGCCGGAGGCCATGCCAAAGTAGGCCAGATCTAGATTCCCTCCACTAGAGAGGCTAGAGAATGTACTACAGCAGGCAATAGATAGCTTAGCAAAATCCATAGCGCCAGTAGTAGATCCGGCTCAGGCACAGTCTGAGTTAGAGGAAACTAGGCAGAAAATGCTAGCTGGTGCAAAAAAGTAGCTGAGTTACAACATTTACTGAATATCACTCTGCGGGAGTATGCAAAGGCAAACCTCATAGATGGAGTAAAAATCCGAGGTAGAAACCTGATTACTAAGATCGAGAGGGGGTATGTGCCTAGGCCGGGTCAAACAAATACGATAGTAACTGTAGGGCTGGAGAGGTACGGTACCCCGGATAAGACCCTCAGGGCTGACAATGCAGCTGCCTCCGAGTTAGAAGGCTTTACCGGAGAAGCCCGAGAGAGGCAACAGAAAGAGTTAACCACTTATTGAGGGTAGCGTGTCAGCAGAATAAGGAAATAAACAAGGCAAACCCGGCACAACAAGGACCATCTCATGTAGTTTATTCGGCAAGAAATAACCCGGCGAAATCTGCTAGAGCTGCGTCGTCCCGTGGTCATGGACCTATGAGAGAGGAAGTGGTAACCTCGGGTAAAAGAGGTAAGCAGATGGTCCCGTATGCCCCGGTAAAGGTAGGAAAAGGAAAAGCAGTGCAAGTTGAGAGGATTGTCATAGTGCCAGCCAAGGTGAAGCTGGCCAAGGTAACCATGACCAAGGCAATGCCGGTCAGAGAAACGCTGCCAATGGCAATGCTGGATAGCGTGATCCGGCGGCAACAGAGCAAAATGCACCTCGGCAACAGTAGCAGCGGGACACACCTCGGCAAGGGAGAAGTGCTGGCCTAGCAATGCAGCAACAGAATGCTTGTCCGGGTCAAGACAGGTACAACGATGGTTACTCAACAATGATTGATGCTAGATTCCCTAGGCCAGAGCACCATGTGATTGGATCAAGGTTGAGAAGAAGGAATTTGCAGTCGGACGACACGAGACTGAAGCTGGACCGAATCTATAGGTCAGAGCTGATTGAGGTGCAAGGTCCTCTGGGTCCGGCATGTTTTGGACCCCGGATCATGAGAGAACTGCTAGTGCCAAACTTCCAATTGGCAAGAGGAACAAATACATATGACAGCAGTACAAAGCCGTATGATTGGCTCATTGATTACACAACTGCAGTGAACATTGCCACATGTAATTTGAGATGGGCTGTGAGATATGTGCCCAGATGCTAGAAGGCACAACAAGGGTTTGGCTGAACAACTTTCCGCTAGGAAGCATCAACTGTTGGTTGGATTTAGAGGAGCCATTAATCATGAACTTCTCGAGAACCTACAACAGGCCGAATAGGCCGAAGACTTTGGCGTTATGCAAGCAAAGACCAAATGAGCCTGACCGAGAGTTTCTGACTCAGTGGTGTAATGTGCACAATTCTTGTGAAGGGGTAATTGAATCGCAAGAAATCGTGTGGTTCTCCAAGGTTGTAGATATGGAAGTATGTTGTGGCAGAGGTTGCAGCGAGATATACCAACTACCTTGGCTGAGACGATCCGGATCGCAGATTCATATGCTTTGGGAGACCCGACCCAACCTTGGCTAACATCAAGCGAGTCGAATGAGGAATACTACAACAAAGATGGTTCCGGATCATCCATGAGGAATAACTTCCGAGGTAAAAGAAGGGATGATCGTCCGGACTACAGGTACAACTCGCAGCAAGTGGTGGCTGTAGACCGGGATCAGCCCAATGCCGGTGCTAGCCAGCGCCAAAAAACTAGAGGGCAACATTGGCAACAAAAGGGTGAAGGCAAGAAGTCTTGGACGCCAGAGTAGAAGAAACCGTGGCAGGAAAGAAAGGACCATCTGAGGTAGACGTTCGAGTCTATGTTAGATCAGCCGTGCAAGTTCCATTGCGAAGTCCAAATAGTCCGGCAAACCATACGACCCGGCAATGTGAATGGATGAGCAAGTTAGAGCAGGGTAGCTCGGGGAATGCTTAGGCACCTCGGCACGATGCACCTTGACATTATGGACCTCGGAATGAAGCACCTCGACAGCAGCTGCTCACTAGGGGGAATGGACAGCAGCTGATGTTGCCTCCACCTCCACCGAGGTATGAGAATCAAGAAAGGAGGGATGTAGTGCATCAAGTGACTAACCAGCAACAACAAGACCAAGGCTATCACGGCAATGAAGGAAGAAATGAGTACACAGAGCATCATCAAAGTTACTGTGTGTTCACCACATAAGAGACTAACAGAAAGAGCTTGCAGCGTCCACATATGTTGGTGAATGTAGTAATGCCGGCTGTGACGAAGTATATGCCTTAGTTGGATCAGGAGATTACTTGGAGCATCAAGGATCACCCAAAGCTTATGCCGAGTCCTAGGACCTACACGCTGGTGCTAGATCCGACGTTCATTGGGCTGAATATCAATGTGAGGTTCTCCAAGGTGTTGATAGACAACGACAGTAGCATTAACATCATGTACAAGGATACCATGTACAAGTTGGGAATATCGGAGAACATGCTCCAAGCAACAATGACAACTTTTCATGGCATTGTGCCGGGTATCTCCTGTGATCCCATTGGCAAGGTCCGGGTTGACGTGCTATTCGGCACAAGGGACAACTGAGAACTTGGAATTTGAAGTTGTGAACTTGGAAAGCACATATCACGCGTTACTCGGCAGACCTACACTGAGCAAGTTTATGGCAAGTACTCACATTAGTTACTTGAAGATGAAGTTGCCCGGACCAAGGGGAGTGATTACCATAGCTAGGGACTTCAGGCATTCTATCGAATGTGCTTCTGCCGGGTGTAACTTGGATGAGTCACTTGTGATTACTCAAGAGAAGAGGAAAATTCTGGAAGTGGCTGCATTAGCTCAGTCCGCGCAGTAGCATATGCCGACTCTGACTAACCTGCATGGGAGTGTTTCATTTCAAGCGACCAAAGATACAAAGAAAGTGCATGTTGATGATCAGTTCCCAGAGCGCACCGTAAATATTGGTGCTGGGTTAAGTGACAAATAGGAAAGCGAGCTCGTCAACTTCCTCCATGAGAATCGGGATATCTTTGCTTGGCCTACAGGACCTATAAGGTGTGCCGAGGGAGTTAGCCAAGCACACTTTGAATGTAAGACCCAGAGCAAAGCCGGTGAAGCAACCTCTCCGCCGCTTCGCCGAAGACAGGAGATAAGCCAGTGGATATGAGATAGACCGGCTCCTTGTAGCCATATTTATCATGGAGGTACTTTACCCAGATTGGCTCTCTAAGTCGGTGCTCGTGGAGAAGAAGAAGGATGATCCAAATGTGGTAGTGGTGTGGCGCATGTGTATCGATTACACGAACCTGAATAAGGTATGTCCAAAAGATCCATTTCTGCTGTCGAGGATAGATCATGTCATAGATTCAACTTCTGGGTGTGATTTGTTATCATTCATAGATGCATATTATGGTTTCCACCAGATACCTCTTAATCCGGATGATCAAATAAAGACTATGTTTATCACCCCGTACGGGGCTTATTACTATCGCACTATGTCATTTGGTTTAGGTAATGCTGGAGCAACGTATCAACGATGCATGCAAAAATGTTTACATGACCAAATAGGTCGAAATGTACAAGTCTATGTGGATGATGTTGTAACAAAAACTAAGGAAAGAAAAACGCTCCTTGATGATATCCGGCTGACATTCGCGAACTTAAGGCTGTTCCGGATGAAGCTTAACCCAGAGAAATGTACTTTTGGTGTACCGGCTAGGAAGTTACTTGGTTTTCTCATATCTAGCCGAGGTATCAAAGCCAACCCCACGAAAATCCGAGCCATGGATAGAATGGAACTTCCAAAATGCCTTAACGATGTGCAGAACTTTACGGGTTGCCTGGCATCATTAAGTCAGTTTAAAAGTCGGCTGGGAGAGAACTCATTGCACCTCTACCAGTTAATGAAAAAGGCAGACAAGTTCACATGGACACCGCAAGCTGATAGCGCATTCCGAGAGTTAAAAAAGATGTTGTCTTCTGCACCTATACTAGTCGCACAACTACCTAAGGAGCCGATGTTGCTCTATATAGCCGCGACCAACCGAGTCGTATGCGCAGTAATAGCGGTGGAACGCGATGAGGAAGGAAAGTCAGTGCAAAGACCAGTTTATTACCTGAGCGAAGTATTATCATCTTCAAAACAGAATTACCCTCACTACCAAAAGATGGCATATGGTGTGTACATGGCAGCTAAAAAACTTAATCATTACTTCGAGGAGCACCCCATCAAGGTGGTGTGTGAAGCACCCATATCCGAGATTATGGGCAGCAAAGATGCTAGCGGCCGAATTGCAAAATAGGCAATAGAATTATCCCCATATGCATTGTAGTTTGATAGAAGAGATGCGATCAAATCCCAAGCTGTGGCAGATTTCTTTGTGGATTGGGTTGAGATGCAATACGAACCACCTCTGCCGGACTCAAATTACTGGTGAATGCATTTTGATGGATCAAAGCTAAAGGAAGGACTGGGGGCCGGGGTAGTGCTTACCTCGCCCAAGAAGGATCAGCTGAAATACGTCCTCCAAATCCATTTTAGTGCATCAAACAATGTTGCCGAATATGAAGCGCTCGTGCATGGACTTAAGGTAGCAAATGAAGTAGGAATACGTCAGATACGTTGTTTTGGAGATTCGGATTCGTTGGTGCAGCAAGTGTCTAGCAACTAGGATGCTCTAGATGCAAACATGGCCCTTTATAGATTCCATGTCCAGAAGATAAGTGGTTTCTTCGAGGGGTGTGAATTCCACCACGTACCTCAGATCGAAAATGAGGCAGCCGACGTATTATCCAAGTTGGGGTCATCTAGGTAGCCAATCCTGCCAGGTGTTGCTTTGGAACACTTGAGAAAACCATCCATTACACCGTCACCAGGATCCGACTCAATTTATGTCCTGGCCCTCTCCGGATCAGAAGCTACTCCTATGGATATAGACTGGGGAAGCATGTAAGAAAACCCAGGGACTTCTTCGAATGAACCGGAGACTGTCGCACAAAACCCCGGGGCTGTTCAGCTTGATCCGGCTGGAGTTATGTCGGTGGGTGCAATGGAAATCAACCAAGAGCTTTTTCCCGTTCGAGCTATACCTGCATGGGCAAAGATAATATTTGAATTCCTAAAAGAGGGAACATTGCCGGATGACGAGATACTCTCAAGGCAAATCCAGAGAGAGCAAAGTCATACACTATCGTCAACACCGAATGATACAAAAGGAGTGTCACAAGTGTTCTGCAGCGATGCGTAGACCCGGAGGAAGGGCTTGACATCCTCCAAAATATCCATCAAGGATAATTTGGTCATCATGCATCTTCCAAAGCATTAGTACCAAAGGATTTCCGGCATGGATTTTATTGGCCAAGTGCCTTGGAGCAAGCAGAGGATCTTGTGAGAAAATGCAATGGTTGTCAGAGGTACGCCACAAAGACACACATGCCAATGTCGGAACTGAAAACTATACCTATCACTTGGCCATTTGTTGTATGGTGTTTGGATATGGTCGGACCATTTAAGCCGGCAAAGGGAAACATGACTCATATCTTGGTGATGGTGGACAAATTCACCAAGTGGATTGAAGTGAAGCCAATCAGGAAATGTGATGGGGCCACAACTGTGACATTCCTCAAATATATGTTCTTGAGATATGGCTATCCCCACAGTATCATAACTGATAATGGCACAAACTTTGCTGAAGGAGCATTTGTGAAGTTCTGCCGAGAGAAGAAGATCCAGCTAGATGTTGCCTCAGTAGCCCACCCCGCATCGAACGGACAAGTGGAAAGATCCAACGGACTAGTTTTGTCTGGGATAAAACCCTGGCTCATAGAGCCACTTCAAAGATTACTGAGGTGCTGGATAGAAGAACTACCAGCGGTACTATGGAGTTTAAGAACAACACCGAATCGATCAATAGGCTATATGCCATTCTTTCTGTTATATGGGGTTGAAGCTGTACGACCAGCCGACATAGAGCATGATTCGCCAAGGGTCACCCAATATACAGAAGATGAAGTGCATGAAGCCCGGCAAATGATGTTGATCTGCTGGAAGAAGCGAGAGAACTGGCCTTGTCCAGTTCCGCCATATATCAGCAAAACCTTTGACAGTACCATAGCCAGAAAGTAAACCCCCGAGTCTTCCGGGAGGGTGATCTCGTCCTTCGGCTAGTGCAACACACTGCTAGCATGCATAAGTTATCCCCTCCATGGGAAGGACCTTTCATTGTAAGCAAAGCTCTGCACAATGATTCCTATTATCTTATCGACGCACAACCACAGGAGAAGAACAAGGCGGACAGGTCCGGCGAGGAATCTAAGCGTACATAGAATGCAGGCCTACTTTGTCCATTTTACACCTAGCAAAGAGGTTAATGTATCCGAATCACTCATATGTCGGTATGTATGTCGGCAATGAGCATATCAATGAAACTTCAGCACCCCTAGCAGAAACTCGGGGACTGCCTTAATAATTGTCTTTTCTATATTTACTTTATATATGTCGGCTGGATTAAACTACTTACACCTTAGCCAGGTTAGTAGTGTGTAGGCACCAAAAACCTAACTCTTCGACTTTGCTGATGTCCAACAAGAATTGGCTTCATGGCAAGCAAGAGCACAAGTTTGGAATTGCAAAGCACATGAAAAACGACTGAGGAAAGGAACATAGTCGAGTCGGCATTTGTTATTCGGACTAACCATGTACTTACTCTATTTATGTTATGTTGAATTATTTTGAGCTAATCCTAAAGTTTCAAGTATTATTAAGCCAATTTTTTGAACCTCAGACTCGTAATTCAAAAACCGGATCAAGGAAGATGCGAGCCGAATCATAAAATTGGGGGAACAAGAAAAGGAAACTCGGAGACTCCGCCCAAGTTAATCCAACATTAATAACTTAGTAGCATAACACATGCAATTGTAGCAAAACGAACCATTGTGCTTAAATACATGTGCGCCCGGCATACCGGGGATCTGATGATTATCAAAGTGTTTTTTGCTCATGGAGCAGCAGCAGGAGCCGGATCATCGGTCGAAGGAGCCGGATCATCAGACGAAGGAGGGGGTAATTCGGTGTCAGCAGCAGGAGCGCTAGTCCCTGCCTCATCTTCTGGGTTAGTGCCCTCGTCCTCCGGGTCTTCCGTATCCTCGCCGAGCTTAGAGGCTTCTTCGTCTTCTTCATCGCCATCAGAAACATAAGCATCATCAATGGCTTCGAGGAAGCTCGGACCCTCGTTCCAGCTATGGCAGAAGGCGTATTGAATGAGATTGTTGGCACGGGCCTTGCGTTGAGCGATACACAATGAATCATTGGACCACTTAGATCTGGTGCGCAGGCGGTCAAGCAACTCCAGGTCCAGTGTCTCGTACCATGAGAGGACAAAGTTCAATGATGTATCAGCCCTGGCACGTGCAGCAGATTCTCGCCAAAGGTTCAGCTAAGTCTCACACTCCATCAGTTTTGCTATAAAAGCAGTGCTGCCTTTGGGAGTAGGATTAGTGGGCCAGAGAGCGTTGAACATCCGAACTGCTACTGGCATAATGGCCGCACCATAATTTTTCATAACTTCAACATGGGCAGCAAGGCTCACCAGCAAGTCCTCCGTGTCATAAGGAACAGACTCGGAGGCAGGGCCAGCTGGGGTACCCCGCTACAGGTGGAACTTGGCTACAGCAGCAGAAGCAAGGGGTTCACTCTTTGGGAACTTTCCTATGAACAAAACGAAAAATATCAATAAGTAAGGGCACATGACCTAGAGAAACAAATGTCGGAAGGAGGAAGAGAACTCATGAGCGATGTGGCTAAGAATCCGAGTCAGCTCATTATGTTCATCAGCATTCCTTGACTTGAGCTTCTCATACTCAGAAGTCACCGAGTTGAGTCTGATGTCGGCTTCTTTCATCAAGTCATTGTCCTTCTTGAGCTGAGCTTTTAAGCACTCTTTCTCCTTAGAGAACTCCTGGTCGGCCTTGTCCAGCTCTGCTTTATGGAGGTCCTTCAGCTTATGGATTTCGATGTTCAGCTGAGTAATCTCATTATCCTTGAAATAAAGCTGGGCAATTTTATCATCTTTATTTTTCAAACGGCCTGGTGCTTTCCTACTCGTTCGAGAAAGTGAAGCATCATGTCAGGAATGGGCACGCTATCTTGAAATGTAACTACAATAATGGGTTGACCCGGCAGAGCTGAGGTATAAATATCTGCCGAGTCAAGGTAAGAGCACGCAAAGGAAAAATGATCAAGATGAGTTACCCTTGATCTTGGCCAAGTTCTTGTGCATGATGACATTCTCAGCCTCAGCCTCGGCTGCATAATCCGGATGATAAGTTAACACAGATAGGAAGTAACACAAAGGGATGGAAGTGAAAGGTCTTAAGCAAAATAACTTACCCTTCTTTTTGTGATCAGCAAGCAGTTTGCCGTACTTGGCGCGAAGGTCTTTATATGAGTCCAGCAGACGCTGGAACTCAGCAGTTTGGTGGTTGGTGGTGATCTGAAACAAGCAAATGGTAGTTCAGAAATAAGAGGGAATATATGGATATTCGAATTCTACAAGATCCGGGCCAAGTGGAACTTACCCTGGCTCTAGGTGTGTGGATATTCGAAGTCTACAAGAGTCATGCCAAGTGGAACTTAACCCGGCTCTAGGTGTATGGATATTCGAAGTCTACAAGATGCAGGCCAAGTGGAACTTAACCCGGCTCTAGGTGTGTGGATATTCGAAGTCTACAAGATCCGGGCCAAGTGGAACTTAACCCGGCTCTAAGGGTGTGGATATTTGAAGTCTACAAGATCCGGGCCAAGTGGAACTTAACCCAGCTCTAGGTGTGTGGATAATCGAAGTCTACAAGATCCGGGCCAAGTGGAACTTAACCTGGTTCTAGGTGTGTGGATATTCGAAGTCTACAAGATCCGGGCCAAGTGGAACTTAACTCGACTTTAGGTGTGTGGATATTGAAAGTCTATAAGATCCAGGCCAAGTGGAACTTAACCTGGCTCTAGGTGTGTGGATATTTGAAACTACTAAGGAATTGGGCTAGTTCTCTAAGAGCACCCGATCGAGTAATATATTAATCCCCGGGAGGCTTGGGGACTAGTGGGTATATCTCTAAGTGTTTGTGCATATAAAAGGCATGACAGAGAAAAGTTTACCTCCATCATCCGGCCAACGAAGGTAATGGCCTTGGTGGCAGTATTCACCTGGGCACTAAAGTCAGCCAGACCAAACTTCTCGAGAAGATCGTCCTTAGGAGTTATGAACTCAGCGTCATTCTAGTTATTTACATACTCGATGAGTGACAGACTGTAATTCTCCCTGCTAAGAGCCTAGCTCATCACCAGACCCTTAGCATGGGCTTCACGCCTCGCGGCCTGGGCAGCAGCCGGGCTAGTTTGAAAAGTTAATTGCTTGCTGCCCTCTAATCCGGCGGCAGAAGACCCGGAGGTGGCGCCATCATTTTTGGTCACGGACACGAGCATGTGCTATCCGGATTCGATGTTGGTGTCGTTGGAGGCTAGCCCCTTGGCTACCTCAGCTGTTTTCTTGCCCTTGGTGGCGGATTTGGGCCGCTGCAGAGGAACCGAAGTTGAGGCTCTAGATTGGGCTTGAGAAGCAGGCGAGAATATATCATTGATGGACATAGTTGATCCGGATGCGGCAGCCTGAGGCTTCTTCTTGGAGGCTGGTGTTCGTGTTGCTGCTACTGGTGTTGGTGCTGCTGGTGATGTTGCTGTTGGTGCTGGAGCTGCTGGTACTGGCGATGATGATGCTGGTGCTGCTGGTACTGGAGCTGGTGGTGGTACTTGTACAGGTGCTGGTGCTGATAGTGCTGGTGAAATTGGAACTGAAGAAGAAGAAGTCTGGGGCAATGCTGATGAACAGGGCACCTCTGTAGGAGAAGTTTGCGGCTGAACCGAAGTGATGGTAGCATCCGGCATAGCTAAACCTCGGCAGTCCCACTACCCCCCGCACCAACATTACCCTCCTCATGACGAGGTGGGTTCAGATCCGGTGTAGCCGCTGAACTCTCTTGGATAGGGCTCAGCGGGCGAATGCCATCGTCGCGGGGGGGGGGGGGGGATGGAGCACTCCACATAAGGGAGGAGATGCTGGGACCGCTCTAGGGAATCACCCTTGGAGTGCTGCCGAATCAAACAAAGAATAACTAGTTAAGTGGAGAAAGAAAAGTAGATAAAATGCAAACGAAATGAAGCAAGACTCGGAAACAAACAAGGAAGGAGAAAAAAGGACTTACTCAGCCGAGGTTGGAGGTTCCCGAGGCTTGGGCGCTCTCCGGACAGTGGTCTTGGGCAAGGGCTTGTCGGCACCCTGAACCCCGGATTTCTTCTGCCTCTTCTTGGGCGGGGGCGCCTCCGAAGCTGCGGCCGAGGTTATCGGATGCTTTTGGGAAGGGGAAGAAGCCGGCTCATCCACGAGGAGAGGGTGATCCTCATGGACCTGATTGGCTATGTTAGCTAAGGCCGAGGTAACCGGAAACACGTAAGAGATGGGCACCAAATCAAGTACCTCCATAATCTCAACATCGGAGTCATCATCATCCGGCCAATCCCTTAAAGAAGAGGCCTTACCAGAGGTTCGCTTGGTGCTTTCAGGAGTAGGCAAGAATCACGTCGGGTTAGGCTCATCTGCATCCGGCTCTGAGCGGTCCTCCTCCCATTTGAGGGCTGGCTCCTTGCCATCTTCAATGGTCTGCTGGAGAAACAACTGAGAGCAAAAATGCTAAAGGATCAAATTAGGATACAATCCGACATACTGCGAGACTCGGAAAGAGTATCAGGAGAATAATATACCTTAGGTAGCAAGTTGGCCCGGGTGAAGTGCTCAAGCCCCAGCTTCCACGCCTTAGTGAACTCCTTTTCAATCTTGAAAATAGCTTTAACCCAGCGGAATACATCGGAGTTGCTAAGTTTGAAGGAGGAGGTACGATTGGGGTCAAGAGGACCGCTCAAGTGGCAAACCTTGTGTGAGCGTTTCTGGAGGGGGAGATCCGGCTGCGGACGATGGTGATCATGACATCCTTGCTACGCAGCCCTAGCTTGACAAGCTCCTTGATCCCCTAGTCTACTTGATTCGCCAAGGTGGTGGCTCGCTTTGGGACCCGGTCCCACAAGGTCGTGTCTGGAGGACCCAACTTGAAGGGGAGAAGCCGGATTAGGTCTTCCTCCGAGTTATTCCTAACATGGAAAAATGTTCAGGCCCAGCCTTTGCAAGATTCAAGGCCGGTAACCCGGGGGAAGGCATAGTTTTTGTGGGGAGAAATTGAGGCTCCACCGCACTGAGTCAAAAGTTTGTCGGCCGAGGCAAGAAGAGGATCAGGAATGACATTTTTACGGAGACCAAAGAACTTGATCCATAGCTCTTTGGTGGGCCAGAGGCCGACATATCCCTCTATGCTAGATGCGAAAGAAGAAAGAGAGGTAATGGCATTGGCCTTAAGATGGTCTGGCTAAAGTTGGTAGGTGGTAAGGAAATCATGAAAGAAATCACCAACAGGAAGGCCAAAGCCACGCTGAAAGTGGGACAAGAACACTACGAACTCGCCTAGATTAGGAGAAGGAGAAATCTCCTCAGCGGCGAGGCGGCACGTGACTCCGGCGGGGATGCCGCGCGTCTGGTAGAGCAGTCAATGTCATCTTGATAGACCCATGCGCCCGCCGAAGCTCCGCGCTCGTGCACTCCTTCTTCCTCCTCCTCTTCCTCAACAACGATGGTGATTTCCTCTTCAGTCATGTCCAAGTCGATTTCTTCAAGAGGCCAATCTGCAGTGGTGGGCAGTAGCTTGGAATGGCAGGTCCCCGTAGCAGAGAGCTTGCGTAGGAACAGCGGCACGGTTGCGGAAGAATGGCTAGGCACGACAGCAACGGCCCTAAGATAAGCAGAAGTGGTGGCTGCGGCGGCGGTGCTATGGAGAAGAAGGAGTAGAGGGCAGGGGGTGTGTAAAGTGGGGGAAATCCCCAAGGGACGCGTCCCCTATTTAACTGCGCCCCTGGGAGGCATAGTGGGATCAACTATTGCACCGCGGCCACACGATGTGGCCATGTATCCCTCAAGCCAGCCAATCAGGCGCGAGCCACACCAAGGACCACACAGAGCAGGGAATCCCACTACGCGATGTGATGATACATTTAACGAGGGGTTGCCACGATGTGACATGCACAACAGTTATTCCTGACAATCAATACAGTAACCGGTGCAGTAACTGGCACAACCCTTAAAATGAGGCAAGGTGATGATTACCCTCCACGTGGGACATGGGGAAGCATATGAGAAAAGGAAAGATAACCCGGATACATGGAGAATGACCCAGCCAACAAGAAGTAACTCGGATTGAGCCAAGGGAATGTCAAACCAAAGAGATCGGGTTACAAGATAACTCGCTGAAGAATATACATGTCTTGATAAGTGGAACCTACTATGGCCTTATCAGCTGAAGTTGCTAAGACCGCACCAGCTTCGGGGACTAATGTTGGGGGGATCCCCTGGGTAGGGTCATGACGGGGTATAAAGGCCATGTTAGCTGAGGTATGGCGCAGTCAAAGCGAATGCTGGCCGGGTCTCCTCAAGGCAGGCCGACTTACGGGGTAACCCGGCCCGGTGGGTGCTCGTCTAACATTGACCCGGCCGGCATAAAACATATGTCGGCTATGTTTGATTTACCTTGTTTGCAGGTACCCTCATAGCTAGGTTGACCAAGCACTAGTCGGGTTATCACTTGGTTTCCAAGGGAAGGAATGAATCTTTTGGTGGTCAAAAGGTGGCCTTTATCCATTGTAGCGTGAGCGAAGAAGGCAGAGGGAAGGACCAGCAGGGCGTGGCTGACAAAGGTGATGCAGCCAGTGTCGGCCGATGCTAACGGTGTCTGGTGATGCAACGCCACAAAGGGGCTTTGGGACGCTTACGCATTGAGTCTAGACTAGCCGTTTAAAGTGAATAAAGAGACATCTTACTTTTACCAAAGGGAATATTCGAGGGATATGCTTCCACGTGTGTCCTAGATTTGTAACCTAGGCTCCCCTATATAAGGAGCACCAGGGTCTCCATAGAGGGGGATCGATCATTCTGTTAAGGAAGAACCCAGGGGCTTTATAGTGGGGAGTAAGAGAACTAGTCTCCTTCTCATGAATAGCGCGAGGAGCCCTTGTAATCCACATCTAACAAGAGAGAAATACAAACACCTACGTGTGGAATCACCACACTATCCCTCCCTGGATTCCTCTAGTGCTCATTGGCCCCATCTTTAGCCTATCTATGGCATCTGCCGTGCCACCACCACGACAAAATTGCAGGCCTGCAAATTCATAGAAAATGGATGAATTCTTAAACAAAAAATATTGGCTAACACATAATACTACTCCCTTCGTATCAAATAGATGTCTCAAATTATTCAAATTTTGGATGATTCTATATACTAAACAGTGTTTTCTAATTCTGTTGACCAAACTATAGCACACATGCAGTTAAAGTTAAAATTCATTTGACCAAATCATCCAAAACTCATTTAACAGGTTAAAAGTAGTTATCCCTTGAATGTATAAATTGTGGAGACGATAAATAAAGGCATATGTTCAGGAGGGACCCATCCCAGTAGTTACCTCTTCCTTCCCTTGTAAGCTTTGACACAATGATTATACAGTACGAGTAGTACTACCCTGTAGTTGTACAGAGACAAAGTTGGGGTCCTTATCTAACTCACCATCAATGGGATACTGCTTCCAATGCCATCAACATGACCAAAAACAAAGATGGTGGAAGAATGGAGGCTCTATGTTGAGCAAGTGAGGTTGGTGAGATGTAGCATGACAACGATGGCAAGGTAGCTACTGCTCGGCATGGAAGCGACAATAACTAACTATAGTACAGTTGGAAAGATGATCACACCAAATTTGGCTCTGGAAACATTGTGGCTAGTGATGCATGTCACATTCACCAAAAAACCAAATACTTTACCAACAAGTACATGTTCATACATTCATACTACTAATAAATGTTTTTCAATTTACTGGGGCCATTTTGCAATCTATATATCAGATCATGAACTACTCTCTCCATTCCATAATATATAAGCCTTTTTAGTAAGCTATTTTAGCTCTATAAATAGGCTTATATTGTGAAAAAAGATGGAGTATTAACTAAGGACATCTAGCTTCACATATGTGTGTATGTTAGCTAAATTCATATGAATGCAAGATTGTGGTGTTGTGGGGTCATAATTCAAATTTTTTGAATGCATGCATGGATATATATGACCATGTGGAATTCTAGTGTTTTCACTACTAGTAGTGGCAATGCCACACATGCATGGGCCATGAACACTTGCACCGTTCTCAATCCATTTAAATTATTTGAATTCTTTTGGATTTTTGGGAGGAAGCTTGTATGATATTAAATCATGTGAGCTAGTATCATTCCAAAACAAAATCCCCATGATGACCTTTCTTCTCTTCTTCTTTTTCTCTTGGTTTTTTTGGTTTTGTGATCTTACTTGAAAGCTCATTTAAAATCTTGTCTTAAAAATAAACCTAAACTATGAGAAAAAGAGAGGATAACAGGAGTTACCTATCTAACTAATCTAACTAGCTACACCCACCCTCTCTTGTGTTTTGGCTTAAACACAAACCAAACCACCTCCTAAACATAAACACCACCACCCTGCCTTATTCACTAGTGTAAACCGAGGCCACCATGGCATGGTGACCATGATACATGGCCATGTGGCCAGCACCACTCACCCTCTCTAACCTCACCAACCCTCCCCTCTTTCTTGCCGACCACGTCCCGACTGACCCCAGGTCACCTTGGTTACACCCCACCTTCCCAAGAGAGAGAGGAGAGAGTAACCTGAGTTATTTTAGGGAAAACCCTAACCTGAGCACTACCCCTCTCCTATCTTATCATTTACCAACCCCAGCGCCTCCTGGATGATCTAGATCCACCCCTGGGTGCTTCCCGAGCCCCTCTGTCCTCCCCTTTCTTCCTCTGCTAGCCATCCATCAACCTAGATAGACAAACTTCGGCTACCACCTATTCATGCGAGGGGAGAAAGAGGAAAGGAGCTCCAAGGCATCGAGGAAGCTTACTGTCACCCCTGTACCCCGCCTGTACCCGGCGTCGAGGAGGAGGATCCCGACGAGAAAACCCTAGCTCGCGTCCGCGTGCTCTATCGCTGATCGGCATCGACACTTCTGCGGTGAGCCCCTCCACCCCCTAGACAAGGTCCCAGCTTGCTTTGCTTCCTGGATGGTGAGATTGTTCTTTCAAACACCTTGCCTGCACCACCGCCCGTAACCACCTCGCTTGGACGCCGCCGCTACAA
Source organism: Avena eriantha (assembly GCA_910589775.1). Taxonomy (NCBI): domain Eukaryota; kingdom Viridiplantae; phylum Streptophyta; class Magnoliopsida; order Poales; family Poaceae; genus Avena; species Avena eriantha. The sequence goes on from OU342745.1 coordinate 196,659,029, forward strand.
CGCGTTCCGCTGCCGATCGTGCGTGCTGCCAAACCCGCGTCGCCGCACCGTATCAAACCCGGCTGCCATTGTGCCTTGGGGCCCTAGCTGGCCGCACCGCTGTGATCAGTCCATGCATGTGCTGATGCGTCTGCCTTAGTGTAGACGGAGACGAGGCATGCTGCTTATCAAGCCCCGCAAACCATACCTAGAATCAAGCCAAGCATCACCAAAGTGGTCCGCACCCATCCATGCATGGCCCTATCGCAAGATCGAGCGCCGCATGCACTCTTAACTTCACTGCGTGCGGATGTTTCTGTCAGATATCACGCAAGAGAGAAGAATAGTGCCGCCTGGCCATTTTTCCCATACCCCCTGCATGTTTTGCTGCATCAACCCACGATCCACCCTAGGCCCACAAGTCAGTCACCATCCGACTTTTTATGAAAAGGAATTGTGCTTTTCTACTAATTACAAATCAGTCCTCGGATCCGCCACGTGTCAGGGCCCAGGGCTCGCCTGTCGGTCTCTGTGTGTACGCTGCAAGCACATGAGAAAAGTCCCGCGCATTGGTTTTTGCCAGCACAGTGCCAAGTCAGATCCGGCCCTCTCGTTAGCAACTGTGGCTGGATCTGCCTCGGTATAAAAAGTCCCAGCGTTTATTCTAAATAATAAAAATTCCAGAAATTGATTTAATTCATATCTTTTTAAATAATTTGAATTTGAAAAAACTTATTAAATGAAATGTGATTCAAATTTAAATATGAACTCAACCATATTTTCAAATTTGCCAGATTTGACTTTAACTAGTCAAACCTGTGACTTTTGACCCCATTTAATAATTTTGCAATTAAATATTGTTTTAAATTCATAATTCCAAATAATACAAATAATATATATTTTATCATCATAAAAATTCTTGGAATTCAAATATGCCATCCAAAATAATTTTTGAGAAATTTAAAATTTCGATTTTTTAAATGCCAATAAATGCCTTTTCTTAATAAATTCCTAACTATAATTCTGTAATTCCAAATTCGACAAATAATATGTCTAGATCGATCAGCACGACGAGCTCGTCCTAATTATGCATTCCATGATATGAATTGAAGCATGCATCATATAAATATTAAATATTCAGAACTGTTTATGGGAGCAAAATATGCCTAAATAAATAAACAAAGTGCTTTATTATTGTTCTAACACCTCACCATGCCATGCCATGTTATACCATGCAATTGTGTATCATTCCATCATGACATACCTTGTTTGATTGTTGCATATATATTCATATTATTGTGCACTTTATTTATTATGGCCCTTGTGTGTTTGGCTTTTATTCCGGACAAACAACGAGCAAGGGATTTATTAGGAGAGCCAAGAGTAGTACCCAGATCCTGGTTACCCAACTGTTGATTCTATAGGCAAGAAATTCCCCATGATTGCATACATATAGAACCTATGCTTCTATCTTATTCTTGCATCATTGAGTCGTGGTTGTATTAAATTGAATCCCAAGTATTGCATAGCCTTTACTTTTAAACCCCACCTAAGCTTGTATCCTCCATCCTATGAGCCATTGCTACAAGAGTTGTTTGAGCCATGTGAGTCGTAGAACTGCATGTGTAGGGTTTGTGCGGGTCTTTGGGTAACGAGGTACCTAAACAACTTAAACTGTGTAGTAATGGGATAACTAAAGAAAGAGGCACCAGAGGGCAATAGCTGTTAATTGGTTCTTTCACGCTCACTTGTGTCACGTAGGACCCCGAGTACTTGATTCATGTTCCTTGACTATTCGCACTATCCACATTTGGGAGACTCTATGGATCCCCCTTCGCCTGAGCTAGATTCACACCTTATTTCTTAGGGCCACAAACTAGTTTGGGGCTTTATTACTATCTTGTACTTATGTCATGCTTTACTGCTTTATTTATGATTACGAGTAGATCGCCTATAATATTTGGGATTGCAAAGTGTTTTCACGGTATCGATAAGCCCAGTCACACTTTCGGGTTCCCAGTCGTTTACAGCCATTGACGCAAACCTTGGGTCCGTCTCAGAGCCGGCCAACTTTGCTGCGGGTAGCTTGTTGCGGTGGCGCCTTGAAATAATTTATGAATCCTGTGAATGCATTGTTGTGAGGACTCATTGCTTTTTATTTGGTCCTTCCCGAGGTTGATCATGTGTGTGTTGCTATTTGTGCACCCCTGCAGGGTAAATCTTTCTAAAATCCATGTCGGCGGTTATGGAAGACTTGGAGCATAGTTTCTCGATCATATAGACAAGTATAACTAAAGTATCGCCTTCAATTTGACTAAGAGATGACTAATAAATAGTACAACACTCATGGAATGGATAATACAATTGCCAACGGATGGGTTGTTCTTCTGCCTTCTCGTTCGGTAAGCGAGAAGGAGGGCAAGTGATGTTTATTTATGTTGCTTAAATAACTATTGCTTCTAATTAATGAGAGTTTGTCCATCTCTAGTTGGGAAGATGCGTAGCGTGTCTCTATGGAACTGTTTAGCTATTATCTATCGCTGCAATTGCGTCACCCCAGGTTGTTTCCTTTAGATGCATTAAGACTTGCTGAGTACCCCTAGGGTCTCACGCGATAAATATTTGGTTCAAATGGACAGGTATACTCTCAAGAAGGTTACTGGATTGAATAGACTGATGATGGTGGGAACGACTGTTAGGTGTAGAGATTCCGGGGATAGAGATTCGTGAGATCTGTGGGCGGGATGTGCTTATATTCGGGGTATCTTATGCCAATTTGCTTCTTATCCATACTCGAATCTTGTTTTTCGCTTCCGCTTGATACTCTGATGTGTGATGCGTGATGATGTATCCTAAACTATTATCTCTATCTAGGATATTTGGATATTGCCGTATGGCGTTGAATATTTCTATTTCTATTGTTTCTAGATGGTGCGGATCTAATGTCCTAATGTATGACTCTGACATACATACTTATTTGTGTATGTTTCTTTATCACTTTACCTATAAAATACGCCGCTCGCACCTGAAGCTATGATCATAAAAGTGGGTGGGATGGTTGGCCGGTACCGTGCCTACTCCACGAGGTGGGCCTATTGTGTGTGGCTGCACTGGCCCATGGTAGTACGTCATGTCCACTTTTGGATCATATCGGCTTATTTCTTAGAGCATAGTGTCCAAGGTATTACAATTGTAAAAGATGCTCGCTAATTGTACACCTTTTATGATACTGGCATGGCTTTCTATTTCTATTGTTTCCAGATGGATAGCAGCGGGCTGCACTAATGGGCTCATGTCAAACAGTGCAGGACAACACAGTAATAGGCCGTATTTTTGTTAGGCTCTCAAAATGGGTTGGCCCACTTAATAATTAGCAGGTCTTCGTTGGGCTTGTGTAACCCCTAGACCTCACGTTTCTAAATCACAAGCTGGTATAACCCGAATCTAGGGAGGAAGTACTACCGGGAGGCCGCGAGGCCGCCCACAAGCAGGCCACAATGGCAGGTAACGGTACCGGCAGACAATCCATCACAAAATTTATGGTTATAGCTTTCAGTGCGAGAAACGTGACCGGATGGCTATGAGTCTAGTGTACACAGGTGAGTATGTACGCCAACGACATACAAGAGTACATCAGAGCGATTCCATCTAAAAGAAATAGAAATATATTGCAACGACATACGAAAAGATCCAAATTTAAATAGATAGTAGTAATAATATTTTAGGATTATATCCTCACATGTCACTAAACAAATCATCAAGCGGAAACAGAAACACATATCCGAGTACGGATTAAGAGTCAAATCGGCATAAGATGCCATAGAAAATAAGCACATTCCCGCCCACAGATCTCAGAGATCTCCATCCCCAGAATCTCTATGCAAGAGGGTCATTACCTCCATCATAGACCTCATCGAAGTAGTAGCCTCCATATGGATGTACCTGACAACCTAACTAGGGGTACTCAGAAAGTCTTTATGTTGGGGATATACTTTCCAGGTATCCTCACAGTTCCTCACTGACCAGGGTGGCCCACTTCGGGTTAGAGCTTTGCTTCACGGGCAGCCCAGTTAGGGAGAGAAGACGGAGTCCAATCCGGCTACGGGATGGCCCAGAAGACTTACCGACTTAGGCCCATAATGTTACTTGTAATTCAAGATGTACTTTGTAACCAACTCTTAGTCGTAGCCAGATTGATCTCTCCTGTAAACCCTAGGCCGGATATCTATATAAGCCATCCCAGGGAGAGCCTTTAGGGCACTACCCAATACTTTAAACCCTCAACTCACACAGGCGATACCCTTGTAACCCATATTCCGGCTCTACCGTATTACTGGATTGCTAGCAGGAGTAGGATTCGTCCAAAGCCGGCGGATTCGAACCTGGGTAAACTTGTGTGCTCACCGTCCCGGAATACCGTACGCCTCACACCCCTCTCTTCCGCACGCCTCGAGGACCCCCTCATGGCGTACTTGTCCTCAATCTGACGATAGTTGGTGCCCACAATGGGGCAAGTGAGCTTCGGATCTGCGTTCTGAGCAGAATCTGCGAGAATCGGAATCGGCGAGACCATCGCCGTCGGTCGCATCCTCTACGCTAGCGACGTCCCTCTCATCGTTCTCGACGAGACTTGGATTCCGGCTAGGGAGGTCGTGACTGCCTATACAATCATGTCTTTTGGCGAGATCGATGTTTACATCGGTTTCGGTGAACCTGCCCAACCCACCCCAGCAGTGATGATAGAGGCAGAAGAATCTTCTGGGTCCCCTTTGTCCGCGGAGGCAGTAGAGTTCTGGATCTCAGAAAACAAAAAACCCACCCAGCCCGCACTAGTTGCGGAGATAGTGGAGAAATCTAAGCCTAAAGAAAACCTCACGGTCCAAGTCAAATCTAGAGTGGATCTCCCTGGAGAAGCCGGATCCCAAATCGACCCACCCGTGGAAGTCGAAATCTAGGAGGAGCATATCAATGACACTGATTCCGGCTCTGACGACGTCGGGATAGACAGGCCTTTCCTAGGGTACACATTAAGACACATGATACTGCAAGGCGAAAGCGCAGATGCAATCCTCGAGACCATTAAAAGTTTCGATATGGTTGATCGCGAAAGCCGCAAGTACCTCAGGAAGCACGCATCGCACTTCGTCGGATATGTAGGATCTGGATCTGGCTCTGCCGATGCTGGAGAAACCACCAACTCTGTGCTGGAGGCAATTGGAACAAACGCCGACGTTCCCGCATCCTCGGATGAGTCTATGACGTTGGCAGATTTCCGAAAGTTCTCCGTGGAATATGAAGAGGAGTACAACTCCAAAGCTGCAGAAGAAGGAGAAGCCATGGATGAAGGATCCGGGGAACACTCTCCCAAAGCGCAGGATGACATGGACGTCGGAGATAATCCCGAAGTCCAGATGTATGAAAGTACAGATCAGAGCTTGATTATGGGAAACGGACCCAAAGCCGCCTTTGCTACCGGCGCTGCCAAGAAGGCAAAGAAGAAGAATAAGACCCCGGCAAAAGACCCTCTCACAGAAGAGGTGATTGCCGAGGAATACGAGGAAGACTCGGATGGAGCACTTATCCCAGACGAGCCGAAAAAAGAAGCATCGGTGGATGGACACGTGATCACTGAAGGTGCGCGTAAACTCATTGATGCCGCATTAACCACACCTATCCCTACAACTGCAGAACTTACTGTAGATGAGCTGGACGAAAGGGCCCAAGCCCTAGAAGCGCGTCGTCAACAACTCCTCAATGAAGCCAAAAACATCGAGGTGGAGAAGAAACGCATGTCAACTAAGGACTACATGTCTCGGTTGCATCAAAAGACACGGAAGCATCACACCAACGATGACCAATTCCCACGTGTCTGTGCCGTCCTTTTTGGGGATGAGATGGGGAAGCCACGGAAAGACAGCAATGGAGATTGGGTATACCCAACCCCAGTACAGAATACCGTGGCAGCCCGAGAAATTTTATCGGCTAATCCAGGACCAGAGGAAATCCGTTTGGGTATTAAGCTAACAAGGGACTGGAGCAGCAAAAGGTCGCCCTGTCCGGAAGTCAAAAACTGGTCTCGGATTTTGACCAATGTCGCACAGATCCGGCATGGGCTGACGTAAGATCCCATTATGTTCGGGCACAATATCATCACCCCGAATGCAGGGAAGACAAATATTCAAGAACCGGATTGTCAGGATAGCATCGCAGAACTACGCATAACTAGAGCAATGTTGCTCCAGCGGCCGGGAAAGACACCATCGCTGCACTGAACCCAAGGAATCCTCCCCGACGAGAGTTTAACGATTGAAGGGGATAAGATAAAGAGAAATGTCAGGAGGACGATCGTCAGAGAATGCCACCTCCTAGACATGAAAACCATCCGACTGAGCCTCACCATGGTGGGAACGACGGACGAAGGAACGACAGAAACCGTGCTAGGACAAACCGGCAGGGGGCGCGTCATAGTCAAGAACCTCCCTGGAACCGGAATAATGACGCTCCCGATGGAGGCCGGCGATCAGCCAGAAACAATTCAGCTGCCTCACCCTCTCCACCAGGCAGTTATCACAATGGCCCCCAAGGAGGGCAAGGACGACATGGCGGAGGAGGTGGTGGCAGAAGCCAAAGTCCGGCTCCAAGGCACCGCAGCCACAGCCGACATTCGGGACGATCTCTATCCCCGAACGACGCAAGGCACAGGATCAACTCCAATATAGAGGCGCGGCGCTATGAAAACGACGATTTCTACGTGGGCCCAAAGTGTTTTGGACCACGCGTCAGAGCTAAAAAATTCCCGGAAGGATTTGCTATCTCAAGGCACATCCAAGCCTACGACGGCATTGCTCGGCCAGATACCTGGCTACAGGATTTTTTCCAAGCTTGCTGCATCGCCAAAGGCGAAAACAGCCTGGTCGCAACCCGATATCTCCGACTTATGTTGCGGAAGACGGCGCGATCATGGCTCAATGAACTTCCGGAGAACACCATCCACGACTGGTATGACATGCAAAGTGCATTCTTTCGGAATTTCGAAGGCACATATCGGAGGCCCTGTACGGTTGGAGACCTACGGCGTTGCACCCAGAAAGCCGGAGAAACTTTCCGAGATTACCTCAGACGATGGATCGACACCAAGAACTCATGTGAAGGAGTAAACAATCAAACCGCGATTGAAGACTTCATCGCAGGACTCCCAATTGGTCTACTACGTCACCGCTTGAAGTGTGATAAGGTCACTGATCTAGGAGAGATGATAGAAACAGCGAGCAAGTATGCAGATGCTGACGACGATGCAGAGGGATTACTCAACGTCCTGGCTATGCCTCAGTCAGCAAAACAACCAAAACAACAAGCTCAGAAGCGCAAAAATACCTCGGAGGAAAAACCCAACGCGGAGACAGCGGTGGTCACTACTGTTTCTGGGTCTGGAGGACGAGGAGGACGTGGCGGAGGCTGCGGGCGTGGCCATGGGACATCAAGGGTCCAAGGTAGAGGAGAGCAACAACCAGGCAAAACCTACACTTGGGCCTACATTGCCAATAACCCATGTGTGCATCACTTGGATGCCAATGGGGGCTCGTCCCACACCAACGCTGAGTGTCGTTTTAATGTCGACATCAAGAGAGACGATACCGCGGGCTACAAAGCTAAGCGAAAGAAGGGAAAGAAAAATCCTGAAAAGGAGAAGGAGACCAAGGAAGATTCTCACATGGAGGAAGCCGATGCTTCAAATCCCAAGTCGGAAGGGAAGAAAACTTTTCCCACCAAGAAGGACACTTACGTCACCTTCCTTGGATCTCAACCAGCAAAGGTCAAGAAAGCAGTTCTCCACGAGCTCAATGCAACAGTTCCGGCTGTGCCTCAGTATCTGGACTAGTCGGAAGTGGCAATCACATTTGAACACGCTGATCATCCGTCTAAACTACACAGGCGAGGAAAATACGCCTTAATCGTCAACCCACTTATTGACGGTTATGGTTTCTCCAAGACCCTCATGGATGGTGGTAGCAGTATCAATATTCTCTATGTCGAAACGCTACGCCGGATGAAGATCTCGGAAACACAGCTGAACCATAGCTCTGTGATCTTTCACGGAGTTGTCCCAGGAAGACAAGCTAATTCCCTGGGAGAGATTACTTTGGATGCTACCTTTGGAACACCAAAGAATTATTGGACGGAGGCACTTTCCTTCGAAGTGGTCCCGTTCAAGAGCACATACCACGCTATATTCGGACGTCCAGCTTACTGGGCTTTTATGGCTCGTCCGTGTTACATTTATAATATGATGAAAATTCCAGGTCCCAACAGCGTGATCACCATCAGGGGAGACCCGAAGAAAGCGCGAGAGTGCGAGGATGGAAATGCCTCCTTTGCCGAAGCCATGTTGCACGCCCAGGAGTACCAAGAGATCAAGAAGAGCATAGATCCGTCTGAGATGCCCGCAACGAAGAAGGAGGTGACAAATCCAAATCCGGAGTTCAAGGCATCAGAAGAGACGAAGACGACGTCGTTGAAGGATGATGACCCCTCCAAGGTGACCCAGATAGGCGTAGGCCTAAGTAGCGCATAGGAAAGCGCGCTCATCAAGTTCCTCCAAGCAAATCAAGATATCATCGCATGGCTGCCATATGACATGACCGGAGTACCTAGGGAACTTGCCGAGCACTCTCTAAATGTAAATCCGAATGCTAAACCCGTCAAACAGTCCTTACGACGGTTTGGCGATGAAAAGCGTAAGGCAATAGCTAAGGAACTAGCACGGCTCGAGTTAGCCGGATTCATAGAAGAGGTCATCCACACTGAGTGGTCGGCCAATCCTGTAATCGTCCCTAAAAAGGGCACCACTGATTTAAGGATGTGTGTTGATTATACTGCCTTGAACAAGGCTTGTCCAAAAGATCCGTTCGCTCTGCCTAGAATTGATCAAGTCATCGATTCTACGGCAGGCTCGGAACTCCTCTGTTTTCTCGACGCATATTCCGGTTATCACCAAATCTGGATGAAGGAATCTGACAAAGTCAAAACTTCATTCATAACCCCCCTCGGAACCTTCTGTTTTGTTACAATGCCCTTTGGGCTGAAGAACGCAGGAGCTACGTACCAGCACACGATGCAGCGTTGCCTCCTTGACCAACTCGGACGCAATGTACATGCATACGTGGATGATATCGCGATGATGTCCAAAAAGAAGGAAACACTGATTTCCGACTTGGAGGAGACTTTTGCCAATCTACGAAAATACAACATCATGCTTAACCCGAAGAAATGCTTCTTTGGAATACCAGCCGGAAAATTGTTAGGTTTCATCGTGTCTCAAAGGGGCATAGAGGTGAACCGAGACAAAATTAAGGCTATACTCAACATTTCCAGGCCAACTCGCCTGAAGGACGTACAAAGACTAACTGGTTGCATCGCTGCGGTCAGACGATTTGTAAGCCGGCTTGGTGAAAGAGCCGCACCATTATATAAACTCCTGAAAAAGACCAAGGATTTTGCCTAGACGGACGAAGCTGAAGCTACACTACAAGATCTGAAAAGACTACTCTCATATGCTCCTATCCTTGCAGCGCTGGAACCTTAGGACCCGATGTTGATTTACATTGCTGCGATAAATAAAGTTGTCAGTATCGTCATGGTGGTGGAGAGACCAGAGGAAAATCAGGAACACCTGGTGCAGCGTCTGACGTACTTTGTTAGCGAGGTCCTGATAGAATCAAAGCAGCGGTATCCACACTATCAAAAATTGGCTTACGTTGTTTTTCTAGCATCTCGTAAGTTACGACATTATTTTCAGGAGCATCCAATTACCGTGGTGAGAAAAGCTCTCATGAGATACATAATCAACAATAGTGACGCCACAGGACGCGTCGCCAAATGGGGAATAGAGCTCTTAGCTTTCAACATTGAGTATAAACCTCAAACAGCAATCAAATCCCAGATCCTTGCTGACTTTGTCGCTGATTGGACAGAGAAGAAGGAGAACATGGTCCTCCCTGAGTAGGAATATTGGACCCTCTTCTTCGATGGGTCCAAGGCTCGAGGGGGCTCAGGGGCTGGCGTGGTGCTCAAATCACCCCAAGGAGATAAACTTTTATACGTACTGCAGATCCACTTCACAGCGACAAACAACATTGCCGAGTATGAAGCACTGCTGCATGGAATCCGAATTGCTAAGGATATTGGCATCCGGCGTTTGATGTGTTACAGAGATTCGGATCTTGTTGCTCAGCAAGTCTCGGATATTTGTAATGCAAATAAACACATGGCAGCATATAAAGTTATCGTGGATGATCTATCTAAATCGTTCGAAGGGTTTGGAGTTCAATACATCCCTCGAACAGAAAATGAGGAAGCAGACGCACTATCTCGGATAGGTTCTGCGTGGAAAGAGGTCCCGGATGGCACTTTTTTAGTGCACCTCAAAGTTCCCTCAATAAAGGGAATAGATGAGGAATATCCGACCAAATCCGACTCACCTTTGATAGCAGTTCTGGCTGTAATTCCCAGCTGGACTCAACCCTACCTCGATTATTTGGTAGATGGCAAATTACCCGAAGACGAGGTGCTGAGCCGGCAGATCATCCGACGAACAAAAGCCTATACTATTGTTAAAGGTGAGCTCCATAAACGGAGTGTTTCTGGGGTCTTTCAGCGCTGTGTATCTCTAGAAGAAGGCGTGGAAATCTTAAGGAAAATCCACGAAGGCGAGTGTGGTCACCACGCTGCAGCCAAATCTTTAGTGGCAAAAGCTTTTAGACACGGATTTTTCTGGCTTACAGCTCAGGCAGATGCCGAACGATTAGTCAAGACGTGCAAAGGCTGCCAAAAGTACGCCAAGCAAGCTCATGTTCCAGCTAATCAGCTGTGAACAATACCTATAACATGGCCCTTTGCGGTCTGGGGGCTTGATATGGTAGGACCATTTAAACGAGCTCCAAGTGGATTTACTCACCTCTTAGTGATGATGGATAAATTCACCAAATGGATTGAGGCTAAACCTGTCACTAGTTGTGATGGAGCAACAGCCAAAAGATTTGTTGAGGATGTTATAATCCGGTATGGTTATCCGCATAGAATTATCACAGAGAACGGGAGTAACTTCTCTATGGGAGAATTGGCTGAATTCTGCGACGAGCAAAATATCCGGCTTGACATTGCGTCAGTCGCACATCCACAGGCTAACGGACAAGTCAAAAGGGCAAATGGTTTAATCTTACAAGGCCTGAAACCGAGACTCGAAGCACCACTACGACATGCTGCGGGGGCTTGGGCAGAGGAATTACCCTCTATAATTTGGAGTTTAAGAACAACTCCGAACAGGTCAACAGGATACACACCTTTCTTCTTGGTCTATGGCGCAGAAGCAATTCTTCCTAGTGATTTAATTCATACTCTCCTAGAGTGGCCACGTATATCGAAGAGGATACCGAGATTTCTCGACAAAATGATCTCGACTTAGTCGAAGAAGTTCGCGTCATTGCTGAAATGAGATCTACAGCCTATAAGCAGAAGTTACACAAGTATCATAGCCAGAGAGTCCGAAATAGATCTTGCAATAAAGGTGATTTGGTTCTCCGGCTTATGCAACAAAGAAAGCACAAACTTTCCCCAGTATGGGAAGGGCCCTTTTTAGTTAGTCGAGTATTGCACAATGGATCGTACTACTTAACTGACATGAGGCCAGTCAAAGAAACACCTGCTACTAAGAAGAGAAAGAGAGTTGGAGGCAGTACAAATCTGGATGAGTTAGACAGACCGTGGAATATTGCTCAGCTACGTCCCTTTTATTCTTAGTTTATCCTTCTTTGTAATCATATATACGTACATGTTCTTTGAGAAATAAAAGTTTTGGTTGCCTCAAGTTTTTCTGAGAAGTTTTTACCATCTTATTTCCAAATGATCATGTTATAGTCGAAAATCCCAGAATGCTTGAAAGTACTTTATGCTCATGTTCGTTCTGGTCTAGATTTCCGATTCTAAAACTGCTACCTTCGGGTATAACTCTAAAATTTCTAGTTTTTACTTTGGTTATTTGTCTGATTGCTGGATGCGGGTATTTTCCGAGTAGTGAATTGTTGGTACTGTAAGCCAGCTTTGTTTCTGAGTTTAAACTGGTTTAGCAAGTGAGCTCCGTTGCTCGGCAAAGTTTCTGGCTGAAGGTTTAGCCGGCTCACGAAAGGAACGAGGCGGAAAGCCAGATAAACGATAAAGTAGAGAAGAAAAAGTTCAAGTGCTTATGAAAAATATTTCGGCACACAAAAAAAGCCAAAAGTGCTGGATAGATCACAAGCTTAGCACTAGCAAAATCAATAGTACTTAGTATTTACAAACGCATCATGTTCTTTCCAGAATAATACATTATTTTCTGGTCTATGATGCAGGAGGAGATGAAGGAGCTGCCGGCTCGCTGGTTACTCCACCTTGATATCGTTCCGAGATGTCCGGATCTGAGGTGGTCCGTTCATTGTCGGAAACTTCTTCGGTTTCTTCTGGAGGAGGAGGCGGAGTAGCTACGCGGGTGAAGAAGGGGATCTCATAGCTGGTCAGATCAGCACGTGAGACCCGTATCCGGCGCAGGAGTGCATGATAGCTTGAAGGTCCTGCTCCTGGCCGTCTTCGTCTACTTTGCAGTACCCTCTGGTCACTTGCCATATCTCCATGTTCCCATGGTGGCTCATGACCATGGTGAGAGCTTTTTGCGCAGCAGTCCGCGTGTAGGACATATTCCAGTCCCGAACAAGCTGCGGCATCTCCTTGGCCTTGTCCTGCACCTGAAAATCCGACATGCTTGGCATGTCCGGAATCCTGAGAGACTCGCCAATGTCTTCAAGGGACTGGCGGAAGTCATGAAGAAGATCACCGACTTGGGTAAGCCGGTGGGTGCGGGGCTCGGAGGAGGAAGAGTCCGTCAAGTTCAGAGGACCTATACACAAAACAAGTCAAGACAAATCCGACATTGATAAAAGTCGAAGAATAGATAAGTCAGACAGATGGAACGTACCGAGAATGACGTCGTCAATCTTGGTCTTCTCCTCCCGGAGACTCTAGAGTTCAGCCCGGAGCACCTGGGAGATGTCCTTCTCTCTGCTAAGCTCATTCTTGAGGTCCGAGATTATTTTATCTTGGGCAGCAATCTTGCGATCATGCTCTTCGGTGGCCATGGAGGAGGATTCAAGGACTTGAGCTATGCTCCTTTCATGATCCTCCTTGAGCTTATCCAGCTCTTGGCGAAGTCCCTTGTTCTCCACCACTAGGGTCTTGAGGTTCTCGGCCTCTTCAATCATAGCGATGGATTGTTTCACCAGCGCTGTAAGTCAAAAAGAACAACAATTCAGAAAAAATTCGACATTGAAAAAGCAAAAGACAAGGTTTGAATCTCGGAATGTTTACCTTCGGCTTCATCCTTGGCTACTTTAAGTTCCACATTTTTAAGTCGGAGAGCCTTGATCTCTCTCCACTTATTGCAGACATTGGTCAGTAATTCCTAGTTATAGGAACATACTTTCTGTAAGTCAGAATACCCAAAGTCAGAAAGCTACTTAAGACTCGGGCTAATATTTTTTGCTAAATATCAGCACGAGCCTTGGGGGCTACACTAGTTCGTTCTTTGGCATCCTAATGAAGCATAAACCTGGATTATGTATCCTACTTCATGCTTGGGGCTAGAGGATATGATATAACATAATGTAAAAACAAGAGTTGGAATTCCGACTTACATATTGCTCGTGGGTGAGTTTATCTAAACCCGCGTTTACTTCAGCTGCCACCTTCTCGGCAAGAGTAAGAGGGATCACTGGGGTTGTTGGAAGCTCGCCAGTCCTAATCCTCTCGTCGCGAAGGTCGACTTGAGCGAGAAGGTCAGAGAACTTGACGTCCTTTGCTTCTTGCGCTTCTTCTTCGGGGGATAAATGGCTTTTGTCCAGGACTTGCCTGGCTAGCCGCTCGATTTCCTCTACAGATTTCCGGGATAGGCCAAACTTGGCAAGTCCCGAATTGCTGAGGAGGTTTTCGGCGAAGGTTTCAGCCGAGGGATCATTACCCGAAGAGGGTTCACCCTTATCTTGATCTGACACACCCACGGTGACGTCAGTTTGCGACCCAAGGATCGCAGGCTCTGTTGGAGGAGCCGGATCTTCTGCAACTACCGGAGAAGGAATGATCGCCGGAGTTGCAGAAGGTTGAGGGGCAGGAGTTGGAGGAGCCACGGCAGGGGAAGCTATGGTGAGCTTCGTCTGTCGCAGGGGCTTCGAAGGAATCCCTTTCCCCTTACCCTTGATGAGAGGCTTTGCTCTGAGAAAGTAGGAAAGTTGGAAACATTACATCTCAGAAAGAAATTCGAGAAAGGTACAAAGGCGGAAATTGTGAATGAAAGTTACCTCTTCACAACAGGCACCTCCTTTGTGCCAACAGCCACTGTCGGAGCTTTGCGCTTCTTGAGCGCAAGATCCGGCAATGGGACCACTTCTGTCTCCTGAGAAAACTCAGGAGGATATCCTTCGAGTGGAGCAAGTTCCGACTCGGGGAGGTCAGCAAGCTGAAAACAAGAAAGCATATCAGTATTGCAGTATAACTTGAAGATTTAAACACATAAAAGGTGTATTGATGGAAGATTACCGGCACCACGGGGTTTTCCGCCGTATGCATATCCAGAGAAATCTCCGGAATTCTCCTCTCGATCCGCTCCTTGATCAGCCACTTGATCTGGCTGATGTAGCCTTGAGTGGTGTAGGCTTTGGGGCTGATGCGGAGGGAGTCTTTTTTGGATGACGTGATGGAGTGCATCAGTCTATCCCCGTGATACTGAAGTGGCTGGATCCGACGTGAGACCCAGCACTGGACCAAGTCGGATCCCTTCAGATCCTTGTGTTTGATCAAATATCTGATCTGCCTCTTAGCGAGGATCAGATCATCGGTGAGAGCCGGAGCAGCCTCGTCCCAAGAAGGTTGGGCTGTGGCGGCTCCGTCGACAAAAGCCGGAAAAGCAGTAGCTTTGCTGGGAGCCAGAATATCCCTATGATAGAAAAAGGTGGCTGGCCATTGTTTGACCGAGTCACTGGCAGAAATTTTGGGATATGCCCGGTCACGTCTAAGTCAAAAACTAATAGTGCCAGTGATGTAAGGAACACCGGCAGTGATGGAATTTCTCCGGACATGAAAGTAGTACCGGAAGAGAAGCAAACTCGGCCTAATGCCGAGAAAGCCCTCGCAAAGCAATGCATACGCGCTCATCTCTAAGAGAGAGTTGGGAGGAAGATTGTGGAGTTGAACTCCGTAATGATCTATCACCTCAGAGAAGAACTCCGAGGGAGGAAAAGACAGACCTCGGTCGATATGGGTGCCGAAGTGGACCCGCTCGCCGTCGCGCGGGTTGGGGACGGTTTCGCCGGAGCCGCTCCGCCAATCGCCAGCGACGAGAAGCCCCTCCTTCTCCACGTTCTTGAGGCCCTCCTCGGTGAGGGCGCAGGGGATCCAGATTCCCCGGAAGCTCTCCTTCTCCGCTACTGCTTCCGCCGTCGCCACCGCCGTTGCTGCCGCCAAACCGGAGGAAGAAGATGATGAAGACATTTCTCCGGTGAGAAGATGACCTGAAAGGGACGGCGCTGGGAGTTCTGTGGGGGAAGGACGAGGGAGCTTTGTGCGCACAGGAGGATTGGGAGGAAAGGAAACGGCAAAGGACTGGTGGAAAGGAGAAGGAGAAATCCAAACCCCTTATATCCACCTAACTGCGCCAAGATTCGTGCAAATGCTACAGCGTAACCACCACGCGTCGTGGAAAGAACTAGGAAGGACCCACGCGATGATTGCGTCTCCTCGATCTCCACGCACGCATTGAAACAGCGCCTCGGTTCTGCGAACCGCGGACCCACCAACGGTCGTACTGACGACACGCTTGTCAGATGACGTGACTTGACCATGCTTGTGTCAGGTGGCGTTAGAAACCAAGTTCCGGCTTAGTTTGAAATCAAGCTGGAAAATTCCGAGTAACCTGTTGATAGGTCCGACTTATATTTAAGACCCGGATCGTATTTTTGTTGTAAAGTTTCAGGAACCCTTCAAGATTCTACAAGCCGAAGATCAAGCTAGACGACGATAAAATCTGACTTTCGATCTTGGAGGCCTCCGGGGGCTGCTGTTGGGGATATACTTTTCGGGTGAGAAAGTAAACGTAGCGGGGCATCATCTTAAAGATCACAGGCAATGCTGATGATGGGAGATGATCCTAGTTGTCATAGACTTCCTGCTGTCCATCTTCTGGGTAATCCTCCTCATAGTCTAGCCATGGGAATAGCCAGGGACAAAGCCATGGGTACTCTTTAAGTACTCGCAAACTAACAACTAGTATAGGTAAGATAAAAGCTAATAGGAATCTTAAGCTCTAGGTTTGTTTGCAAAAAGGCAGATTTACTTCATAAGGGTTTCAAGAGTAAAGACCTAGTTTAGTTCTATATATCACTTAAGGGGGTAACTAGTTTTCATGTCCACAACTCTGTTGTGGTCAAGTCAAAGTCATCTTTCAAGTCACAAATCATTTTGAATACATCTAACAACAGAACAGTATGGCCACTCCAACTGTCCATAACTGCGGACGCGGCTATTCGAATAGTTTGACACTCTGTAGAGATTGTACACTTTCACCACAAAATTCGATAAATCCATCAGGAATAATCCTGAATCATCATACTTGGTATGCGGATAATCAATCTTAACCTTTCAATTACACACCCTAGTATAGGCACCTCCCCTACGAGTTTGTCCTCCCAACCATGACCATCTGTCATCTTGGGTACTTCATAGGTGGACATTCATCACGAGGTAGCCTCAGCTCAGCCTCTTCCGCAAGGAAACCCATACTAAGACATATAAACTTCCAGTCAAGCCCTACCCAACTAAGGTATTGTGGTTGTACGGTAAAATTTGAATGGTATCGCATCCGAACCCAACCATCAGTTTTTATAAAGGGTCCGGGCTCATGCCTCAACATTTTCATCCAGAACCATTTAATTTCTCAAGGTTTTCATAATCATTTTCACCAAGTATTCCCATCTAAAGTGATCAAGTTTTATACTTAGCACTAGCCACTAATATTGGGGGTATTCACTAATTGAGGGTGCTAATCTAGTATAAGTATCCAAGACTAATCCTATGATCTTGATAGGATACATTCTATTTTCCATGAATCACAATTCATTAACTAAGAAGAAAAGTAGTAAAGGTAAAAAAATAAAGCTTGGATGTAAACTGGGATATTGATAAAGCTGTGTCTCGAAGGTTTGCATAGGGTATCTATACAAGTTAGCTTGCATAGCTAAACTCGCATGGATGGCTTGCATAGTGGGCTTGCATAGTTATTAGCTTGCCTTGAGTAGAGCAGTTGTTGAAGTTTTCCTCCTCCTCCTCGAAGTACTCCTCTTCGTTGAAATCCGGGTCGGTACTAGCGTCTATAAATACATCCAATGTACACAATCACCAAACAACACTTCACTACTCCTATTTAGCACACAAGGCTCATACTAGATGATCTAATATCATCTCAATCACTCCATGTTATAATGGCACATTTTTATTTCTCTTTAATGAGAAAAGTAATTTCTACCCATTGAAATTGTTTAAGATTTAATATTCTCCAACTAGAATATAGGTTCATATGGACCATGTACTCACCATATATTATCAAGCTTGGGAATGTGATTTAAAAGGGTGGTCATGTATTACAAGATTTAATATTACTATTTAATAAGATTTAAATGACTAGAAAATCCTATATAGCCTTCTTTTAATACTAGTCCAAGTTTAATATCTGTACAAATAAATGTTTTTACATATTCAGGTATAACATTGTAAATGTGATTTTTGAGAGGTGGAATCATCTCAAAATCATATATAGTTTATTTTAGAGAATTGTTTAAAGTGCCAAAAGTCTCTGTATTGTTATTTTTGGTATAGGTGATCCAAAATTCCAATTGGTTTGAACCCAGCGGGAGTGATTAGATAATTTCAATACCTTTCCAACAAAATTGGAATCATGCATTTTGGTTTAGTGAATCTCTTTGAATTGATTTTTGAATCTACTGACAGAATCTAGTCTTAACTAAAATGGAAAAAGACTATTTCAATGGGTGGGCTCTATGCGGGAAACTAAACGGGCCGGCCCAACTGCACAGCGCTGGCGCAGTTGGCTACTGACAGGTGGGTCCTACTCGTCAGTGACTCTACCTAACCGAAACGTAAGTTTCAATCTTAGCCCTACGATTAGAACACGCTCTAACGGCTGAGGTTCATCTTCTATGTCGAACAGCTCCGGCGAGAACTGAACCCTAACACGCGGTGGGGCTCATGTGAGGCTCACCTAGGCTCAACCTAAGGTTGGTGATCGGGGCGAATGGGGTTGTCATCGATGGCGGATCGAGGCGCGGTCACGGCGGCTCCTGGGGTGGTCGCAATCAACGGGCTCCTTCCTCCTCTTAAGCGGCGGACTCCAGGTAAACTCCGGCGATGCGGTGCTCGCCTTGCTCCGGGGAAGGGACGGTGAGGTTATGTGGTGAGTGGGGAGTGGAATGGTGTAGAGATTGAGGGCTGAGGGGGTCTCTATATATACACCCAGTGTGGCGGTTGGGCGCCATGGACGGGCTACTCCGGCGACGCTGCTACAGGCTGCAATCGTCACGGCGGAGGGCATGGTTCAAGGTGGTGGACTATGGCGGTCGTCATGGAAGTGATGGCACGGCAAGGGGCACTCACGATTGGCCGGGATACGTCGGTGCTCTGGGCGGGTACGCAGGCGTTCGTCACTTGGTAAGGTGGTCCCGGTGCGCGAGACGGTGAACGATCATGTCTAGCAGCTTACTAGTGACACAGCAAATGCGGGTACGGGCGGAGAGAGTGAGGCGTGACGTGTGCGAGTGAGGCGGTTGCGACGCTCCATCGTGCTCTCGGCATGGCCATGGGTTAAATAGGCGGGGCTGGTCTGGCTCCTTCTCGCCTCGTCGTTGACCCAGGGGTGTTTAGGGGGTGGCGGTGAGGTCACTCATACCTCATGGGGGTCGTGGTAGAGGGCGGCGCGGCGCGCAGCGACTGGCTCGTGCTCATCCGGCATGGACGACTCGGCATGGGCATGTCACTGGTGCAACAATGGGCAAAGGGCACGATGAAAAGAAATGGACGACTCGGCATGGGCATGTCACAATGCTAGTTTCTTGGATTCACTTTTACTTGGTCTAGCAAGGGGTGAAAAGAAATGGAATTGTTTCTGTTGAAAATTCTTTACTAGGAACACTCAAAGTGGTCTAGTGGATTAGTTTGGCCTAAATGACCATTTTCTTTTATATCTTATTTTTGATTTTTCCTTTATTTGATTCTGCTTGGAAATGATCTAGATGATTTAGTATTCATATTTAAACCATTCTTTATCATTTGTATCAATCAAACATGGCCATTGCCATCATTCATATACTAATACCAATCACAGATACACTCATATCCATTTTAATAATAAAAGTTTTTGTTAACCCTAAACTTGGGGATTAGAGCTTGATAAGCTTGATTAATATTTTTGGGATGTTACAAACCTTCCCTCCTTAAACAGAATCTCATCCTGACATTCAGGAAAAACTAGGAACTAAAGAGATTGGGATACTCAGTCCTAATGTAATCTTCTCGTTCCCAGGTGGCTTCTTCTTCGGTATGGTTACTCCATTGAATCTTGAGAAACTTGATACTTCTGGTCCGGGTGGTTCTAAATGCTTCTTCCAAAATACAGATGGGCACTTCACGATAAGTTAGATCCTTATTGATATATATGGCTCTGTGATCGATGTTTTTAAACACTTCGATCTTCTCCGAAACTTCTAAGCATTTGTGAAGTAACGAGATATGGAACACATTGTGAATGGCTGACATATGTTCATGTAGTTCCAATTGATGCGATACTTCTCCTCTGTGATTCAAAATTTTGAAAGGTCCAATATATCTGGGGGCTAACTTTCCTTTCAGCTGAAAACATTGCATTCCTTTCAATGGTGATACTTTGAGATCCACGAAATCTCCGATATTGAAGGTCAGGTCTCGGCGTCTTTTATCCGCATAACTCTTCTATCTGGACTGAGCGGTCTTGAGGTGCTCATGGACTTTGTGAACCTTCTCTTCATCTTCTCGTAGGATGCCGGGTCCGAAGATCTGACTCTCTCCTACTTGAGACCAATTCAAAGGGGTACGACACTTCCTTCCATACAGAAATTCAAATGGGGCCATTTGCAAAGTGGTTTGATAACTATTGTTGTATGAGAATTCTGCGAATCTTCCCATTTAGATCCATACTCTAGCACACAAGCTCTCAACATATCTTCTAAGATCTGGTTGACTCGTTTAGTTTGTCCGTCGGTTTGCGGATGATAAGCGGTGCTGAAATGTAGTTTGGTTCCTAATCCTTCTTGGACTTTCTGCCAAAATCTTAAGGTAAAATGGGTTCCTTGATCCGATACTATGGTCTTGGGGGTTCGATGCAAACTGACTATCCTAGCGATATATAACTCCGCTATCTTTGAGCTTTGGTAGGTTGTCTTGACGGGTATTAAATGGGCTACCTTAGATAATCTATCGACTATGACCCAAATAGAGTCATTGTCCCTACTAGATGTAGGCAAACCGGCGATAAAGTCCATTCCGACGGAATCCCATTTCCATTCATGAATCTGCAATGGTTGCAAAAGTCCTACGGGTCTTTGATGTTCCGCCTTGACTCTCTGACAAATATCACACTTGGCTATGTAGCTCCCGACTTCTCTCTTCATTTTGTGGCACCAAAATTGCTCCTTCAAATCCTGATACATCTTCGTTCCTCCTGGGTGGATAGAATAAATAGTATCACGAGCTTCCTTCATAATGACTTGTTTCAACTCTGAATCTGCTGGAACAAAGATACGTCCTTTGTACCACAAAGTTCCTTCTTCATCTTCGGTGAATCCAGGTACTTTCCCTGTTCCGATATGATGCTTGATTCCATCGATACTTGTGTTTCCATTCTGGGCTTGTTTTATCTGACTAATCAAAGTGGGTTGGAGTTCTATGCTAGCTAAAAATCCTTTACTAACTAGCTCCACTCTGAAATTCTCCATCTCCTCATGCAAACTTGGTTGGGTTTCCTTAATCATGGTGTTTAATCTACACGGCAATCGGCTAAGAGAATCTGCTACCACATTGGCTTTGCCGGGGTGATAGTGAATGTCAAGGTCATAATCCTTGATTAACTCAATCCATCTCCTTTGCCTCATATTCAACTCCTTCTAGGTGAAAATATACTTCAGACTCTTGTGATCCGAATAAATCTCATAGCGATTACCCATGAGGTAATGACGCCATGTCTTCAAAGCTAAAACTACGACAGCTAGTTCTAGGTCATGGGTGGGGTAGTTCTGTTCATGCTGCTTCAATTGTCTAGACAGATAGGATATAACTTTGACTTCTTGCATCAACACACATCCGAGACCAATCTTGGATGCGTCACAATACACGTCAAAAGGCTTCTTGATATCGGGAATGATCAAAATTGGGGCTGAAACTAGTCTCTTCGTGAGGTCTTGAAAACTTGCTTCACATTTGTCAGTCTATTCAAACTTCTTATCATTCTTTAGAAACTGGGTCATCGGTATTGCGATGCTTTAAAATCCTTCAACAAACTTGCGATAGTATGTGGCTAATCCAAGAAAAGCACGGACTTATGTTTGGGTGGTTGGGGATTTCCATTCTTCAACATCTTTGATATTGGAGGGATCAATAGCGACTCCTCCTGCTGTCAGGATATGGCCTAGGAATCCTACTTCTCTTAACCAAAATTCACACTTGCTGAACTTGGCATATAACTGATGTTCCCTAAGGGTTTCAAGGATAGTTCTAAGATGTTGCTCATGGTCTACTTCTGACTTGGAATAGATCAGAATATCATCGATAAAAAACGACAAACTTATCCATAAAATTCATGAAAATCTTATTCATGAGGTTCATGAAATAAGCGGGGGCATTGGTTAATCCAAAAGACTTGACATTGTACTCATATAATCCATATCTGGTGGTGAAGGTAGTTTTGCGGATATCTGTTGCACGAATCTTCAATTGATGATAACCAGTTCTAAGATCAATCTTAGAAAACACATTGGCACCAGTCAGTTGATCAAACAAATCTTCTATATTTGGCAAAGGGTATTTGTTCTTGATGGTGACATCATTCAGCTTCCGATAATCCGTACAAAGATGGTTGGCACCATCCTTCTTATCAACGAACAAAACAGGTGATCTCCATGGCGATGCACTTGGTTGAATCAGTCCTTTTCCCAGCATATCATCAAGTTGCTTCTTCAGCTCCACTAGTTCACATGGGTTCATACTATAAGGTCTCTGAGCTATGATCCCGTTCTAGGTATTAGTTCAATGATGAACTTGATATCCCGATCTGGGGGCATACCGGGAAATTCATCTGGGAATACATCGGGGTATTCACAGACTACTCTGACTTGGTTAATGGTGGTCTTTGGCTAGACTCTTGTTGCACTTGAATTGACGGGGTAAGGTCTCAGATACATATTCTACTGATACTCCGGTGCTACTGGTCATTGTTATGGCTTTCTTAGCACAGTCGATTAATCCTTGATGTTTTGACATCCAATCCATCCCTATCACTACTTCCAAACCTTTGGTTCCAAGTACTATTAGATTGGCATAAAAATCTATCCCATGTATTCTGATAGGTATGGCTTTGCAAACTTTTTTAGCTTTGGTGGTTGAACCAGGGATTTGAACTATCATAACATGCTTCAGATTTGTTGGTTGAATCTTACTAGTGCATGCAAATTCTTCAACGAGTGCGATGCTCCAAAATCAAACAACACTCTGGCTAGTACTGAGTTAACAGAAAACATACCCAGCACGACATATGGCTCTTCCTCGGCTTCCTCAGCATTCATGTGGAACAGGCGGCCATTATGGTTGTGTGGGTTTCCTGGGGCAAATCTCTTTCCAGGCTGGACACGACGTTTTTGCTAGGCAGGTGCATTCACATTGGTTGTTGCAGCAAGCTTCTTGGGACACTCGTTGGAGTAGTGACCCGTGACTCCGCATTCAAAGCAAGTGATCATTGACTTGTCTTTCCCTGCGACAGGCACAACATTGCTTCCAGTCCTTGGGGCAGTATTGTTGTGGTTGTTATTGGACTTGGGCAGTGCACGGTTGAAATTATTGGAGCTACTGGGGTTATTGTTGTGGTTTCCTTCGGGCCTTGGGTTTCCTCCTCCATGGTTGGGGTAGTTCGGGAGGTTCATTGGGGGTCTGTTGTTGTTTCGGGGTGCATATGCTACAGACAGGTTGGGGCGATACTTCGGGGTATGGTGGAGTCCTGGTTGGTGCATCATTCGACGCTTGCGGTTCTCACTGGCCTGGTTAACCTTGCCTTCCATCTGAATGGAAGAATCCACTAAGGCTTCTAGGTCATCAATGGGAATGTTGACTAACATTGTCTGCATCTCATCATGCAGACCGTTCAGGAATCTTTCTTTATTCTTAGCTTTGGTGTCAATCTCATCAGGGGCATATCTCGCTAGTGACAGGAATTTGTCACGGTACTCAACCACGTTCATTCTTCCTTGCTTCAGTTGTCGGAATTCATTTCTCATTATCTTGATCAAACCTGGGGGCACATGGGTTTTGCTGAACTTGAGTTTGAACTCCTCCCAAGTCATCACCTGACCTCCATGCATTGTTCGGGTACTATTCCACCAAGATCTGGCATAGCCGGATAAATAGTGGGTAGCAAATAGAACCTTCTCATTTGCATCAACTCCTACAACTTCTAGATTATTTCCCATGGTCTGTAGCCAATCATCTACATCTAAGGGATCTTCAGACTTGCTAAACATGGGTGGGTTGGTATTCTGGAAGTTCTTAAGTTTGGATCCATGGTGATCTTGGTTTCCATGACCTTCATTATTGTGGGCCATTTGTGCTATCTGCTGAAGAGTGGCTAAGTTGGCTTGACATTCAGCTCTACCAGCTTCACGATTAGAAACTAGCATTTGCAAAATCTGTAGCATTGGGTCCTGAGATGAACTACTACCTCAGGGATTTCCACAAGTCATTTGAAGATTGAGATAGATAGGGAGACAAGAGGGAAATTTTCTAGGGTTCATGGGTTTTATTTTCAAAACTTTAACTTTCGAGTTTGACTCAGGTTTTGTAAACTAATAACTTCGTTTCATTCATTCATTCATAGTACACCATACAAACACACACCACAACACAAAATAGGAAAATAGATGGTTTTAGGAACCATTCTGTGAAACTACGATACAATGGGACCAAGTACATCTCACTCCTATGGTAGTGCTCAGGTGCGACTAATCATCATCTATGAAGTCAGCATCATCATCATTAGTGTGATCCTCCATGGCCTCGTCCTCTAGGTAGTCATTGTGATCACTAAGGTAAGAGTGAATATCCCCTCGGATGTCTTCACCTTCCTCCTCCTGCTGATCCTCCAGCTGGATCTCCTGGTCATGGACGGTCTCCTCCAAGGTTGCTATCGTCTGACGAAGACGGGCGATGGTACGATCCTTCTTGTCATGTTGTTGACAATGAGACTTGCGATCCTTGGTGAGCATGGTGATGGTTTTCTTTCTCTCAACAGCTTCAGCATTGCTCTGGTTGACGTGATCACGGGCATTGTCTAACTCCTTTTGTGTCTCATGGAGCATGAAGTCCATGTGATCCACGTAATGCCTCGGTTCTAGATGGGCTGGCATGGATAGAGGTTGTCCTGAAGAGTCACGTCTTGCATAGTGTGCAAAACAGGTTCCAATGATCTGATTGATGTTCTGGGAACATAAGCGAGCAAGAGCTTATTGCATCGCCCTAGCTAATCCATCTAGCCAATTGTTCTCCCGAACGCTGAATTGGATCTTGTCAGACAGAGGTGACTCCATCCTTCCTCTTAGGTCGGCAATGATCAACCACTGTAGCTCTCCTCCCACGTGATCGTTGAGTTATGCCCCGAAGAACTCCGGGTGCGGATGTTCAAGATACTCTGCAAGTGCATCTAGATCCCTCTCAAAGATCAGGTGGCCTCCATTGCCCAGCTGATAGAATTTAGTGTATTTGACCTCCATCTATAAGAGTTAAGATGAGTAAGTTAGTGGAGTGTTTCAAATGTGTCAAATTTTAGGTAGATTTGTAAGAGTTTTGAGTAACAAGGGATTTCTTTTTGAAATAATCTTGGGGATAAGAATGAGAATAGGTTTTTTTAAATACTTACTTTCTTTGTTTTGAAGCTAGGTTTTTCAGGCATCCATTCTAACTAGGGTCTCCTAAGGTCGGGATGGCTCTGCTACCAACTTGTCCACATCCGGATTTTTAAGTCCAGATGCCTGTTAAGCCGTACATCGCAATCCCAGTATTACCATTTTTTCGAGACATAACAGAAGTGGTACCACAGTACATCATCCATTACAAACCATAATAAGGTTCTTACAAACAAAGGATATCATGATCCAGTCTTTAATACAATCAAAGCAGCGGAAAGTAAACGTAGCGGAGCTTCATCTTCGAGATCACAGGAAATGCTGACGATGGGAGATGATCCTAGTTGTCATAGACTTCCTGCTGGCCATCTTCCAGGTAATCCTCATCATAGTCTGGCCATGGGAATAGCCAGGGACAAAGCCATGGGTACTCTTTAAGTACTCGCAAACTAACAACTAGTATAGGTAAGATAAAAGCTAATAGGAATCTTAAGCTCTAGGTTTGTTTGCAAAAAGCGAGATTTACTTCATAAGGGTTTCAAGAGTAAAGACCTAGTTTAGTTCTCTATATCACTTAAGGGGAAAGTAGTTTTCATGTCCACAACTCTGTTGTGGTCAAGTCAAAGTCATCTTTCAAGTCACAAATCATTTTGAATACATCTAACAACGGAACAGTATGGCCACTCCAACTGTCCATAACTGCGGACGCGGCTATTCGAATAGTTTGACACTCTGTAGAGATTGTACACTTTCACCACAAAATTCGATAAATCCATCAGGAATAATCCTGAATCATCATACTTGGTATGCGGATAATCAATCTTAACCTTTCAATTACACACCCTAGTATAGGCACCTCCCCTACGAGTTTGTCCTCCCAACCATGACCATCTGTCATCTTGGGTACTTCATAGGTGGACATTCATCACGAGGTAGCCTCAGCTCAGCCTCTTCTGCAAGGAAACCCATACTAAGACATATAAACTTCCAGTCAAGCCCTACCCAACTAAGGTATTGTGGTTGTACGGTAAAATTTGAATGGTATCGCATCCGAACCCAACCATCAGTTTTTATAAAGGATCCGGGCTCATGCCTCAACATTTTCATCCAGAACCATTTAATTTCTCAAGGTTTTCATAATCATTTTCACCAAGTATTCCCATCTAAAGTGATCAAGTTTTATACTTAGCACTAGCCACTAATATTGGGGGTATTCACTAATTGAGGGTGCTAATCTAGTATAAGTATCCAAGACTAATCCTATGATCTTGATAGGATACATTCTATTTTCCATGAATCACAATTCATTAACTAAGAAGAAAAGTAGTAAAGGTAAAAAAATAAAGCTTGGATGTAAACTGGGATATTGATAAAGCTGTGTCTCGAAGGTTTGCATAGGGTATCTATACAAGTTAGCTTGCATAGCTAAACTCGCATGGATGGCTTGCATAGTGGGCTTGCATAGTTATTAGCTTGCCTTGAGTAGAGCAGTTGTTGAAGTTTTCCTCCTCCTCCTCGAAGTACTCCTCTTCGTTGAAATCCGGGTCGGTACTAGCGTCTATAAATACATCCAATGTACACAATCACCAAACAACACTTCACTACTCCTATTTAGCACACAAGGCTCATACTAGATGATCTAATATCATCTCAATCACTCCATGTTATAATGGCACATTTTTATTTCTCTTTAATGAGAAAAGTAATTTCTACCCATTGAAATTGTTTAAGATTTAATATTCTCCAACTAGAATATAGGTTCATATGGACCATGTACTCACCATATATTATCAAGCTTGGGAATGTGATTTAAAAGGGTGGTCATGTATTACAAGATTTAATATTACTATTTAATAAGATTTAAATGACTAGAAAATCCTATATAGCCTTCTTTTAATACTAGTCCAAGTTTAATATCTGTACAAATAAATGTTTTTACATATTCAGGTATAACATTGTAAATGTGATTTTTGAGAGGTGGAATCATCTCAAAATCATATATAGTTTATTTTAGAGAATTGTTTAAAGTGCCAAAAGTCTCTGTATTGTTATTTTTGGTATAGGTGATCCAAAATTCCAATTGGTTTGAACCCAGCGGGAGTGATTAGATAATTTCAATACCTTTCCAACAAAATTGGAATCATGCATTTTGGTTTAGTGAATCTCTTTGAATTGATTTTTGAATCTACTGACAGAATCTAGTCTTAACTAAAATGGAAAAAGACTATTTCAATGGGTGGGCTCTATGCGGGAAACTAAACGGGCCGGCCCAACTGCACAGCGCTGGTGCAGTTGGCTACTGACAGGTGGGTCCTACTCGTCAGTGACTCTACCTAACCGAAACGTAAGTTTCAATCTTAGCCCTACGATTAGAACACGCTCTAACGGCTGAGGTTCATCTTCTATGTCGAACAGCTCCGGCGAGAACTGAACCCTAACACGCGGTGGGGCTCATGTGAGGCTCACCTAGGCTCAACCTAAGGTTGGTGATCGGGGCGAATGGGGTTGTCATCGATGGCGGATCGAGGCGCGGTCACGGCGGCTCCTGGGGTGGTCGCAATCAACGGGCTCCTTCCTCCTCTGAAGCGGCGGACTCCAGGTAAACTCCGGCGATGCGGTGCTCGCCTTGCTCCGGGGAAGGGACGGTGAGGTTATGTGGTGAGTGGGGAGTGGAATGGTGTAGAGATTGAGGGCTGAGGGGGTCTCTATATATACACCCAGTGTGGCGGTTGGGCGCCATGGACGGGCTACTCCGGCGACGCTGCTACAGGCTGCAATCGTCACGGCGGAGGGCATGGTTCAAGGTGGTGGACTATGGCGGTCGTCATGGAAGTGATGGCACGGCAAGGGGCACTCACGATTGGCCGGGATACGTCGGTGCTCTGGGCGGGTACGCAGGCGTTCGTCACTTGGTAAGGTGGTCCCGGTGCGCGAGACGGTGAACGATCATGTCTAGCAGCTTACTAGTGACACAGCAAATGCGGGTACGGGCGGAGAGAGTGAGGCGTGACCATGTCCTCACCATATATTCTCAATCTTGGGAATGTGATTTAAAAGGGTGGTCATGTATTACAAGATTTAATATTACTATTTAATAAGATTTAAATGACTAGAAAAGCCTATATAGCCTTCTTTTAATACTAGTCCAAGTTTAATATATGTAGAACTAAATGTTTTTACATATTCAGGTAGAGCATGGAAAATGTGATTTTTGAGAGGTGGAATCATCTCAAAAGCATTTATAGTTTGTTTTAGAAAAATGTTTAAAGTGCCAACAGTCTCTGTCTTGTTGTTTTTGGTATAGGTGATCCAAAATTCCAATTGGTTTGAACCCAATGGGAGTGATTAGATAATTTCAACACCTTTCTAAAAAAATTGGAATCATGCATTTTGGTGTAGTGAATCTCTTTGAATTGATTTTTTAATCTACTGACAGAATCTAGTCTTAACTAAAATGGAAAAAGACTATTTGAATGGGTGGGTTCTGCGCGGGAAGCTAAACGGGTCGGACCAACTACACAGTGATGGCACAGCTGGCTACTAATAGATGGGTCCTACTCGTTAGTGACTCTATCTAACTGAAACGGTAAGTTTCAATCTTAGCCCTACGATTTGAACACGATGTAACGGCTGAGGTTCATCTTCTACGTCGAACAGCTCTAGCGAGAACTGAACCCTAATGCGGCGGTGGGGTTCGCGTGAGGCTCACCTAGGCTCTAGGTAAGGTCCGCGATGGGGGCGAATGGTGTTGTCATCAACGGCGGTTCGAGGCGTGGTCACGGTGGCTCTTGGGGTGATTGCAACCAACGGGCTCCCTCCTGCAATGGGGAGTGGAATGGTGTGGAGATTAAGGTTAGATGGGGTCTCTATTTATACACCTAGTTTGGCGGTTGGGCGGCATGGTCGGGCTACTCCGGCGACACTGCTACAGGCTGCAATCATCATGGCGGAGGGCATGGGTTGAGGTGGTGGACTATGGCGGCGGTCATGGAAGTGATGGCATGACAAGGGGTGCTCTCCATTGGTCGGGATACATTGGTGCTCTGGGCGGGTACGCAGGCGTTCGTCACTTGGTACGGTGGTCACGGTGCGCAAGACGGCGAACGATCATGTCTAGCAGCTCACTGGTGACACGGCGAACGCGGGTACGAGCGTAGGGAGTCAGGCGCGACGTGTGCGAGCGAGGCGGTTGCGGCGCTCTGTCATGCTCTCGGCATGGCCAGGGGTTAAATGGGCGGGGCTAGTCTAGCTCCTTCTTGCTTCGCCATTGGTCCAAGGGTTGTGAGGGGGTGGCGGTGAGGTCACGCCTACCTCGTGGGGGTCGTGGTAGAGGGCGGCGCGACGCGCAGCGACTGGCTCGTGCTCGACCGACATGGACGGCTCGGCATGGGCATGTCACTGGTGCAACGGTGGGCAAAGGGCTCTCCACTGCACGGCAAAGTACAAGGGATGATCTAGGACAATTCACTGGGTTGATTCCAGTACATTTTGTGAGCAATTGACAACTCCAAATAGTGAATATTTGGTGAGGTTGTACTGTGCATGCCAAGTGTTCGACATAATGGCCGCATGAATTTATATTTCAAATTTTTCAAAGATTTTTGGTGAGTTATATTGTTGTTTGCTTGGTAGACTGTGGTTGCTGGGATTTGTCAAGTGGAATTGATTTGAGTGGATTTTGAGAAAGTGTGATCTATACATATGATCTTGATTCAATTTTGTACTGCGTCTTAAATAGATTTGAAATGAGTTGTTGCCACTTTGTAAAGTTTGCTTGGATTCACTTTTACTTGGTCTAGCAAGGGGTGAAAAGAAATGGAATTTTTTCTGTTGAAAATTCTTTACTAGGAACACTCAAAGTGGTCTAGTGGATTAGTTTGGCCAAAATGACCATTTGCTTATATATCTTATTTTTGATTTTTTTTCTTTATTTGATTCTGCTTGGAAATGATCTAGATGATTTAGTATTCATCTTTAAACCATTCTTTATCATTTGTATCAATCAAACATGGCCATTGCCATCATTCATATACTAATACCAATCACACATACACTCATATCCATTTTAATAATAAAAGTTTTTGTTAATCCTAAACTTGGGGATTAGAGCTTGATAAGCTTGAATAATATTTTTTGGGATGTTACATAGGATAACCAGAATCCGGGTAGTACTCTTGGGTCTCCTGATAACTCCCTTGGTCAGAGCCTATCCGGAATAAGAACCAAACACACAAAGGGCCATGATAAATAAAGTGCACAATCATATGAACATATGGAACAAACAAAACAAAGTATGCCATGATGGAATGATGCAAAATTACATGGTATAACATAGCATGGCATGGGTGAGGTTTAGGAACAATAATAAAGCATTTTAATTAATTATTTAGTCATGTTTTGCTCCCGTAAACCATGCTGCCTATTTAATATTTATATGATGAATGCTTGAAATGATATCATGGAATGCATAGTTAAAATGGGATCATCACAATGATTGATTTACACATATCATTTGTTAAATTCGGAATTATAGATTTAAAGTTATGAATTTATTAAGAAAATGGCATTTAATGGTAATTATTAATTCAAAAAAATTAAAATGCCTAGAAATTTATTTAAATAGTATATTCATATTCATGGCATTTTTATGATCTCAAAAAAAAAATTTAACCCAGAACTGTGAGGCAAAGAGGCCCACAGAAAATTTTATTAAAACCAAAAGAATAAAAGTACAGAATATTGACAACATATACAGGGGTAAGCACCAACTATAAATGACAAAACCCATAACAGGGCTCTCATGGTAGTCCCTTGATCTAGTATAGGATCTTGTCCTTATGCTTAGCTTTAATCCTGTATTGTAGCATAGTCATATCATGAATGAATTTACCTTTCCAACTAGCAAATGTAGCCATATTATTGTTGAATATTTTTCCATTTCTGAGTAACCAAATATTCTAACAAGCAGTGATAAGAACTTCCATAAAAAGGGTTTTCCAAAACTTTGCTTAGCTGATGCTACCACTGCCTGGATATTATCATTAGACTGCCAAGATATTTGTAAATAATTCCAGATGCGAGTACTGAAGTTGCATTCAAAAAACAAGTGGGCACGATCCTCATAAACCCGTAGAGGGCAAAGTACACAATGTGTATTCAAAGTCACCTTCCAGTACCTACATTGCAGTAAATCTCTGGTGTTGAGTCTGTCTGATAGTAATAGCCAGGCAAAAACCTTGGTTTTCATAGTGCATTTAGACTTCTAAAGCCATTTGTATACACCGGGGACAACAATATGCTTATGAATAAATTTATAAAACTGGCCAGAGGTATATGTCTCCCCCCACTGATAATACCAAACATCCAACTGACATGTTCATGGATGAGATTCGAGCATAACTTGCAATTCCTGAAGCTCTTGAAAAGCCCTACTCGAAAGTGGGAGATAAAAAGACTCATAAAATCTTCTTTATCCAAGACATGTGCTGTAGAGAGCTGATCATTTAATACATAAGAAAACAGACATGGGAATCTCAGGTTTAGCGATCTATTAGATCCATGCATAATCCAATTATCAGTCCAAAATAAGAAAGTGTTTCCAGGGCGCAATGTAACCGCAACCACCCCTCTAAAATTATCCACTTGCTTAAGGACATTTCGCCACCAAAATGAGCCACACATCTTTTCAGCACGTGGGACCTTTCCCTGGTAATGAGCATGCCAGATAAGATTAACCTAGGGTATATCCTTATGATTATAAAAGTTGTCCAAAAATTTGATCAAAAGGGCAGCATTCTGTTTCTGGAAATTAATAATCCCTAGGCCCCCACATGACTTAGGCTAGCAAATTAATTCCCAAGCATCTAAAGATTGATTTGGCTCATCAACCTTGTATCTCCATAGACATTTCCTAAGTATTCTGTCCAGTTGGTTAGTAAGCCCAATTGGGAATTGCAGAGTACAGAGAAAGTGTAATGGCATAGAAGCCAATGCCGAGTTAATCAACTGCAGTCTAGCACCTCGAGATAAAAAACTTGAAGTAGCAGTAAGCTTTCTTTCTAGCCTACAAACCAGAGGCATGAGTTCACTAATCGTTGGCCTAGTAGTACCAAGAGGCAACCCAAGATAAGTGAAAGGAATATTTCCACATTGACAGCCAAAACCAGATGTGATCTGCTGCATGACATCAGGGGGCACATTGATGGGTACCATCAGGGATTTATCAAAGTTGATATCTAGACCTGTGGACATACTGAATTTATTTAGTACTTCTTTAATCTCTCTCAATTGTTCAAGTCTACTGGCATAATCAAAAGTGTATCATTAGCATATTGTAAGATAGGAAAATCCTCATCATATGTTTCAATTGGTCTAGTAATAATTCCATGTCTGCCTAAATCATTCACAACTGAGTGCAAGAGATCAGACCCAAAAGAGTAAAGCAGGGGTGATAAGGGGTCACCATGTCTAACTCCTCTTTTACAAACAAATTGTTTACATGGAACACCATTTAATAGTATGGATGAAGTGCCAGAATATAGTAGTCGTTTGACCCATAACAACCACAAATCATTAAAACCTTTGTACTTCATAATATGTAAAAATGCCTCATGCTCAATTATATCAAAAGCTTTAGCAAAGTCTAGCTTGACAATGACAATGGGATTTTTGGAGAGCTGACATAAATAAATATACTCCATAGCCCAGGCTAGACAGTCCTGTATTGATCTAGATCTTAAAAACCCATATTGTTTCTTATGTAAGCATTTAAGAATGACCTCTTGTACTCTATTGGTAGCAAGCTTAGTTAAAAACTTTAAGCACACATTTGTCAAGTAAATAGGCCTGAAATCATTGACATTTACAAGTACTTGCTTCTTAAGCACCAGTGTAATATAGGAGCCATTTAGATTTTCCAATTTAAGGGTCCCTTCATGGAATTCCTTGGCAAGTAGGTAAAAGTCCTCTTGAACAATCGACCAACAGTTTTTAAGGAATAATCCATTAAACCCATTCGGGCCAGGTGCTCTGTCAGTTGGCATGGCTTTTATAACATCATCCATTTATGTTTTTGTAGAAGGTACAGTCAAATCTTGCAAACCATCAATTTTAGGCAATAAAGACTGCAGAGCAACTTGCATGTCAATTCCTTTAGACTGTCACATCCTCTTATAGCTCACGCATAACAAACTAGCCATAGCTTGGTGATCATTCACTTCATTTCCATCAGCATCCTTAAGCATGGCAATCACATTCCTACGGTATCTTTCTGTGGCCATAGCATGAAAGAACTTTGTATTCTCTTCACCCTGTTTAATCCATCTGATAGTACAACATTTTTTCCAGTCTCTACTTTCTACCAGAAGTAAATCCTCCAGGTGAAGTTTTACAATTTGATGAAAATTAAATTCTGTATTAAATAGGGCCCTTCTTTCTTCCAAGTTATCTTGAATTAATATTACTTCATTACACTTTTTTATTAAATACTTCAGCTGAGATAGATTAGTTTGCCAATATTTAAGATCATATCATAAACTTTTAAGCTTATCAACCACTCTGGCAGAAATGTGTTTCTTTTGAGAATCTCTCTTCCATGACTTTTCCAAACAATCTTTAAAACCTGGCATTTGAACCCAGTAATTTTCGAATCTAAAAAGTTTAGACTTAGGAATCATTGTATCCATGACAACCACACAAGGAAGGTGATCAAATCCAGTACGAGCTAAAGGAAGCACTACTGAATTAGGGTAGTCAGAAATCCAATTGGAACTTGTAGAAAACCAGTCAAGTTGTTCAAGCAAAGGTGTGCATTGCATATTAGACCAAGTGAACGAACGTCCCTTAAGTGGCAACTCCAATAAACCAAGATGACCAATTATTTCATTAAATAAGAACATGTCATTAGCATCTCCTCTAGGTCTATTACGATTATCTTGAGATCTTATGAAGTTGAAGTCACCAAGCAATAACCAATTCTCAGTCATGGGTATTTGTAAGTCATATAGTCAAGCCACAAAGTTATCTCTAGCAATACCCTGACATGGTCCATAAACACAAACCAGAACCCAAGCTGCATTGTTATGCATAGATGTAAACCTGACTATAACTCCAAATTGCTACGTATCCATCAAAACACTAGTAAACACTAACGAATTCCAAAGGACTAGAATTCCCCCAGAAGCTCCCCTTGAAGGAGAAAAGACAAAACAATCAAAAAAATTGGGGCAAATTTCCTAATGAATCTCCAGTCTATATGCTCACATTTTGTTTCTTGTAAACATACAATATCACAATTACACTCATCGATCTTAGATCTCACATCTCTCTTTCTATTCTCAGCATTTAGCCCGCTGACATTCCAACATAGAATTCTCCAACTTCTTTTAGTTAAATTACTCATTAATAATAATTGTGTAGATCAAATTATAATTGAATGCATAACAGTGAATATTCAGGACCAAGAACTGATACTGCTAGTAGATAGCACACCATAAAAGTAATGCTGACAAGTAAACCACAGTACACGTACACACAAAGTTTGAGGCCCAACAACCATTCAGCAAAATCCCAACAACTGACACATAAACTGAAACAGATAGACATACGACGGAAAACATAGAGTTCACCCATACTAACACACAACCAGTAACATCAAACTGAATCAACCCCCTGCATTCCCCAACCAGTAGACAAAGACCCCTATAGGACCATGACTAGTCTTCAATCATCACCAGAACTCTTGCTTTGGTTGGATGAAGAAGGCCCAGCCTCAAGCTGTTCCTTGGTGAGTTTTGCTGGATCAATTCCTAGCTCCCTTCCAACTCTGTGCATAATTGATATTGGGGTGATGGGAATATGCATCTCCTCTTGCTCATTGTCCTCTGAATGCTTGTCATTGTCCCCTTGCTTCTCATTGTCCAATTCCACAATCAACAGCTTGGATCTACACTTCTTATTAGTCCTGACTTCACTCTCTAGTATAGGTTTTAGCCTATGTCCATCATTTTGTAGATAGCTTCGAGTGAATCTACGCTCAGCAGGTTGCACCATTGGGGTTTTCCCTTTCCTAGCTTTAGTTTTCCTCATAGTCATTGGTGAGGCTGAGAACACTGGTGGTACCAAATCCTCTATGCTTTCCTCAAAAGTCAGAGCCCTGGTCATAGCTCTAGCTTTTGGAATCAGTACCTTACTCCTCTAAGCCAATTACTGGGTCCCAAGGATAAGAAATTGACCAAGGACATCAGAATCAAAGGCAACCGTCCAGGATCTTTTTATCAGTGAATGGGGGATTTGCAAAGATAGAGGCACATGTCTAGACGTCATAGTTGGTAAGAGCAAATCAAACAGCCTCTTACACTATAGTCCAGGAGGTAAAACTGGCCCAAAAAAGTTGTCACGTTCCCAACCTGCTAAACATTGAAGGCCATGTGACTAACAAACTGCTGGTGTACCTCATCATTACTAGACCTAGAATTCTCAGATAGGTCCAAGACCATGGACTCCTGCTCATCATCATCATCAAATTGTTTCCCTTCCTCCTCTTGATCTGCATTATGGTGGTGTTGCCCATGGTTTTCAGGTACTGCATCCCCACCCACCTTAGGGTACTGAGGCCTGACAAACATATTGTTGTTGTGATGTAAGTTCCTAGGAAAAGGGTGAGGGTTTCCATCAAATGGCATCTGATCCTCATCAGCTGGTAACTCATCCGCAAAATCAGCTAAGAGGATGTAAATAGTAGCAGTCCAGGAAACTTTAACTCCACCAACTATCGCAAATTTCCCAAAAACAACATCACGAGGTACCAGCTGTGGTGATGGGAAGGATGCATAAACTAGAGTACGTTCCATGACGGGATCATTATGGTTCCAAAAGTGAAATTGCCCAAACGTTGAGACAGCATTAGCAATGTCAATATTGTTGCGGTAATCTAGGTGAAATTCTAAAACCATTAATCAGCCTCTACGGAAACCATGAGTAGCACGGTAATTCTCCTCAGCATTATCCACATGCAGAAAACGAAACACTCTATTCTCAATCTGATAATTTCCATGTTGAACCAGAGCATTGACAGAGTTTGGACCCCCTAACTGAAACACCCCAACTCCAAACATACTTGGCTAGGAATCAACCACATTATGCTGAAGTGGTCCAACAAGGAAGTTATGTACCTGTTTGTGCCATAAAGCAGTTGTCTGAGGTGTTGGGCGGGGTTCCACGGCGGCAATGCAGAATGATTGATGTTGCGCCGGCGGATCTTGTGCAGCATAATAATATGTCCTCGGCAGCCTCGTGCCACCACCATCAATGATATCGTGGCCCCATGGCAGCTATGGCAAAGGATCAATAGAAAACACCGCCATTGTCGAGATTTGTTCAACCAGCGGCGAAGGAGGGGTAACGCTAGTCTTAGCAGGATGACTAGGGTTAGGGGTAGGCGTGAAAGTCTGCAGCGACGGGATCTGTTGATTAAAAGGGACAGAAGTTGTATCGGCAGCCGAAACGGCAGCCATAGTAGACAGGGACTGGGTATTGTCCAAATGGCCCAAGTTTCCTTTTGGTACCCACTTTTGGTGCATCTTAAATTTTCTATTTAAGTAGTATCTTTTGAAGTGTCCGTAACTAAAACAACCTCGACATCAGACGTCATTAAGGCAATCCTTTGTTTGATGACTCATACTTAAGCAACAACCACAGGTCCAAACTTGATAGGCCATATCATCAATCAACCTCTCAAAAGCATCATCATGATCCCCCGAATCGCCCAACAGACCCTCATGTCATGAGCTTTGCTGCAAGGAAGACTGTCCACTGGATTTTGGCATATGACAGGAATAGGCGATTCCACTTCCTTTAACAAATCATCAGGACTAGAATTAATTGCACCCACGATTCTGGCTAGAAGGTGAAAACTGCAGAGCACCAAATTTCAGAGAAGTGGGTGTGTTGGTCAAAAAGTTAGCGGGTAGTATCACACCTGGAGTACTAGATCGAGAATAACCATGGCATGCAGAATAACAAAGGGGCTCTGAGAAAGCCAGTTTCTTATTAGAAGCCTTTCCAAAGTTCAAAATTGATTTGGGCATGAAGCTATTAATAGCAGCCAGACCTCTACGAACACAATAATTTGACGGACTAACCATCGTCCATTCTTCATCAGTTTCCTTTTGCCAAAAATTAAACTCCCTTTTCCAATTTGGTCCACCTCTACTCCATAGATGAAAGAAACATCTGAAATTCTCGTAGAAGTACTTTGCCAGTTTTAGAATATAAAAAGCAACCAACGTACTAGAGACATAAAAGGAGAAAACCCTGTCTCCGATTAAATTCACACGCAGCTCACTAGCAACCTCCAATAATGGATTCAAGCACAATTCCCACAATAAATTTGTCCATTCTAAATTTAGGTCAGCCAAAAAAACCACAAGAGTGAAAAAACCAGAGTCCTCTGTTCGATGAACATTCGCATTAAACTTCTTACGTACATCCTTGGCAAAGTTGCACCCATGCGAGAAATCAAGCCCAACAAAAAAGCCTGAATAACCTGAGATAGCTCGAATACATGCTAGGAAATGACCAGGGAAATTATCTGATGAGGAAAACTCAACAACTGAAAATTCCTTTCCCATTCTTACCACGTGCGATTTAAACTGAAGTTTATCCCCGATCTGAAAGGAATCATTTCTTTGTACATGTCTTCGAGCAATAGCAACACCTTTCGCATTGTTTAGGACTAACAAATTGTTTCTGACCCATAGAACCAGAGAACCATCATAGGCTTTCATGTGATCAAGGTCAAGATCATGCAATGTGGAATACGTGATCTTACAACGTTTACTGAAGGTTTTAGACAGATCTGAAATACCAGGAAGATCTGAGTCCAACTTAGGAGTAAAATTCGGCCCCAAAGCAGATCCAGAACTCAATGAACCAAACGTCAGCAGGAAGAGATCACTAGAAGGAGTAATAGTGCAAGGACCTACCGTAGCCACATGATCAGGGAACGTTACCTCGGCACCCAGAGAGATCAACTCCTTCTCATGTAGATTTCTTCCAACAATTTCCGCACCGTTTACCTTGGTTATCGCACTCCAATTTTCCCAGATGCAGATGAAACCATCCTTGACCAAGTCCGAACCAGATGCGATGAACGTCACCTTCCATTGCCACATCGGCGGTAACATGATCGAGGTGTATCCGGTATAGGCTCGAAGAGGTGAGGAATGAGGAGAGGATGATCGGATCAGAACCCGAAGGGGATCACCGGAGATGGAGATCGCCGGCGATGAGGTTAGGAGGCGACTAGGGTGGGAAGGGGTGGGAGGCCATATTCATTTCTTCTAATCACAAAACATATATTATTTGTATTATTTGAATTTATGAATTTAAAAACATTATTAAATGTGAACAGTTTAAAAAGGGGTCAAAGTACAAGGTTTGACTAGATAGAGTCCACTCTGATCAAATTTGAAAACATGGTTGAATTCATATTTGAAAATAGTTCATATTTCATTTTATAAGTTTGTTCAAATTCAAAATAGTTTAAAAGATATGAATTAATTTGATTTATATTCAATTCCTAGATTTAATTTGAATTAGAAAAGGCTTAGGTTTTTCTCACTCGGTTGGTTGTACCCACTGACACAGACAGGTGGGGCAGCAGGGCCACTTCGTGCATGACCCAGCAGGGTGGTGATACGTGGTGGAGCACGAGGTTGCGAGTTGAGTTTTAAAAAGGGGAGGGGTATTTGGAAAAGGTTCTGGGAGTTGGTTAACTGAACCTAACGAGGATGGGTATTTGTGATTGAATCTGGGCAGAGGAGTCGAGCCGTGGAACTACCTTGTAGGCACGATTGTGAGCTCTACAGAGCATCAATTTGAGCATGGCCTGGTGGGATAGAAAGAGGAAGACACCGGGAAAAAAACCTATGCATATATGTATCGTAGGTGCAGTGTTTGCAACACAAGCTTGCGAGAAACATGGGAATTTTAACTATCGAAGAAAACTGATCTTGGGGATAGATTTCGGCTCGACCTTCAGAGAAGGATTCTTAGAGCTACAAGCAATGGATCATGGCGAGGTTGGGCTTGTTGGAACAAGGGCTGCTAGCGCTATAACTTTTCTTTAGGTGCAACTCGAAGGCAAGCACCACAGAGGGAGCTAGCATGTGAGGAATAGGGCCTGCAAGAACTAGTGCTGGTGAAAAAACTCTGAAGAACCGCATCTCTTGATACGGACAACTTGACAACAAAAGAGGCGCCACTTGTGACCAAGATTACGGCCGCCTCAGGACATGGTTTTGCATGTAGTTTGCCTTGCTGGAAAGGTGTAATCTCATGCTATATCTACAGTTCAATAGCGACGGTGGCAGTGGGCTGAGCACGAACGAAGATTGCAGCAAAGATCGCCTCATCTACGGCGGTGCAGAGTGAATCACGACGGAGGAATCGAGTCAGGGATGGCAAGCTGGGGCACGCTAGTGACAGTGGAGTGGCCTAGGAGTTTAGAGGGGAGGTGACACTGCTCTAGGAGTTCTTGGACACGCGTGGGGAGGCCAGCAGTGAGGTAACCACAACATTACTTGTGTTCGATGGCGGTGTGCGCATAGCTTACTCGACAGAGGGTGCAGCGCTACAACGAGCTAGAGGAAGGAGGAGTATTTCGTGGGGTACATGAGCTCACCATGATGGCTCTAGACTTACCCAGCTAGCACAGACGGCGGCGATCTCGAACTAGACTGGCGCTCCGGTTGTTTCAGTTTCTCACGGACATGGCGGTGTTGGGGCATCTCCGACGAGCTCCTGCAGCGATCCCTTTACAGGTTGAAGGAGAGGATGTAGCAGTACCTCCCTGATGTGTTGGCCACGACAGAAGCACACCAGAACGTCGGGTTGATCTAGGGTTTGTGGGGGCATGGTTGCGCCATGGTTGGCATGGGAGGTAGAGAGGAAGGGAGGAAGGAGGAGAGGCTCTTGGTTCCTCCAAATCTCGATCTGGTGTGTGGGTGATAAGGATGGGTGGAAGAAAGCACATGGCTTGCTTTGGCCTTTACCAAAAGTAGAGGAGGGGGCTCGGTCGTCTCTCTCCTTGATGGTAAAGAGAGAGGGACTGATACGTTGCTAACGTATCCATAATTTTTGATGTTCCATGCTTGGTTTTATCTACTTTCTTATGTTTTGTTCCAACTTTGGAGTACTTTTCATACACTTTCTTGGACTAACCTATTAACAAGATGCCACAGTGTCAGCTGCTTATTTTCGTCTATTTTTGGTTCCAGGAAGTCAGAAAATGAATATTCTCGGAACTGGACGAGATAAAAGCCAAAGTCAGTTTTTCACCGAGGAGGACACGGAGCCAGAATACGAGACGGAGAGGGGCCAGGGGCCACCACACCACCTGGCCGCGCGGCCAAGCCTGGCCCGCGCCAGGGGGTGGTCTGGCCGCCCTAGGCACCCCCTCGGCCTCCCCTTCCAACTATAAGATGCCTCTAGTACAGAAATCCTAAGTACCCGATCAAAATTCCACGAAAGAGTCTGTAGCCGTCGTCATCTCCATCCCTAGATTGGAATGGATCTGAAGCTCTTCCCGGCACCCTGCCGAAGAGGGGAATTCACCCTGGAGGCCTTCTTCATCACCATTAGCCTCCGGTGTGATGCGTGAGTAGTTCATCCTTGGACTACGGGTCCATGTAGTAGCTAGATGGCTGGTTCTTGTCCTTTGTGCTATCATGTTTAGATCTTGTGAGCTCTGTTCATGATCAAGATCATCTATTTGTAATCATACATGTTGTGTTTGCGGGGATCCGATGGATATTGAGATGCTATTTCAGATTGATTATTGATTCTATCATGTCTTTGTTATTTGTGATCTTGCATGCTTTCTGTTGTTAGTAGCTATCTTGGCCAAGTAGATGCTAGCAACTCCAAGAGTTAGTATTTATGCTCGACAGTGGGTTCATGCCTCTAGTAATCTGGGGAAGTGACAGAAATCTCTAAGGTACTAGATGTGTTTTGCTACTAGGGAGAAAACAACAACCTTTGTTCATAGAACAATCGTATGGTTTACTTTACACACAATGCGTAATGCAATTATATGTTGTTTGGAACTTAATACTGGAGGGGGTTCGGATGATAACCTGAAGGTGGATTATTAGTCATAGATGCAGTTGGATGGCGGTCTATGTATAATGTTGTAATGCCCAATCAAATCTCAAAGGAGTCAAGATGATTAATATATGCTTGTATGCTTTCTCGATGTTTGTCAATTGCCCCGCTGTAATTTGTTCACCCAACATGTTATGTATCTTAAGGAGAACCACCACTAGTGAACTATGGACCCCGGTCCTTTCTTTTACCATCAATCTACAACTGTTTACTTTTTTGTGTTTACTTTCTGTAAGCTTTTACTTTCTTCGACTCGATACGTTTAATCCTTTGTTTTCAGCAAAACCGGTGAGATTGACAACCTCATCGCAAGTTGGGGGCAAAGTTCTGTGGTTGTGTTGTGCAGGATTCCACGTTGCTGCTAGCACCTGTAGTGCGCCCTGCCAAAGCTCATCTAGCAACACCTTGGAGGTGTTTCCTTGTTCCTACTGGTTCGATAACCTTGGTCTCATAACTGAGGGAAACTTACTACTGTGCTCATCATACCATCCTCTTGGGGTTCCCCAATGACCTCGATATCAACCACGAGCCAGCAAGTATTTTTTGAAGGAAATATGCCCTGAGAGGCAATAATAAAGTTGTAATTATGTATTCCTCGTATATGATAGATGTTTATTTTGCATGCTATAAATTTTTAATCGGAAATGTCAATACATGTGTGTTTAATAAGCAAAAAGGGTTCCTAGTTATGCCTCTCTTATATCCAAGCTTGTTGATTAACAAGATGATCAAGGTTTCCTGATCATGGACATTGGATGTTGTTAATAACAAGGTCACAGCATTTGTGAAATTATGTGATGAACATTCATCCGAAGTATAGCATTACGATCAAGTCATTATGTTTATATTGCTATAAAATGATACGAAGTAATCTTTATCCTTAGACCATGAGATCATGTTAATTTCTAACACCAGAAGAGTATCGTGATAACATCAAACGTCACACCGCAACAGGGTGACTATAAAGATGGGTTCAGTGCTACGAAGGTGTTATGTTGAGACTCATGGATCAAGAGTGGAATTTCTCAATCCCGATGACAGATAGATATACTCTGGGCCCTCTCGGTGATATCACATTAAGATATCTTGCAAGCAAGTGATGTGATCACTAGAATGTTATATCACGGGAACAAGAAAAGAGTGCATGTCGGTAACGAGATCAAACTAGGTATTTGGATAGCGATGATCAAATCTCGGACATGTATTATATCATGAGACAAAGGGGTTAAGTTACTAGCATTAAAGGTTCTCATGATCACAGAAGTCATCGTTGAATGTGCAGGAGTCTGTATGGATCTCTAGGTCCCGCTTCTGATTATTGATCTGAGAGGAGTCTCAATTATGTCTGCATTATTCGTGAACCGTAGGGTGACACACTTAAGGGTTACCGGACACCATTTTGGAGCACATATGTTTCAGATGAAAGGATTGCAAAGCGCATGAATTGTTTCGATAGAAACCGGAATTTTTTCAGGTGAAATTGCAGAAAGTGGTTCTGCATGTGATATTGAAATGTTGCAAGGGGTTTTATGTGAATGTTTGTTAATTAAAGTAATTAACAAAATTCTAAATAAATTTAATAGAAGAGTCTTATTAAATGAGAGAGCATTAAACTTAGAAAATTCTAATGCATTTAAAGTGGAGACTTTAAAAGAGAATGTGAAGAGGCATTTTAATGTGGAGGGAGTTACCACCACATGAATGGAGGAGGTGAGGGGTCACCCCCATGGGGCGCCGGCCATGGGGAGGGGTACCCCCCTCCTCCCATAAAAGGCCCCCCTCTTCCTCCTTCTTATTCACACCTCCTCATGAAGGATCTCTCTCTCCCTATAGAATTATTCCCCCATGGTCTCGGATTAGAAAGATACATGTTCCCGGTGGCATTTCGTCTGGAAGGATTTGCTGCTTCCGCTGCATCGCTGGAGCGAGGAGGTGGAGGTTGTTCGGTGGCTTGAACGTGTGTGTGAGGATGGATGCGCTGCTGATTTGCGGCGCTCAGACTTCCACACGATCTTGAGATCGGCAAGTGTATGACCACATCAACCACGAGTTCCTACTCGTTAACAAAACTCGTTGTCTTCGAGGGTAAGTTCTCTATGGATGTATGTCCACCCGTTTCTCTGTATCTAGTAGATAGATATTGGCGTATAGTTCTCATCGTAGGAATTTTTTTGTTTTCTATGCTGCGGACCCAACAAGGATATCAGAGCCTGATCTATGCGTAGGTGATTTACACTGGTAGTACACATATGTTTATATGTGGGCAATGATGATCATGTTATTGCATCTTCTATGTATTTTGGATATTGGTGGCATAGTGGGATGACCCGGCCCGGACCAACCTTACATGTCATCGTACATGAGACCGGTTCCACGACTGACATGCAACTTGTTTTGCATAAGTGGCTGACGGGTGTCTGTGTCTCCTACTATAGTCAATATCTGATTTACAACGAGTTTCTCATAACTTGGTTATCCTCGATGTGGT
Source organism: Avena eriantha (assembly GCA_910589775.1). Lineage (NCBI taxonomy): Eukaryota > Viridiplantae > Streptophyta > Magnoliopsida > Poales > Poaceae > Avena > Avena eriantha. The sequence goes on from OU342745.1 coordinate 196,702,940, forward strand.
TCATGTTCATAGGTAAGACCGGTTCTATCTCCGAAAGCCCTAAGCCACGTAAAACTTGCAATTAATAAATTATAGGTGTCTAGTTTAGATCGTTGCTGGGCTAGTGTCTTGATATGGTATTGTTGTAAGTAGATGTATGATAGATACTCTTACAACACACTCAACGTGTAAGTTCCATAGACCTTGGCCTTACACACAAAGGAATGATAGAGATCATACCACGATGCAAATGATAGAGATCAAATGCATGGACCATATCATCTCACTTTACACATTAGATGTTAGCATCTTATACTGCTAGTTTGGCGCTTTTTGTAGCATTGTAAGATGATCCCTCATTTAGATATCAAGATAAAATGTGTTCTTCCTTAAGTATGCACCGTTCTGTGGATCGTGTTTCGAGACATCACGTGATGATCGAGTGTACTCGACTCTACGCTTTCATATAACGGGTGTAAGACAGTTTTACACACGCGAATACTAAGGTTCTTACTTGGCAAGCCTAGCATGTACATACATGGCCTCGGAACATGGACCAAAAGGTTAAGCATGAGTCATATAGTTGATATGATGCCCATATAGATGCTCGCCTTTGAAGCTACACCCACTCACATGATGATCGGACTTGGTGTAGTGGATTTGGTTCATGTAATCACCAAAAAGACACAAGGGATGTCGTTTCTGAGTGGGAGTTCATTAGTAATTTGGATTAGTTGAACTCACTCTATCATAAACTTAGTCTAAATAAACTTCACAAATTCTATTGTAGATGGCACCACCTGCTTTTAATTCAATGTGTTCATGGAGAAAGAGAAACTTGCTGCGAATGGTAGCAACTTCACCAATTGGGCTATGAATTTGAGGATTCTCCTCACTGCTGCACAAAAGCAATATGTGCTAGAAGCGCCGCTAGGCCCCCCACTAGCTCCTGATGCCCCTGACGAGGAAAAGAATGTCTATATAACTTGTCAGGAGGACCACAACTTAGTTCATTGTGGCATACTGTATGGGCTAGAGCCAGAACTTCGAAAGCATTTCGAAAATGGCAATGCTTTTGATACCATGGGGGAATTGAAAATGATTTTCGATACCCATGCTTCCGTAGAGAGTTATAATGCTTCTGAAAAGTTCTTTAGCTGCATGATGGAGGAGAATAGCTCCGTTAGTGAGCACGTACTCAAAATGTCTGGGTACGCCGATAAGCTTGTGTCCCTAGGAATAACGATTCCCATTGACTTAGGCGTACATCGTGTTCTCCAATCTCTGCCACCTAGCTACAAGAGCTTCGTGATGAACTATAATATGCAGGGCATGAAGAAGTCCCTTCCCGAGCTTCTGTCAATGCTTAAGACTGCAGAAGTGGATAATAGGAAAGAACATCAAGTGTTGATGATCAATAAGACCACCGGTTTCAAGAAGGACAACAACGGCAAGCAGAAGGGAAAGAAGGGTGGCAAATATGTGGCCACACCTGAAAAGAAATACTGAGCTAGCCCTAAGTCTGATACCGAGTGCTACTATTGCAAGGGGACTAGCCATTGGAAGCACAACTGCCCCAAGTATTTGGCGGACAAGAAGGCCGGCAAGGCAAACAAAGGTATATGTGATATACATGTTATTGATGTGTACTTGACTAGTACTCGCAGTAGCACCTGGGTATTTGATACAGGATTGGTCGCTAATATATGTAACTCGATTCAGGGGTTGCGGAACAAGCGACAGCTAGCAAGAGATGAGGTCAAGATGCGGGTCGGCAATGATGTGATCGCCGTCGGGACGCTACCTCTCCATATGCCATCGGGATTAGTTATAAATCTGAATAATTGTTATTTGGTGCCTGCACTGAGCATGAACATTGTATCCGGATCGTGTTTGATGCAAAGTGGTTATTCCTTTAAATCTGAAAACAATGGTTGTTCGATTTATAAGAATGATATCTTTTATGGTCATGCACCTGTGTTGAATGGTTTATTTCTATTGGATCTCGATAGTAGTATTACGCATATTCATAATGTTGATGCTAAAAGGATTAAACTTGATAATGATATATCAGCATATATGTGGCACTACCATCTAGGTCATATTGGCGTTAAACGCATGAAGAAACTTCATTCTGATGGACTTTTGGAATCACTTGATTTTGAATCATTTGATACATGTGAGACATGCCTTATGGACAAGATGACTAGAACGCCGTTTTCCGGTTCAATGGAACGAGCGATAGATTTATTGGAAATCATACATACTGATGTGTGTGGACCAATGAGTGTGTCGGCGCGAGGTGGATATCGTTATTTTGTTACTTTCACAGATGATTTGAGTAGATACAGGTATATCTATTTGATGAAACACAAGTCTGAAACCTTTGAAAAGTTCAAGGAATTTCAGAATGAAGTGGAAAATCATCATAACAGAAAGATCAAATTTCTGTGGTCCGACCATGGAGGTGAGCATCTAAGTTACGAGTTTAGCACACACATGAAAGAGTGTGGAATAGTTTCACAACTCACGCCTGCCAGAACACCACAACGTAATGGTGTGTCGGAACGTCGTAATCGTACTTTATTGGATATGGTTCGATCTATGATGTCTCTGACTGACTTGCCACTATCATTTTGGGGTTATGCACTAGAAACCGCTACATTCACTTTAAATTGGGCACCATCTAAATCCGTTGAAACGACACCGTATGAATTATGGTTTGGAAACAAACCTAAGCTGTCATTTCTTAAAGTTTGGGGATGCGATGTTTATGTGAAGAAACTTCAGCCGGATAAACTCGAACCCAAAGCAGAAAAATGCGTCTTCCTAGGATACCCTAAGGAAACGATTGGGTATACCTTCTATCACAGATCCGAGGGCAAGGTTTTTGTTGCCAAGAATGGATCCTTTCTTGAGAAGGAGTTTCTCGCGAAAGGTGTGAGTAGTCGGAAGGTAGAACTCGAAGAGGTTATTGAACCTTCTCTTCATGAAATGGCGAGTAGCGCAGCACCGGAAATTGTTTCGGAGTTGACTTCACCTAATGAAGAGAGAGCTAATGATATTGATCATGAAACTCCAAAAGAGGACACTACCGAACCTCACATGTCAAGTAGGACACGCGCAACTCCTGAACTGTACAGCAATCCTATTATGAATTTCATGATTGATGAAATAGATGACCCTGCGACATATGAAGAAGCGATGATGAGCTCGGATTCCAACAAATGGATAGAAGCCATGAAATCCGAGATGGAATCCATGTACGAAAACCAGTTTTGGACCTTGGTGGACTTACCTCACGATCGAAAGGCCGTTGAGAATAAATGGATTTTCAAAAGAAAAACTGATGCTGATGGTAATGTGACCATATATAAGGCTCGACTTGTCGCAAAGGGGTTTCGACAAATTCAAGGAGTTGACTATGATGAGACATTCTCTCCCGTAGCGATGCTTAAGTCGGTTAGGATTATGTTAGCAATTGCTGCATATTTCGATTATGAAATATGGCAGATGGATGTCAAAACTGTGTTCCTCAATGGTAATATTGAAGAAGAGTTGTATATGATACAACCTAAGGGTTTTGTCAATCCTAAGGATGTTCATAAGGTATGCAAACTTCAGTGATCCATCTATGGACTGAAGCAAGCATCCCGGAGTTGGAATCTCCGCTTTGATGAGGTGATCAAAGAGTTTGGATTTGTCCAAACTTATGGAGAGGCTTGTATTTACAAGAAATGAGTGGGAGCAATGTGGCATTTCTGATATTATATGTGAATGACATATTATTGATTGGAAATGATATAGATTTTTTAAACAGTGTTAAAAGTTATCTAAACAGCAAATTTTCGATGAAAGACCTTGGTGAAGTGTCATATATATTAGGCATTAAAATCTACAGAGATAGATCAAGGCGCCTAACTGGGCTATCACAGAGTACATACCTTGATAAGATATTAAAGAAGTTTAATATGGACGGAAGTAAGAAGGGGTTCTTATCTATGTTGCAAGGCAAGACATTGAGCAAGACTCAAAGTCCGGCTACGGCGGAAGAAAGAGAGATAATGGATAGGATCCCCTATGCCTCGTCCATAGGCTCTATAATGTATGCCATGCTATGTACAAGACCAGATGTGGCACATGTTATTAGTTTGACTAGTAGGTACCAATCTGATCCAGGTTCGGAACACTGGATAGCGGTCAAGAATATCCTTAAGTACTTGAGAATAACTAGGGATATGTTTCTTGTATATGGAGGTGAAGAAGAGCTAGTCGCTAAGTGTTATGTCGATGCTAGCTTTGACACCGATCCGGATGACTCTAAGTCTCAATCCAGATACGTATTTCTCTTGAACGGAGCAGCAGTTAGTTGGAGGAGTTCCAAACAACCTGTGGTGGCTGGATCAACGATGGAGGCGGAATATGTTGCTGCTTCAGAAGCGGCGCAGGAAGCGGTTTGGATGAAGGAGTTCATAACGGAACTAGGTATGGTTCCTAGTGCATTGGACCCAATGGTGATCTATTGTGACAACAATGGAGCCATAGCCAACGCCAAGGAACCGAGGTTTCACAAGAATTCCAAGCATATTAAGTGTCGGTTTCACTCCATCCGCGAGCATGTCAATGATGGAGATATAAAGATTTGTAAAGTACACACGGACCTAAATGTAGCAGATCCGTTGACTAAAGTTCTCCCTAGGGAAAAACATGATCAACACCAGAACTCCATGGGTGTTAGATTTATCACTATGTGAACTAGATTATTGTCTCTAGTGCAAGTGGGAGACTGAAGGAAATATGCCCTCAGAGGTAATAATAAAGTTGTTATTATGTATTCCTCGTATATGATAGATGTTTATTTTGCATGCTATAATTGTATTGATCGGAAACGTCAATACATGTGTGTTTAATAAACAAAAAGGGTTCCTAGTTATGCCTCTCTTATAGACTAGCTTGTTGATTAACAAGATGATCAAGGTTTCTTGATCATGGACATTGGATGTTGTTAATAACAAGATCACGGCATTTGTGAAATTATGTGATGAACATTGATCCGAAGTATAGCATTACGATCAAGTCATTATGTTTATATTTCTATAACATCATACGAAGTAATCTTTATCCTTCGACCATGAGATCATGTTAATTGCTAACACCAGAAGAGTATCTTGATAACATCAAACGTCACACTGTAACAGGGTGACTATAAAGATGGGTTCAGTTATACGAAGGTGTTATGTTGAGGCTGATGGATCAAGAGTGGAATTTGTCAATCCTGATGACGGATAGATATACTCTGGGCCCTCTCGGTGATATCACATTAAGATAGCTTGCAAGCAAGTGATGCGATCACTAGAATGTTATATCACGGGAACAAGAAAAGAGTGCATGTCGGTAACGAGATCAAACTAGGTATTTGGATACCGATGATCGAATCTCGGACATGTATTATATCATCAGACAAAGGGATTAAGTTACTAGCGTTAACGGTTCTCACAATCACAGAATTCATCGTTGAATGTGCAGGAGTCAGTATGGATCTCCAGGTCCCACTTCTGATTATTGATCTGAGAGGAGTCTCAATCATGTATGCATTATTCACGAACCGTAGGGTGACACACTTAAGGGTTACTGGACATCATTTTGGAGCACATATGTTTCAGACGAAAGGATTTTAAAGCGCGGGAATTGTTTCGATAGAAACCGGAATAGTTTCGGGTGAAATTGCAGAAAGTAGTTCTGCATGTGATATTGAAATGTTGCAAGGGGTTTTATGTGAATGTTTGTTAATTAAAGTAATTAACAAAATTCTGAATAAATTTAATAAAAGAGTTTTATTAAATGAGAGAGCATTAAACTTAGAGAATTTTAATGCATTTAAAGTGGAGACTTTAAAAGAGAATGTGAAGAGGCATTTTAATGTGGAGGGAGTTACCACCACATGAATGGAGGAGGTGAGGGGTCACCCCCATGGGGCGCCGGCCATGGGGAGGGGTACCGCCTCCTCCTATAAAAGGCCCCCCTCTTCCTCGTTTTTCCTCACACCTCCTCATGAAGGATCTCTCTCCCCCTCTAGAATTATTCCTGCATGGTCTCAGATTAGCGAGATACATGTTCCCGGTGGCATTTCGTCTGGAAGGAGTTGCTGCTTCCGCTACATCGCTGGAGCGAGGAGGTGGAGGTTGTCTGGTGGCTTGAACATGTGTGCCAGGATGGATGCGCTGCTGATTTGCGGCGCTCAGACTTCCACACGATCTTGAGATCGGCAAGTGTCCGACTACATCAACCACGAGTTCCTATTCGTTAACAAAACTCGTTGTCTTCGAGGGTTAGTTCTCCATGGATGTATGTCCACCCGTTGCTCTGTATCTAGTAGATAGATCTTGGCGTATAGTTCTCATCGTAGGAAATGTTTTGTTTTCTATGCTATGGACCCAACATTTTTCTGGCGTCGTTGCCGGGGAGAAAGGGACATCTTCACAAGGGGAGTCCCTCATAACCAATCTCTTTACTTTGTTGTTCTTTTTTTGCTTAGTTTATTTTCCTGCTTTGTTTGCTTTCCTTATCAAAAACACATAGAAAATTAGTTCCCACTTCAAGTTGTTTTTATGTCTAGTTCCGCTCCAATCACTCTTTCATTATGGATAGCCCACTCGGTTTCCTATTTGGGGAAACTACTATCACTAAGATAGTAGACGAACCACTGCCTACTAGAACCTCCATGGAAGATTTTATAAGGTATAAAGAATCTTATAATGGTAAAGTCATGAGAGCCGTGATAAAAAGGTTGGATCTAATTGCTAAAATTTTGCTTAAACGCCATGATATAAATTGTTGCTCTGAACAGAATACTAAACATCATAAATTCGCATGTGGCTTTAGTAAAGAATTTATAATTATGAACTATCATTGAAATAACTATATTCATCTTGGATTTGAAGAAGTAGAACAATTCGTTTTGTTTATGGGAGCTTCTGAAATAGAATCCTTCATGTCTAAAAACTATGAAACATGTGTTGCTTGTAAAGACCTTAAAGATATGGTCTCTTCTATCCTTGATCATTGCATAGAAAATTTCAGCAATAATTGTTATATCATTGATTATAAAGAGAGACTCAATCATGCATAAGAATGTGTCCACAATTTCAGGAGTCTATGGAAGAAGAAATTACTGAACCTGAAAGCTCATTAGATGAAAAAGAGGAGGAGAGTGATGGACAAAAGGAGGAAGAATGGATTAGCTACCCATGCCAACCTTCTAATGAGAGTAACTCTTTATCCCTTACATTATTTGATTGTCCCCCATGCTTACCAAAGGAGAATGAATGTTATGTTCCTGTGGATTCTCTTGAAAAATCTACTATGGGTAAAACTTGTGATAATAATTATGCTCCTGTTATCTATGATAATCCTTTATTAGTGCCTAACTTCGAAATGCATGGTACTAAAGATTGTTGCTTAGAAAATGTTTATGATAAAGCTCTAGATGATGGTCCTATATTGGTTGATAATATTAATTTTACTACTATTGAAAATGAGATTGATCAGTCATCTTGTTATAAAATTGTTAAAAGTGGGTATGAAGGTTTTAATCCCACTATTTTTGAGCTTGATAAAAATTATGAGTTTGTAGATCATGAAAAGCATGATTTATGTGACAGTTATATTGTTGAGTTTATTCATGAGGCTACTGAAAATTATTATGAGAGAGGAAAATATGGTTGTAGAAGTTTTCATGGTACTGAAACACCTCTCTATGTGCTGAAAGTTACTCTTGTTTTATCTTCCTATGTCTGTCACTTTCTCCTTTGTGCATTTATTTGCATACAAGATTCCTATGCATAGGAAGTGGGTTAGACTTAAAAGTGTTTTGAATTTGCTTCTTGATGCTCTCTTTTACTTCAATTCATATTTCTTATGTGAGCATCTTCTCAAACTATCATGCCTAACTTAAAGGCATTAAAGAAAAGTACTTATTGGGAGATAACCCAAAAGTTTTAGATGAGTCTTGGAAGTTATTACTTCTGTAATAAATGATCCTTATCCTTTTTATTTGCTTTTTGTGCCAAGAGTAACCTCTAATAAGAGAGAAGTAATGCTTGGGAAAGTTGTTGTCCCGAAACAGATTTTTGTTCTTCACCGTAAAAATTCGTGTAAAATCTCTTTGCATATTTTTGAGGTGTCACTTTTTTTGCTTCTGCCCAGTTTGTTATCTAACTTTCGTTAGTTCAACACTTTTTGAGTTGAGCAACAGAAGGTCTTCGAAAAAATTTGTCTTTACCTGCTGGTCTATTTTGACAGATTTCTGCCATTATTTGCATTTGCTTCTTGTTGGTTCCTTTTTGACTTCTTATGGGGAATTGAACTTTTTGAAGGAAGTGCTACAGTAGATTGTATTTTAATGGAAGTTTTATTGGTGTTGAAACTGAACCCAAAGACTTATTATCTTGAGTGCACTAATGTTGTTAATAAAGATTGTGTGAAGTTTTGTATGAAGGAAAATTTTCAGATGTATGGAAGGAATGAATAATGAGATGAAGAATAGACTAAATCTCAAGCTTTGGGATGCCACCCGTGTCACCCCAAGAAATATCCAAGAAGTACAAGCGTCAAAGCTTGCGGATGCCCAAGGCATCCCCTTTTTCATCAATAAAAATCCTAGGTTTCTTCCAAACACTTCATTTTTATTGTTTCATGCACAGTTGTGTTGTTATTTGAGCGTCTTCTTTTTCGTTTTTGTTTTGTTTTTCGTTTGCTTGGTTTTCTTAGTTTGCTAAATAAATTGGTTGGGCCCCCTATTTCATACATTAGTTTTCAAATAGTTTGGTTTGGATTGGAAAAGAGTAGGAAAGTTCATGCTTAAGTGGTAAAGAGAGCTTGTTTTTTACTGTGGCCTATGCTTCGTCATGCCATGCTAGATATTGTTTTGGCTTTATGCTTAGTGATTATTGTTGTAGCATGACTTGTTACAAACAATTGAGATTGCTTAATGTGCCTTGGAAGGATCATGTGTTGTTTTAGCATATTAAAGCATAGTATTGTGGTATTCTCCTTTGATGCTTTATTTGGGTTGACTTGGCGCATGCTCACACCATGTTATGACTATCCAAATTCACCATACCCTTGATGATCCTTTAGTTTTCGACTTGTAATATCACTTTATTCTTTAATCAATGATGGTTTGTCGCTCTTCATGATTATGGCCATTATTGCTCTCTTAGTTGGTCGCTCCCAGTCTTTTGCTAGCCTCCGTAACCAAGTATGAGTTCCACTCATGCATCCAACTCCTAAAACAACTTTATAAGTTGAAATTAGCAGAACCATGTATCATGGGGAAAGCTTTCAACATTGCACTTGTACTTTGTACCCCGTTGATATCATGTTCTTTTGCTTATGGATTCCGGCGGTGTGAAATAAAAGTGGAACTTGTAAGATCATGGAGTTTGTAGGTGTGTTAGAGAAACGCCTGGGCCGCTAGCCTAAGCCATGCCTAATCATGGTGGAAACTTGCAGCATCACCATAATGAGCACTCTATGAAGCATCCTCAATAAAAACCTATGCAAATAGCAAATAAAAAGATCGCTAAGATGCTCATTGTCTGCTTGCCTTGTCATTTTGATTATGGGATAGCTCCTATATCATGTGTAAGGGGTACCCCGTTGGCGGTTCTTTATGATACATATGTACTTACAATGACAAGAGCTTACTTGTGACTAAAGTTGAGTAGCATGAGGTTCGGTCTTCGTAAGTAAGGGGCATGAGATTTCGGCTTATAACTTGTCGAGCACATCCTCTTAGTTGTGTCACTTTAACCTTAATCACCTTAAAGATGCTTATGATAGGGGCAATGAGAGATGAAAGCTAACAAGTACCATAATTTTTGGAAGCTCTTTATGAAACTTGAATATCTACTTCCTTCTATGAAGGCCTTTCTTTTACTTTTATGTTGAGTCCCCACCTTCTATCTTTATGCACCTACTTTGAGAGCATAGTGGCCATTCTTAGTTCTATGTGCATTGTCCCAAGACTTCTTGATTGATGCATAACTTGATATTGCTTGTTATTAAACTACTTGTATCTAGTCACTCTTATGAACTTTGAAGGTGTCCTGTGCATTTATATTTGCTACTCTATGAGGGACAAGCTGAATGCCACTATGCTATGTTTTCTTTATGTGAAACAAACAAACGTCTTGCAAAGCATTGTTATTCATGAATCTTTTGTTTGTGCCTTTTCATGTTACAACATAGTTTCTTTGTCTTATTGCTAGAACTTTATCTTTCATGCTATGTTGAAGTACTATGATCATAGCTTTCAATGTTCTACAAATACTTTGATCAAGTTTATGATGGTGCATGTCACCTCAAAAATTATTCTTTCTTTTTATCACTTACCTACTCGAGGATGAGCAGGAGTTAAGCTTGGGGATGTTGATACGCTGCTAACGTATCCATAATTTTTGATGTTCCATGCTTGGTTTTATCTACTTTCTTATGTTTTGTTCCAACTTTGGAGTACTTTTCATACACTTTCTTGGACTACCCTATTAACAAGATGCCACAATGCCAGCTGCCTATTGTCGTCTATTTTTGGTTCCAGGAAGTCAGAAAATGAATATTCTCGGAATTGGACGGGATAAAAGCCAAAATCGGTTTTTCACCGAGGAGGACACGGATCCAGAATACGAGACAGAGAGGGGTCAGGGGGCCGCCACACCACCTGGCCGCGCGGCCAAGCCTGGCCCGCGCTAGGGGTGGTATGGCCTCCCCAGGCACCCCCTCGGCCTCCCCTTCTGACTATAAGATGCCTCCGATACATAAACCCTAAGTACCCGATCAAAATTCCACGAAAGAGTATGTAGCCGCCATCATCTCCATCCCTAGATCGGGAGGGATCTGAAGCTCTTCTCGGCACCCTGCCAGAGAGGGGAATTCACCCTGGAGGCCTTCTTCATCACCATGCAAGCCTCCGGTGTGATGCCTGAGTAGTTCATCCTTGGACTACGGGTCCATGTAGTAGCTAGATGGCTGGTTCTTCTCCTTTGTGCTATCATGTTTAGATCTTGTGAGCTCTGTTCATGATCAAGATCATCTATTTGTAATCATACATGTTGTGTTTGTGGGGATCCGATGGATATTGACATGCTATTTCAGATTGATAATTGATTCTATCATGTCTTGTTATTTGTGATCTTGCATGCTTTCCGTTGTTAGTAGCTATCTTGGCCAAGTAGATGCTAGCAACTCCAAGAGTTAGTATTTAAGCTCGATAGTGGGTTCATGCCTCTAGTAATCTAGGGAAGTGACAAAAATATCTAAGGTACTAGATGTGTTGTTTCTACTAGGGAGAAAACAACAATCCTTTGTTCATAGAACAATCGTATTGTTTACTTTACACGCAATGCGTAATGCAATTATCTGTTGCTTGCAACTTAATACTGGAGGGGGTTCGGATGGTAACCTGAAGGTGGATTATTAGTCATAGATGTAGTTGGATGGCAGTCTATGTATAATGTTGTAATGCCCAATCAAATCTCAAAGGATTCAAGATGATTAGTATATGCTTGTATGCTTTCTCGATGTTTGTCAATTGCCCCGCTGTAATTTGTTCACCCAACATGTTATCTATCTTAAGGAGAACCACCACTAGTGAACTATGGACCCCGGTCCTTTCTTTTACCATCAATCTACAACTGTTTTCTGTTTACTTTCTGCAAGCTTTTACTTTCTTCCACTCGATACGTTTAATCCTTTGTTTTCAGCAAAACTGGTGAGATTGACAACCTCATCGCAAGTTGGGGGCAAAGTTCTGTGGTTGTGTTGTGTAGGATTTCACGTTGCTACTAGCACCGGTAGTGCGCCCTGCCAAAGCTCAGCTAGCAACACCTTGGAGGTGTTTCCTTGCTCCTACTAGTTCGATAACCTTGGTTTCATAACTGAGGGAAACTTACTACTGTGCTCATCATACCATCCTCTTGGGGTTCCCCAACAAGCTCGATATCAACCACGAGCCAGCAGGGACAGAGAGGGGTGGTGTTGCGGGGTGGGGTGCTGATCCAGGGAGAGAGCGATGGGGTGCAGAGATTAGGTTAGATGATTTGAATTGAACTCCACTTCATCAAGTTGATTGGAATTCAAAACAACATTAAACAAGGAAACTAGAAGGAATAGAAGGTCTATTATTGCATGTGAGTGTACAAGCTCACATACATGCATATGGTGACATTTTGTGAAAACAAAAATGTAAGAATTGTGTAGAGAGAAATAAGTGTCAAAACACACAAGATTTTAAAGGATGGGTACATGGCAAGTTGTCATGGTTTGGATCAACCCTAGCATGGCCATGTAGATGAAAAGAGAAGATTCATACCATTATATATATAGCTTGATTTTAAATACCAAAGAATATACAAATTGCCACATATATATGTATGGTTGGAATTGTAGATAGATGGTATCATCAAGGAAGTTGGCATTATCGAGTTAGTGAGATGCAAGGATGTGCAAGAGAGATTCCCTCAACTCATATTGGGCATATAACATTATATCAAAATCCAAATACAATAAATCAAGAACCCAAATACAATTAATAAGGCAAATTCAATATGAGGAGAATAACCAAATGAAATGAGTTTTAGTATGATGAACAATTGCTATGTGGCATGGTGAGATGAGCATGATATTATGCAATGCAAGAATGAGATGTAGGAACTAGCAATATATATAATAAACCAAGTAGCATTACAATTGTTAGACAATTGGGATGCTACAACTCTCCCCCATGATGTCTACGCACTTCTATTCTTGTAGACAGTTGTTGGGCCTCCAAGTGCAGAGGTTTGTAGAACAGCAGCAAGTTTTCCCTTAAGTGGATCACCCAAGGTTTATCGAACTCAGGGAGGAAGTGGTCAAAGGTATTCCCTCTCAAGCAACCCTGCAATCAAGATACAAGAAGTCTCTTGTGTCCCCAACACACCCAATACACTTGTCAGATGTATAGGTGCACTAGTTCGGTGAAGAGATAGTGAAATACAAGTGGTATGGATAATTATAAGTGGTAACGGTGATAGAAAATAGCTTGATGGCGTGGAAAAGACTAAAGGCAAACTGAAATAAAGATGGAAGCAAGCAAACACGTAACAGATCTAGTTGCAAACGGTGTATCAATGCTTAGAAACAAGGCCTAGGGATCATACTTTCACTAGTGAACACTCTCTCATATAAATATCTTCTCTTTATGATACTACTCTTAACTACTCTCCGGTTGAACACTCTAATCGATGGTAGGGCTATAACAGCACACCCCAAAGTAAGTCTTTCCCATCTAGATAACCCCACACAGTCACCTTGAGCACTAGATGAGTCCAACAAACACCACAATTTCATAAAGATATCCAACTCCAAATATAACTCATAACAAGTATTTGTAATCTCTAGCCTAAGTGCCACCATGGTGAGCACGCTGTCACTTTCACACACATGGGGAGAGCAGAGATCTATTAAGCACTTGAGTAGCAAGGTAGATCTATAGATTACAAGCTCATGATCACAATATGATCATGCATAGAAAGAGAGATGAACACATAGCTACCGGTAGAACCCTTAGCCTCGAGAGAGAACTACTCCCTCCTCATCATGGGAATCAGCAATGGTGATGGAGATGGTGGTTGAGATCGATGGAGATGGCTCTGGGGGCACTTCCTCGTCCCGGCAGGGTGCCGGAATAGAGACTTTCTGTCCCCCGAATCTCCCCTTCGGTGGCGGCGGTGCTGCGGAACTTTTCATGGCTGGAGGCTTGATTCTTTAGGGTTTTCGCATCAGGAGGAATATATAGGCGAAAGGGCAAGGTCGGTGGAGGCCGGAGGGGCCCACACCACCTGGTGGCGCGGCCAAGGGGGACCGACGCCACCCTATGGTGTGGCTGGCCCCTGGCCCCTCTCCGTCTCGTCTTCTGGCTCTGTGTTCCCCTTAGTGAAATATTGACTTTGGCTTTTGTCCCATCCAATTCCTAGAATATTCATTTTCTGACTTCCTGGAACCAAAAACAGCAGAAAACATGCAACTGGCACTGTGGCTCTTGTTAATAGGTTAGTCCAAGAAATCATATGAAAAGTACTCCAAAGTTGGAACAAAACACAAGAAAGTAGATAAAACCAAGCATGGAACATCAAAAATTATAGATACATTTGCAATGTATCAACATCCCCAAGCTTAACTCCTGCTCGTCCTTGAGTAGGTAAGTGATAAAAAGAAAGAATAATTTTTGAGGTGACATGCACCATCAAAGACTTGATCGAAGTACTTGTAAAACATCGATAGCTGGGATCATAGTACTTCAACATAGCATGAAAGATAAAGTTCTAACAATAAGACAAAGAAACTATGTTGTAACATGAAAAGGTACAAGCAAAAGGTCATGAATAACAATGCTTTGCAAGACGTTTGTTTGTTTCACATAAAGAAAACATAGCATAGTAGCATTCAGATTGTCCCTCATAGAGTAGCAAATATAAATGCATAAGACACCTTCAAAGTTCATAAGAGTGACTAGATACAAATAGTTTAAAACAAGCAATATCAAGGTATGCATCAATCAACTAGTCTTGGGACAATGCACATAGAACTAAGAATGGCCACTATGCTCTCAAAGTGAGTCCATAAAGATAGAAGGTGGAGACTCAATGTAATGGTGGAAGAAAGGCCTTTGTAAAAAAGGAAGTAGGGATTCAAGTCTCATAAAGAGCTTCCAAAAATTAGGGTACTTATAGCTTTCAGCTCTCATTGCCCCTATCATCAGCATCTTTAAGTGATTAAGGTTAAAGTGACACAACTAAGAGGATATGCTTGACAAGTTATAAACCGAAATCTCATGCCCCTTACTTACGAAGACCGATCCTCATGCTACTCAACTTTAGTCACGAGTAAGCTCTTGTCATTGTAAGTACATGTGTATCATTAAGAACCGCCAACGGGGTACCCCTTGCACATGATACGGGAGCTATCCCATAATCAAAATGACAAGGCAAGCAGACAATGAGCATCTCAGCGATCTTTTTATTTGCTATTTGCATAGGTTTTTATTGAGGATGCTTCATAGAGTGCTCATTATGGTTATGCTGCAACTTTCCACCATGATTAGGCATGGCTTAGGCTAGCAGCCTAGGCGTTTCACTAACACACATACAAACTCCATGATCTTACAAGTTCCACTTTTATTTCACACCGCCGGGATCCATAAGCAAAAGAACATGATATCAACGGGGTACAAAGTACAAGTGCAATGTTGGAAGCGTTCCCCATGATACATGGTTCTGCTAATTTCAATTTATAAAGCACAAGCATATACGCAACAAAGTATGACCCAATGGTTCAAGTTTATTAGATGCAAAAAGGTAAAGTGTGCCATCAAGTTCGTGAGAGCTTTAATCACTACTTTTCTCATAACAAGTTTAATTTGGAAGGTAAACAAAAGCATGAATATACTTGGAATAGCATAAGCTAATAGGTAGGTATGGTGGACTCTTTGGAATAACTTGGTTTAGGGAGTTGGATGCATGAGTGGAACTCATACTTGGTTGTGGAGGCTAGCAAAAGACTAGGAGCGACAAACTAAGAGAGCAATAATGGCCATAATCATGCAGAGCGATAAAACATCATTGATCAAAGGATAAAGTGATACTACAAGTTGAAAACTAAAGGATCATAAAGGCTATGGTGACTTGAGATAGTCATAACATGGTGTGAGCATGCGCCAAGTCAACCCAAATAAAGCATCAAAGGAGAATACCATTATACTATGCTTTAATATGCTAAAACAAGCATGATTCATCCAAGGCCCACTAAGCAATCTCAATTGTTTATAACAAGTCATGCTAAAGCAAAGAATACTAAGCATAAAGCCAAAACAATATCAAGCATGGCATGACAAAGCATAGGCCACAGTCAAAAACAAGCTCTTTTTACCACATAAGCATGAACGTTCCTACTCTTTTCCAATCCAAACCAAACTATTTGCAAACCAATGTATGAAAGAGGGGGTCCAACCAATTTATTCAGCAAACTAAGCAAACCAAGCAAATGAAAAACCAAAACAAAAACAAAAAAAGAAGACGGTCCAAGAACAACACAACTGTGCATGAAACAATAAAAATGAAGCGTTTGGAAGAAACCTGGGATTTTTATTGATGAAGAAGCGGATGCCTTGGGCATCCCCAAGCTTTGACGCTTGTACTTCTTGGATATTTCTTGGGGTGACATGTGTGGCATCCCCAAGCTTGAGCTTTAGTCCATCCTTCATCTCATTACTCATTCCTTCCATACAGCTGAAATTTTTCTTTCATACAAAACTTCACACAATCTTTATTAGCAACATTAGTGCACTCAAGATAAATAAATCTTAAGGTTCAGTTCCAACACAAAATAAACTTCCATTAGAACACAAGATACTGTATCACTTCCCTCAAAAAGCTCAATTCCCCAAAAGAACTCAAAAAGGAACCAACAAGAAGCAAATGCAGAAATGGCAGAAATCTGTCAAAACACACCAGCAGGTAAAGATGATTTTTTTCGAAAACCTTATGTTGCTTAAATGACAAAGTGTTGAACTAACTAAAGTTAGATAACAACCTGGGTCAGAAGCACAAAAATTCACGACTCAAAAAGACGTTCAGAGATTTTACTCGAATTTTTACGGTGAAGCACAGGAATCTGTTTTGGGACAGCAACTTTCCCAATCATTACTTCTCTCTCATTAGAGGTTACTCTTGACACAAAAAGCAAACAAAAAGGATAAGGAGCAGTTATTACAGAGGTAATAACTTCCTAGACTCATCTAAAACTTTTGGGTTATCTCCCAATAAGTACTTTTCTTTAACGCCTTTAAGTTAGGCATGATAGTTTGAGAAGATGCTCACATAAGAAATATGAATTGAAGTAAAAGAGAGCATCAAGAAGCAAATTCAAAACACATTTAAGTCTAACCCACTTCCTATGCATAGGAATCTTGTAAACAAACAAGTCATGAAAGCACAAAGCAACAAGCATAGGAAACCAAAACAAGTGCAACTTCAAAATTTTCAACATAAAGAGTGGAAACTTACTATTATTGAGATGCATAAGACCATGTTTCCCTCTCTCATAATAACTTTCAGTAGCAACATGAATAAAATTAACAATATAACTATCACATAAAACATTATTATCATGAGCCACATGCATAAAAGAATTAATACTCCCCACATAAACATAGTCATTCTTATTAATTATAGTGGGAGCAATTTCAACAAAGTAGGTATCATTATTATTTTCATCACCATAATCATCAAAAATAGGAGGCATATTGTAATCATAATTAATTTTCTCCTCAATAGTAGGTGGACTGAAAATATCATACTCATCATTTTAATCATCATATATTGGAGGTTTGGTATCATCATAAGCAATAGAATAGCTATCTTCCAAAGCTGGGGAACTAAAAAGATCATTTTCATAAAAACTAGCTTCCCCAAGCTTAGACTTTTCTATAGCATTAGCAATAATGGTATCCAAAGAATTCATACTAACAACATTTATATTAGCATGCAAATAAAGTTCCATAGGTTTCTTAATTTTCTCTTCAAACACTTCATGTCCTAACTCAAGATAAATACTATAAAGCTCTCTAATTTTTTTGTTGTTTTCCATTAAGCCTAACTAGTGAAAATAAGAAACAAAAAGACAAAATTGCAGAATCTAAAGGAAATAACTTCGAGCACTCACACCGGAAAATAGGCGTTTGCCGTGGGAGGTTCTTCTTCTTTAATCCTCCGGTGTGAATACCTTTTACCTTTCCTCCCCGGCAATGGCGCCAGAAAATAGCTTCATGTCTACGCACTTCTATTCTTGTAGAAAGTTGTTGGGCCTACAAGTGCAGAAGTTCGTAGAACAACAGCAAGTTTTACCTTAAGTGGATCACCCAAGGTTTATCAAACTCAGGGAGGAAGTGGTCAAAGGTATTCCCTCTCAAGCAACCCTGCAATCAAGATACAAGAAGTCTCTTGTGTCCCCAACACACCCAATACACTTGCCAGATGTATAGGTGCACTAGTTTGGCGAAGAGATAGTGAAATACAAGTGGTATGGATAATTATAAGTGGTAACGGTGATAGAAAATAGCTTGATGGCGTGGAAAAGACTAAAGGCAAACTGAAATAAAGATGGAAGCAAGCAAACACGTAACAGATCTAGTTGCAAACGGTGTATCAATGCTTAGAAACAAGGCCTAGGGATCATACTTTCACTAGTGAACACTCTCTCATATAAATATCTTCTCTTTATGATACTACTCTTAACTACTCTCCGGTTGAACACTCTAATCGATGGTAGGGCTATAACAGCACACCCCAAAGTAAGTCTTTCCCATCTAGATAACCCCACACAGTCACCTTGAGCACTAGATGAGTCCAACAAACACCACAATTTCATAAAGATATCCAACTCCAAATATAACTCATAACAAGTATTTGTAATCTCTAGCCTAAGTGCCACCATGGTGAGCACGCTGTCACTTTCACACACATGGGGAGAGCAGAGATCTATTAAGCACTTGAGTAGCAAGGTAGATCTATAGATTACAAGCTCATGATCACAATATGATCATGCATAGAAAGAGAGATGAACACATAGCTACCGGTAGAACCCTTAGCCTCGAGAGAGAACTACTCCCTCCTCATCATGGGAATCAGCAATGGTGATGGAGATGGTGGTTGAGATCAATGGAGATGGCTCTGGGGGCACTTCCTCGTCCCGGCAGGGTGCCGGAATAGAGACTTTCTGTCCCCCGAATCTCCCCTTCGGTGGCGGCGGTGCTGCGGAACTTTTCATGGCTGGAGGCTTGATTCTTTAGGGTTTTCGCATCAGGAGGAATATATAGGCGAAAGGGCAAGGTCGGTGGAGGCCGGAGGGGCCCACACCACCTGTGGCGCGGCCAAGGGGGACCGACGCCACCCTATGGTGTGGCTGGCCCCTGGCCCCTCTCCGTCTCGTCTTCTGGCTCCGTGTTCCCCTCGGTGAAATATTGACTTTGGCTTTTGTCCCGTCAAATTCCGAGAATATTCATTTTCTGACTTCCTGGAATCAAAAATAGCAGAAAACAGGTAGCTGGCACTATGGCTCTTGTTAATAGGTTAGTCCAAGAAATCATATGAAAAGTACTCCAAAGTTGGAACAAAACACAAGAAAGTAGATAAAACCAAGCATGGAACATCAAAAATTATAGATACATTTGCAATGTATCACCCCACTAAACAAGAATCTCGCCCTGAGATTCCTAGCAAAAAGAAAAAGACACAAGGAGAGGCGGGTGTTCAGAACGAAGGTGATCCTCATGTTCCCAAGTTGATTTAGCAACAGAATGGTGCGACCACTACACCTTGCATAACTTGATAGACTTGTTGCGAGTCTAGCATTTTGCTTCTCTAAAACGAAGGACTTGAAGAACCTAGAGGATTGTTGTGAGACAAGAAAGATATAAGATGAATATAGCTCAAGTGCCCTCGAGAAACACGATAAACGAATAGAACCACTTCTTGAAAGAATTTGAAAAGATGATGTATCGAGAAGAGAAAAGAAAGACACATCATTAGGGTTCAAGCTCGAAGGTTGCAAGTGAAGATGATTCTTTTTTCACAGGAAGAAAAGAGCAACTATGGAGAAGTATCAACCACTATGAAAATAGCATGGTTTCCCCCTTAGATTTAAGAAATGATGTTTGGAGAGATAATATTGCCTTTCAAACAATAGAGTCCCTTGATATCGACAGAAATGATTTGAGTTAGGGATTCGTGGATTAGATTTTTATTGCGCCGGTAAGAACCAAGGGATCATGCAATTGAGGTGCCCGGATTGATCTTCAAGGGAGAGAATGACACAAGTTTATGATGGAATCTTGATGAAGAAGTTGAGGTTTGAAGATCTGGAGTTTATTGTACAGATGCTTATTCCTTTCCTTAACCATGAGGCTAATGCAATAGATTTAGGATTGATGGCATTGGCCATAATTGGCTTTTACCAAAATAAAAGAATTTGACAATTGAAGTCAGATATATCTTCCATCCATCTTGTTTGACGATGTTGACCACCGGTAGAATGAAGAGGACGGAAAAGATTTTGCATTAGTTTCCACTGGATCCTTGAAGATTTTGCTCCATCTTGAAGTAGACGAGACCACCAACAAGAGACTGTTGATTACATTCTTTGAGAGCACACTCCGGAAAACAAGGATAGAAGTAAGGTATCAATAGATAAATGCCACTTCTGACTTTCATGGAATGAGTGAAATCTCATTAATCCACCAATTCAATGTATAAGAGCGAATGATAAGATAGTGGTATGGTCATGACTCCATCCCGCACCCAAAGCATTACTCCGTACATGAATAAGAAAATCATGCAACTGAAGTCTCAAATTTTGGACTAAAGATCTTGATAAGAACTCATGAAGCTCCATAAGCAAACAAAGATTTGATGCAAAAACTTCATCGGATCCAAACTCGATAAACAGGATGATGTTGTCGTCGTGTCAGAAGTTCCCAAAAAACTAGAAAATATATTAAGGAATATCACTAAAATAGATCATAGGTCCAACAGATAGAACAAGAAAAGCACCAGGGTCTTGAATAGAGGAAAAATGAAAGATCTGGAAAGTCTTCGTGGCATTCAGTGGATTGAGGATAGAAGATAAAGCGAGAGGGTTTCAAAAGGTCTCTTCATGAGTATACGACCAATAAAATTGATTGTCCTTCTGGAGAAGATCTAAGAGAGATTTAGTCGTCTTGAGGAAGTCTTCAAAAAAGCAGCGAGAATTGCTTGGCAAACAAAGATAAACTCCGAAGTTGGTTGAAAATGCTCGAAACACTTTCTGACCTCAACGCTCTTTAAAATATCAACACTAAGAGAAATGATTTTTGTTGCAAAAGATGCATTAGAAGAAAAGATTATCTGACCCTTCGAATGATAGCAGAGATGTCGAGTTGTTCACATAGTTGATCGGATCACCGGTTGAAAAGATAAGAAGATCTTGGATAAAGAAGCGATGATAACTCATACATTTAAGCAAAGGTAT
The DNA here is from genome assembly GCA_910589775.1 of Avena eriantha. Taxonomy (NCBI): domain Eukaryota; kingdom Viridiplantae; phylum Streptophyta; class Magnoliopsida; order Poales; family Poaceae; genus Avena; species Avena eriantha. The sequence continues at coordinate 196,724,018 of OU342745.1, forward strand.
CGGAGATGAATGGATGAGATCCTCCTGTATCAAAGAGAACCTTGCAGATATGGAGTTCAAAAAGATGTGAAGCATGATAAACAGATGATAATCCACCATAGTGCCTTAAGAAACCTCCGAATTGCCAAAGATGCTTGAATATGATATAAATATGATCATGGTAGAACTCAAATCCACAAAAGATAACTGCAATCATTTGGAGGACTAGATTGATAACATTAACCATATTCCATTGATGATAAGTGTCATATAGCTATACCGAGAACCAAATTACAATCGCAAGCATCGTATTAATGCAAGTTATGCATTTGGCTCAAATGAATTGAAGATGAAGTAAAACTTCAGATTATGCGTCAGTGGCAAAAGAACGAGTTAGCATGAACATACCGACAAAAAGAAGATAGATATCGTATCATGCACGCCTGAAAGGAGTGTGGAAACACAGATGTATCAAAGAAATGTTTTCCGCATTTTTCGGCATTAAAATACCAACTAGAAGCAAAAACCAACTTAACGGATAGAGATTAGCAACTCCATATTCTGTGAAAGCATACTAAAGAAGGAACACCCTTAACAACATTGCGTCCATTAACAAAGAGTCGGATAGATCGTGTCGTCTACACACAAGCCTATCGGTATGGAATGTACCAACAGTTGCTAACCAAAGGCAGATTACGAAGCAAAGTTGGATGCAATAGATTGACACATCCTATGGTACTACAGATACCCCGAACATGAGAGTCCTAGTTTCAATTTTTAGAAGAGGATGGACAAACGTTACACGTTCTTACCAGATTAGGGTGGGTGTGTAAGTAAGAAGAAAAATGCAAGTAGTCCTACTCTCATGTTTAGTTTTCTTCTTAGTACATAGCTACCAAAAATATTTCCAGACTGACAACGACCACCTTGATAGACACCTTGAAGGGCGGAATGGCTATGATACCAGATGTAATCCTCGAACATCATGTTTCTAAATCACAAGCCGATATAACCCGAATCTAGGGAGGACGTACTACTATGGAGGCCGTGGGGCCGCCCACAAGCAGGCTGCAATGGCAGGGCATGGTACCAGCCAATCATCCACCCCAAAATTCATGGTTATAGCTTCGAGTGTGAGAAACATGACTGGCTAGCTATGAGTCTAACATACAAAGGTGAGTATGTACGCCAGCAACATACACGAGTACATCAGAGCTATTCCATCTAAAAGAAATAGAAATATATTGCAACGCCATACGACAAGAACCAAATTTAAATAGATATTGGTAATAATATGTTAGGATTATATCCTCATACATCACTCAACAAATCATCAAGCGCAAGAAGACACACATCCGAGTACGGATTAAGAGTCAAGTTGGTATAAGATGCCAAAAAAATAAGCACATTCCCACCCACAAATCTCAGAGATCTCCATCCCCAGAATCTCTATGCAAGAGGGTGGTTGTCTCCATCATCGGCAACGTAGTACCCTCGATGTACCTAACAATCTATTCAATAATTGGTGTGGGACCCTAGGGGTACTCAGCAAGTCTTTATGCATCTAAAGGGAACAACCTGGGGGTGACGCAATTGCAGTGAAAGATAATTAGCTAAACATTTCTATAGAGACATGCTACAACATCCACCTAACTAGATATGGACGGACGCTCGTTAATTGAAATAATAATTATATAAACAACATAGTTAAACATTGTTTTCCCTCCTTCTCGCTTACCGAACGAGAAGGCGGAAGAACATCCCATCCGTTGGCAGTTTTATTAACCATTTCATGAGGATTGCACTAATTACTAGTCCGGTTTTAGTCAACTTAAATTTGGTACTTTAGTTATAGTTGTCTATGATCGAGAAACTGTGCTCCAAGTCATCCATAACCGCGGACACGGCTTTCAAAAAGATTTACCCTACATGGGTGCACGAATAACAACACACGCATGATAAACCTCAGGAAGTACCAAATAAAAAGCAACGAGGCATCAAGAAAAAGCATTTGCAAGATTCAAAAATGATTTCAGGTGCCCACCCCACTAAGCTACCCGCAACGAAGTCGGTCGGGCTTCGAGACAGACCCAAGGTTTGCGTTAATGGCTATAAACGACTGGGAACCTAAAAGTGTGACTGAGCTTGTCGATACCGCAAAAACACTCCCCATTCCAAAACAGTACAGGTAAGCGCTCCACACGCAATAGTAGTAAATAAAGCGGTATAGCAAGGCATAAGTACATCACAACAGTAAAGCCCCAAACAAATTGTGGCCCCAAGAAATAAGATGTGAATCAAGATCAAGCGAAAGGGAATCCATAAAGTCTCCCACATGTGGATAGTGCGATTGTCATGGAACATGCATCAAGTACGTGGGTCCTACGGGACACAAGTGAGAAGGTAAAAACCAAATAACAACAATTGGCCACCGGTGCCTCCTTCATTAGTTATCCCATTACTACACAGTTTAAGTTGTTTAGGTACGTCGTTATCCATAATAGACTCACACACACCCTACACTTGTAGTAATGATTGATAGGATTAAGGATATAAGCTTCTATGGGGTTTAAAAGTAAAGGCTATGCAGTACTTGGGGTTTCAATTTAATGTGAATCATGACGCAATGATGCAAGTATAAAGATAGAGGTATAGGTGCTATATGTAATGCAAGCATGATGAATTTCTTGCATGGAAGCTTAGTAGTAGGATAACTGGAATTCGGGTAGTACTCTTGGGTCTCCTAAGAACTCCCTTGCTCGGCGTCTATCTAGAATAAGAACCAAACACATAAAGGGCCATGATAAATAAAGTGCGCAATCATATGAACATATGCAACAAGCAAAACAAGGTATTCCATGATGGAATGATGCACAATTACATGGTATAACATAGCATGGCATGGGTGAGGTTTAGGAACAATAATAAAGCACTTTAATTAATTATTTAGTCATGTTTTGCTCCCATAAACCTTGCTGCCTATTTAATATTTATATGTGCATGCTTCAATTGATATCATGGAATGCATGGTCAGAACGGGCTCGTCGTGCTGATCGATTTAGCATATCATTTGTCAAACTCGGAATTACGGATTTAAGGTTATGAATTTATTAAGAAAATGACATTTAATGGTAATTATTAATTCTAAAATTTTAAAATGCCCAGAAATTTATTTAAATAGCATATTCATATTCATGGCATTTTTCTGATCTCAAAACATATATTATTTGATTATTTGAATTTATGAATTTAAAACATTATTAAATGCGAACAATTTTAAAAGGGGTCAAAGTACAAGGTTTGACTAGATAGAGTCCACTGTGATCAAATTTGAAAATATGGTTGAATTCACATTCAAAAATAGTTCATATTTAATTTTATAAGTTTGTTCAAATTCAAAACAGTTTTAAAAAGGGGAAGGGCTATCGAGAAAAGGTTATGGGGGCTGGTTAACTGAACCTGATGAAGATGGGTGTTTGTGACTGAATATCGGCAGAGGAGTCGCGCAGCGGAACTACCTTGTGGGCAAGATTGCAAGCATGGCTTAGTGGGATAGAAAGAGAAAGACACCAGGAACAAAACCCTATGCTTATATGCGTTGTAGGTGCGGCATTTGCGAAGCGAGCTTGCGAGAAACATGGGCACTTTAATTATCGAACAAATGATCTCAGGGATAGATTTAAGTTTGATCTGCATAGAAGGATTCCTAGAGGTACAGGCAATGGACCAGGGTGAGGTTGGGCATGTTGCAATGAGGGTGGCTAGCTCTATAACTTTGCTTCAGGTGCAACTCGAAGGCGAGCACCACAGAGGGGCACGAGGAACAGGGCTTGCAGGAACTTGTGTTGGTGGCAAAACTTTGAAGAACCGCATCTCGTGAGACTGACGGCTCGACAGCAAAAGAGGCGTGACTTGCAACCAAGATTCCAGACGCCTCGGGGCATGGTTTTGCATGTGGTCTGGCTTGCAGGAATGGTGTAACCTCAGGCTACATCTATGGTTCAATAGGGACGGTGGTAGTGGGCTAAGCATGAACAAAGCTTGTGGCAAAGATTTCCTTGTCCACGGTGGTGCAGAGTGTAGCATGGTGGAGGAATCGAGTCAGGGACAGCGAGATGGGGCATACTGGTGACATGGCCTGGGAGGTTAGAGGGGAGGCGACGCTGCTCTGGGAGTGCTTGGACACGCGTGGGGAGGTTAGCAGTGAGGTAACCATGAGAGTACTCGTGTTCGATAGTGGTGTGACCATAGCTTGCTCGATAGAGGGGAGTGGCGCTATAGTGAGCTAGAGGAAGGAGGGGGGTTTTCATGGGGTACATGAGATCACCGTAATGACTCTAGACTAGCCTAGCTAGTAGAGGCGGTGGCGTCTCAAACTAGAATGGCGCTCCGGTTCCTTTGGTTGCTCATGGACATGGCGGTGCTGGGGCATCTCCAGCGAGCTCCTGTGGCGATCTATGTACAGGTTGAAGGAGAGGATGCAGGAGTACCTCCCTAAGCTGTTGGCTATGATTGACGCACACCAGAACATCGGGTAGAGCAAGTAGGGTCGAGCTAGGGTTTGTGGGGGCATGGTTACGCCATGGTTGGCATGGGGAGGTAGGGAGGAAGGAAGAGAGGGTCTGGGTTCCTCCAGATATCAATCTGGAGCTAGGATGATAAGGATGGGAGGAGAAAAGCACATGGCTTGCTTTAACCTTTACCAAAAGTAGAGGAGGAGGGCTTGATGGTCTCTCTCCTTGATGGTAAAGAGAGAGGATCTCCATGGGGTCAGAGCCCCTCTTCGTGCAAGTAGTCAACACGGTGTTGGTTGCCGCTAAACACCTTGATGGAAAGTGTCTCCGCCCTGTCAAACATGACTACGAGGATGTCTCCCCACTTGAGGGAGTGGGTCTCGGAGAAGCGGGTCCAACCCCTCCCAATACACATGCTTCCGTCTTCTTCAGAGAAAACATGGGCCCACCAGATGGTGTTGCGGCACCTGATGTCTACACACTTCTTATTCTTGTAGACAGTTGTTGGGCCTCCAAGTGCAGAGTTTTGTAGAACAACAGCAAGTTTTCCCTTAAATGGATCACCCAAGGTTTATCGAACTCAGGGAGGAAGTGGTCAAAGGTATTCCCTCTCAAGCAATCCTGCAATCAAGATACAAGAAGTCTCTTGTGTCCCCAACACACCCAATACACTTGTCAGGTGTATAGGTGCACTAGTTCGGCGAAGAGATAGTGAAACACAAGTGGGATGGATAATTATAAGTGGTAACGGTGCTAGAAAATAGCTTGATGGCGTGGAAGAGACTAAAGGCAAACTGAAATAAAGATGGAAGCAAGCAAACATGTAACAAATCTAATAGCAAACAGTGTTTCAGTGCTAAGAAACAAGGCCTAGGGATCATACTTTCACTAGTGAACACTCTCATATAAATATCTTCTCTTCATGATACTACTCTTAAATACTCTCCGGTAGGACACTCTAATCGATGGTAGGGCTATAACAGCACACCTCAAAGTCCATCGTTCCCATCTAGATAACCCCACACTGTCACCTTGAGTACTAGATGAGTCCAACAAACACCACAATTTCATAAAGACATCCAACTCCAAATATAACTCATAACAAGTATTTATAATCTCCAGCCTAAGTGCCACCATGGTGAGCACGCTGTCACTTTCACACACATGGGGAGAGCAGAGATTCATTAAAGCACTTGAGTAGAAGAATAGATCTATAGATTACAAGCTCATGATCACAACATGATCATGCATAGAGAGAGATGAACACATAGCTACCGGTAGAACCCTTAGCCTTGAGAGAGAACTACTCCCTCCTCATCATGGGAATCAGCAATGGTGATGGAGATGGGGGTGGTGATCGATGGAGATGGCTCCGGGGGCACTTCCCCATCCCAGCAGGGTGCCGGAACAGAGACTTTCTATCCCCTGAATCTCCCCTTCGGTGGCGGCGGTGCTGCGGAACTTTTCGTGGATTTCTGATTGACGACTTAGGGTTTTCGCATCGGGAGGAATATATAGGCTAAAGGGCAAGGTCGTACATCTCAAATCTGTCAGTCATAAGCTTTGAAAATTCATCATTAAAAACTTTATTAGTAGAACCAAAGATGATATCGTCTACATATAGTTGGCATACGAAGAGCTCCCCCTTAACCTTATTAGTAAAAAGAGTGGGATCGATTTGCCCAACTTCGAAGCCACGATCTAACAAAAGCTCTTTAAGGTGCCCATACCACGCACGTGGGGCTTGTTTAAGGCCATAGAGTGCCTTATCGAGTTTGTAGACATGGTTCGGAAAGTTAGGATCCTCAAAACCCGAGGGTTGCTTTACATATACCAACTCATGTAGAGGACCATTGAGGAAGGCACTCTTGACGTCCATTTGCTGCAACTTAAAATTGTTATGGGCAGCATAAGCAAGAAGGATACGGATGGACTCAAGGCGAGCCACTGGAGCATAGGTCTCGCTGAAGTCAATGCCCTCAACTTGTGAGTAACCTTGTGCCACAAGTCTTGCCTTGTTCCTCACAACAATGCCATTCTCATCTTGCTTGTTTTTAAATATCCACTTGGTTCCGATAACATTGCGGCAATCTTTGGGTTTCTCCACGAGTTTCCAGACTTTGTTGTGCTTGAAATTATTCAATTCCTCGTGCATAGCAACAACCCAGTCTGGATCTTCAAGAGCTTCAAAGACCTTCTTAGGTTCCACCATAGAGATATGAGCTTGATGCTCACCAAAACTGGCCAATTCTCTTCTTATAGAAACCCTTTGTCAAAGATCACCAACAACCTTGTCAAGAGTGTGACCCCTCAACTAAAGGTTTCGATCAGCTCGAGCCTTGCGACGAAGTTCAATAAGTTTGTTGTCTCTTGGAGGAGTAGATTCATCACTTGAATCTTCATTGGAAGCAGTTACTCGACCTTGATCAGGAACCGGAGTATCAGCAGCAGGTGATGGTGAAGCGTGCCCTTGAGGTGAGTCAGTAGCCATAACAGGAGGCTGCTGAACTGGAGGGTCAGGGCCGAATAATCCGGCCAATGGAGAGGCCGGATAATCCGGCCTGGGAGTATTTGTAGCAGCTTCATCAGGACGCTTGGGGCATGCTTGAACTGGCGACGGGCCGGATAATCCGGGGCTTGCCGGAAAATCCGGCCTGGAGCTTGCGTTGATATCTTCACCACCAGGAGCAATATGGTCAGCTGGAGTGGGGTGGCCGGATAATCCGGTGTCCACTGGATAATCCGGCCTGGAGGTTTCTGGAACAGCTTGACCTTCAGCAGTTGATGGAGATGGTGCAGAATTTGCTCCCGAGGTGGGAACTTGTTGGGCATGTGTAGATGAGGGCTCTTCATGGGAAGAGCACGATCCGCCACAAGGGGTTCCTCAATGGGGCAGAAAAATCCCACGCCCATTCTTCTTATGGCATCTTGGGGTATTTCAACATCTGCATCAGAAACACCAACTTGCTCCGCACGGGAACCGTCATTTTCCTCGAACACTACACTACAAGATTCTACAACAGTTCCGGAGAGCTTATTGTAGACTCTATAAGTGCGGGATTCGGCACCATAACCAACAAAAATACCTTCTAAAGCCTTAGATTCAAACTTAGATAAACGAACTCCCTTGATAAGAAAGAAACACTTACACCCGAATACCCGAAAGTATGAGATGCTTGGCTTGTTACCGGTAAGTATTTCATACGGAGTCTTGTCCAAGATCTTGCGGAGGTATAATCGGTTGGATGAATGACAAGCAGTAGAGATTGCTTCAGCCCAGAAGTTATATGGAGATTTAAATTCGGCTAACATTGATCTTGCCGTATCCATTAGAGTTCGATTCTTCCTCTCGGCTACATCATTTTGTTGAGGGGTGTACGCAGTGGAATATTGATGTCTTATCCCCTCTTCACTTAGGAACTCATTTAAGGCATAGTTCTTGAACTCAAAGCCATTATCACTTCTTATAGCCAGAATGGGGACGTTGTGTTGACGTTGAACCTCGTTGGTGAAGTCAATGACTGTTTGTTGAGTTTCACTCTTCAACTTGAAGAAATAAACCCAAGTGTATCTTGAGTAATCATCAACAATCACTAGGCAATACTTCTTCCCACCGAGGCTTGCATGAGATGGAGGTCCGAATAGGTCCACATGAAGGAGCTCCAAAATCCTTTTTGATGAGATAATAGTTTTCCTTCGATGATGTGAGTCATGCATTTTCCCTTCAACACACGCCCTGCAAACACGATCTTTAGCAAAGGAGACATTTTCTTTTAGTCCAAGGATGTGGCCACCCTTGTGGAGACTTTGCAAAGTTCTCATATTGATGTGGGCTAGTCGGCGATGCCATAGCCAACCCGTGTCAGCCTTTTCGAAAAGACACATCGGGCTTGTAGTGGTTTTCCCCGAAAATTCCACCACGTACAGGTCATTTTCGACGTATCCCACAAAAGCGACTTTCAGAGACTTGCTCCACAAGAGTATCACCAAATCAGCATCAATATAAGCTGCAAGGCCCATCTTACCAAGGGCGCGAACTGAAAGTAAGTTGTACCCGAGGGTCTCAACAAGCATGACGTCCACGAGAGAGATATCGTGAGCCACCACAAATTTGCCGAGACCCAATACCTTAGATTTTGACTTGTCACCATAGGAGATGGTTATGTGATCAAGGTTTGGCTGCATCTCCATGATGATCTCCTTGCTTCCGGTCATATGACTCGTTCAACCGCTATTGAGTACCCATTTAGAACCACCGGAAGCATAGCCCTGCAAGAAAATTACTTCTTTGTTTTAGGTACCCATTTTTCAATGGGTCCTCTCATGTTAGTAACAAGGGTCATGGGAACCCAAATCGACCAAGGAATGTAACAATCATAAGGGCCTACATAACTAGCATAAACATCACCATAATAATCGCAATATAGTTCAAAGTTAGGATTGTTGGCCCTTGCAAAACCATCATAATTAGTCTTGTCATTGGTAATGTTGCTAGTCTTTGATTGAGCAGTCTTGCTCTTCTTCTTGTTGTTGTTTTTCTTGTTCTTTTTCTTAGGTATGTAACCAAGACCTTCTTTACTATTGTTTGTCCTTTGCTTGCTCGGTATCTCATCAATAACTCCTTTACCTTTGTGTTGAGAACTTCTCGCAAGGTCTTCTTTCCTAGAGGATGAAGTGGAGGTACTTGGCACATCATACCGTTTAAATTGAGTTTGGAACTGGTCATGAGACTCATTTAAAGTAGAATGATCACTCTTCAATGCCTTGTGAGCACTTTCAAGATTATCAAACTTCTCCAAAAGTCTAGCATGAACAACCCCAAAGTTAATATTTTCTTTCTTTAGTTTCTTTACCTTGGCAAGAGCATGGTCACGTTTTTTGATGAGCTGAGCTACAGCTTCTTCTTGTGACTCCTCAATGGATTCGAGTCTCTCTTCCAAACATACTCAAGCTTCCTCTTCCTCTTCCAAGGCATTCTTCAAAGAAGCTATCTCCAAGGCATCTTCTCTTTCAATTTTGCCCTTTTCTTCAAGAAGATCTTCGGCTTGAGCAAGTTGACTCATAAGAGCATCAAAATGGAGTTTGTGCTCACCTTGCAGGTTAGTGAAAAAAGTATCCAAACCAATAACTTCTTCTTTCATTTTAAGACTGTCATGATCATCCATATCCAAGAATATGTTAGTCTTAGGAAATGAAGAGCTAGAAGTTGATACCTCGGACCCTCTTGCCATTAGGCAAGTGGCGTTGTTGTTGATGGCGTTCTCGTTTGGCGAGTCGAAGAGAGATGAAGGAGTCGATGTGGTGGCTATAGCAGCCACCTCGCGAGAACTATCATCATCCTCTTCATCTTCACTTACAGAGGAGTATTCTTCTTGTGCAACTAAGACGATCTTGGGCTGTTTCTTGAACGGGCCATTCTTCTTAATAAATGGCTTCTTCTTAGGTGCTTTAGATTTATCTTTAAGAATGAGCCTGCCACCATTGTCTTCTCTATTTTGATATGGACACTCGGCTACAAGTGCATTCTATCTCCACAGTTGTAGCAAGTTCTCAATCTTGGGCCACTTTCTCTTCTTCCATTTGACCCGTTCTTGTGCTCAAGTTCCGACTTGGCTTTGACAAGGTCCTTCCAAAAGTTCCTTGCATAAAACGCCATGTACTCACCATGAGCACGTTTGAATTCATCGGGGTAGTCCATGGATGCGCCCTTAAAAGCTCTTCCATCTTCCTCTTGCTCAACAACATTGGCTTTGAGAGCCACATTGACACCCTTTTGCATTCCAATGGCCCGAGCAGGGGCATCTTCAGCATTCTTTGCTGCCACTTTGAATGACGCCATTTCTTGCATGACTTCATTGGATGTCATTTGATGGTAGTTATGTCTACCTTGCAAGCTCTTCAAGTCCGTTGGCTCGAAAGGCATTAAGGCACTCACATATTTCCTTTTTATCCATGCATCATCAATGTGAGTGGCCCCATGCTTTCTAAATGTTGTTGTGATGCCCTTGAGTCTTCTATACATGTCCTTATGGTTTTTACCATCCAACATGTAGAATCCCTCAGCTTCATTACTAAGGGCATCATACTTGTTCCTTCTCATGCTTTCATTCCCAACAAAGAGATCTGTAAGAGCATCCCAAGCTTCTTTAGCTATGTTGAGATGTTCAATGTGTGGCATGTCCTTGGGACCCACACCCAGCTGTATCATGTGGAGAGCGGTGGTATTCAACTGGCTGTCCACAACTTTTCTTCTTGTTAGGTTGGTTTGATCTCCAATATGAAGACCCTCTTCAATAATCCTCCAAAGTTCAATAGAGGAGCCGCAAACATGAGATTTCATTAAGAATTGTCATTGATTGAAAGATGATGCAGTGAGCTTGGGTGGATCACCCCTATTGTTTATATGAGGATGTGGGATAGGTGAGTCGTGGGAATATACGTGGCGAACCTCACTATATTCCTCCTTACCACTTCCCTTCTTGGAGGTGGAACCATTAAGTTTTTCACCTTCCACATCATCATCCTTGGATCCGGTGTTACCCTTTTCCTTAGATGATGGCGTGGCAGCCTCAGAGGAGGATGGAGATGGGGCTATGGATGATGTAAGGTGAGCAATCATTTGATTCATCTCCTCCATCTTGGCCTCAAAGGATTTCAACAAGGTTGTTTCCAACGACTTGAGATCATCCATTGTGACCTTATCCACAGCCTCATTTCCATCATCCTTGGTACCCATACTACTCTTAGGCGGTTAAGCCCGAATTAAGAGCCCGGGCTCTAATACCAATTGAAATGGATCGTATGGGCACCTAGAGGGGGGTGAATAGGTGCTACACCAAATTTTAATACTTTTCAATTTTAGGCTTAGCACAAAGGGTAAATTCTCTAGATAAACTATTAGGTGGAATTTCCCTAAATGCAAACCTATCTACTAGTGAGTAAAGAGCGAGTGGAAGAGGAACGGGTAAACCAAAGTGAAGCACACGGAGACACATGATGTGTTTGACCGCAGTTCCTTCCTTGTTAAGGGAAGTGTGTCTGCGTTGGAGGGGTGGGCGGTACTAAGACCACCACGCCACAATAGGCCTCACCCTGTTCTCCGATGGATCCCGCCACCAAAGGCCTGATCCACCTTTCCACTATAGGTACCCTTCGAGGCGGGCACCGACGCCTTTACACAACTAGCGGGGCAACAACTCCACAACAACTTGGAGGCTCCCGAAATGACAATAAGCTGCCACAAGAACAAAGTTATCAAATACAATGAACAAGATCTAGGTATTGACAAGAATACTAGATCAGGGATTTCTCCAAGTGAATGGAGAGGAGTTGAAGCGCTTGATTCGTGATGATGATGATGAACTTCTCCTCCTTCAATTCCCCCAAAGATCAAGACCTTCGGGTGGTTGAAGTGGGAGATCGAGAATGAGACCTCTTGCATAATGTTTGGACAATTTCGAATGAATCAAGAGTTCTGAACGTTGGGGAAGAAGGGGTATTTATACCCCCTTCAGAAACCAGCCGTTGGACATTTTGGGGGCCGGATTATCCGGCCCAAGTGACGGCCGGATTATCCGGCCAGGGGAAAAACACCGCCCCAGACTCGGAATATCCGGCAGATAATCCACCCCCTATCAGAGCGTCGCGCCGAGCTTGCCCTTGATCAACTTCTAGGGGCCGGATTATCCGGTCCTATGTGAAGGCCGGATTATCCGGCCTAGGGAGGAAAAACCCCAGTTCGGATTTTCCGGGAGAAAATCTGACCAGTTCGGATTTTCTTGGAGAAAATCCGACCGGATACCGAGCGACGCGCCTTGGCTCCCTTTGAGCAATGAGGTAGGCCGGATTATCCGGCCCTTGGTGGGGTGGATAACCCCCTCAAAGCTTCTTGTACACTTAGCGCACATGAATAATCTCCATAGTATTGTTATCTAACACGCAAAACATAGGAAAACATGAAATGTTCTTTCACTTTCCACCACCATGACGATGTTGATGACTCTATTTGTCACAACCAGATAGAGCAACATCGGTTCCTAAGGTTCCGGTGCTGCAAGGATAGGAGCGGACGAGAGTACTGCTTTCAGGTCTTGTAGTGCAGCTTCGGCTTCATCAGTCCGGACAAATTTTTTGGTCTTTTTCAGGAGCTTGTAAAGTGGTGCGGCTCTCTAAGAGAGCCGGCTTACAAACCGATTGACTGCAGCAATGCAACTAGTTAGTCTTTGTACGTCCTTCAGGCGATTAGGCCTAGAAATATTGCGTATAGCCTTAATCTTGTCCTAGTTCACCTCCATGCCTCTTTGAGACACGATGAAACCAAACAATTTTTTGGCTAGTATTCGAAAGAAACACTTCTTCGGATTAAGCATTATGTTGTATTTGTGTAGATTGGTGAACATTTCCTCCAAGTCAAAAATTAGTGTTTCCTTCTTTTTGGACATCACCACTATGTCATCGACATATGCATGTACATTGCGTCCGATTTGATCGTGGAGGCAACGTTGCATAGTGCGTTGGTACACAGCCCTGCGTTCTTGAGCCCAAATGGCATCATAACGAAACAGAAGGTTATGAAGGAGGTTATAAATGAAGTTTTTACTTTGTCTGATTCCTTATTCCAGATCTGGTGATACCCGGAATATGCATCGAGAAATCATAGGAGTTTCGAGCCTGTCGTAGAATCGATTACTTGATCAATTCTAGGCAGAGAAAACGGATCTGCGGGACAAGACTTGTTAGGCAGTATAATAAACACACATCCTTAAATCAGTGGTGTCCTTTTTAGGGACCATTATAGGGTTGGCCAACCAATCAGTATGGATGAACTTTTCTATGAATCCGGCTAACTCGAGCCAGGCTAGTTCTTTAGCTATCGCTTTTCGCTTTTCATCGCCAAAATGTCATAAGGACTATTTTACGGGTTTAGTGTTTGGGTGTACATTTAGAGAGTGCTCGGCAAGTTCCCTAGGTACTCCGGTCATGTCAGATGGCTGCCATGCGAAGATATCTTGATTGGCTTGGAGGAACTTAACGAGCATGCTTTCCTATGTGCCATCTAAACCTACACCTATCTGGGTCACCTTGGAGGGGTCATCATCCTTCAACAGAAGCGTCTTCTTCACTTCCGATGCCTTGAACTCCGGAGTCGGCTTTGTCACCTCCTTCTTCGTCGTGGGCATCTCGGACGGGTCGACGGTCTTCTTGATCTCCTGGTACTCCTGGGCATGTAGTACGGCTTCAACAAAGGCAGCATTTCCGCCCTTGCATTCTTGTGCTTTCTTCGGGTCTCCCCTTACGGTGATCACGCCCTTGGGACCTAGAATTTTCATCATATTTTAAATGTAACACGGGCGAGCCATAAAAGCCCAGTAAGCTAGTCGTCCGAAGATAGCGTGGTATGCGCTCTTGAACAGGACCACCTCGAAGGAAAGTGCTTCCGTCCGATAGTTCTTTGGAGTTCTAAAGGTAACGTCCAAAGTGATCTCTCCTAGAGAATTTGCCTGTCTTCCAGGGAAAACTCTGTGGAAGATCACAGAGCTGTGATTCAGCTGTGTTTCCGAGATCCTCATCTGACACAGCGTTTTAATGTAGAGGATGTTGATGTTGTTGCCGCCGTGCATGAGGGTCTTGGAGAAACCATAGTCATCGATAAGTGTATTGACGACTAGAGCGTACTTTCCTTGCTTGTGCAACTTAGGCAGATTATCAGCACGGTCAAAGGTGATTGTCACTTCCGACCAGTCCAAAAACAGAGGGACAGCCGAAACAGTTGCATTGAGCTCATGCATTACTGCCTTCTTGACCTTAGCTAGTTGAGACCCAAGGAAAGTGACATAAGTGTGTTTCTTAATTGGGAAGGTCTTCTTTCCATCCGACTTGGGATTTGAAGCTTATGCTTCCTCCATGTCGGAATCTTCCTTGGTCTCTTTTTCTTTGTCGAAATTCTTCTTTCCTTTTCGTTGCTTGGACCTATAGACAGCGGATTCGTCTTTCTTGATGACGTCGTTGAAATGACACTCAGCATTTGTGTGGAACGAGCCCCCGTTGGCATCTAAGTGATGCACACATGGATTATTGACAATGTCGGCCCAAGAGTAGGTTTTGCCAGGTTGTTGGTCTCCTCTACCTTGGACTCTAGATGTTCCACGACCGCGTCCGCGGCCGCCTCCGTGCCCTCCTTGTCCTCCAGACCCGAAAGTAGCATTGACTACTGCTGTTTCCGTGGTGGGTTTTTCTTCCGAGGTGTTTTTGCGCTTTTGAGTTTGTTGCTTCGGATATTTTGCCGATTGTGGCACAACTAGAACGTTCAGTAGTCCCTCTGTGTCATCATTGGCATATGCATACTTGCTTGTCGTCTCTATAATTTCCCCCAGATCGGTGACTTTGTCGCACTTCAAGCGGTGATGTAGCAAAGAAATTGGGAGTCCTGCAATGAAATCTTCAATCACAGTTTGATCGTTTACTCCTTCAGAACAGTTCTTGGTGTCGATCCATTGCCCAAGATAATTTTGGCAAGTTTCTCCGGCCTTCTGGATGCAACGTTGTAGGTATCCTACTATACAGGGCCTCCGATATGTGCCTTCGAAATTCTGAAAGAATGTGCTCTGCATGTCATACTAGTTGTGGATGGTGTTTTCCAGAAGTTCATTGAGCCATGATCATGCCGTCTTCCTCAGCATAAGCGGGAGATACCGGGTCGTGACCAGGTCGTTTCCGCCTTTGGCGATGCAGCAAGCCTAGAAAAAATCCCAAAGCCAAATGTATGGCCGAGCTAAACCGTCATAGGGCTAGATGTGCCTTGAGATATCAAATCCTTCCAGGAAGTTTGTTTGTCGAATGCACGGTCTAAAGCATTTGGGACCCACATAAATGTTTTCCAACTCGTAGCATCGCGCCTCTATGTTAGAGTTGATCTGGTGCCTCGCATCACTTGGTGACAGAGAACGCCGTCGTGGTTGCTCACTGTGGCTATGGTGCCTTGGAGCCAGACTTCTGCTTCCGCCACCACCTCCTCTGCCACGACGTCAACCATGACTCCCTCGAGTGCCGCTGTGATGGCTGCTTGGTGGAGAGGGTGGTGCAGGTGGATTTTTTCTGGCTGAGCGCCGGCCTCCGTCCGGAGCGTCATTACTCCGGTTCCGGGGAGGGTCTTCATTACGACGAGCCCCCTGCCCACTTGACTCGGCATGGTGTTCGTCGATCCTATGTCTGTCGTTTCCACTATTGTGACGAGGTTCAGCCGGACGACTTGTATGTCTAGGATGTGGAATTCTTTGTCAGTCCTCCTCCCGACGTTGCTATTCTTCATCTTCCTTGCGATTGTTCGACTGTTGCTGTTGGGTTCGCAGCATAGAAAACAAAAAAATCCTACGATGAGAACTATACGCCAAGATCTATCTACTAGATACAGAGCAATGGGTGGATATACATCCATGAAGAACTTACCCTCGAAGACAACAGAGTTTTGTTAATGAGTTGGAACTTGTGGATGATGTACTCGTACGCTTGCCGATCTCAAGATCGTGTGGAAGTCCTAGCGCCGCAAATCAGCAGCGCATCCGTCCTCACACACACGTTCAAGCCACCGAAAAACCTCCACCTCCTTGCTCCAGTGAATCAGCGGAAGCACCAACTCCTTCCAGACGCAAGGCCACCGGGAACATGTATCTCACTAATCCGAGACCACGGGGGAATATATCTAGAGGGGGAGAGAGATCCTTCACGAGGAGGTATGAGGAAGACGGAGTGAGAGGGGGGCCTTTTATAGGAGGAGGGGGGTTGCCCCTCCCCATGGCCGGCGCCTCATGGGGGGTGACCCCTCACCTCCCCCATTCATGTGGTGGTAACTCCTCCACATTAAAATGCCCCTTCACATTCTCTTTTAAAGTCTCCACTTTAAATGCATTAAATTTCTCCAAATTCAATGCTCTCTCATTTAATAAAATTCTTTTATTAAATTTATTCAAAAAAAATTAATTACTTTAATTAACAAACATTCACATAAAACCCCTTGCAACATTTCAATATCACATGCAGAACCACTTTATACAATTTCACCTGAAACAATTCTGGTTTCTATCGAAACAATTAATGCGCTCTGCAATCCTTCCGTCTGAAACATATGTGCTCCAAAATGGTGTTCGGCAACCCTTAAGTGTGCCACCCTACGGATCGCGAATAATGCAGACATGATTGAGACTCCTCTCAGATCAATAATCAGAAGCGGGACCTGGAGATCCATACTAACTCCTGCACACATTCAACGATGACTTCTGTGATCGTGAGAACCTTTAACGCTAGTAACCTAATCCCTTTGTCTCATGATACAATACATGTCCGAGATTCGATCATCGGTATCCAAATACCTAGTTTGATCTCGTTACCGACATGCACTCTTTTCTCGTTCCCGTGATATAACATTCTAGTGATCACATCACTTGCTTGCAAGCTATCTTAATGTGACATCACCGAGAGGGCCCAGCGTATATCTATCTGTCATCGGGATTGACAAATTCCACTCTTGATCCATGAGCCTCAACATAACACCTTCGTAGAACTGAGCCCACCTTTATAGTCACCCTATTATGGTGTGACATTTGATGTTATCAAGATACTCTTCCGGTGTTAGCAATTAACATGATCTCATGGTCTAAGGACTAAGATTACTTCATATGATGTTATAGCAATGTAAACATAATGACTTTGATCGTAATGCTATACTTCGGATGAATGTTCATCACATCATTTCACAAATGTTGTGACCTCGTTATTAATAACATCCAATGTCCATGATCAGGAAACCTTGATCATCTTGTTAATCAACGAGCTAGTCTGAAAGAGAGGCATAACTAGGAACCCCTTTTTGTTTATTAAACACATGTGTATTGACGTTTCCTTTCAATACAATTATAGCATGCAAAATAAACATCTATCATATACAAGGAATACATAATAACAACTTTATTATTGCCTCTCAGGCATATTTCCTTCAGTCTCCCACTTGCACTAGAGATAATAATCTAGTTTACATTGTGATAAATCTAACACCCATGGAGTTCTGGTGTTGATCATGTTTTTCCCTAGGGAGAACATTAGTCAACGGATCTGCTACATTTAGGTTCGTCTGTACTTTACAAATATTTATATCTCCATCCTTGACATGCTCGCGGATAGAGTGAAACCGGCACTTAATATGCTTGGAATTCTTGTGAAACCTTGGTTCCTTGGTGTTGGCTATGGCTCCATTGTTGTCACAATAGATAACCATTGGGTCCAATACACTAGGAACCACACCTAGTTCCGTTATGAACTCCTTCATCCAAACCGCTTCCTGCGCCGCTTCTGAAGCAGCAACATATTCCGCCTCTGTTGTTGATCCAGCCACCACTGGTTGTTTGGAACTCGTCCAACTAACTGCTGCTCTATTCAAGAGAAATACGTATCCGTATTGAGATTTAGAGTCATCCAGATCGGTGTCAAGGCTAGCATCGACATAACACTTAGCGACTAGCTCTTCTTCACCTCCGTATACAAGAAACATATCCTTAGTTCTTCTCAAGTACTTAAGGATATTCTTGACTGCTATCCAGTGTTCCAACCCTGGATCAGATTGGTACCTACTAGTCAAACTAATAGCATGTGCCACATCCGGTCTTGTACATAGCATGGCGTATATTATAGAGCCAATGGCTGAAGCATAGGGGATCTTATCCATTATCTCTCTTTCTTCCATCGTAGCCACACTTCGAGTCTTACTCAGTGTCTTGCCTTGCAACATAGGTAAGAACCCCTTCTTACTTCCGTCCATATTAAACTTATTTAATATCTTATCAAGGTATGTACTCTGCGATAGCCCAATTAGGCGTCTTGATCTATCTCTATAGATTTTAATGCCTAATATATATGAAGCTTCACCAAGGGCTTTCATCGAAAATTTGTTGTTTAGATAACTTTTAACACTATTTAAAAGATCTATATCATTTCCAATCAATAATATGTCATCCACATATAATATCAGAAATGCCACATTGCTCCCACTCACTTTCTTGTAATTACAAGCCTCTCCATAAGTTTGGACAAATCCAAACTCTTTGATCACCTCATCAAAGCGCAGATTCCAACTCCGGGATGCTTGCTTCAGTCCCTAGATGGATCGCTAAAGTTTGCATACCTTATCAGCATGCTTATGATCGAAAAAACCCTTAGGTTGTATCATATACAACTCTTCTTCAATATTACCATTGAGGAACACCGTTTTGACATCCATCTTCCATATTTCATAATCGAAATATGCAGCAATTGCTAACATAATCCTAACCGACTTAAGCATCGCTATGGGAGAGAATGTCTCATTGTAGTCAACTCCTTGAATTTTTCGAAACCCCTTTGCGACAAGTCGAGCTTTATAGATGGTCACATTACCATCATCATCAGTTTTTATTTTAAAAATCCATTTATTCTCAACGGCCTTTCGATCGTGAGGTAAGTCCACCAAGGTCCAAACCTGGTTTTCGTACATGGATTCCATCTCGGATTTCATGGCTTCTAGCCATTTGTTGGAATCCGGGCTCATCATCGCTTCATCATACGTCGCAGGGTCATATATTTCATCAATCATGAAATTCATAACAGGATTGTCGTACAGTTCAGGAGCTACACGTGTCCTGCTTGACTTGCGAGGTTCGGTAGTGTTCTCTTTCGGAGTTTCATGATCAATATTATTAGCTCTCTCTTCATTAGGTGAAGTCAACTCCGAAACAACTTCCGGTGCTGCGCTACTCACCATTTCATCTAGAGAAGGTTCAATAACCTCTTCGAGTTCTACCTTCCGACGACTCACACCTTTCGCGAGAAACTCCTTCTCAATAAAGGATCCATTCTTGGCAACAAAAACCTTGCCCTTGGATCTGTGATAGAAGGTATACCCAATCGTTTCCTTAGGGTATCCTATGAAGACGCATTTTTCCACTTTGGGTTCGAGTTTATTCGGCTGAATTTTCTTCACATAAACATCGCATCCCCAAACTTTAAGAAATGACATCTTAGGTTTGTCTCCAAACCATAATTCATACGGTGTCGTTTCAGTGGATTTAGATGGTGCCCAATTTAAAGTGAATGCAGCGGTTGCCAGTGCATAACCCCAAAATGATAGTGGCAAGTCAGTTAGAGACATCATAGATCGAACCATATCCAATAAAGTACGATTACGACGTTCCGACACACCATTATATTGTGGTGTTCCGGCAAGCGTGAGTTGTGAAACTATTCCACAATTTTCCATATGTGTGCTAAACTCGTAACTAAGATACTCTCCTCCACGGTCGGACCGCAGAAATTTGATATTTCTGTTACGATGATTTTCCACTTCATTCTGAAATTCCTTGAACTTTTCAAAGGTTTCAAACTTACGTTTCACCAAATAGATATACCCGTATCTACTCAAATCATCCGTGAAAGTAACAAAATAACGATATCCACCTCGCGCCGACACACTCATTGGTCCACACACATCAGTATGTATGATTTCCAATAAACCTGTCGCCCGTTCCATTGAACCAGAAAACAGCGTTCTAGTCATCTTGCCCATAAGGCATGGCTCACATGTATCAAATGATTCAAAATCAAGTGATTCCAAAAGTCCATCAGAATGGAGTTTCTTCATGCGTTTAACGCCAATATGACCTAGATGGCAGTGCCACATATATGTAGATATATCATTATCAAGTTTAACCCTTTTAGCCTCAACACAATGAACATGCATAATACTATTATTGAGATCCAATAGAAATAAACCATTCAACATAGGTGCATGACCATAAAATATATTATCCATATAAATCGAACAACCATTGTTTTCAGATTTAAAGGAATAACCAATTCGCATCAAACACGATCCGGATACAATGTTCATGCTCAGTGCAGGCACAAAATAATAATTATTTAGATTTATCACTAATCTCGACGGCATATGGAGAGGCAGCGTCCCGATGGCGATCACAGCAACTCTTGATCCATTGCCAACCCGCATCGTGACCTCATCCCTTGCTAGCTGTCGCTTGTTCCGCAGCCCCTGAATCGAGTTACATATATTAGCAACCGATCCCATATCAAATACCTAGGTGCTACTGCGAGTACTAGTCAAGTACACATCAATAACATGTATATCACATATACCTTTGTTTGCCTTGCTGGCCTTCTTGTCCGCCAAATACTTGGGGTAGTTGCGCTTCAAATGGCCAGTCCCCTTGCAATTGTAGCACTCGGTATCAGACTTAGGGCCAGCTCGAGATTTCTTTTCAGGTGCGGCAACAGATTTGCCACCCTTCTTTCCCTTCTGCTTGCCTTTCTTGTCCTTCTTGAAACCGGTGGTCTTATTGATCATCAACACTTGATGTTCTTTCCTAATCTCCACTTCTGCAGTCTTAAGCATTGACAGAAGCTCGGGAAGAGACTTCTTCATGCCATGCATGTTATAGTTCATCATGAAGCTCTTGTAGCTAGGTGGCAGAGATTGGAGAAAACGATGTATGCCTAAGTCAATGGGAATCGTTATTCCCAAGGACACAAGCTTATCGGCGTACCCAGACATTTTGAGTACATGCTCACTAACGGAGCTATTCTCCTCCATCATGCAACTAAAGAACTTTTCAGAAGCATTATAACTCTCTACGGCAGCACGGGTATCGAAACTCATTTTCAATTCTCCCATGGTATCAAAGGCATTGCCATTTTCCAAACGCTTTCGAAGTTCTGGCTCTGGCCCATACAGTATGTCGTAATGAACTAAGTGGTGGTCCTCCTAATGAGTTAGATAGACATTCATTTCCTCGTCAGGTCCATCAGGAGCTGGTGGGGGCCTAGCGGCGCCTCTAGCACATATTGCTTTTGTGCAGCAGTGAGGAGTATCCTCAAATTCATAGCCTAGTTGGTGAAGTTGCTACCATTCGCAGCAAGTTTCTCTTTCTCCATGAACACATTGAAATTGAAAGCAGGTGGTGCCATCTACAACAGAATTTGTAAATCTTATTTAGACTAAGTTTATGATAGATTGAGTTCAACTATTCCAAATTACTAATGAACTCCCACTCAAAAACGACATCCCTCGTGTCTTTTTGGTGATTACATGAACCAAATCCACTACACCAAGTTCGATCATCACGTGAGTCGGTGTAGCTTCAAAGGCGAGCATCTATATGGGCATCATATCAACTATATGACTCATGCTTAACCTTTTGGTCCGTGTTTCGAGGCCATGTCTGTACATGCTAGGCTCATCAAGTAAGAACCTTAGTACCCGCGTGTGTAAAACTGTCTTACACCCTTTGTATGAAAGCGCGAAGTTGAGTACACCCGATCATCACGTGATGTCTCAAAACACGATCCATAGAACGGTGCATACTGAAGGAAGAACACATTTTTATCTTGATATCTAAATGAGGGATCATCTTACAATGCTACAACAGCGCCAAACTAGCAGTATAAGATGCTAACATCTAATGTGTAAAGTGAGATGATATGGTCCATGCATTTGATCTCTATCATTTGCATTGTGGTATGATCTCTATCATTCCTTTGTGTGTAAGGCCAAGGTCTATGGAACTTACACGTTGAGTGTGTTGTAAGAGTATCTATCATACATCTACTTACAACAATATCATATCAAGACACTAGCCCAGCAATGATCTAAACTAGACGCCTCTAATTTATCAATTGCAAGTTTTACGTGGCTTAGGGCTTTCGGAGATAGAACCGGTCTTACCTACGAACATGAACTACAACGAGGATAACCAAATTATTAGCAACTCGTTGTAAATCAGATATTGACTATAGTAGGAGAGACAGACACCCGCTAGCCACTTATGCAAAAGTAGTTGCATGTCAGTCCTGGAACCGGTCTCATGTATGATGACATGTAAGGTTGGTCCGGGTCATTTCATCCCACTATGCCACCAATATCTAAAATACATAGAAGATGCAATAACATGATCATCATCGCCCACGTATAAACATATGTGTACTACCCGTGCAAAGCACCTAGGCATAGATCAGGCTCTGATACCACTGTTGGGTTCGCAGCATAGAAAACAAAAAAATTCCTACGATGAGAACTATACGCCAAGATCTATCTACTAGATACAGAGCAACGGGTGGATATACATCCATGGAGAACTTACCCTCAAAGACAACAGAGTTTTGTTAACGAGTTGGAACTCGTGGATGATGTAGTCGTACGCTTGCCGATCTCAAGATCGTGTGGAAGTCCTAGCGCCGCAAATCAGTAGCGCATCCGTCCTTGCACACACGTTCAAGCCACCGAACAACCTCCACCTCCTCGCTCCAGCGAATCAGCGGAAGCAACAACTCCTTCCAGACGCAAGGCCACCGGGAACATGTATCTCGCTAATCTGAGACCACGGGGGAATATATCTAGAGGGGCAGAGAGATCCTTCACGAGGAGATGTGTGGAAGAAAGAGTGAGAGGGGGGCCTTTTATAGGAGGAGGGGTGTTGCCCCTCTCCATGGCCGGCGCCTCATGGGGGGTGACCCCTCACCTCCCCCATTCATGTGGTGGTAACTCCTCCACATTAAAATGCCCCTTCACATTCTCTTTTAAAGTCTCCACTTTAAATGCATTAAATTTCTCTAAATTTAATGCTCTCTCATTTAATAAAACTCTTTTATTAAATTTATTCAGAATTTTGTTAATTACTTTAATTAACAAACATTCACATAAAACCCCTTGCAATATTTCAATATCACATGCAGAACCACTTTCTGCAATTTCACCCGAAACACTTCCGGTTTCTATCGAAACAATTGTTGCGCTTTGCAATCCTTTCGTCTGAAACATATGTGCTCCAAAATGGTGTCCGGCAACCCTTAAGTGTGTCAACCTATGGTTCACTAATAATGCAGACATGATTGAGACTCCTCTCAGATCAATAATCAGAAGCGGGACCTAGAGATCCATACTGACTCCTGCACACATTCAACGATAACTTCTGTGATCGTGAGAACCTTTAACGCTAGTAACTTAATCCCTTTGTCTCATGATATAATACATGTCTGAGGTTCGATCATCGGTATCCAAATACCTAGTTCAATCTCGTTATCGACATGCACTCTTTTCTCGTTCCCGTGATATAACATTCTAGTGATCACATCACTTGCTTGCAAGCTATCTTAATGTGATATCACCAAGAGGGCCCATAGTATATCTATCTGTCATCGGGATTGACAAATTCCACTCTTGATCCATGAGCCTCAACATAACACCTTCGTAGCACTGAACCCACCTTTATAGTCACCATGTTACGGTGTGACGTTTGATGTTATCAAGATACTCTTCTGGTGTTAGCAATTAACATGATCTCATGGTCTAAGGACTAAGATTACTTTGTATGATGTTATAGCAATGTAAACATAATGACTTTGATCGTAATGCTATACTTCGGATGAATGTTCATCACATCATTTCACAAATGGTGTGACCTCGTTATTAACATCATCCAATGTCCATGATCAGGAAACCTTGATCATCTTGTTAATCAACGAGCTAGTCTGAAAGAGAGGCATAACTAGGAACCCCTTTTTTTTTATTAAACACACATGTATTGATGTTCTCTTTCAATACAATTATAGCATGCAAAATAAACATCTATCATATACAAGGAATACATAATAACAACTTTATTATTGCCTCTCAGGGCATATTTCCTTCAGTCGCCGGGGAGGCTGCCTCGGAACCAGTGCTGCAACTACGTCTTGCTCTGTGGCCAGAGCAATGTTACTCCAATCACATGCGGCTCTGTGTCGTTGCCCTGAAGTTCTGGTTCTTGAGTAATTGTCTTCCCGACGGTTGGGATGGTGGTGTTGTTTCGGGTCCCGTCAGGGCCTTATGTCATGCCAAGCCAGACCCGTGCGACATTGGTCGGATTTAGAGACCAGTTTTCCGCTCCCGGATTTCGCGGCCTTCTGCTTCTCCAGGCCCTTGGTAAGTAGCTTTACGCCCAATCAGATTTGGTTTGGGTTTGGATTGTTCGCCAGGATATCTCGGGCTGCAGTAGTGTTTTCCACTGGTGTTCCATACACCAGATCTCCCTTACTGTTGAGCCGAGGTTCTCCCTTGATGGTGTCACCTTCCTCAAAGAGTGTCTTGTGGACTTCCTAATTGTTGTTAGCCCGCACGGGGTCATTCATGGTCTTTTGATGTTGTAGGGAGTTACACTTCCCCGTTGATGTGATGCACTTTTTCTCCTCAAGGAGATTATTAGCTTCATCCAGGAGTACTTGGCGATGCGCCTCTAGGGCTTGGGCCCTGTCTTCCATCTCTGCAGGTGTAAGATCTGCAGTAGTAGGGAATGGCGTAGTCAGCGTGTCTCCGATTATTTTATGGGCACTAGACGTAACCATGTGTCCATCCACCGGAGTGTATTTTGGCTCGCCTGGTATGAGAGATCCATCCGAGTATTCTTTGTATTCCTCGGCAATTGCCTCCTCAGCCGGAGGGTCCTTCGCCGGAGTCTTCTTCTTCATCTTTGCCTTCTTGGCAGCACCGATAGCAAAGAAGGCTTTGGGTATGTTTCCTGGAGTCAAGTTTTGATCAGTACTTTCGTACATCTGGACGTTGGGATTTTCTCTGAGATCCATATCATTCTGCGCTTTGGGAGAGTTTTCTCCGGATCCTTCATCCATCGCTTCTCCTTCTTCTGCACCCTTGGAGTTGAACTCCTCTTCATATTCTACAGAGAACTTTCGGAAATCTGCCAACGTCATCAAATCATCCGAAGATGCCGGTAAGTCAGTGTGTGTTCCGATCGCCTCCAGCACCGAGTCCTCGTTATCTCCAGCATCGGTAGAGCCAGATCCGGATCCAACATATCTGACAAGGTGCGATGCGTGCGTCCTGAGGTAGTTGCGGCTTTCTTTGTGGGCTTCCTCGAAACATTTGATGGTCTCCAGGATTTCTTCCATGCTAGCGGCATGCAGCATCATGCACCTCAACGTGTGCCTCGGGAAAGATTGACCTGCTCCAGCATCGGTAGAGCAGGATCCGGAGTTGTTGTTGACTTGCTCCTCCTGAGATTTGACCTCGCTGGGGAGATCGTCCTGAGATTTGACCTCGCTAGGGAGATCCACTTCAGATTCGATGTCCACGGGAAGATCTCCTTTAGGCTCAGCTTTCTCCACTATCTCCGCGTCAGGTGCGGGCTGGGTGGGATTAGGGTTTTCTAGGATCCAAAACTCAGCCGCCTCCGTGGACAATGTGGACCCAGAAACTTCTTCTGCTTCTATCGTCACCGCTGGAGTGGGTGGGGCAGGTTCAGCGAAACCGAGATAAACATCGATATCGCCGAAAGAAATGATTGTGTAGATAGTCACGGCCTCCCTAGCTGGAATCCAGGTCTCGTTGAGAAGAATGAGAGGGACGTCGCTGGCGTAGAGGATGCGACCGACGGCGATTGTCTCGCCGATTTGGATTCTTGCAGATTCTGCTTGGAACGCAGATCTGAAGCTCACCTGCCCCATGGTGGGCGCCAACTATCATCGGATTGAGGACAAGTACGCCATGAGGGGGTCCTCGAGGCGTGTGGAAGAGAGGGGTGTGAGTCGTACGGTGTTCCGGGATGGTGAGCACACAAGTTTACCTAGGTTCGAATCCACCGACGGTGGACGGATCCTACTCCTGCTAGGAATCCAGTAATACGGAAGAGCCGGAATATGGGTTACAAGGGTTTCGCCTATGCGAGTTGAGATTGTAGACTATTGTGAGGTGCCCTAAAGGCTGGTCCCTAGGACGGCTTATATAGATATCCAGCCTAGGGTTTACAGGAGAGACCTATCCGGCTATGACTAAGAGTCAATTACAGAGTACATCTTGGACTACAAGTAACTATACAGGCCTATGTCGGTAAGTCTTCTGGGCCTTCCCGTAGCCAGACTGGACTCCGTTTCTTCTCTCTAACTGGACCACTCGTGAAGCATAGCTCTAACCAGAAGTGGGCCACCCTGGTCAGCGAGGCATAGTGAGGATACCTGGAAAGTATATCCCCAACAGCCTACTCGGGTCCCGCTGACATCCCGTCTAGGATAAGCCGCTCGGAGACAACAACCAGGCCAAGTCAAGGCCGATGCCAGTCTGCTACCAACCAGTAAGCAACACATGGTGCAGAGGCAGGGCTGCTAGGCCACGTTGCAAGTCAAGACCACCGCGTGTGCTCCGACCCCTGTGGTGTCCTCTTACCCGTATAAAAGGAGGCCCATGTTGAAGGAGGGAGGGGGAGGAAAGTGTAAACCTTTGTGATAATCAGATACTAGATAGTTGTAGGACATAGGGATCTGATCACATTGGACCTGAACCTAGCTTAAAAACATCGTGTCCCTCTCTCTCTGTGAGTTTGTTCACCTAGTTCATTGACCACACTCACTAGACACCGCGCCCCTGGCCGAACAATCAAAGGGGACAAACCCCGTTGTCGAAAATCAAGACACGACACCGTCCTAAAAATCCGTCGGGTATGGGGGTATTTTTTAGTGAAAGCGTACCGAGCTACGTTGTCATGACGGCGGCCATCCCGTCAACATGGATAGCAGCATAACACGTTCATAAGACGCGTGAGCGGACGAAACAGGAAAAACCTATCGAGTTATTCTGCCGCAACAGCAGACGTAGCGTCTACGTCGATAACAGCATGACACGTTTGCCAGACACATGAGCAGGAAAAACAGTAAAAAAATTGTCAAGATACGCTCATATAGAGCCTGGCATGTCGCCATCGATGCCAAGATGAATCGTTTGACAGACACGCTGGCGGGCAAGACATGGAAAATAGTCTATCGAGATATGAATACATAGACTAAACCTACGATGACGATACAAGTTGGACAAAATTAGACGCTAATTCATTAAAAGATAGATAGAATATATATCACCATATTCGTTTGCGCATAGAGTCTGTCACGTATCGTATCGTCTGATCGTTTCTGCTAAGGTTTACAGAGTACGGATGCATAGAAGAACAAAAAAGTTACGCTGGTTAACTCTTTTCGTTCGTTTAGTTTGCAGCGGTTAATTTTATTTTTATTGAAAGCATGCGTCGTCTGTTTTACTTTTCTATCATGTATGCACAATTATTTTTTCAGGATTTCGTTTATTTGTACCTCATTGTTCTTTTCTCATTCTTCATCCTCTCTCGTTTTCACGAGATTTCCCGTTAATTCTCGTTTTACTTTTGTACCACGTACGCACAATTATTTTTTCAGGATTTCGTTTATTTAATTATTAGACTTCTCTCTACGCCCTAGGGCACGGCTGTAACGTAGAACATGTGATGATGTATCGCATTACATCTACATAAGATATCCTCCACGATGCGGCTGGTAGGTAAAACATAAACTCGGTGTAGGAGAGCTCGGTGGATAACAACTTCACTTGCAGTCTTATAAACTTTCTCTACGTTAGCAGATAACATAGAGCATCAAGTACATTTCTTTCTTCGAGGTGGCATGCGCCAGCGTAGGCTATAGCCGGTCGCAGTTCCTCGCAGCGAACGGGGTTCCTCGCGACATTTCTTCGAGCATCAAGTACGTTGGACATGGAATCATAGGCTCTACACGGTTGAGGTTCCTCACAGCGATAGGCCCCATGGACATCCGATGTAGCATCATAGGCCATAGACGGACGCAGTTTCTCACGACGGAGGGTTGAGCTAGCAGCGTAGACTATAGGTGTCAGTGGTTTCTCACACCATGCTTTGCGGTGGGTCCTATGTACACCGGAGTCTCCTGTGTGCCCGATCCGAAACTTATTTGGTTCGATTGTATCAATTAGAGTTCAATTAGGGTTTTTATTTGTGTGTTCGGTTTGGACCTGTCCAAACTGACTAGGTCGAGTCTGACCGCCCAACCCTCATATAAGGAGCTAGACGGTGTAGGGTTTAGGGTAGCTTTGAGTTTATTTAGAATAATGTAGAACTTGAAACTCATATTATCACCGTCCCTCTAGGATCGGCGTGTGTGACGGCGTCTCGGACATTATCCATGAATATAGACAAGAGAGTTCTTGAATTGTCAAGAGTAATCGTGTGTGTGCAAAGGTCCTCAAATTGTTGAGGGTTGTCGAGCTTTTGGCGTGTCTATTCCAGCATGAGGTTTATCGTTTGTTGTCGAGTTGCTCGCGGGATTGGCATTCCCCAATCTCCACGTTACGTGTTTCATTCTTGTGATTGGGAGATCTACCAGATCCATTGGATCAGGAGGTATATCGTGCAAGATCAAGCCAAACTATCTGTATCCTCTTGGTATCAGAGCTCTAGATTGATCTCGGTGCAGATTAATTTGTTATCGGCTGTTTTTGCTTGATTTGCAGTCGATACTATTGAGTAATCTGTCATCATACTGTTGGTCAAGATCGAGAAGGCCTTCGTTCGTGCGGAGATGGCCAGCAGCGTCAGGGGAGAAGAAGGGCAATTGTTCCAGATCCGTTCTGTGGCAGCGCGTGTGGAATCCAGGGAGCAGTTACGAGCGATCCTGCTAGTGGTGCCGAACGAAACTAGTCGGTTCCCGAAGTCTATGAAATCCACGCTGCCGTGCAGATCCGATCGAGGCGAAAGGGAAAAAAAGGCAGCGTCCGGCTGTACGTGCACCTCAGCAGGGAGTCCGAGCGATCCACGCTCGCGTGTACATAGTGCCACGTTCCGCCAGTAAAAGGAAAGGAAAAAAAGGCTAGATTAAGGCCAGATCGCGTAGAGTTTGGTACGTGAAATTTGATACGTGCAGATTTTCTTTAGCTGTCAGCGGCAGGAGAGGAAAATAAAAAGGAAAGTGGAGATCCGATTGGTTGTTGGGATTTTTAAGCTATAGAGTTGGAATCAGATCGGTCTTATCCCATACGTGACAAGGCAGCTTGATTTTTGCTGCGATTTTTCCGTGAAGGCTGAGGGGAAAAAAGAAAGCCGAGGAAAAAAGAGGAGACACTGGTTTTCAGTCAAGAGTTTGCAATACACACGTGTACCTAGTTTATTTGGCCTTGGGTGTAGGAATTTGTCTTGTTTGTTGCGGGTGATTTGCTAGGCAGGTTCCATATAGCATTCAGAGATGATATGTCTCCAAATTTAAGAGGATTTACACCATTTTTTCTCGAGTCCGTGAAACAGTCTAAACAATCTACGGATACTTGTTTCAATTGAGTGCATACTCAGGTGTATTCAGCTTATTTATATCCATTGCGTACAGAAATTTGTTCTATCTATTGTGGGTGATATTTATGCATGCTATACCGTTAGTTGCAGTTGGAGGATGCTAGTGTCTCGGTCAGGTTTGTGTAGACGGCCGTAAACGACTGGCAACTCGAAAGCGTGACTGGACTTGTCGATACCTCGGAAACGTGTCACAAGTCCTAAACAGTACAGGTGCTTCACGCACAATCGTAAATAAAGCTGTAAAGCATGACATAAGTACAAGATAGTAATAAAGTCCCAAACTAGTTTGTGGCCCCAAGAAATTAATTATGACTCAAGCTAGGATTAAGGAGATTCATGGTCCCACATGCGGATAGTGCGATAGTCAACGAACAGGTATCAAGTAGTCGGGATCCTACGGGACACAAGTGAGCATGAAAGAACCAAATAGCAGCTATTGCCCACCCATGCCTCTATATTAGTTATATCTATTCTCAACATTTTAATTATCAAGTTGTAACTTAAGTCATGATCATCTCAAACGTTAAGCACGTGTCAACCTTCCAACAACGATGGAACGACAACGACATGAAGCAGCACCTGAGCAAGCAACTACGACTCGCAAGGCTGACTGTCTATCAAACAACAGGCAATAGGATGTGACCAAAGAAATATAGAGGCTGCAAGGAATTTAAATGGTGCACGAAAACTAAACCATCGCAACACGGATAGCAATAGATCAACAAGAGAAAATAAAGACTATAAATGCAAAATAGCTAGAACGGGGAGAATACTCGTCTGGGAAACACTGTCGAAGATACATTATCCGAAGAACTTGTCAACACTCGCATCCACTCAACGGCCTTATCATGAAGAAGCAAAATACTAAAAGAAACACCAGTTGCACTATTTAATTCTACAAAAAAAGATCAAGCATGATGCATGCGATGCATGAAATGGCAAGGATGCGATGCAACTAGGCAATATTAAGCAGAATTGGCATCCCGACAATTAATTATAAGGTTCAAGTTGTTTAAATACCACACAATTTAAATGTTGCATTAATACGGCAAAACATGGCATTGGTTCGTGCACAAATTTAAATGGAGCTAATATAAAACTAGAATAGCCCGTATATAGTCTGCATATTTAATTATAACTTGAATCGGCTAAATACCCCCAAAGACATGAATATGTATGCCATCATGAACAAATTTAATATGCAACAGGTGAATGTCATATTTTATAAAAATAAGGGGGATCTCGAATAGGGTCACACATAGGTTCTGACGATCTTGGTTCTGAGGGTTTGACGGGTTCGGCTTTCACCTCCGAGAACAGGGTCTTGGCCACCGGAACCGTGGATCAGGGGTCTTCGGTCTCCGTGTGGGTGGTCTTGGCGTCTGGGGAGGAGGTCTTGCTGATGGCGACCTTGTCTTTGGAGTATGGAACTCACATCGCAGCAACGCTACCACACCATCTTCTTATGGTACCACCACACCTACACGAACAAATCTTGGAATAGACTTAGGCACAGCTCAACAGGTTGCGCGGGACATCTCTTGGTCTCAATTTGTAGGAAGCTGGAGGCACGTAGGTGCGCTACGACGAGGCATCTCCCAGGCGGTCATTTGGTTGAGCACCGTCCGGTCATGTTGTGGCGGGAAGGCGACGAGCTCGAGCGGAGGCGAGAAGAATGCATGCAGTGCAAGGGCGCTGGCCGACAGCGGTCTCACGGGTGGCTGGTGAGGTCAAGGTAGAGGAGGTCGACCTGGCGACGGGGTCACACGGCACGGACAGGGCGCAGGCGGCGCTCTGCAGGGAGAGGGAGGTGGCCCGTGCGTGGGGCTCACTCGCGGGGCGGGGACGCGAGGCGGTGCAGAGGCAGAGGGCACATGGCGGTGGGCTCGGGGTCGACTGTGAGGAGGCGGGGCATCACGCCGCAGGGACGGGCCGACAGGCACCTATCCGGTGGCGATGGAGTTCAGGGAAAGCCGCGCGTCTGCGAGTAAAGCGCGGCCGGTGAGGCAGGGGACGCGGGAGGCGAGCACGGAGAGGTGGTGGCGGCTCCTGACGACGGTGGCCCGCAGAGGAGAGGGCTCGGCGGAGCTCACAGGGAGGCGGAGTGGTGAGAACAAGGCCAGGCGGCGGCCATGGCCGGGGATCTCAGACGCGGCGGCAAGGGGCACGTGTCGCTGGTTGTCGCGGGGGAACTCAGGAATGGGAGGAGCGTGCGATGGCGTGGTACGCGTCGGTGGCGACCAGAACATAGGGATGGGGTGGTCGCAAGCAAGCAGGGATGGGAGGAGCTAGACGCGAGGCAGGTGGGGATCGGGAGGCCTGCGATGTGGGGTGGGTTCGATCCCGCCGGTTGGTGTGGCGGTGTCGGTCGCGTTGGGCTGACCGGGCCTGGTGGTTGCGGGGCGGGTGTAGCAAGGTGGGGTCAAGGAGACGAGGTGGGCGACGCTCGCATGCGTACCATGTGTCGCGTAGCGTGGCATGCTGGTGTGGTGCGCAGGCGGGTGTGCGTGGCCACGGGGTGGGATTAGGTGGTGGTTAGGGCTAGGTAGAATCAGGGTTTGGGTTTAGATGGGTTGGACCGGGTGGTAGGTGGTCCGGCCGGTTGGGTCTCAGGCCTGACAGGGCTAGACTGCCTCTCCGAAAACATTCTTTTATTTTAAAAGTCCTTATAATTAGTTTTTAGACAAAACAAAATATCTAGAAGACTGGGGTTTATGATTTAAAATAAAAGGGGGGTTGATATAGAAAACGAACTAGGGCTTTTAGCAAAATAGTTTAAGGCAAACATAGATATCCGAAAACACCGGGATTTTATATTTGAAATAAATAGGGGGTTATTTAGAAAACAAAAATAGGCTTTTAGAGAAATAGTTTTAGACAAAAAGATGCATGATGATGGCGATGTTCAAATGCAATGTGGCATGATGACATGAGCATGTTGTCATGATGATGCAATGCACAAAGTAGTAAACAACAGGCGATTTTCTAGTAATGGTTTTATCGAACCCGCGTAGAAACGATTCAAAGATGCCCACCAGGCACTTGCATGCGGGTGGAAAACGAAGTAATATCATTACGCAATAGTCCACGATGGAACCCACAAAGCATATATACAACAACGACTTCATGAGTCAAGAATGCAAATATACAATACAAAGGTCCAAATCACCTTGAAAACGATATAACATCTGAGTACGAATAAGATGCAAATGGGGCTAAGAGCCCTGAAGAATAACCAACGGCGTCCATAACCATGCCCAAGCCAAGTAGGAAGGGTAACCCTACTAACGACGGTGATCTCAAACCTGCTAAAACAAAAGGGGTGCCCGACAAAGGGCATAGAAAAAAAGAGCGGTCAGTACTGAGGCTAGTACATGACGAGTCTAGAATTCAACGGCTCTCGCCTACATAGGTATGGTGGACTGAAGCGACAGTGAAGCATGCACTAAACAACCTATAGAGACTCGATATAACTGTCAGCTATAAGAGAGAGAGGTAAGAAAGACCTATGCGGGACCAACCTAATACTAACTCCAATCATACCCATCCTGGCATTTCCCCCTCGAGACCAATCGAGGAAGTCAAACTGAGGAACTCACACAGTTGGCAGTTTTATTCATTCCATTATAGTTATAGCACTTACTAGTCAGATATAGATAGCATAAGTCATCATGATATCATAAGCAGTGGGCAGTTTTAGTTAATCATTCTATTGTAGTTGCAATACTTACTAGTCAGATATAATTAGCCAGAGATACCCGAAATCCAACACTTGTTGGCACTTTTATTTACTCATTTCATTATAGTGAAACTGATTACTAGACATGTCAAAGTCAATTTATAGCACTACTTTAGTTATGATTGTCTATGATCGAGATATTGTTCTCCAAGTCGTCCATAACCACGAAGATGACTTTCAGAAAGATTTACCATGCAGGGGGCACAATGAGCAACACACGCACGATCAACCTCGGAAAACCAAATGAAAACCCAATGAGGCATCACGACAAAACATTCACAAGATTCATAATTGATTTCAGGGGGCTACCCCATTAAGCTAGCCGAAACGAAGTTGGCCGGCTCTGAGACGGACCCAAGGTTTGTGTAGACGGCTGTAAACGACTAGGAACCTGAAAGTGTGACTGGGCTTGTCGATACCGTGGAAACGTGTCACAAGTCCTAAACAGTAAGGGTTCTCCATGCACAATCGCAAATAAAGATGTAAAGCATGGCATAAGTACATGATAGTAATAAAGCCCCAAACTAGTTTGTGGCCCCAAGAAATTAATTATGACTCAAGCTAGGACTAAGGGGATTCATGGTCCCACATGCGGATAGTGTGATAGTCAAGGAACATGTATCAAGTACTCGGGGTCCTACGGGACACAAGTGAGCGTGGAAGAACCAAATAACAGCTATTGCCCACCGATGCCTCTACATTAGTTATATCTATTCTCAGCATTTTAATTATCAAGTTGTAATTGAAGTCATGATCATCTCCAACGTTAAGCATGTGTCAACCTTCCAACAATGATGGAACGACAAAAACGCGAAGCAACACCTGAGCAAGCAACTACAACTCACAAGGCTGAATGTCTATCAAACAGCAGGCAATAGGATGTGTCCAAGGCAATATAGAGGCTGCAAGGAATTCAAATGGTGCACGGAAACTAAAGCATCGCAACACAGATAGCAATAGATCAATAGGAGGAAATAAAGAGTATAAATGCAAAATAGGTAGAAAGGGGGAGAATGATCGCCTGGGAAGCACTATCGAAGATACATTATCCGAAGAATTTGTCGACACTCGCATCCACTCAACGGCCTAATCCGTGAAGTAGCAAAGCACTAAAATAAACACCGGATGCACTATTTAATTCTACGGTAAAAGATCGAGCATGATGCATGACATGGCAAGGATGCGATGCAACTAGACAATATTGAGCTGAATCGGCGTCCTGACAATTAATTATAACGTTCAAGTTATTTAGATACCCCATAATTTAAATGTTGCATTAATACGGCAAAACATGGCATCGGTTCACTGCACAAATTTAAATGGAGCTAATATAAGACTAGAATAGCCCGTATAAGGTCTCCACATTTAATTATTAATTGAATCGGCTAAATACCCCCCCCCCCCCCCCCCGAACACATGAATATGTATGCCATCATGAACAAATTTAATATGCAATAGGTGAATGTCATATTTTATAAAAATAAGGGGGATCTCAGATAGGTCACAGATAGGGTTCCGACGATCTTGGTTCCGAGGGTTCGACGGGTTCGGTCTTCACCTCCGAGAACAGGGTGTTTGGGGTCTTGGCCACCAGATCAGTGGATCAGGGGTCTTCGGTGTCCATGTGGGCGGTCTTTGTGTCCGGGGAGGAGGTCTTTCCAATGGCGACCTTGTCTTTGGAGTGTGGAAGTCACATCACAACAATGCTACCACCACACCAACACGAACAAATCTTGGAATAGACTGAGGCACAGCTCAAATGGCTGCGCGGGACATCTCTTGGTCTCGATTTGTAGGAAGCTGGAGGCACGCATGTGCGTTGTGGCACGGCATCTCCCAGGCGGTCATTTGGTCGAGCACCGTCCGGTCATGTTGCAGAGGGAATGCGACAAGCTCGAGTGGCGGCGAGAGGAACACCGGCAGTGTAGGGGTGCTAGCCGGCAGCAGGCTCACGGGTGGATGGCCAGGTCGAGGAGGTCTACCTAGTGACGGGGTCACATGGCATGGATAGGTCACAGGAAGCACTCTGCAGGGAGGTGGAGTGGCGAGGACAAGGCCAGGCGGCGGCCATGGCCGGGGATCTCTGACGGGGCGGCAAGGGGCGCGTGTCGCTGGTGGCGGCGGGGGAACTCATGGATGGGAGGAGCGTGCGGTGGCATCGTATGCGTCGGTGGCGGCTAGAACGTAGGGGTGGGGTGGACGCGACCAAGCAGGGATGGGAGGAGATAGACGCGGGGGAGGTGGGATCGGGAGGTGTGCGGCGTAGGGTGGGTTCGATCCCGCGGGTTGGTGTGGCGGTGTCGGTCACGTCGGGCTGACCGGGCCTGGTGGTTGTGGGGCGGGTGTAGCAAGGTGGGGCCAGGGAGACGAGGTGGGCGACGCTCGCATGTGTACCATGTGCCGTCGTAGCATGGCGTGCTGGTGTGGTGCGCAAGCAGGTGTGCATGGCCATGGGGTAGGATTAGGTGGTGGTTAGGGCTAGGTAGAATTAGGGTTTGGGTGTAGATGGGTTGGACCGGGTGGTAGGTGGTCCGATCGATCGGGCCTCTGGCCTGACCGGGCTGGGTTGCCTCCCCGAAATATTATTTTATTTTAAAAGATCTTTATAGTTAGGTTTTAGACAAAACAAAATATCCAGAAGACTCGGGTTTATGATTTAAAATAAAAGGAGGGGGTTGATGTAGAAAACAAACTAGGGCTTTTAGCAAAATAGTTTTAGACAAACAGAGATATCCGGAAACACCAGGATTTTATATTTCAAATAAAGAGGGGGTATTTAGAAAACAAAAATAGGCTTTTAGAGAAACAGTTTTAGGCAAAAAGATGCATGATGATGACGATGCTCAATGCAATGTGGCATGATTGCATGAGCATATTGTCATGATGATGCAATGCACAAAGTAGTAAACAACAAGCGATTTTCTAGTAATGGTTTTATCGGGATGCTACAGGTTTGGAGGAGCCAAGCCACTACCGAATATAAATTATCATATCTTAAAACAATGCAGTTTGCATAAACAAGTAGATAAATGCGCATAAGTAAAATAATAGGACAAGGCTTATGAACAAGTATGTGTCTTACCTATGACCAGCAATATGTCCCTAGCCTTTTTCTTAGAAACTATAATAACCAATGTTTTCTCCTTCTTGACTTTGATATAATTGCATCTATTGTCGTCATGGATCACACATGCAAGCAAACAAAGTACAACAATCAACACTAGGCAAACAAGCACCAGTACAATACAGTAAGCAAATGCACAAACCATAAATACACTTCAGTAGGTTTTGATAACTCGAGTTCATAGTACTTGGAATTCCTTTCTTTGCTTGTCTAGAACTTCTTTATGGTTTAGTTGTCAAATACCACTTGAATAAGAGGTTTAATACAAGGGCTAGGTTTTGTATGATACCAATGTACAAATATGGTATCAACACATAGGTATTGAAATAACAAAGCAACCAAAATTGGTTTCACGATTATCAATTTTCTTTATTTAGTTATGCATTTTATAGTGGGATAAACCCTTGGTTTGGTGAATAAATCACTAGGAATTATCTGTATACCAAATAAATTTATCATTAGATATTTTTTTGTAGATCTTGGAGTTTATGAATTTTGAGAGTTGGATTCACTTCAAAATAATTACTAGAATGCCCTTAGGAAAATCCCAAAGTCAGTTTTTGCTGGCAATTTATCTTTTCACCATATTTAATCTATATGATGAATTGGTATGAAACCAAGGACATAGGATAGGTATCACTGACACCCTTCTGTAGAAATTGGATTTGTCATTTTTTGAGTTGCAGATCTTTTGAGAGGATTTAACTAGTGAAACAACCCTAAACATAAGAGTTTAATTCACTAAAAAAAATAGCTCAATAAATATTTAGCTCCTAGGTTTTGGTAGATTTTGTAGTACCACATCACTAAGAGTTGGAATCAACTCAAAATGGGTAGTAGATTTTCCTATGGAATTTTCTTAAGTCAGATCTGGATTGAATTTGGATTTATTACTTTAGTAGAACCATGGCTCAACTTGGCATGATACCAAGGCCAAGCGATAGGTACTTCAAATACCTACCATAGGGAATTTGTTTCACTTCATATGGATTTGTAGAACTCCCATGGGGATTTCTTTGTTGGAAATGACACTAGTTGGAAGATTTAATACCAGAAAATAAAGAAAATCAATTTGGGAAAAAGGCTAGACCTGCATGTTATAGGAAACACTAGGGAACCTCGCAAAAATCATGTCTGGCATTTCTAGATATTTTCCAATTTCCTTAGTATTTAAACCTAGTAGCATATTTTAATAGATCTAGAGAATTAATAAAGTTTTCTCTAGAGAAAAACAACATGGGCTAACAACAAGTAGATTTGGGCCCAACCGCATTCGGCTAGACGAGAAGCGAGTTTAGGCGGGTGGGGGGGTGTGATTTGAATCTGCCTGACAGGGCCCACTAGTTAGTGTGACCGGGACGGCGAAAAGGTACGAGGATATGTGGGCCATGCAATTAGTAGGCGATCAATGACACGCGTTCTTCATCCACCTCGCAACGGCTTTGGCGCGTGGGAACCCTAGTTGTGGAATAGCGGGGCTTGGGGGCTCACCTAGCGGCCATGGCAACGACGGGGAGGTGGTGGAGAGGGCGGTGAAGCATCATGACAACTCTAGCGAGGTGTGGCAAGGGTGGGTTCAATGTCCGAAGGAGCCTCACGTGTCGATGCACGAGAAGGTTGTTAAGGTGCTCGTCGGTGGCAGCGGTTGGAGCATCTATAGAGCAAATAGAGGACAACATTAGGTAGATCTAGGAGAGAGGAGCAGGCGCATGCAGAGAGGTGTAGCAGAGGGGTTCCGGATAGGTGACTACTTCCTTGTTTGGCTTGTAGCACCGAGAGAGCTTTCTCCTTCTCTGGGTACCTAGAGAGGGAGGGAGCTCAGGGATGGCTGGGAGGGGAGAGTGGTGAGGGGAACAAGTGGAATGGAAGTGGAGGGAGGGAGTTGTAATAGTCGGTGCCCTTTTATTTCAAAGGGATTGGTTTAGGGTGGAATATGTCCATGTGGGAGCTTTGGGGAGGTGCTGGCCATGGGTCGTGTTGGTGCCTGGGGTACTGCAGGGGAGCAAAGAGGGAGGGGTGCAGCAGTAGCAATAACTTTAAATGGCTAGACATGACATCTCACTTTTCTCACCATCATCCAAGTGCAAGAGGACAAGGAGAGGGGTAAGCTACAGTACTTAGCTACAGTGTAGCTCGACTAGGATAGAGGGTGGAGTACTGGGGAGGACAGAGGGTATGTGGATGGACTTGTGTTGAAGTTGATGAGATGATTAAGTTCCAAAATGGCCATACTTGATGATCATGGTGTAATTCTGGATTTTTTATCATGGAAAATAGGAGTGATGGTGCTAGGTGGTGTATGGGTTCAATATAAATTTCCTAGATTTATTTGCAAATTTTTAGATGATTTTAGGTCCATTTTATCAATTATTCAAAAAGTGTGAATATTATTTATTGAGTTTATTTGAACTTTTTTAATAGGGTAAGATTGGTTTTTGGTGTGAGATGGTCCTAAACATCATTTCACACATTGGATAATTTTCCCAAGACTTATTGAAGAGGAAATGTATTTAAAACATTTATTTTTGCATTTTTGCCATTTAAGAAAATAGGCAAAAAGAAATATTAGAACTCTTCAAAAATATTTATTTTGAAGTGATAAGATAGGGAGAAATGTATAGGACTCAAATGTGTGCAAATTTGGGAATTTTTTGTGGAGAAAAACAAACTTCGATCAATAGAAGGAGTTTTGAAATTTTGGTAAAAGAAGAGAAATAAATTGTTTTTGGCCAAAATAATTATGAAAAAGCCTTTATTAAAATTTTCTCTCCATGGTAGATGACGTCCACGTGGGGTATCTATCATTTACAAACCTTGATTTTGAGGATAAACACTTAGATTTGAAGAAAACATGAAAAGGGTAGGAAAAGGGATCTTGGATTAAGTTATTTTTATACCATCAAAACCTTGTTGGATAAAAGAGCTCAGAGCTCCCCTTCGATCATGGGCTATATGTATAGATATACCAAGTGATGTAGATGAACAGGGTACAAAGAGTTTAGCTTGGTCATGATTGAGAGATTCTAGAGTTGATGCCAAACTTTGTTGAAAATAAGTGTGTCAAAGGAGATTATTATTTAGCCTCCAAAACCATGTGGTTTTTAGAAGAACAGAGTTCGAATGGGAACAAGGGAAGTATGGATGGATAGACAATCATTAGTATTTCACAATAATGCAAATAGTTGTTCAAAATAATATGACATGGATATGGGGGCTTCTGCCAAAGTAGGCATGTTGATAAGATTGGTAGAGAAAGATTATTTTCTTGCCTGCAAAACCATCAATAACAAGTGGGTCAAAGGATGGTCTAGCCAAGGGAAAGAGTGGCATTTATAAGTCCTTAGGATGGTTTATAATATGGTTCAAGTGCATTTCCAAAAAAATAAACAAGCGTTGAGAAAGGTGGAGACTCAAAGATGGGATGTTGATAACAATTTTCAGACTTGGTCAAATTTTGGCAGATTGGGTTTTTTGACTAGGATACAAGAGGAGATGAATTTGAGAGGATGCGAGGTTCCAAACTCATCATCAAGGGGATGAGGTTGAAGTTTAGATTTAGTAGAATGGATACATGCTTTGAGTTGGCCTTCATTGACTTGGAATTTACTAGAAGGGATTAACTCTAAATTGCTCTGGTTAAGAGATTAGATGGTCCCCTTATTGACTAGAGATCAGATCAAGCTTGATAAACTTGCTTAGGGTTTTCATTGTTACTTTATCTGGATACTAGAGGATGATTTCCTAGGGTATCTCACTCTAATTCCTAAGAAAGTCAAACAACAGATCAAAGCAACTCATCTTAACAAGCATCTCAACACTACTACTATAAGCACCATCAAACCTAGCTTTAGGTCGGGGGATTTTGAAAAGTTTGGAGTTTGAATAAGGTAAGGGTCCTTGGTACTTCTACCAATAGTAGATCCAAAGGTTTTATAAAAAGTTTTGGAAACCTAGAGGTAAGATCATTTGGAAGTTCTGTCTTGAAAATATAAGGAGATGATATCATATAGATCTCCATAATTTTGTCAAGAGATGGTACTAAACTAGTTGGGGTTGCAAAAGCAGCTTGGATCATGTTTTTGAAATGCCAAAACATTTGATAATTTGTAATATAATCCAAGGAAGTTTTGTTAACTAACTTTTGTGAATGTTTAGAGGATGAGGAAGTAATCTTAACCGCAATACAAATCAGATGCATAAGCACAAACAAGCAAACCTACATCACCACTAAGTAAGATTTTTTTTGTTCCCCCTAATTTTTCCACTCTAGACAACTAATCAGGGTTACTGAAAGTGGGGTGTTACCTACCTTCCCCCTTAAAAGAATCTCGTCCCAAGATTTGGGAGGGTAGTGTTAGGGTTTTAGTGGACTTGCTTATGTTGAACTTCATCTTCAGAGTGGGTACTTTGTTGCTAGAGTGGAACTTCAGTCTTCTTGGATGCAAGGAGAGTTGAGCACATTTTCAGACCTGGTTTTGATGGTTGATCATCTTCTCTTTTCAGAATCGATATCTTGAGGGATTACGCTTGGCGAAGGACATATCATTGGAATCTTCTCGAAGTACCATACCAAGGATAGAATCTATAGCTTGTGGCCCTTTCTATAAGGACCCACAATGTTTCTTTAGGGCTTTATCATATCCTATTCAACGACTTAGGGTCAAAGCTCTTGAGGTTGCTTCTGGTGGAAGGTTGCTCTATTTTTGTGGGAAAGTCATAATCTTTCCCCCTTAGGGTTACACTAAGGTAGCTCGGATACGATGCAATCCTTCATTCTTGGAATCATTTGTGGGTGTTACATGAATATCGCAAACTTTTTGCCTGGAGTTGTGTTCTTCGGATGATGTCATACTTGCTATGCCTTAGGAGGCTCATATACTATTTTTAGCGTAAGTAGCTTATCGGATCTGTTGAATCACGGAGCTTCTAAACAGGTTAAGTTTGAGTCTGTTAGCTAATCAACTGCTCACCTTGTTGACCTTTAACTTAAGTAATAGGTGATGGGCTTCGTGAATTCTTCTGAGATCTTGATTCTTCAAGCATGCTCCCTATGGGAGAGTGATCTCGTTGGCTTCAACTATTCTTTCCTTATAGAGTTTGAGCTTCTCGAGTACTTGGAGGGTTGAGTAGGTGTCATTTTCATTGACAAGGTCAACTTCTGGTAGTTTCGCAATTGATGGTTTGAAAGTCTGTTAGAGAACTTGAATCGAGTGGGAAGACGTAGTCTTCCCACCTTAGAGATTCACTAAGGTTCGTCAAGGAGGGTGTAGATGTTCTGTCTTGGAGTGCTAACGTGATGCTAGAAGAAAGCTCTATTTCCATGAGTCTTGAGTCAAGATCTTGGAGTGATGCCCTACTGAGAATACTTTATCAGGCGTGGTTTCCTAACGAAGCTTTGAGAAGTTAACTCAGGGCAGGTTACAAGTTAGGACCATTCACGCTAATATTAAATCAAGTTAGGGGCATCCAACATTAGAAGAACTATCTTCTCGTGGTATCTTGGCATTGCGTAGGGGTAGTTGAAGAGTAGTCTTGCTGTCTTATGATGTTCTTCTCATCAGGCTTTGGAGCTTTTGGCTTTCTTTGGAGAGACTTCTCATTGGTTTGGGTAGGGGATGATTAAATTTATTAGTCTTTTTGGGGATGTAGGGGACTCTAATATACAAAATGTTAGTGAAGACAGGTCTTCCCTTCATGTTTGGGTTTCTGGTTGATGGTATTGACCTTCCTGGTAGTAAACTTTAGGCTTCACAGGGACTTTTGTTGCTGTCGACCGGTGAAATTTTCTTATTGGGTGGATGACGAGTCTAGAGTAGCGATACTGATGAAGTACTCTTTCCTTGACATCCTGATGAGGTGAAGTCTTCAAGGGGTTCTAACTTGATGATGTCGAACCTCGGGGTCTTATCATACTCTCTTATTATCTAATCCATGTTGTATACCCTAGATTAGTATGGGTTCTCGATAGCGACAACTGATAGGGGGTGCCTGAGTTCCTAGATGGAGTATCGATTCCTAGAACACATTGACTAAGGTTGATCAAGCCAGAACACGCATACAAGGTGAATAGAGCGATGGGGTCGAAATATTCTTCCTAGCATAGATACACAACCAGCACACATCAGGAAACACATTATTCCTTAGGCAAGCAAACACAGCCTTTTTAGGGACCAAGGAGTTAACTACTCATGATATAGGGGAATCCTATCTCAGGACTATTGGTCCTAGGTATTGAGGCTATCGATAGTCTTGCTCACTATCTTGCATTTCAAGCCTTTGCTGAAACATTGGACGCTTCTATGTATTTTGGCGCAGGATTCTTCTGGTCATCAGGATTCTGTTGGTAGGGTGGTCTTGTAGTCTCCCTGTGTTTGTTGGTACTTGCTTCTCTTTGTCTCGTTATCATCGTCTTCACCAGGTTTTTGAGTCCTACTTGTTTAAATCCATATGTTTGAAATTTGGATGAGAAATGGAATAAACCGTTTTCGAAATAATTTAAATTGGAGGGAGATAATAAGTAGAACCCTTTCGAAAAGATTTGAGAAAGTAGTTTTTGAAAGCCGGTGTTTCCAAAATAGTTGTTTTCTTGTCTAATGGCCATGCTAACTAAGGTTCTCCTACAGTCAGGATGGCTCTGATACCAAGTCTGTGGGGCCCCCGGATTAGCCATCCGAGAATCCCTATTATGCATGTCGCCATGATCCCGTGATCAGTCTATCGTGGCACATAACCGACAAGTATCATTACAAACATCCAAACATAACAAGTAAACTTACAATGATTCTAGTATGGCTATACCTTACAAGATCCCGGTCGGATAGTCCAATTATCATCAGCGGAACTTCAACAAGCGTATAACCCGAGTCATGCCTTAACCCTACAGGCAGCTGACTGGGAGAACATCCTAGCTCACATAGTCATCAACCTCACCTTCTTCTTTGTCTTCCTTCTCGAAGTCTGACCAAGTAAATAGCCAGGGACAATGCTAGTGAGTACATTGAATGTACTCGCAAACCACCTTAAGAGGATAACAATAAAAGGATATGCAATATGGTAGTGGTAGTAGGAGGGGTCCATATGAGGTTCTTTTCTCAAATAGTTTCTCTTGTAGAGATAACATCTCTTTATCTTTGTTAAAACCTTCAAAAAAACATTTGAAAACATTTGTAGTTGAAAACCACTAGGATTGGGTCAACCAATATCATCTAATGGTCCTCACTTGACTGGGCTTTCCTTCTTCCATGATCCTCCGAGATCACCTCACTTCCTCGGTGGTCACTCTGGACCACCCTGCTTTGAAAACTCTTTCTTTCTCAAAAACCTTTTTAGAAAACCAAATCCACACCTCAATACATCAACCTTCCCAACCGTCCATGACTGTGGACATGGCTATTCAAATATATTTACACTCTATGGAGGTTGTACACTTTACCCACACCTTTCGGGTACCCTGCCCTAATCCCTCATGGATCGTGGGTCGAGTAACCAATCAAGACTCTCCGGATGCCACTCTAGTATAAGCCCTACCCTATGGCGTCTTCCTCTCAAGATCAGAATGCTAGGTACCTTCAAAATCCAACCGAAGCACATTCCTCCATCTAGGATATACACTTTAAATGAGAGGCCCATAGTATCGTCTGGCTCCTCCCGAGGGCAGTTAGCATCTCCTTTAGGTCAC
The DNA here is from genome assembly GCA_910589775.1 of Avena eriantha. Lineage (NCBI taxonomy): Eukaryota > Viridiplantae > Streptophyta > Magnoliopsida > Poales > Poaceae > Avena > Avena eriantha. The sequence continues at coordinate 196,768,251 of OU342745.1, forward strand.
TGTCCAACACATGACCCTTTCTGTAAAGGAAACCCGGTATTCGAGAGATGCGATCCCTTATAGGTAGTTGCGAGGCATCCCATATCAGAGTAAACAAACTTCAAATCAGCCCCTCTCCCATTCCAGGGTAATGTGGTTGCACGGGTTAATTGTTCTAGCAAACTACATAGAAGCGGGTGTGTTTCTGTACACATGTTTCCTCCTTCTCTACTTCAGTATCACTTATAAAACAAAACCTTTTTCTTTCTCAAACTCCTCTTGGCGGGACAAACCCTACTAGGCACAAGTAGGTGTCATCAAGGGGTTATACTTAGTAGCACAAATGTGTATTCATTTGGAGGAGCCAAGCCACTACCAGATATAAATCATCATATCTTAAAACAATGCAGTTTGCATAAACAAGTAGATAAAACATGCATAAGTAAAATAATAGGACAAGGCTTGTGAACAAGTAGGTAGCTTGCTTGTGACCATCAATATTTCCCTGGAATTTTTCTTAGAGAACCATAATAACCAATATTTCTCCTTCTTGACTTCCATATAATCGCATCTATTGTCATCACGGATCACACATGCAAGCAAACAAAGTACAACAATCAACACTAGGCAAAGAAATACTAGTACAATACAAGAAGCAAATGTATAAAGCATAAATACACTTCAATAGGTTGTGATAACTTGAGTTCATAGTAATTGGAATTCCTTTCTTTGCTTTTCTGGAACTTCTTTATGATTTAATTGTCAAATACCAGTTGAATAACATGTTTAATACAAGGCCCAGGTCCTGTATGATACCAATGTACAAAAATGGTATCAACAGATAGGTATTGCAATAAACAAAGCCACTAAAAGTAGTTTCATAATTTTATCAATTTTATTTATTTAGTTATGCATTTTCTAGTGGGATAAACTCTTCTTTTGGTGAATAAATCACAAAGAATTATGTGTATCTCAAATAAATTTTTCCTCGGAGTTTTTTGTAGATCTTGGAATTAATGAATTTTGAGAGTTGGATTCACTTCAAAATAATACTAGAATGCCCTTGGGAAAATCCCAAAGTCTGTTATGCTAGAAATTTATCTTTTTCACCATATTTAATCTATAATATGAATTGATATGGAACCAAGCACACTAGATAGGTATCACCAATACCCATCTGTACAAATTGGATTTGTCATTTTTTGAGTTGTAGATTTTGTGAGAGGATTTAACTAGTGAAACAACCCTAAACATAAGAGTTTAATTCACTAAAATTCATTAATGTCTCAATAAATATTTAGCTCCTAGGTTTTGGTACTTTTTTGTAGTACCGCATCACTATGACTTGGAATCAACTCAAAATGGGTAGTAGATTTTCCGAGGGAATTTTCATAAGGCAGATCTGGATTGATATTGGTATTTTTACTGCAGTAGTACCATGGCTCAACTTGGCCTGAGACCAAGGCAAAAGTATAGGTACTTAAAATACCTATCAAAGAGTTGTTTCACTTCATTTGGATCTGTAGAACTCCTAGAGGGATTTCTTGATTGAAAATGACACTAGTTGGAAGATTTAATACTAGAAAATAAAGGAAATCAATTTGGGAAAAGCCTAGACCTGCATGTTAAAGGAAACACTAGGGAACCTGGAAAAATCATAGTTGGGCATTTCTAGCTATTTTCCAATTTCAATAGGATTTAAACCTAGCAGCATATTTTAATAGATCTAGAGAATTAATAAAGTTATCTCTAGGAGATAAACAACATGGGTCGGTAACAAGCATATTTGGGCCCAACTACACTCGCCCAGCAGCAAGCTTAGGCGGGCGGGAGGGCACGATTTGAATATGCCTTGCGGGCCCCACCAGTCAGTGGGAGCTTGGCGGGGAAAATGTACGGGGAGATGTGGGTTGTGCAATTCGGAGGCAATTGACGGCCTGCATTCGTCTTCCACCTCACAACGGTGTTGACGGGAACCCTATCAGTGGAACGATGGGGTTTAGGGGCTCACCTAGTGATAATGCCAGTGACAGAGTGGCGGCAGAGCAGGCGTGGAGCATCACGACGACTTCGGCGAGGGGCGTCAAGGGTGGGTTCAACATCGGAAGGAGCCTCACACGCCGACACCTAAGGTCATCGGGGTGCTCGTCGGTGGCGGCGGTTGGAGCGTCTATAGAGAAAACAAGGGACACCATTAGGTAGATCTAGGAGAGAGGAGCAGGCACATGCAGAGAGGTGTAGCAAAGGGGTTTTGGATTAGCGACTACTGACATATTTGGCTTGTAGCACCGAGAGAGATTTCTCCTTCTCCAGGGACCTAGAGAGGGAGGAAGCTTAGGAGTGGATGGGAGGGGAGAGTGGTGAGGTAATGTGAGACCAGGCACATGGCTTAATAGGATTGATAGAATACTCATACCAACAAGTTGCAACTTCTTTTCCGGAAGCTCATTCGAAAAGAACTCTAAGGTTAAGCATTCTTGGCCTAGAGCAATTGTAGGATGGGTGACCGACCGAGAAGTGGGTAACCGGGTGCGCACGAGTGAGGACAAAGTGCGCAGAAAAGACTAGTGTTGCTCTATGGGGCCAGTCTAGATATCGTATTAAGCTGCCAGGAGTGACATCCCCCGGGCCCAGGAGTGGACGGGGTGTTACAAGTAAAGGAGTGGAATGGAAGTGGAGGGAGGAGTTGTACGGGCTAGTGCCCTTTTATTCCGAAGGGATTAGTTTAGGGTCTACTATGCCCATGTGGGATCTTTGGGGAGGTGGTAGCTGTGGATAAGGAAATGGTGGCGATGGAGGGGTCATGCTAGTTCCTAGGGTACCACATGGAGGCAGAGAGGGAGGGTTGCAACAACAACACTAACTTTAAAGGGCTAGACATGACATCTCACTTGTCTCCCCTTCAGCCAAGCAGATTATTATTTAGCCTCAAAACCCATTGGGTTTTAGAAGCACATAGTTCCAATGGGAAGAAGGGAAGTATGGATGGATAGACAATCATGAGTAGAGCATAATCATGTAAAGAGTTGGTCAAAATAATATAACATGGAGATGGGAGCTTCTACCAAAGTAGGCATGTTGATAAGACTCTTAGAGATTATTTTCTTGCCCGCAAAACCATCAAGAACAACTGGGTCAAAGGATGATCTAGCCAAGGGCAAGACTAGGATTTGGAAGTCCTTAGGATGGTTTATAAGAAGGTTTATGTGCATTTCCAAAAAATTCACAAGGGTTGAGAAAGGTGGAGACTCAAAAATGGGATGTTGATAGCAATTTTCAGACAGTCAAATTTTGGCAGATTGGGTTTTTGACTAGGATACAAGAGGCGATGAATTTGAGAGGATGCAAGGTTCCAAACTCATCATCAAGGGGATAAGGTTGAAGTTTAGATTGAGTAGAAGGGATCCATCCTTAGAGTTGGCCTACATTGACTTGGAAGCTACTAGAAGGGATTAACTCTAAATTGATCTGGTTAAGAGATTAGATGGTCCCCTTAGTGACTAGAGATCAGATCAAGCTTAGGAAACTTGCTTAGGGTTTGTCTTCTTACTTTATATTGATACTAGAGGATGAGCTCCTAGTGTATCTCACTGTAACTCCTAAGCAAGGCAAACAACAGATCAAAGCAACTCATCTTAACAAGCATCTGAACACTACTTCTATAAGAACCATCAAGCCTAGCTTGAGGTAGGGAGGGGAATTTTGAAAAGGTTGGAGTTTGAATAAGGTAAGGGTCCTCGGTACTTCTACCAAGAGTAGATCCAAAGGTTTTATAAAAGGTTTCGGAAACCTAGAGGTAAGATCATTTGAAAGTTCTGTCTTGAAAACATAAGGAGATGATATCCTATAGATCTCTATAATTTTGTCAAGAGATGGTACTAAAATAGTTGGGTTACAAAAGCATCTTGGATCATGTTTTTGAAATGCCAGAACATTTGAGAATATGTAATACAGTTTTGTTAATTAACTTTTGTGATTGTTCAGAGGATGAGGAAGTAATCTTAACCACAACACAAATCAGATGCATAAGCACATACAAGCAAACCACTACATCTCCACTAAGCAAGAATTTTTTTTGTTCCCCCTAATTTTTGCACTTTGGACAACTAATCAAGGTTACTAAAAGTGGGTTGTTATAGCACCGCGAAAAACCGTGATCGGAATAGGATCACACCACCATGTCGTCTCTAGATGGGCCTCGTGTTTGCAAGAAACCGCGGACATCCGCGGACAATATGGATTTTCGACACCACGTTGGCTCCTTTCTAGCCCCACGACCACGAAAAACCACAGCTGGCATAGGCTCACGCCGCCACATCATCCCTGGATGGGCCCCATGTTCGTGCGAAACCATGAACGTCTATGGCCTACGTTGCCACGTTAGCTCCTTACGGGCCCCATGGATGCAAAAATCCTCATAGGGCATGGAATTAGTGCGCCATGTCGGATTTAGGCGGTCCCTCCCATCCGGCTTGTGTTGAGCATTGATGCCTCTGGAATGCCTCTCACAAACTGCGTTACTTCTAATGTACGCTGACTACGGGCCCATGTCGCGTGTGCAGCCAACCATTCTATGAGGCGGGGTACATCGGCATGCAAAACACCCATACCCGGTCTGGGATATTTTGCCATGTCCTGCAGTGGGTCCTGCCTCACGGGATAGCAAGGCTCTATTGCGACGTCGCCGCATGTCCTTTCCGGCATCCATCCCACTGCTGAACAGAATCGGGATGACGTGGATAGCAGTTTGAGCCAAAAAAATCTAGCGCTATTATTTACTACTAATTATTTGCACCTCATCTTCCTTTTCTCATTCTTCCTCCTCTCTCGTTTTCACAAGATTTCCGTTCACCTTTATCTCATTGTTCTTTCCTGTCTCTTGTTTGTAGGTGTGCTGGTGGACAGAGAATAAGAAAAAACAAACATTGTCACGTTTTTTCGTAAGACAGAAATAATAGAAACTGGGGCAGTGAGAGACAAAAAGTAAAAGAGGAAGAAAAAAATTTCTTCTGTTTCTCGAATTTGAGTTTGCAAAGACAGGAAGAAAAATTTGAAGAATAGATAAAAAGGAGGGAGAAATTCAAAAAACATACAAATGAATACAGAAAAATAAAAAGGAAAGACGATGAAACTAAACCTATGCAGAGGATGCCAGCACTACCGTCGTGGCCATCAGAGCCTACAAACACACGTTGGTGCAGGAGTCCACAACTAACCAAGTAGGCAGTAGCATACAATGGCCCAAACACCATGAGTGATGTCGTACCAAGAAAGAGGCAAAAGTCAAAGAAGAACAGAAAACAAAGGCAAAAAGGAAAAAAAAGCGGGGGAGAGAAAAAAACCCGAGCAGCGAATAACGAAAGAGTGAAAAACAGGCGAAAGCATAGAAAAATAAAAATGTCGCTGCCACTTTTGTAGCCATCAGAGCCTACAACCGTACGACAATGCGGGACCCCACAGAAACATATATATATATATATATATATATATACAATAAGGACTCAACGAGTCAAGAATACAGATATACTATACAAAGATCCAAATCACCTGGAAAACGATACACATCCGAGTATGGATAAGAAGAAAATGGGGCTAAGAGCCCTGAAGAATAACCAATGGCGTTCATAGCCCTGCCTAGGCCAAGCCAGAAGGGTAACCCTACTAACGACGTCAATCTCAAATCTACTAAAACAAAAGGGGTACCAATAAAGGGCAAAGGAAAAAAGAGAGCGGTCAATACTGAGGCCAGTACACGGCAAGTCTAGAATTCGGCGGCTCTCGATAGAGGCTCGATACAACTGTCGGCTATCGAAGAGGGATAAGGAAGACCTATTTGGAACCAATCTGATACTAAAAATAAACATACCCATCCTGGTATTTCCTCCTCGAGACCAAACGAGGAAGTCGTCCCGAGAAAACTCACACAGTTGGCAGTTTTACTCTTTCTTTCCATGGTGGTTATCCAACTTATTAGTCATATCAGATACAAGTCAAATTATAGTAGTAAACTTTAGTTATAATTGTCTATGATCGAGAAAGTGTGTTCCAAGTCGTCCATAACAGTGGACACAGCTTTTCTAAAAGATTTAACCCGGCAGGGGTGCACCAAAGTATCCACACGCACTTCAACCCTTATTGCTAGATCCGAATATGGGCAAGATCCTGAATATACACCCAACAATATGCAACGGGACCTCGGACACGACGTTTCCCAGACCCAAAGCAAGTACATGGGGGCTACCCTACTAAGCTACCCGTAACGAAGTCGGTCGGCTCCGAGCCAGACCCAGGGTTTGTGACGACGGCTATAAACGACTGGGAACCTAAAAGTGTAACTAGGCTTGTCGATACAGCGAAAACATGGCACGGGGTTCCTAAACAGTACATGCGCTCCACGCACAATCATAAATAAAGCAGTAAAGCATGTCGTAAGTATAAGGTAGTAATAACGCCCCAAACTACTTTGTGGCCCCCAGCATAGTACTTTGAAATCAGGTAGTAAGCCGATGGGGTGTCCACACACCCACCTGTGATTAGCACGCTCGATCTCGGAACAGGTGTCAAGAACTCGGGTCCTAGGTGGACACAAGTGGGCAGTTTAAACCCAAATATTGACTATTATCCACCGGTGCCTCTATATTATATCTATTTCCAGCATATTGATTGACAAGTTGTAATAAAAGCCATGATCATCTCCACCATTAAGCATGTGCCAACCTCCCAACAACGGTGAAACATCGACAACGCGAAGCAGCACCTAAGCAAGCAACTATGACTCGCAAGGCTAACTGTCTATCAAACAATGGCAATAGGATGTGTCCAAGGCAATATAGGATGCAAGGGATATAACGGGTACGAAAATACTAAAGCATCACAACACAGGTAGCAATAGATCAACAACAGGAAGTAAACTATAAAGACAAAATAGGTAGAAAGGGGAAGAATGCTCATCTGGGAACCATTACCGAAGACACATATCCGAAGAACTCGTCGAAGCTCACAACAACTCATCGTCCTATCAGAAAAGAAGCAAAGCACTAAAAAGAAACAAGCGATGCAACAATTACAACTATTGCGGAAAACCGGCATGATCTAGATATGATGCATCACATGGAAAAATGCGATGCAATCTAGCAAAGTTAATCGGAATAGAAATCCCGATAATTAATTAAATAGTTCACATTATTCTTCTACCCATTAAACTAAATGTGGATTAGCTTGAAAAGCATGACATAGATTATAGCTACTTCAAATTTAACTGGAACATGGACAAGGGATATAACATATCCCAAATATTCCATATGTTACTATTAGTTGTCGATACCAATTATCACGATATTACCTGATACATAATGCAAACGATGTATGCATTTTTTAGATAAAATTTCATAGATATAGCACTTTCTATTTAGAATTATGGATCAAGAGTTACAAAATAAACAAGATTTACAAGGTAGAAACAAAAGAAAAAAAAAGAAAAAAACAGAAAGAAGGGGAAATCGAACAAAACATCTCAGTGAACAAGAGGGGCAGAACCACTGCACTACTACTCTGGTTGGTGATCTGAAAGGAGGTTGTCTAATTTTGAAACAGCAAGGCGGAAGATTGCAGGAATAGAAGAAAAACGACAGCTGCAGGATTTGAACTCTGGTCTTCAAGATAGATAACTGAGGAACTGAAGAACTACACTCGCTCGTCAGGTTAACAGAGGAAAACCAACAAAATAAGAGGAAGAAAATGAGCACGTGGAGGTTTAAACTCCAGACCTACTTCTGCGTCTTAGTTCCTGGTACCACCGTGTTGAGGATCAACTGATGAAAGAAGTTGGAGGACAACGGATCTGGGCTGTTCTCAACGAAGATTAGGGCTGCTGCCGGACAAACTGAAACTGAATCTCCACGCCAGAGTTCAGTGAATATCGTCGGTCTTCGGAGGAACATTAAGAGCATCACAGTGCATGAAATTGATCACGGTTTGAAGCATATGGAAGCTGTATGTACTGATTACAAGGGTGCATGAAGATCTGCGCCTGGGGATGACGCATACAGTCGTAAACTTCTCGGTTTCAGAGGAGAAAACAAGGGTGTGCGGTTGTTGTTGGGCTGTGCGCGCTCCTGCTGCAGAGACAGTGATACAGCGTGATCTTTCCAGGAAGATTTCGTCGGCTACAAGAAGCGGATTGGAGTGCCGCAGGTTATTCTGGGAAGCTGAGAGTTCCCTCTATGCGTGCGTTTGCTGTCTGGCACCGGAGGAGTATGGAGGAGGCCGGGGGATCGTCGGGAACAGAGGTCGGCGGGTGTCGTGCTGGGCTGCAGGTTGAGGAGCGAAAAAGTGCCAAGGGCCTTACTGCGTGATGCCACTGAAGCTCAGGTTCGATCTGAAGAAGTATGCAATCGATCAGGCTAGAGCAGCTAGCTGAGCTGATCTTTGACAGACGATTTTTGGGAGATCTACCGGTCTGTTTTGTCTGCCGATTGATGCGTGGTGAAGAGGGGACGTAGGATAAGAGATCCGTGTCAACGGAGGATCCAGCGATGGACGGAGGACGACGAGAGCTTGTCGGAAACAGAGACCAAACAGACGTGTTTCTCTGACGAGATGTCCACAGTTTCCATCTGTGAAACCGGTTGTATTCGGTAGACGATTTCTAGAGGTGGTGCTCGGATCTGAGGGAGGTCAGGGGTACTGGAAAGAGGGGAATACAGAGAAGAGGTACACGTAGGGTTTGGCGCCGGAGAAGAGCAGTGCACGAAGGCAAAAATTCTGGAGCAGACGCGGTGCGATATGTCTGCGGTGCACGCGCGTGTGTTGCTGCTGCATGTCTGCGTCCGTGCACGCGAGGGTGCTGCTGCTGGGGACACAATCCGGCGGCGATGGATGGGGTAAAAGAACGAGGTAAAGGTGGAATAGGTACAGGGGCTCACCGGGAGGGCGTCAGCGCACTCGGGGAAGCCGGAGAAAGCACATGGGCGGCGAATTTTGGGCGTGACCATGCTCGGCGTCGCGGTTGAAGCTCCCAATTCCCAGCGATCCAGGAAGCTTTGGCTCCTGTTCTTCCGCGGTTAGGATGGTGACAGCTTCGTGGTTCCGCTCCCGAGATCCGTTTGAAATGATGGCATTCATGGCGACGACTGGACCGACATAATGCGGCGGTGCTCACGTGAAAGGTTTTCCCTTCTCAATGAGGTGGAAGAAAACAATGGAGAAGATGGGTGGATGGCGGCGCGAGGGAGGGGAAGAAGCTAGGGTTATTGGGGCTCGGCTCGGGGATAAGTAGGCCGAGGTGACGCAGATGACGGAGGCGGGATGGCCACCTGCCTCGTCTCCGTTGCCCTGCAGAGAGGACAGGACGGGAACGATGATGCCGAACAGTAACGGAGGGGTTGAACCGGTAAGCTGGGCCGCCGGTGCTGGCGAGTGGAGATGGCCCGTGGTGGCCTACGAGACAGGCCTGCTGCTAGGCTGGATCAGGTACGGCTCCTCCCACTGTTTTATTTCCTGTTATGTTTTCTTTTATTTGTTTGTTTCAAATTCAAACAAGTTACTAATTAAAAAAAACCTTTTGAACTTTGTAGGGGCATTCAAATAGAGGATTTATACAACCGAGGGACAAGGGAGGAATTAGCAAGAGATAAGTATGCCCACATAAACATGTTCAAATCGAGCATTTACAAGAATATGAAGATTTGGGTTTTGCAAATTGAATAAATATATTTGGGAAAATAATGGAACCCTTACATGGGATCCCAATATTGTATAAAACAAAATATTGAGAGACAAAATATAGGAGAGGGTAATGGTGATAGCATTTATACAAGCAAGGCAAACAAATGCAAAGTTTGATATGATGCTCAAATGCAATGTGGCATGATGACATGAGCATGATACCATGATGATGCACAAAAATAAAATCAACAAGCGATTTTCTAGTAGTGGTTTTACCGGGGTGCTACAAGTGGTGTATCTGGCTCTCTACCTCACATGGGATATGTGGGTCTATCAACTCATCATGGTGGTGCTGGTGGTGTGGTTGATTCAAGAGGTTGTGTCGCCGGTCACGAGGCTCTTCTTCATCTTCGTCACTTGGATCTAAAACCGGTTCACCTTGGAAGTCATGCATTTCATTGAGGTTGTGAGGACGATGATTTACCATATCTTGATTCTCATGCTCATGAAAAAGTTAATGAAGGTCTTGGGGTTGTTGATGGAGTCGATCATGAGGGACATGGGGTCGATGGTGTTTTTCTTGTCATAGTTGGGGAGCTTGTGGGGCGATCGCTTGTTTATGGTGGTGCCGAGATTTTCTTTCCCCATTGTGGTGGTGGCTGGAAGTGTGAGCTTGAGGAATCACCATGGAGACTTGAGGGATGCATGCGTGACAAGCTTGAGTGACATCCATGACGGTTTATGATGTTGGTGATATCTTGATGGAGAGCTTGGAAGTTAGCATGACACTCCTCTTGATGTTGCTTGTCACGGTAATCGAACTCTCAGATTTTGTCATGAAGATGGTTCTCAAACCGATCCAATTGTTCATTGATTGCTTGATGGTGCTTCCATAAGTTTAGGTGTGTGGCAAAGCCTTCTTGGTTTTAGAGGTTGTTGCGGCCATCTCCACTATCTCTGTTTTCCCTATACATTTTGCACACAAGGCGAAGAGTACCATGGTGGAAAATGATAAAGAAAGTGAATTCCGATGTCTCACGGTTTGGATAGTATCATGAAGATGATACAAGCCGAGTTAAACTAAAAACCCGAAACACAAGAAACACACACACAAAGGCATATGTTAGAAGGCTAGGAAAGTGGAAAGCAAATGGGACAACCAAACGAAAAAGTTATTATAAAAGTGTATAAAATCCAAAAGATCAAAATGTGAAAGGAAATGATCAAAATAACATGGAAACCTATAACTATACACACACGATGGAGATAAATGTGGTTACCATGACTATGGGAAATGAGCAACTAACAAAATGGTCCTAGCAAATACTAATGCTCGGTGTCGTGCCAACACGAGGAGAGACCGTAGATCGTTCCCCAAAAGATTGAGAAGAAACAAATGTGTATGCTTGCCTTACTGTAACTCGTGTTCTTGCTTAAAAGCTTGAGACTCTCTTTGTGTTGGTATACTTCTTTTTCTTTTGCTTTTTATCTTTTCTCTTTTTTTGATATATATATATATATATCTTTCTTTCTATGCTATGGAGTCAACTTTTTCTATTGCCTATGCACTATCACTATGCAAGAGCAAGCATATAGTCAAACACAAAATGAGCATCTCTCGATGGGTTAGGTAACATACAATGGAAGAAAGGGGGTTAATAACGGTGGTGCAAGTTATACCTTTTGTTTATGACGTACTTGCAAAAAGTGTGTAGAAGGTGGTTTGAGTTCTGTGGTGTTGTCGAGCGCGAAGAGTTGTTGCGAAAGCTTGTTTTTAGTTGATGACACACACACATGGAACACAAATAGTAAAGGGAAAATTGGAAAAATTCGGGAAAAGTGAATTTTGGTGGGCAATCTGATGGCGCAAGTCTTGGTGCCAAAAAATTTGGTGAAGATTCCAACGGGCCTGGTTTCTCGCTAGAAACTTTGGTGGCAGGTTTGGCAGCGTAGGGATTTCTGCTGGTTTGAGTTCGTGACAAACTACAAAACAACAATCCATTGATTCATAGGGAACTTGGTCGAATTGGGATAGGGAAACAAAGATTAACACCCAAAGCACCAGATCTATGGACAAGAACCACTAAAAACTCACTGATTCGAGCGATTGATCCAAAAATCAATTTGGGGCAATATTTTTGGTATTTTAAAATTTATGGTGGGAATAAATGAACAAAGTCAAATCCGTGGCAACCAAAAGCTTTTGATAACATTATGTTGCTGATTCCTTTGGGATTAACCTTTGGTGTGGCCCGATCTGAAGGGAATATGCCCTAAGAGGCAATAATAGAGTTGTTATTATCGTATTCCAAGTATATGATAGATGTTTATTTTGCATGCTATAATTGTATTGATTGGAAACGTTAATACATGTGTGTTTAATAAACAAATAAAGGGTTCCTAGTTATGCCTCTCTTATAAAATAATGCGTTGATTAATAAGATGATCAAGGTTTCCTGATCATGGTCACTGGATGTTGTTAATAATGAGATCACAACATTGGTGGAATGATGTGATGAACATTCATCTGAAGTATAGCAATACGATCATAGTCATTGTGTTTAAATTGCTATAACATCATCCGAAGTAATTCTATTCCTTAGACCATGAGATCATGTTAATCACTAACACTAGAAGAGTAACTTGATAACATCAAACATCACACTATAACATGGTGACTATAAAGGTGGGTTCAGATACTCCGAAGGTGTTAGGTAGAGGCTCATGGATCAAGAGTGGGATTTTTCCATCCTGATGATGGATAGATATACTCTGGGCCCTCTCGGTGATATCACATTGAGATAGCTTGCAAGCAAGTGATGTGATCACTAGAATGTTATATCACGGGAACAAGAAAAGAGTGCATGTCGGTAACGAGATCAAACTAGGTATGGAGATACCGATGATCGAATCTCGGACATGTAATATATCGCGAGACAAAGAGATTTAGTTACTAACTTTAAAGGTTCTCACGATCATAGAAGTCATCGTTGAATGTGTAGGAGTTAGTACGGATCTCCAGGTCCCGCTGTTGGTTATTGATTGGAGAAGGGTCTCGATCATGTCTGCATTATTCGTGAACCATAAGGTGACACACTTAAGGGATAGCAACACCATTTGTAGCAAATATGTTCCAGAGAAAATAATTGCAACGCGCTGGAATTATTTCAATGGACACTAAAATTGTTTCGGGTGAAATTGCTGAAATTGTTTCTACATGTGATATTGAAATGTTGCAGGGGGTTTTATGCAAATGTTTGTTAATTAAAATAATTAACAAAATTCTGAATAAAATAAATAAAATAGTTTTATTTAATGAGAGTTGCATTAATTTTGGTGGAAAATTAATGCATGTGAGTGGGAGTATGAGTGGAGGCATGTTTTTGTGAGTGGAGCATCCACCACATGAATGAAGGAAGATGTGGGTAAACCTCCATGGCCACAGGCCATGGGAGGGGTCTTCCCCCTGTCCCTATAAATGGCCACCCTCTCCTCCTTTCACATTAGACCTCCTCGTGAAGGATCTCTCTCCCCCTCTAGAATTATTCCTCCATGGTCTCGGATTAGCAAGATACATGTTCCCGGTGGCTTTTTGTTTGGAAGGAGTTGCTGCTTCCGATGCATCGCTGGTGCGAGGAGGCAGAGGTTGCTCGGTGGACCAAACGTGTGGGCCATTATGGATGCGCTGCTGATTTGCAGCGCTGGGCTTCCTCTCAATCTTGAGATCGGCAAGCGAACAACTACATCATCCACGAGTCTAACTTCGTTACACTTTGTTGATCTTAAAGGGTATGTTCTCTATGGATGTATATCCACCTGTTGTTTGTATCTAGGTAGATAGATCTTGGTGCTTAGTAGTTCCCATCGTAGGAAATTTATTGTTTTCTATGCTGCGAACCCAATAGTGGTATTAGAGGCTGCTCTATGCGCAGATGCTTTGCACGGATAGAACACATAAGAGTATGTGGGCGATGATGATCATGTTATTGCATCTTATATGTATTTTGGATATTGGTGGCATAATGGGATGAAGCGGCCCGGACTAACTTTACATGTCCTCGCACATGAGACATGTTCCATGCTTGACATGTAACTAGTTTTGCATAAGTGGCTAGCAGGTGTTTGTCTCTCCTACTATAGTTAATATCTCATTTACAACGAGTTGCTAATAATTTGGTTATCATCGTTGTGGTTCCATGTTCGTTGGTAAGCCCGGTTCTATCTTCGAAAGCCCTAAACCACGTAAAAACATGCAATTTATAAATTAGAAGCGTCTAGTTTAGTTTTTGCTGGGCGAGTGTCATGATATGGTAATGCTATAAATTCAAGTATGATTGATACTCTTGGAAATTATAGCATACCCAACATGTAAGTTCCATAGAACTTGGCCTTACACATAAAGGAATGATAAAGATCATACCACGATGCACATAATAGTGATCAAGTGCAAGAACCATATCATTTCACTTTATGCATATGATGTTTGTTTGCATCTTATATTGCTTGTTTGGCGCTTTAGTAGCATTATAAGATGATCCCTCATTTAGATATCAAGATAAAATGTGTTCTTCCTTAAGTATGTGCCATTAATAAAGTTCGTCGTTTCAAGACATCACGTGATGATCGGGTGTTTTGACTCTACACTTTCATATAACGGGTGTAAGACAAATTTACACGCGCGAGTACTAAGGTTCTTACTTGGCGATCCTAGCATGTACAGACATGTCCTCGGAACACGGACCGAAAGGTTAAGAATGAGTCATATGGTTAATATGATGCCCATATAGATGCTCGCCTTTGAAGCTACACTGACTCACATGATGATCGGACTTGGTGTAGTGGATTCGATTCATGTAATCACCAAAAGGACACGAGGGATGCTGTTTTTGAGTGGGAGTTCATTCGTAATTTGGATTAGTTAAACTCGATCTATCATAAACTTAGTCTAAATAAACTTTACAAATTATGTTGTAGATGGCACCACCTACTTTTAATTTCAATGTGTTCATGGAGAAAGAGAAACTTGCGATGAATGGTAGCAACTTTACCAACTGGGCCCTGAATCTGAGTATTCTCCTCACTGTTGCACAAAATCAATATGTGCTAGAAGCGCCGCTAGGCCCCCTACCATCTCATGATGCCCCTGACAAAGAAAATAATGTCTATTTGACTCGTCAGGAGGACCACAATATGGTTCATTGCAGCATACTATATGGGCTAGAGCCAGAACTTTGAAAGCATTTTGAAAATGGCAATGCCTTTGATACCATGGGTGAATTGAAAATGATTTTCGATACCCATGCTATGGTAGAGAGTTATGATGCTTCAGAAAAGTTCTTTAGCTGCATGATGGAAGAGAACAACTCCGTTAGTGAGCACGTACTCAAAATGTCTGGGTACGCTGATAAGCTTGTGTCCTTGGGAATAATGATTCCCATGGACTTAGGCATACATTGTGTTCTCCAATCTCTACCACCTAGATACAAGAGCTTCGTGATGAACTATAGCATGAGGGCATGAAGAAGTCTCTCCCCGAGCTTATGTCAATGCTTAAGACTGTAGAAGTGGAGATCAAGAAAGAACATCAAGTGTTGATGATCAATAAGACCACTGGTTTCAAGAAAGACAAGAAGGGTAAACAGAAGGGAAAGAAGGGCGAAAAATCTGTTGCTGCGCCTGAAAAGAAATCCCGAGCTGACCCTAAGTCTGACATTGAGTGCTATTATTGCAAAGGGACTGGCCATTGGAAGCGCAACTCCCCCAGTATTTGGCGGACAAGAAGGCCGGCAAGGAAAACAAAGGTATTTGTGATATACATGTTATTGATGTGTACTTTACTAGTACTCGCAGTAGCACCTGTGTATTTGATAATGGATCGGTTTCTAATATATGTAACTCGAATCAGGGGCTACGGAACAAGTGACAACTAGCAAGGGATGAGGTGACGATGCATGTCGGCAATGGATCAAGAGTTGATATGATCGTCGTCGGAACGTGGCCTCTCCATCTACCGTCGGGATTAGTTATAAATCTGAATAATTTTTAGTTGGTTCCTGCACTAAGCATGAACATTGTATCCAGATCGTGTTTATTGCGAAGTGGTTATTCGTTTAAATCTTAAAATAATGGTTGTTCAATTTATATGGATAATATCTTTTATGGCCATGCACCTATGATGAATGGTTTATTTCTACTGAATCTCGATAGTAGTGATACACATATTCATAATGTTGATGCTAAAAGGATTAAACATGATAATGATATATCTGCATATATGTGGCATTGCCGTCTAGGTCATATTGGCGTGAACTGCATGAAGAAGATCCATTCTAATGGACTTTTGGAATCACTTGATTTTGAATCATTTGATACATGTGAGCCATGCCTTATGGGCAAGATGACTAGAACCCCGTTTTCTGGTTCTATGGAGCGGGTGATAGATTTGTTGGAAATCATACATACATACCGATGTATGTGGTCCAATGAGTGTGTCGGCGTGAGGTGGATATCATTATTTTGTTACTTACATGGATTATTTGAGTAGATATGGATATATCTATTTGATGAATACAAGTCTGAAACCTTTGAAAAGTTCAAGGAATTTCAGAGTGAAGTGGAAAATCATCGTAATAAAAAGATTAAATTTCTGTGGTCCGACCATGGAGGTGAGTATCTAAGTTACGAGTCTCACACACATGAGAGAGTGTGGAATAGTTTCACAACTCACGCCTGCCGGAACACCACAACGTAATGGTGTATCAGAGCGTTGTAATTGTACCTTATTGGATATGGTTTGATCTATGATGTCTCTGACTGACTTGCCACTTTCATTTTGGGGTTATGGTCTAGAAACCGTTGCATTCACTTTAAATTGGGCACCATCTAAATCTGTTGAAAAGACAACGTATGAATTGTGGTTTGGAAACAAACCTAAGCTGTCATTTCTTAAAGTTTGGGGATGCGATGTTTATGTGAAGAAACTTCAGCCTGATAAACTCGAGCCCAAAGTAGAAAAATGTGTCTTCATAGGATACCCTAAAGATGGGTATTCCTTCTATAATAGATCCGATGGCAAGGTTTTTGTTGCCAAGAATGGATCCTTTCTAGAGAAAGGTGTGAGTAGTCAGAAGGTAGAACTCGAAGAGGTTATTGAACCTTCTCTTCATGAAACGGTGAGTGGCGCAGCGCCGGAAATTGTTCCAGAGTTGACTTTGCCGAATGAAGAAGGAACTAATGATAATGACCATGCAACTTCAAAAGAGGATATTGCCGAACCTCGCAGGTCAAGCAGGACACGTGCAACTCCTGAACTGTATGGAAATCCTATCGTGAATTTTATGGTAGATGGAATTGATGACCCTGCGACGTAAGAAGAAGCGATGATGAGCCCGGATTCCAACAAATGGCTAGAAGCCATGAAATCCAAGATGGGATCCATCTATGAAAACCAGGTTTGGACCTTGGTGGACTTACCTCATGACCGAAAGGCCATTGAGAATAAATGGATTTTCAAGAAGAAAACTGATGATGATGGTAATGTGACCATCTATTAAATCTCGACTTGTCGCAATGGGGTTTCGAGAAATTCAACGAGTTGACTACGATAAATCTTTCTCTCCCGTAGCGATGCTAAAGTCGGTTAGGATTAGGCTAGCAATTGCTGCATATTTCGATTATGAAATATGGGAGATGGATGTCAAAACTGCGTTCCTCAATGGTAATATTGAAGAAGAGTTATATATGATACAACCTAAGGGTTTTGTCGATCCTAAGGATGCTGACAAGGTATGCAAGCTTGATCGATCCATCTATGGACTGAAACAAGCATCCCGGAGTTGGAATCTCCGCTTTGATGAGGTGATCAAAGAGTTTGGATTTGTGCAAACTTATAGAGAGGCTTGTATTTTCAAGAAAGTGAGTGGGAGCAATGTGGCATTTCTAATTTTATATGTTGATGACATATTTTTGATTTTAAATGATATAGATCTTTTAAACAATGTTAAAAGTTATCTAAACAGTAATTTTTTGATGAAAGACCTTGGTGAAGCATCATACATATTAGGCATTAAGATCTATAGAGATAGATAAAGACGCATAATTAGGCTATCACAAAGTACATACCTTGATAAGATTTTAAAGAAGTTTAAAATGGACGGAAGTAAGAACGGGTTCTTACCTATGTTGCAAGGCAAGACATTGAGTAAGACTCAAAGTCTGGCTATGACAGAAGAAAGAGAGATAATGGATAAGATCCCCTATGCCTCAGCCATATGCTCAATAATGTACGCCATGCTATGTACAAGACCGGATGTGGCACATGTTATTAGTTTGACTAGTAGGTACCAATCTGATCCAGGTTCGAAACACTAGATAGCGGCCAAGAAGATCCTCAAGTACTTAAGACCTAAGGAAATGTTTCTTGTGTACAGAGGTGAAGAAGAGTTGGTCGCTAAGTTTTATGTTGACGCTAGCTTTGACAGCAATCCGGATGACTCTAAGTCTCAATCCGGATACGTATTTCTCATGAACGGAGCAGAAGTTAGTTGGAGGAGCTCCAAACAACCTGAGGTAGCGGTATCAACAATGGAGGCGGAATATGTTGCTGCTTCAGAAGCGGAGCAGGAAGAGGTTTGGATGAAGGAGTTCATAACTGAACTAGGTGTGGTTCCTAGTGCATTGGACTCAATGGTGATCTATTGTGACAACAATGGAGCCATAGCCAATGCCAAGGAACCAAGGCCTCACAAGAATTCCCAGCATATTAAGCGCCAATTTCACTCCATCCGCGAGCATGTCAAGGATGGAGATATAAATATTTCCAAAGTAAACATGAATCTCAATGTAGAAGATCCGTTGACTAAAGTTGTCCCTGGGGCAAAACATGATCAACACCAGAACTCCATGGGTGTTAACTTTATCACTATGTAAACTAGATTATTGTCTCTAGTGCAAGTGGGAGACTGAAGGGAATATGCCTGAGAGGCAATAGTAAAGTTGTTATTATCGTATTCCAAGTATATGATAGATGTTTATTTTGCATTCTATAATTGTATTGATTGGAAACGTTAATACATGTGTGTTTAATAAAAAAATAAAGGTTTCCTAGTTATGCCTCTCTTATAGACTAGCTCGTTGATTAACAAGATGATCAAGGTTTCCTGATCATGGACACTGGATGTTGTTAATAACGAGGTGTAACACCCTCGAATCGGCCCAATGCAAGTCTTAGCGGTTCCCGCCAAACCCGCATAGAAACGATTCAAAGATGCCCACCAGGCACTTACGTGCGGGTGGAAAGCGAAGAAATATCATTACACAATAGCCCATGATGGAACCCACAGAACATACATATACAACAACGACTCATCGATTCAAGAATGCAGATATACAATACAAAGATCCAAATCACCTTGAAAATGATACAACATCCGAGTACAGATAAGATGCAAATGGGGCTAAGATCCCTGAAGAATAACCAATGGCGTCCATAATCCTGCCCAGGCCAAGCCGAAAGGGTAACCCTGCTAACGACGTCGATCTCAAACCTGCTAAAACAAAAGGGGTGCCGACAAAAGGGCAAAGGAAAAAGAGAGCGGTCAGTACTGAGGCCAGTACACGGCGAGTCTAAAATTCGGCGGCTCTCCCCTACATAGGTATGGTGGACTGAAGCGTTGATACATTGCAAATGTATCTATAATTTTGATGTTCCATGCTTGGTTTTATCTACTTTCTTGTGTTTTGTCCACACTTTGGAGTACTTTTCATATGATTTCTTGGACTAACCTATTAACAAGATCCACAGTGCCAGCTGCCAGTTTTCTGCTATTTTTGGTTCCAGGAAAGTCAGAAAATGAATATTTTCGGAATTGGACGGGACAAAAGCCAAAGTTGCTATTTTACTGGAAGGCATCTGGAGCAAGACTACGAGACGGAGAAGGGTTGAGGCCTGGCCACACCACCTGGCCGCGCGACCAAGCCTAGCCCGTGCCAGGGGGTGGTCTGGCCGACCCCAGCACCCCCTCGGCCTCTCCTTCCGCCTATATATTGCCTTCGGGACCAAAACCCTAAGTACCCGATCAAAAATCCACGGAAGAGTCTGTAGCCGCCGTCGTCTATGTCCCTAGATCGAGA
This sequence comes from Avena eriantha, assembly GCA_910589775.1. NCBI lineage: Eukaryota > Viridiplantae > Streptophyta > Magnoliopsida > Poales > Poaceae > Avena > Avena eriantha. The sequence goes on from OU342745.1 coordinate 196,788,027, forward strand.
GGGATCTAAAGCTCTTCCCGGCACCCTGCCAGAGAGGGGAATTCACCCTAGAGGCCTTCTTCATCATCACGCAAGCCTCCGGTGTGATGCGTGAGTAGTTCATCTCTGGACTACAAGTCCATGTAGTAGCTAGATGGCTGGTTCTCCTCCTTTGTGCTTTCATGTCTAGATCTTGTGAGCTCCGTTCATGATCAAGATCATCTATTTGTAATTCTTCATGTTGTGTTTGCGGAGATCCGATGGATATTGAGATGCTATTTCAGATTGATTATTGATTATATCATGCCTTTATTATTTGTGATCTTGCATGCTTTCCGTTGTTAGTAGCTATCTTGGCCAAGTAGATGCTAGCAACTCCAAGAGTTAGTATTTATGCTCGATAGTGGGTTCATGCCTCTGGTAATCTAGGGAAGTGACAGAAATCTCTAAGGTACTAGATGTGTTGTTGCTACTAGGGACAAAACAACAATCCTTTGTTCATAGAACAATCATATTGTTTACATTACACGCAATTCGTAAAGCAATAATTTGTTGCTTTCAACTTAATACTGGAGGGGGTTCGGATGATAACCTGAAGGTGGATTATTAGTCATAGATGCAGTTGGATGGCGGTCTATGCATAATGTTGTAATGCCCAATCAAGTCTCAAAGGAGTCAAGATGATTAGTATATGCTTGCATGCTTTCTCGATGTTTGTTAATTACCCCGCTGTAATTTGTTCACCCAGCATGTTATCTATCTTAAGGAGAGCCACCTCTAGTGAACTATGGACCCCGTTCCTTTCTTTTACATACAATCTACAAACTATTTACTATTTGTGTTTACTTTCTGCAAACTATTACTTCCTTCCATTCGATACGTTTAATCCTTTGTTTTCAGCAAAACCGGTGACATTGACAACCTCATCGTAAGTTGGGGACAGAGTTCTGTGGTTGTGTTGTGCAGGTCTCCACGTTGCTGCTGGCACCGGTAGTGCGCCCTGCCAACGTTCAGCTAGCTACACCTTTGGGGTGTTTCCTTGCTCCTACTGGATTGATAACCTTGGTTTCATAACTGAGGAAAACTTACTGCTGTGCTCATCATACCTTCCTCTTAGGGTTCCCCAACGAGCTCGTTAATACACGAGTCAGCAAGCGACAGCAAAGCATGCACTACACAACCTATAGAGACTAGATACAACTGTCGTCTATTAGAGAGAGATAAGAAAGTCTTATGCGGAACCAACCTGATACTACCACCAAACATACCCATCCTGGTATTTCCCCCTTGACACCAAATGAGAAAGTCATGCCGAGAAACTCACACAGTTGGTATTTTTATTCATTCATTCCATGGTGGTTGTCCAACTTAATAGTCATATCAGATACAAGTCATATTATAACAGCAATTCTTTAGTTATAGTTGTCTATGATTAAGAAACTGTGCTACAAGTCATCCATAACCGTGGACATGGCTTTTCGAAAAGATTTAACCCTGTAGGGGTGCACCAAAGTATCCACACACACTTCGACCCTTGTTGTCAGATCCGAATATAAGTAAGATCCTAAACATACACCCAACGGTATGTGACAGGGCCTTGGACACGACGTTTCCCAGACCCAAAGCAAGTACATGTGGGCCACCCCACTAAGCTACCTACAAAAAAGTCGGCTGGCTCCGGGACGGACCTAGGGTTTGTGTCAATGGCTGTAAACGACTGGGAACCCGAAAGTGTGACTGGGCTTGTCGATACCGCGAAAACATTCCACATTTGTTCCTAAACAGTACAAGTGATCCACGCACAATCATAATTAAATCAGTAAAGCATGGCATAAATACATGATAGTAATAAAGCCCCAAACTACTTTGTGGCCCCCGACACAATACTTTGAAATTGGGTAGTAAGCCGATGGGGTGCCCACACACCCACCTGTGGTTAGCGCGCTCGATCTCGGAACATGTGTCAAGAGCTCGGGTCCTAGGTGGACACAAGTGGGCGGTTAAAAAACTAAATATTGTCTATTACCCACCGATGCCTCTGCAATATATCTATTTCCATCATTTTAATTGACAAAGTTATATTGAAAGCCATGATCATATCCACCATTAAGCATCTCCACCATTAAGCATGTGCCAACCTTCCATCAACAGTGGAACAACAACGACACGAAGCAGCACCTGAGCATGCAACTATGACTCACAAGGCCAACTATTTATCAAACAACAGGCAATAGGGTGTGTCCAAGGCAATATAGAGGCTGCAAGGAATATAAAGGGTGCACGGAAACTAAAGTATCGCAACACGGATAGCAATAGATCAACAAGAGGAAATAAAGACTATAAAAGCAAAATAGGTAGAACGGGGAGAATGCTTGCCTGAAAAACACTGTCGAAGGTTCATATCCGAAGAACTTTTCGATACTCACATCAACTCATCGGCCTAATCCGTGAAGAAGCAAATCACTAAAAGAAACACTATATGCACTATTTAATACTACGGCAGAAGATCGGGCATGTTCATGATATGATGCATGACATGGTCAAGATATGATGCAATTAGGCAATATTAAGCGGAACCGGGGTCCCGACAGTTATTTAATAGGTTCATGTTGTGTATATACCACACAATTTAAATGTTGTTTTAACATGATGAACCCGCAAGCATGGCAAGGAGTGTGCTACACAATTTTAAATGGAACCGGAACATATAAATATTAATCCCTCGCTTGTATTCCATATGTTGCATATTAGGTTTTATGCAAACTATGCCCCAACCACAAGATGCAAGGTGCAAACAATAATATGGATGGAATATTTGGATTCTATGAATTTTTCTGATAAACTTTCATATAAAAGGATTTTTATTCCGGGTTACCAATTGGGAGTTATAGTTAATACAAGATAAAGGCATTTTCTGGAATTTCAGAAAAATAAACAGAGGATGAGTCTGATCTGGGAGTTGGATCGCTACCTACAGCACTGGGCGATGGAAAAGAGGATGGGCCCGTCCGCGACTGGTAGAGTCCTGGTGGCCTGCTGTCCTAGCATCTTCAGTCATTGACGGCTGGGTCCCAGCTGTCAGAGGCTGAGGAACAGAGGCAAAAAGATTGGCTTAAATAGCCTAAACGAGATTTGAACCAGAGATCTGTAGGGTTGGACGAAAGCCACGAATCACTGGGCCAGCTTGTAGATGGTGATGACGAGAAGGCACATGACCTTTTGAAGCAGATCGCAGCGAAGTAAAACTATCCCCTGGCACACGCCGGAGATGCTCCTGGTCGAGCAAGGACCTGACGATTGAGGCCGAACCGGGGCATGGAAGACAAAGCGATCGATATGAAAGGCTCCAGAGAGTCATTAAGTGGAGTCCTTGGAGTCCCAGGGATTGAAGCACCGGTACCGGCGACGAGAACCTGCTGAATACGATGGTCACGTCGACAGGACACCTAAGAGGGCTAGAGCAACAGAGGAGAGGTCCAGGAGGTGAGCCTTCTCACCTGGGTTCTGTTGGAGGTGACTAGGAGGTCGGGGTAGCAGCAGCGCCACCTGAATCGGCTCTGGAACATGGCGGCCAGAGTAAGGAAACGGCGACCGTGTTGTCGATTTTAGGCGCCCTAAGTTGAATTGATCAGTCTAAGAGGACAAGGGCGTCTGGGGCATCTTCTGGTGTGCTCGGCTCGAACAGGGGTGGACGGAGGCGATGGGTCCATGTGGAGGCAGAGCCGGCGGTGCTCGGTGTGCTTGCAGAAGAAGAAAGCTGAATGGAAAAGATGTGGTGCTGGTAGCAAGGGCTGCTGGGGCTCGAGGATAAGGTCGCACGCGGTGGATGGGGTGGTGATGAGAGCAGACAGCACGGGGATGGCTACCTATCGTGGAAATGGCCACGGCAGTCGCTGCCACTGGTAGCGATTGAGTGTTTCGTGAGGAAGAGTTGGCGGCCATCTGCGGTGCGAGATGGGGGCGGATGCACATGGGTTTATCCAAGTTCGCCCCCCGGAGGGTAAAGACCTACTCCTGCTAGATTAGATTATGAGAAAGCGAGTTACAGGGGTGGCGAGCTCGGCGGCTAGGCAGCGAGTCGCTTGAGGGGGTGTATGATAGAACGTCAGGTCCCAGGATACCCTAGGGAGGTTTATATATGAGGCACCTCGCTAGGGTTTACAAGCTGTCCCCGAACAAGATAAGGATCCAGAGACTTTTGACCTAATCTAACTGGGCTTCTACTACGCTTCTAGGCTTCCAGTCGCCAGTCGATGGGCCTTTCCTTTCTTCATAGTTCAGTCGTTGTCTTTCAGACGCACTCGCTGGCCTTTTGGCCCACTCGGAACATTCTGCTGGGCATACCCCCTTTGGCATATCCCCATCAGTAGTCCCCGAGGCCATCGTTGATGCAGGCGCGGGCGTCCTTTTGGCGTTCGGAGTGGCGAGCCCAATTTGGGCGTCCAGTCGAGTCGGCGATGGACTCTATTAGAACCGAGGAATATTTCCCCAGGTTTCCACTCATCATTTCAATGTACATCACCGCCGCCCAGTCGTCGCTTCGGCGAGAGGAAAGACTGGCGGGTGGCGAGTAGACCAAAGGATTTGGACCATCAAAGCCGGTCAAACTATCCATTGGAATTTCCAACGGTAACTACGGTGCAATTACCGTGAGTAACGACTATCCCGATTTTGGCGGGTGACGTTTCCCATATAAGGGGAGTGATGGCTTCAGCTCCACAATCCTTCTTTGCATTCTTCATCCTTCCTCATTTGCGCTTTCTTCCTGCGTCCTCCTGACTTGTTCTCCCCGCGTCGCACGATTCCACATCTTACTCGATGGCTCCTCCAAAGGGCTCATGGGGGAAATCCAAGTGCACCACGGCCCAACTTAGATCCTTCGAGGTGCTCCACAAAGGGAATTGGCGTGTTCCCCCTCCTTTGAGACCGAACCGAGGCCACGACCCGGCGAATTCATCTGCTTCACCAGTCATCTTGAGAGGGGTTTGGGGTTCCCCACCTCACTCTTCTTCCGCCGCTTCTGCGCGTATTACGCGATCAAGCCTCAGATCTTGGTCCACACAGCATCGAGCAGCTAGCGAACTTCGTCGCCTTCTGTGAATGCTATCTTGGTTGCAGGCCATATTTCCTGCTGTGTCTAGAGCTTTTTCATGGGCACGAGGCATCTAGTGGCTTGATGCTGGACACAGGTGGGGTCACCTTTCAATTGAAGCCGAAGGCCAACTTCGTCAAGCTCCTCCTGCTGAAGAAGGCCGCCAGCGAGTGGAAGAAGAGCTGGTTCTACGTCAAGGATGCCACTCCCTCCGGCGAGGTGTCTCTTCCCGAGTTCGTCGCCGAGAGGAGCGAGCCCTGTCGGTTGGCGCCAAAGAAGCTTCCCGAAGATCAGCGGATGGCCGTCACAGAAATGATGGATCAGATCCAGAAGCTGAAGGACCAGGGGTTGATTCCGATCAACCTCTACAATTGCTGGCTCGGGCGGCGCCTGGTTCCACTGGTGGCTCGACCGCACTGGATGTACGAATACAGCAGGAAGCATGACCCATCTCGAACCAGCAAGGAGTCATGGGAGGCCGAGCACTACAAGGCCGCCCTGAAGAAGATCACCGACGTGGAGTTCACCGGCGTGGCGGTCGGGGTCGTCCCGTACACTCATGTGAAGAATGAAGCCCCCACGGTAAGTTCTCTTTCCAATCCCTGCGTCCGTATCTCAATTTCAGTCTTCTCGCCTGGTGTTTTTTGACTCGTGGCGGTTCTCAGCTTTTTCAGGTATTGGAGGGTTGGCTCCCTCTGCTTGATGAAGAGGTTCCCTAGGAACTAGAGGAAGACTCCGAGAGGGATCCTTCCGACAACAACGGGGAGGAAGAAGAGGTCCCTCCCCCAGCACCTGTGGCTCGCAAGACCCAAATGCAGAGACAACGAGAAGCCGAAGCGAGCCGCAGCCTGGACGAGCTCGAAGAAGGCGACGAGGTCGCCTAGGAGCAAACGTCCCGGTGCACCGCTACGCCGTCGAAGCCCCCGCGCCGGCCCAAGTTTCCAGCGAAAAGGCATGCGTCGCCGGCCAGGTCGTCGGTGGTGTTCGATTCGGATGATGATTCCGACAACAAAGGATCTCCCGAAGTCTCGCACAAGGCCCCAAGGGACACAGTCCCAGCGAAGGGGTTGGAGGGTGAGGACACGGAAGTGGTGGTATAGGTTCCCCTGGCGGTGATTGCGCCGACAACCTCGGGGGTTCCAAGCCAAGAAGCAGCCAAGGCGATGGCGCCCAAGTCGCCACAGTCGTCAAAGGCAGCCGCATCGGAGCCGGAGATCCCGACGACTGCAGCTTCATCGTCAAGGAAGCCATCAGTCTCGTGGGCTTCAGACGTCTTCGAGAGGGGGCTCAGCCGCAAGCTGGGTCCTGAGTTGGACAAGCCCGCCCATATTAGCACCGGGCTTCGCGTCCTTCCGGTCGCTAAGTAAGTAGCACTTCCTCGTCCCAGTTCGCCTTGCTCCTTTTGTGTTGCTATTGTGTTGATTGAAGGGGTTCGTGCAGGTCGGGGGCTAAAAAGATCAGTCGCCCTTCGGTGGCTAAGATTCCACCGGCCGCCAACATGGGAGAGCGTGACCTACCCAAGAAGAGGAAGGCCTCCGTAGATGTGGTGACCGCCGAGGTCGCGAAGAAGCAGAAGGGGGGCGTCGACGACACTGTGACCAGGGGAAGAGTCGCGGAGCTAGCTGCCCCGCCAGTCACCAAAGAGGTTGCGGCGACGCGATCGGAGCCAACCTTGGCTGCGTCCGAGCCGGAGGCGCCGGTCTCGGCAACCAGTGCCCCCGCCAGGGCGTCGACGACGTTCCCTCGTTTTATGGCGAAGGGGTTTCCAGGTGTGGCGGACACGCAGTCTCCGCAGAGTTCGGAAATCGTGGATGCGGACATTGGGTCCCGCCACGGGCGCACCTCCTTCATGATCCCGTCAACTGACGCCGAGGAACTTCACAAGATGCTCGGCGCTGCTATTCAGGTATGTCTAGTCCCCGAATTCCTAGCCGCTGAATTTCAGCGGCTAGGAATTGGTTTTATTTTTGTTCCTTCTCTAGTCCCCGAGTTCCTACTCGCTGAATTTCAGTGGCTGGGAACTGGGTTTTGCTCCTTTCCAGTCCCTGAATTCCTAGTCGCTGAATTTCAGCGGCTAGGAATTGGTTTTCTTTTTCTTCCTTCTCCAGTCCCCGAGTTCCTAGTCGCTGAATTTCAGCGGCTGGGAACTGGGTTTTGTTTTGTCAAATGCTTAGGTGAGTTCTTTGTTTGCAGGGATTACAAAGGGAGTCGACTAATCGGCAGGCTGCGAGAGAGCGCTTGGAGCATGACTTGCGCGAAGCGCAGGAGATGAGCCGACGGCTTCAGGAAACTATTGGTGAGTGTCTGCATCGTCTTTTTTCTCCTCTTTCGGGTTTGAGCTGGTCGTGTATAGAATTCTGATGTATTCTTGTGCAGATGCTTTCCCATTTGAGATCTCCAAGGCCCGTGAGGGGTATGCTCCGGTCGCCAAGCTGGACGCGGCGAATGAGCGAGTAGCTTCTTTGGTCAAGGATTTGGAGGAGGCTAGAGCGGCCTCAATTTCTTCGGAGGAGTGAGCGAAGGGTGCCATTGCCACGGCTGAGGAAGAACGCAAAGCCATGGATTCCATCATCGTGGGGTTGCACAACAAGCAGACTGCTTTGGAGAAGCATGTCAAGGAGAACTGCCTGCTTTGGGGATTTCATAGTTTCACTGGCGCCTAACTTTGAAGCTGTGGTAGGCCAAAGCAACCCGGTTGTGCAGACTTACAACGCCTCGCAGTGCATGACTGCCATGGTGAATGCAGCCATGGCCTCGGCGTTGTGCGTCCAAGCGGCTCTCCAGGGCATGTCTCCCACCGAGGTTATCCCTGGGGGGCTGACGGAGGTGTGGCGCTACCTGGAGAAGGTGCCCGCCGTTGTGGAGTGGATGACGCACTCGGCGTTCAGATGCGGGGCCACCACGGCGTTGAGCTTGGGTCTCGCCCATTTCCCCGATGACTTTGATCTTGACGATGTGACGAGTGGCTATCCGTCGGCGACCGACACGGTGGAAATGTCGGAGGTGCTGAAGCTGACCGCGAAGGCCACTCCTTACGCCGATCGTGTCTTGGCGATGGTGGATCTGCTGCCATATCAGGAGACGGTGTTGGCGCCTCGCGACCCTGAGCCGGAGTACCACGACATGAAGTCGGAGCAGCCCTTTCGATCGTCATTGTCGAAGTCGCTGACAACGTACCCGACGAACCCATGTCAGCCTTTTGTGCGCGTCAAGGGGGGTGGTGCTGCTTCGTCATCAGGGCCTGTAGAGTAGACAATGTAATTTCCAAGTTGTGATGAATGCCAAGTGGCGAATGCTGTAAGATAATTTTTGTAATATATGCCACGGGGGGTCGATTGACTCGTGTTTTGATGAGTAATGTATGTTTGTGTTTTTGCTTATGCATTGTTTTCATTGAGTGAGTCCCCGGGCGCGTCTGCCTTTTAATGGGGTATAACTCAATTGTATACTTTTGTGTGTTTGTTTTGTTTACGTGCTGTTTTTATCCCTCGCGTCTTCTGAGTGGCGAGTCCCCGAGCGTGAGTAGGACTGACTTAAGAGCGAGTCCCCGAGCGTGGTGCCCGACCGTATTGGTCATGATCCTTTTGCAGGTTGTGAGTGCGTTGTTTGTAACGCGTCTCCTCCCCTGGCCCGGAGAGCCAGTCGCTTGGCGAGCCCTAGGCAGCTCTCTTACTTGGTCTGTTCCTAAGCTGCGTGGGGTTCCCGTTTTGCGGAGTCCCCGTGCGTGGTACTTAACCGTTCGAGTCGCTTTGCGCGAGGGTGGGAGGGACAGGTCGCTGTGAGAAGCGTGTGTTGGATGTCTTGGCCCGGTGGGCCAGTCGTGCGAGGCGACTCCAATGGCGGCTCCGGGTTGGCGTTTTTCGTGGACGACCCAAGGCCCGGATATTTCCAGTGCCCTTGTGCCGCACTACTTGGCCGTGCCGGTCGCTCGACCAGAGGTTGACTTCCGTAAGTAGCGTATTGCTGGCATGTACGAGTGCGAGTGGCACAAGAATATGGCGAGTGGACACAATTTGTGCGATCCGAATGAATTTCATTATATATTCCGATGGAGTACAGTGTGAGGTTCTAAGTATAGAACTTTCTGAGGAGGTTTACATTCCATGGCCTCCCAATCTCCAATTGGCCATCACCCCGTTTGTCGATGAGGTAGTAGGCGTCGTTGCCAAGGACTCAGCCTATGGCGAATGGCCCCTCCCATGGGGGGAGAGCTTGTGCATGCCATTTCTGTCTTGGACCAGTCGTAGGACCATGTCGCCTTCCTAGAAGGTGCGAGTTCGCACTCGGCGGCTGTGATAGTGGCGGAGTCCTTGCTGGTATATGGTGGTGTGGGAGCAAGCCAGGTCGCGTGCCTCGTCGAGTTGATCGATGCTGTCTTGGCGGGCGATCTCGTTGGAAGCCTTGACGTAGTTGGCGACTCGAGGTGAGTCATGCTCCAGGTCGGTTGGCATTATGGCCTCGGCGCCATACACCATGAAGAAGGGCGTGAACCCGGTTGATCGGTTGACGGAGGTGCGAATCCCCCATATCACAGAGGGGAGCTCATCGACCCAGCATCCTGGGGTGCGCTCGAGGGGCACCTGCAGTCGCGGCTTGAGCCTGTGGAGGATGCTTTGGTTGGCGCGCTCTGCTTGGCCGTTTGATTCCGGGTGGGCGACTGATGCGAGGTCGAGTCGGATGCCGTGTTCCTCATAGAATTCCGCCATGTCCCCCTTGGCGAAGTTGGTGCCGTTGTCTGTTATGATGCTGTGCGGGTAGCCGTACCGGTAGATGAGTTCGCGTAGGAACTTGGTGGCCGTCTTGCCGTCGCACTTTTTTATCGGCTTGGCCTCTACCCATTTGGTGAACTTGTCGACTGTGACCAGGAGGTGAGTGAAACTAGACGGGGCCTTCTTGAATGGGCCTACCATGTCCATGCCCCATACGGTGAATGGCCACATGATGGGGATTGTCTTGAGTGCTGATCTAGGGAGGTGTGTCTGGTTGGCGTACTTCTGGCACCCGACGCATCGTTGGACGATGTTGGTGGCGTCGGCGTGTGCGGTGAGCCAGTAGAAACCGTGCCGCATGGCCTTGGTGACTAGCGACTTGGCGCCGACGTGATGGCCGCAGTCGCCGACGTGAATGTCCTAGAGGATCTTGCGGCCTTCGTCTGGTTGTACGCAGCGCTGGAACACGCCGGTCATGCTGCGCTTGTGGAGCTCGCCGTTGATGATGACGAAGGATTTGCAGTGGCGCACGATCATTCGTGCCTCCATTTCGTTGTTTGGTAAGATTTTATGCTCCAAGAAGGCGACGTATGGTGCAGTCCAGTCGCTAGGCTCCACAACCATGGCGACTAAGGCTGGTTCTGGTTGTAGTGGTATCCCAACATCAATCTCTTTTCGTGGGCTGACCGACGGTTTGTGGATGATGTCGAGGAAGAAGCCTACTGGTGGCACCTGTCGGGTTGATCCGATGCGGGAAAGTGCGTCTGCCTCCTCGTTTTTGCGCCTGTCGATCCACTCGATGGAATAGCCGTCAAAGTGTCCTCCCAACTGGTCGACAGCTTGGCGGTACGCGATCATTGTTGGGGAGACAGGATCGCACATCCCACCGACTTGGCCGGCGACTAGGTCGGAGTCGTCGTAGCATCGTAGACAGTTGACGTTCATCTCCTTGGCAGCTCTCATGCCATGAAGGAGGGCCTCATATTCTACCATGTTGTTGGTGTAGGGCTTGAAGTTGAGGTGGAGCACGTACCGGAGCTTGTCTCCTTTGGGGGAGGTCAGGATGACCCCATCCCCCGTGCCGTCGGCGTTCTTGGAGCCGTCGAAGTGGAGCGACCAGTAGTGGAGGTATGGGAGCTTCTTTGGTTGCTGTGCTTCTTCCCAGTCTGCAAGGAAATCAGCCAGGGCTTGTGACTTGATCGCTTTTCGGGGTTCGTACTTGATGTTGTGGACGCCGATCTCAACGGCCCACTTGGCGACTCGCCCGGTTGCCTTGCGATTGCGTATGATGTCCTGCAGGGGCGCGGAGGAGACCACCGTGATTGGGTGCTCCTGGAAGTAGTGTGGGAGTCGCCGCTATGCTCGGAATACCGCGTACACCAGTTTCTGGTATTGCGGGTAGCGCTGTCGTGAGTCCGTTAGGACTTCGCTGATGTAGTATACGGGGCGATGTATGGGGCGCTCCTTGCCCTCTTCCGGTCATTCGAGGACCATCACGGGGCTGACGACTCGATTGGAGGCCGCAATGTAAACGAGCATTGGCTCTTTGTCGAGTGGCGTGGCGAGTAGTGGTGCCGCGAGGAGCACTTCTTTGAGTGCTTTGAGTGTGTCGTCTGCCTCCGCGTCCCATTGGAACGTTGGGTTCTTCCGCATCAGGCGGTAGAGGGGCATTGCCTTCTCGCCTAGTCGGGGAATGAAGCGACTGAGGGCCGCGACTCGCCCTGCCACCTTTTGGACGTCACGCAGGCACTCGGGTTTCCTGAGTCGCGCGATGGTGTCGATCTTGGTGGGGTTGGCTTCAATGCCTTGCTTGGATACTATGTATCCCAGAAGCTGTCCGGTGGGTACGCCGAAGGTGCATTTTCCAGGATTCAGCTTGATGTTGTACCTCTGCAAGTTAGCGAAGGTTTCAGCTAGATCGGCAAGCAGATCATCCTGGCGGGTGGATTTTACCACCACGTCGTCGATGTAGACGTGAATTTTGCGGCCAATTTGGCTCGCTAGACACTCCTGCATGCACCTCTGGTATGTGGCGCCTGCATTCTTGAGGCCGTGTAGCAGAATGCGCCGAATGGCGTAATGAATGCCGTCTTCTCCTCGTCTTCGACCGCCATCTTGATCTGGTTGTAACCAGAGTAAGCGTCGAGAAAACACAGCGACTTCGATCCCGCGGTCGAGTCGATGATCTGATCGATGCACGGTAGGATGAACTCCTCCTTCGGGCAGGCGCTATTGAGGTTGGTGTAGTCAATGCACATTCTCCAGGTGTTGTTCTTTTTGAGAACCAGGACTGGGTTTGCCAGCCACTTGGAGTATTTGATTGGCCGGATGAAGCCTGCGGCTAGCAGGCGCTGGACTTGCTCGGCGATTGCTCGGCGGCGCTCTTCATTGAAGGGTCGTAGCGACTGCTTTACTGGTCGCACTTTGGGGTCGGCGTTAAGTTTGTGCTCAGCGAGTTCCCTCGGGACACCTGGCATGTCAGATGGCTTCCATGCAAAGATGTCGCGGTTCTCACGGAGGAACCCGATGAGCGCGCTTTCCTATGCGGGGCTCATGTGCGCCTGGATGGTGACCGTCTAGCTGGAGTCGCTTGGGACGAGCTCGACGGTGCGAGTGTGCGTGGTCGCCTCGAACGTGGAGTTCGCGGTGATCGGTTTCTTCAGGATGGTGGGATCGTCCTTGTTGATATTGCCCGTGTATTTCGCGAGCTCCTCCTCGTGGTCAGTCTCCGTGGCGATGACGGCGTCAGCGAGCTCGACGCCTTTTTCCTCGCATTCCACGGCCATGTCGGGGTCGCTGTGGACGGTGATGATGCCGCTTGGCCCGGGGAGCTTCATCATGTTGTAGGCGTAGTGTGGGGTCGCCATGAACTTTGCGAATGCCTGGCGGTGCAGGACGCAATGGTAGGGGCTGCGGAAGTTCACCAGCTCAAAGACGATCCTCTCCATGCGGTAGTTCTCTGGAGTGCCGAAGGTGACTGGCAGCGTCACTTTCCGGATCGGGTACGCCTTCCGACTAGGGACGATGCCGTGGAAGGTCGTCAGTGTTGGCTCGATGGCTGTTTCGGAGAGCTGGAACCTTTGGAACGTGTCGAGGTACAAGATATTGATGGAGCTCCCGCCGTCCATCAGCGTCTTGGGAAGCCACTAGTCGGCCACCTTGGGCCTGACTACCAGGGTGACTCGCCCTGGGTACTCGATTCTTGGCGCGTGGTCCTGGCGACTCCAGGTGATGCTCTGCTCGGACCAGTTTAGGAAGCGAGGGATGTCGACTTGCGTCACCGCATTGATAGCGACCGCGCGGGTAAGCACCTTCTTCTCACGCTTGGTGTCGAGTCCGGTGAAGGTATGTAGCGACCCGACGGCGGTTCCGAAGCCGCCGCCATTCCCGTTGTCCCGAGGTGGGTTGTTGGGGTCCTCCCTTGCACGTCTCGCCTTCTCAATCTCTTTGAGAGAGTGGCAATCGGTGGTGGTGTGGGTGGCGGGTTTTCCCTCCCTGCTATGGTAGATGAAGGGCTGATTGAGCAGGGTGGCGGGGTCGAATTTTGGCCTCGTCGCATTGTTGACGCGGTAGTTTCCTCTGTCACGGCGATAATTCTTGGAGTCGCGCTGGCCGTAGCCGGCGTTGGCGACGAAATCGACTTGCATGTCCGTGCGGCGCTTGCTGGTGATGAGGGTTTTGCTCTAGCGCATGTCGCGTAGGCGCCCACTGTCGTGGATGCTAGTGCGACGTCTTCCTCCCGACTCGTCGTCGGAGTCTTGGTTGGGGTCCTCCTCCGCGTAGTGCTTGGCGATCTCGAGGAGGTCGGGGATGTTATCGAGCGTCCGGTAGACCCTCTTGATCTTGGCGACCAGGGTTTCGTGCTAGCACGCGTTCTTGAAGCAGTGTATCGCCATGTCTGGGTGGATGCCAGAGGCGTTTATCCACAGTTCTTGCCACCTTTGGATCCACTGGCGGGTCGACTCGCGTTGTCCCTGGATGCATCGCTCCAGGTATTCTATGGTGGTGGCATGGGTGTAGGAGCCCTCGAAGTGCCTGACGAAGGCGTCCCGCATTTCTTCCCAGGAATCAATGCTGTCGGGAGGGAGCGTGTTGATCCACTGCCGGGTCACACCCTCCATCATCAGGGGAGGTAGCGAGCGGCGAGCAGGTCGGTGTGGCCTGCGATCCCCATTGCCATGAGGTATGTGTCCAACCAGAAAGCAGGGTCGTACGTTGGGTCGTACTTCTCGATCTCCTTAGGGGCCTTGAAGTTGGCGGGGTATTTTTCCCCGAGAATCATTGGTCCAAAACATTGCGGTCCGACTCGGCTGAGCGAGCCTCTTGGCTCCGGTTCGCCGCGGTTGGTGAGGGTGTGCCGCAGGTCATAGGGCTGGCGCGACCGCCACGTCTGATTGTTGATGATGTTCGTTCGGGCGTCGAGGGGCTGCCCGTTGGCAGCGACCGTGTTGTTCGCCGATCGCGGCTCGTTGGTTGACAACGCGAGATTGATGGCCCGTGGTTGGTTTGCCAGGGGCAGGGGTGGTGGGCAAACTAATGCGTTTGCCACGGTGGGGTGGCCGCTTGATGCGCCCTGCTTGCTGAAGAGCGGGAGTACATCCGCCCCCGCGGGTCGACTCCCGCGGCTTGTTGCTCGACGACCCTGTCGAGTAGGGCCTTGGCGTATTGGATCTGTAGCGCACCGTCGCCTTGGACATCGAGGTTGGCGATCACGGCATTAGCCGCGACGACATTGTCCATCGGGGTGGAGTATAGTGGTAGCCCGTTGGCGTCACGGGCTTGAGGCGAGAGGAGGATTCGCGGTTGGTCCGGTGGGGGCGCGCGACCCATGGGTGGTGGAGGAGTCCCAGTCGCCGGCGCACCAGGTGGTGGTCTTGCGGGTTTGCTCCCACCTGGCGGCGCGTTCTCGCAGTATTCGCGCTCGGCGGCGCACGTGGGGTCGCCCTCGTCGTTGAAATTCAGGATGCGGCCCTGAACGTTAGGGTTCAGGTGGGCCCTGATGCGGCGCTGGTGGTAGAGTGATGATGACCCACAAGTATATGGGGTGTATCGCGGTATTTTCGATAAGTAAGAGTGTCGAACCCAACGAGGAGCAGAAGGTGCTGGCTAGTGGTATGGATCAGGAATTCTCTACAAATACTTAGCAAACGGATTTTTAGGGGTTTTCGATAAAGCAAGTAAACAAAGTACGAGTAAATAAAAGACAGTAAGAATGAATGCAGCAAGTGGCCCAATCCTTTATGCAGCAAAGGAAAAGCCGGTTGATTTCTATAGATGACCAAACGTTCTCGAGGACACATGGGAAGACTGTCAAGTGCTTTCGCTTCATGTAGTCGATTAATCTTCTCTAGCTTGCTAAGTGTTGTGTGGGTGAACCTGTGCTAATGTACCGTCCCATCCAAGACTTAATACATACTTGTGATTAAACCTCCTTGCAAACATCCGTAAGTACAAGAAAGTAATTAAGGTAGAAACCTAACCACAGCTTTAAACTCTAAGACCCTTACGTCCCTTGTGCAATGGTTTCCTAACGGGGGTTCAGGTTTCTGTCACTCCGGCAACCCCTACGATTAGTAGCCAAATACACAATGCATTCCCCTAGGCCCATATAGGTGAAGTGTCATGTAGTCGACGTTCACATGACACCACTATAAGAAGTACACCACAACTTAAATAACAATCTATTGAATCTTTCTCAACGCAACTCCACTACTAACAACAAGACTTCTCCCATGTCCTCAAGAACAAAACGAACTACTCACAAGACATCATATGGATCATGATCAGAGATGGAATAATGATGTATAACAATCTGAACATAAACAATAATTCAATGGTTCACTCAATAGCATCAACTACAAAGAGTAATCAACACCGGGAAAGTTTCCCCTATGAACTATAGCAAGATTCAACGCAATCGTTACAGCAATATGGAGATGGTGATGAGGGTGCTGATGGTGATGATGGTGGTGGTGATGATGATGATGATCCCGATGAAGTTCAGCTTGATGGTGGTGTTGATGGCGATGATCTCCCCTCTCCGGGAAGGAATTCCCCCGGCAGAAATCTGTCTGCCGAAGAGATCTTTCTCTCTCGGTGTTTTTTGCCCCGCAGAGGCGGCGGAATCTTTCTGTGGTCACTCCTCGAGTCTTAGGGTTTCGGGAGGAAGATATACGCTAGAGGGGAGAGGCTGGAGTGGGCCAGGGTGGCCACACCACTCCCTGGCATGGCCTAGGCCTGCCCGCGCCATGGGGTGGTGTGGGCCCCCTGTGGCCCACCTCCACTCCATCTTCTGGCATCTTGAGTCTTCTAAAAAATAGAATTTTCCGTATATTTTCCCGGATTTTCTGATCTTCGCGAATTTTGCCTCCAAACAGCACCATTTCCATCAGAATCCTGACTGCAGCGGTCCATGCTCCAAAAGTCATCAACCATGCAAAAACAGATGAAATAACATAAGTATCACCTCTCAATACGAAATATATCAATGAATAATAGTGAATTAAGACATAGAATATTGATGCAAAATGGACGTATCAAGTGACAGCTCCTGCGCCGTCTCTCGCTCGAGGCGGTATTTCTCGTGCTTGGCGAGTTCGTTGCGTTGCACCTACGCGAGCCGCAGGCGGGCTTGCTCCACCTCCGTGGCCGTCACGGTCGGCGGGATCAGCATGGAGAACGGATCTGGCGGGGCGGCCGTGATACCCGCCATGTAGATCGCGTTGAAGCGATTGGATCTAGCACGAAAATCCTCGGGGGATTCAGAGCCGGAATCGGAGTCGAAGATCCCCATGATGGAGGAATCCTCGAAATCCTCGGGGTTGGAGACTCGCGTGATGGAGTCCTCCCGTGACGTGGCGGTGATGGATCCGCCGACCGATGTAGGGGTCGCGGAGTCGGCGTCGTCGTTTAGGGCGTCGTCGTTGGTGGCGACGTTAGTCTCAACCGCGTCGTTGGCGGCCGAGTCGTACTTGGTGACGAGGCTCCTGATGGAGCGGACCTGCTCCTCCGAAAGCAGGTCACGGTGTGGCGGTGATTCGCCAACGATCACTGTCGCGGCTAGGTCGATCGCGCTGGTGAAGCCAACGAAGAGGTTGATGGAGCCGACCGGCATCACCGCGGCGTGGGTGACTGAGCATGACGCCGGGATATAACTGCTGGGCAGGATCTGTAAGATCCCGCCGATGGCGATCATGCGACTGGTGGCGATCGGCCGATCGATCGGCGAGTAGGGTCTCGCCGCAGAACTCAGGCCAGTCCCGCTATGCCCCACGGTGGGCGCCACTGTCGTGGAAATGGCCACGGCAGTCGCTGCCACTGGCAGCGATTGAGTGTTTCGTGAGGAAGAGTTGGCGGCCATCTACGGTGCGAGATGGGGGCAGATGCACATGGGTTTATCCAGGTTCGCCCCCCGGAGGATAAAGACCTACTCCTGCTAGGTTAGATTATGAGAAAGCGAGTTACAGGGGTGGCGAGCTCGGCGGCTAGGCAGCGAGTCGCTTGAGGGGGTGTATGATGGAACGTCAGATCCCAGGATACCCTAGGGAGGTTTATATATGAGGCACCTCGCTAGGGTTTACAAGCTGTCCCCGAACAAGATAAGGATCCGGAGATTTTTGACCTAATCCGACTAGGCTTCTGCTACGCTTGTGGGCTTCCAGTCGCTAGTCGATGGGCCTTTCCTTTCTTCATAGTTCAGTCACTGTCTTTCAGACGCACTCGCAGGCCTTTCGGCCCACTCGGAACGTTCTACTAGGCATACCCCCTTTGGCATATCCCCATCACTACCTGCCCTCTTTGTTCCCTGTAGAGAGGAGAGGTTGGAACAAGGATGACGAATAGTAACGGAGTGTTCTCTCACGCGAATGGGTACGTGGTCCGGGCCAAAAGAGGGAGGGAGGTGGACTCCGGGTGGGCTAGAAGCTGGGCTACGGCCAATGGGGCGCATGGGATGGAGAGGGTAGTTGGGCCCCCGCCGAGCTGTTGGGTGATAGGAGAGGTTGCTTACTGCCTCTCTCTCTTATTTATTTTTTACTATTTATTTCTTATTTGTTTTGTTTAGTGTTTTTTCACAATTTCTAAGAGCCACTTAATTCAACATACTTTTGAATAGTTGCAGATATATTTGAACCAGGGAAATATGCATAGTAAAGGTGATAAGAGGGAATATCAAGGAGAGAAGAGATGCCCACATGTAACATGTCAACTTGGGCATTTATGAGAATATGAATGAATAAAAGCATTTAAAAATAGTGGATCCTAACTGTTGGGAATATGCCCTAGAGGCAATCATGGTTGATGATATTTCCCAAAGTATTCATAAAATAAAGTTGTCCTTGTATGAACATCAGATATGTATCACTAAATACGTGATTCAGTTGTGGAACTATATATTCATGATTGTTCATACTAGATTGTCCTTGGTCGTTGAGGTTGTGCTGGACACACAACATAGACCAATGTGCAAGTCGGCTGATGACACAGTTCCACTTGTCATGGGCATGGTGATGATATTCCGACTTACACTAATTCGGCTAAAGAGTTTAGCGAGTCGAACTGACCCACAGTTGAGATGCAACGAGCATGTTGTCATTTGCAGTCTCAAGCAATGGAATCCTTCGCCCTGAGGTGATTGCATGATCCGAGTTGTGGATCGCCAACTTAGGTTCTATCAAACGATGTTCCGTAAATGGGCAGTTATAAAGGTAGAGTTCGGGTTGGTTGCGAAGCAAGCTGCGTGACATGGATTGCCAAGATGGGATTTGCCCCTCCCTAATGGAGAAATATTCTCTGGGTCCTCCCGTGTGATATGATTCGGAAGCATGGCCATGCGCTACTCAGTTAAGTGTTAACTGATGAGTCGGACTAAGAGTTAGTCTAGTGAATCACATATCATGCTACGAGAAGAGAGTTAAGCTATTTAAGGGATGGCTACTACTCGCCTATAGCTTAATAGGTATATCGTGAGGCAAAGGGAATTGGACGAAAGTCACACTGAAGGTTCGTCTTCTGACTTTACGGCACTTGGGAGTTGGCACGTCTTGCTAGAGGCCGCTACCATCTATCAACTTGAGACCGAGTGTTCATGGAAGTGAGTTGGACTCAGAGCCATGACGGGATACTTGGAGGAGTAGCTCATGTCGTGTCCAGGTGTACGTGAACCTACAGGGTCACACACTTAAGGGTAAGGACCCCATGTGGATTAGATCCATGTGCAAATTGGAGTACAGCCTAGATGGGTCTCAAGCGTTGAGCCCAACTTGGAGTGTATATAAGTGGAGTGACAAGGGATAGTCCCTGACCTAGCCATCACTTTTTCCACTTACATTTTGGGCTAGACAGGATCTAGCAATCCTCTATCCGAAGCTCCTTCCTGTATGTGTGGATACCGGTAGAGGCGTTGCACGTGCGGCGCTGGAGACGAGGAAGCTCGTGGGGATCTAGCGAAGGAGTTCACGGGATTCGGAGGGCTGTCCAGGGATCGTTCGACACTGCTTCGACGCGCTGCATCAACTTTCGCATCTGCGTGTCTAGCGGTAATCTCGTGGCCTATAACCTGAGCTGGGAGTTCCGTGTTAGGGAAAAAGTTTTGTTTGTCTCTGCGTGGCCCAACAATGGTATCAGAGCAAACGCTTCTAGTTTTAGGCTCTAGATCTGTGCGTATGTGATATGCACAAGGTGGTGGATAGGATCCACTTAGGGTTTCGATGGTCGATCTATGAGATAGATCGGTTTTGTGCAAGATTGATTGGATCAATCGCACTCAGGGGTGCATGGAAGATCAGGTGAGGATGATCAATGAGATTGGTCAGATCTGCACAAGGATCAGATTTGGATAAAATTGTTTTATCCAATGAAGGAATCCATGGTTCGGAATGCAGATTCGATCTGTGATTTCGTAAAATCATCGGGCGCTACCCGCACCCGCGAGGGGCGCTACCCCTTCGATCCTCGCCCGCTATCCGGCTAGCAGGACTCCCGGCTTCGCCCTGTCGTAGCGCATTAGATGTCGTTGCGAGAATCACAACGTCGGTAGATATTGTATCTATGCATAACTTGTTTTTGCATGAAGTTGTGAATGGTATGGTTTATGTGCATGTGATGTGTGTAATCCATATGTGATCTGTGTATCACGGGTTTGTCAGACGGCTGGAGCCAAAGTACTGTCACTGTTATTGTATAATGACCTGCGTGTCGGCATGAGATGCCATCTTCTTGTATAATCCTTAGTGCTAGTGTAGAATATTTGGGGGACTTGAAGGACACGACAGCCAAAGGTATGACGAACAGGTTCATGGAGATGGAGATCACCATGAAGGGAGCCATACCATTTCACATTATAATTGGATTATTTTGTGTTATTGTTATGTCTCTAGTTTTACCTCTATGAGATAGCCGGTAGAAATTTAATCCCTCAAAGAAGGTCTCGTCGGTCTCCCTGTCGGTGCTGCACCATCACAAGTCGGACATTCTTGGTAGTGGGCTCATAAAATTGAGGTGTTGCCAATTCTTTTTGACTAGATGGGTTCGAGTCGGACTCTTACAGCGGAAGCACTTGGTAAGCTAGACGGGTCTATCACAACGGTTGTGGGGCTCGAGGAGAGGGCGGTCGGGAGCTGGGGCATGTGATGGCACCCGACCAACAGGAGTTGCATGAGATGCGATTGGCAAGGAGTTGCCTACCTAGATCACTTGACGGCTAGCGGTGATGCTAAAACTTACTAGTCGGCTTGCTTATTTAGGGTCCTGAATCACTAAGTAACCATTAGAGGGATGTTGGTTCTAGTGGGAGCATAAGTATTAAAATGTTTAATACGCCTGCTCTTTTATGGATACTTGTCTTAAATGTTTTGCATATTTAGGTTGTAGATAATGGCACCTAGTAGTAGTATCCCTCAGTTATCTAGTTTTGCTTTGAGGACCATCCTAGAGAAAAATAAACTTAATGGGACAAACTTCACCAACTGGTATCGTAATCTGAGAATTGTTCTCAAACAAGAAAAGAGGGACCGTGTTCTAGACAACCCGCTTCCAGATGTGCCGGATGAGAATGCGAGTGTCGCAGCAACCAATGCCTACCAAAGAACATGTGATGAGTCTACAGAAATTAGCTGTCTTATGCTTGCTCACATGGAATCGGACTTGCAACAACAGTTCGAGAATGTTGAGGCCTACGATATGATCGAAAGCCTCAAAATTATGTTCTAGGCTCAGGCAAAGACCGAGAGGTATCAAGTCTCTCAAGCTCTGCTGAGTTGTAAGCTTAAGGATGGTGATCCACTGAGCCCGCATGTGATCAAGATGGTTGGTTACGTGAAGTATCTAGAAAGTCTTGGCTACCCCATTAGCGAAGCGTTCGCTATGGATATAATTCTGAACTCTCTTCCTAGTGTGTATGGTCAGTTCATATCGAACTACCACATGCATGGTATGGATCAGAAGCTCACTGAATTACATGGGATGCTTAAGCAGGCAGAGGTTGATCTCAAGAAAGGTACTAGCCAAGTGTTGGTGGTACAGAATAAGGCTAAGTTTAAGAAGAGTTCTTGGACTAAGAAGAAGAAGGCTAAGTCAGGAGGTAATGCTCAGGATGAGATCCCAAGCATTTCCTTAGGGACTAAGTCATCTCCTTCAGCCGGTTCTGCTTGCTTCTATTGCAAGGCGGATGGCCACTGGAAGAGGAATTGCAGCAAGTATTTGGCGGATAAAGCCAAGAGTGGAGGTGTGACTTCCAACTCAGGTACACTTGTTTGTAATGTTATAAACCTTTATCTTGCTGATGCACCCGATAGTTCTTGGGTATATGATACCGGATTAGTCATTCATATCTACAACTCGTTGCAGGGACTGGTAAGAACTAGGGGCGTAGCAAGAGGCAAGGTTGACATTCGAGTCGGCAACAAAGCAAGAGTTGCTGCGTTGGACGTCGGCACGATGCAACTTCATTTACCTTCAGGATTCTTAATGGAACTAAATAATTGTTATTATGTTCTAGTGCTTTGTCAAAACATCATTTTTTCCTCATGTTTGATGAGACAAGGCTATGAGTCTAATATTAAGAACAATGGTTGTTCTTTATATTTGAATGATATGTTTCACGGCTTTGCACCCATTCAGAATGGGTTATTTATTTTGAATCTTGATGGTGGGTTGGTCTATAACATAAATGTGAAAAGGTTAAAACCAAATGATCTGAATATGACTTACTTTTGGCATTGTCGACTTGGTCATATAAGTTGGAAACGCATGAAGAAGCTCCATGATGATGGACTCCTAACTTCGTTCGACTTGGAGTCATTTGAGACATGCGAATCCTGCCTTCTAGGCAAGATGACCAAGACACCTTTTGCAAGGAGTTGTGAAAGGGTGTCTGACTTGTTGGGACTAGTACATAGTGATGTATGTGGTCCAATGACAACAACAGCCAGAGGTGGTTATGAGTACCTCATTACCTTCACTGATGATTTGAGTAGATATGGATATGTCTACTTGATGAAACATAAGTCGAAAGCCTTTGAAAAGTTCAAAGAATTCTAGAATGAAGTATAGGATCAACTCGGCAAGAAAATAAAGTTCCTTTGGTCAGACCGAGGAGGCGAGTACATGAGCCATGAGTTTGATGACCATCTGAAGAGTTGTGGAATAGTTCCTCAGCTCACTCCGCCGGGTACGCCACAGAGGAACGGTGTGTCGGAATGACGGAATCGGACCTTATTGGACATCGTACGATCAACGATGAGTCAGACAGATATACCTTTATCATTTTGGGGTTATTGTCTAGAAACGGTAGCGTTCACACTAAACAGAATACCATCAAAATCGGTAGAGAAGACACCACATGAGATGTGGACTGGCAAGAAGCCGAGTTTGTCTTTCCTTAAGATTTGGGGTTGTGAAGCATTTTTCAAGCAACTTCAGTCGGACAAGCTTACAGCCAAGTCGGATAAGTGTTTTTCGTTGGGTATCCAAGGGAAACCTTGGGTTACTACTTCTACAACCGAGAAGAGGGCAAAGTGTTTGTCGCTCGAAACGGTGTCTTCCTGGAGAAAGAGTTTCTCAGTCGGGAAGTCAGTGGGAGTACGGTGCGGCTCGAAGAAGTTCGAGAGGAGATGGTCAGTAGCGATTTGGTGAAAGCCTTGGAGGTTGAGCACATCGTGGTAGCTGAGCCGGCAGTTGCACCTACACTGTGAAGATTGGCAAGATTGCGAAGTGTTCGTGATATATTACTGTTGGACAATGATGAGCCGACAACTTATTCGGAAGCGATGGTGGGTTCTGATTCTGAGTCGTGGCTTGGAGCCATGAGATCCGAGTTAAAGTCCATGGATGAAAATCAAGTTTGGAACTTGGTTTATCTGCTAGACGGTGCAAGACCCGTCGAGTGCAAATGGGTCTTTAAGAAGAAAACTGATATGGATGGAAACATTTCTATCTACAAAGCACGGTGTAACATCCCAAAACTTCAATCCAAGCTTATCAAGATCCAAATCATCAAAATTAGGGTTAAAAAAACTTTTTCAAATTAAAAATGAAAGCATTCATGTGTATGAGCATTTAAATTAGGAATTGATTTGAATTGCCATGATTCTAAGATTCTTTGGTTATAACATGTTTCTTCGGTGATTTAAACATCATCTACATCATTCCCAAACTTTTCCCAAAGAAAATCAAATCAAAAACAATTAAAAAGGAGGAATGGTCATTTTGGCCATTTTAATCCACTACACTACTTTGAGTGTTCCTAGCACTCATTTCTCAACAGATATAATTCTAGATCTTTACACCCCTTGCTAGTACACATAATGAGGTACCAAGGCCCACCTTTTATCTGCTAAAAACATTCAAACACTATATTTAAAAGGCACTGGAAAATTGAATCTATTTAATATGTGAAGATCCCACTTTTTCAAAAACCATCAATTTGAGCTCCACTTTCAAAACCTTTGCAACCAAAGACTACCTAGTACCAGTGGAGAACACTCAAAAAAATTGAACTCAAAATTCAAAAGTTTTTCTCTTTCGGCCATTTTGTCAAACACCTTGTGGGCAAGATCAAAGTGGCCTAACTATTACTGTTTTGGGGTTGATCTTGTCTAGCCAATTGAAGTGCTTTGATCACCCTTGTCTCCCTCAAGCCTAACCAGACCAACACCAACACATCCCCTACCTCCTAGCTGCACTGCAAGGCCATGCCGAGAGCACCTTGCCGGCCAACTTGGCCCACGTAGCAGCAGACCGCTTCCCCCTCTCTCGCCATGTCTACACGCTAGCCCGTGGTCCACCGCGACCGTCCAACCAGCCCCAGCCTAGAGACAGAGACCAGAACGCCCAGGAACCATCGCGCCCGGAGCTGGTCGACCATGCCGACGCCGCCCGCATAGCGCGCCCTGGCGTGCACAGACCGCCCCTCGGCCGCAGCCCACGCCCACCGCTTCGCCATGACCCAGGGAACACCCCAGACACCCCCGGTGGCCGCCCAACGCGCCATAGCCACCGCTCGCCGTCCAACCCGCAACCTCTACCGCCCAGAGTGCGTGACGCTCCCGACCAGCGCAGAGCTCGCCTTGCCGCGCCTTTAAGCCTCAGAGCACCGCCAGGAGACAGGTCACCGTCCCCTACCTCGAGCCACGCCGCTAGCCCCTGTGCAGCCCTCGCCGGAGTCGCCTGCCCACATCGCTCGGTCTCACCGTCGAGCCTATATAAAGCGGCCACCCCAGCACCATTTCTCCACACTCCCACACTCCCCACCTCTCACTGAACCTCACCCACGTCTCGCCGACGCCGCTCGACCTCTGCCTTGCCGGAATTGGAGCCGAAGCCGTCGCAGCAGGAGGAGAAGGGCGCCTGCGATTTAGGGCACCCCAAGCTCCGCCGCAACCGCATCTCGTCTCGCCATCGTCTTCCAGCCCGTTTGCCCGCCTCACTGACCATGCTGGAGCCCTGGTACGCCCCCAATCGACCCCCACCACCGCGTCTAGGTCAGACTCTCGCCAGAGTAATCCGTCGACGATGATGAACTCCCACCGTTAGATCCCCTTTTAATCGTGCGGCCTAGAAAGCTAGATACCGTTTTGGTGTTTTTGTGCCGCTGACTGGTGGAGCCCGCTTGTCAGGCAGCCCGTTGCGCTCACTGTGCGTAGCTGGGCCGGCCTAGTTAGTTCCAGCGCGAGTTAGAAATTCAAATCTAGTTTTTTTCTTTTTAGAGTTAAGCTAGTTTCTGTCCACTAGTTTAAAATTCAATTCTGGGAGTTTTACAAATCCTTTTTGCATGAAATCAATTTTTCCTGAAAGGTGTTGAAATGATCTATCCAAGCCCGTTGGATTTAATTCAATTAGAGTTATAGATCTCCCCTAGTAAAAATAACAAAACAGAAGCATTTGCACCTTGCAACATTTTTATAAAATCAACTAAGATAGGTTTTGAGTTGATTCCAACTCTCAAAAATCACATTTCATCATATCTATCTGAATATGTAATAATATTAAGGTTTACATGCAGTGACTTTGGACTAGTACCAAACTAATGCTATATAGGCATTTCTAGTCACTTTAAATCATTAAATAATGAACTTAAACCAAAGTAATTATGATCCAACCTTTAAATCTCATTCCCACATGTTAGAATATGTGGTGATGACATATGTCAACATGATCCCATATTTTAAGTGGTGAATATTAAATCTTAGTTAATTTTTCAATAAGTAGAAATTACTTTTCTAATTTAAAATGAATGAAACTAGTGATTTAAACTTGTGATGCTTGTGATGATAATAGATCATAAAATGTGTGTCTTAGAATGCTATTTAGCCTAGTTAAGTATTGTTTGGTGATTGTGTACTTCGTGTGTTTTTATAGATGATAGTACCGACCAAGCTTTCGAGGAGGAGGAGTTCTACCAAGAAGAAGAAGAAGAAGAAAACTTCAACCACTGCACCAACCAAGGCAAGCCACCATTAACAATGCAAGCTAACCCTTGCAAGTTTCCTGCTTAGCAAGCTAGGATCAAACTAGATGATTTAGCAAAGATGCTTTAGGCATGCTTTGATCACACTCCTTTGACTATTAGTTACACCAAGCCTTATTTACAAGTTTTACCTCCCTTAGTTTACACAAAGTTCTTTACTTGTTTTGAAGGTAGCATAAAGAGTATAAAACTTGACCTATTTAGAACCCTTTAGATGTCATTCTATGGCATGAGATTGAACCCATCTTTTCCACCTTAGTGAACACTCTTAACTTAGTAGTTTAGAGTAGATCAAAAACTTGAGTCACTTTAGATGGGAACACTTGGTGAAAATGAATTATGAAAACCTTGGAATGATGAGTCATTCTATTGAGATGTTTTGACATGTGTTGAGAAACACAAATGGTTTATGATGATGAAAATGTTGAGGCATGAGCCTTTACCCTTTTTATAAAACTGATGGTTGTATTCGGATGCGATTCCGTTCCAAATTTACCGTACAACCACACTACCTGAATTGGGTAAGGCTTAGCTGGAAATTTATATGCATTAGTATTAGTTCCCTCGCGGGAGAGGTTTGAGCTGAGGCTACGTCTCATGATGTCCACCTATGCAGTGCCCAAGATGACTGGTGGTCATGGTTGGGAGGCCATGCTCATAGGAGAGGTGCTTATACTAGGGTGTGTAAAGGGAAGGTTATGTTTGATTATCTGCATACTAAGTATGATGATTCAGGGTTATCCCTAACAGATGTATCGAATCTTGTGGTCAAAGTGTACCACCTCTGCAGAGTGTCAAACTATTCGAATAGCCGCGTCCATGGTTATGGACAGTTGGAATGGCCATACTGTTTCATTGTCAGATGTTTTCTAAATACCTTGAAGAGAATGATGAATCTTTACTTGACCACAACAGGGTCGTGTGTATGACATTAGCTTCCCAATTCAAGTGATTCTAGAGTTTTACTTTATCTTTCTTTGCTTCTGAACTCAGCTTAGGTTTCAAACTTAACTTTATAGTTAAACATAGAGTTAACACTTTAACTTAGAACTATGATACGTGTTAGTGGTAGTTTGCGAGTACTTAAAGAGTACTCATGGCTTTTGTCCCTGGCTATTATCATGGCCAGACTATGAAGGAGACTATCAAGATGATGGCCAGCAGGATGGCTATGATAACTAGGACTATCTACCTTCGTCAGCATTGCATGTGCCCCTGAAGATGGACCCCACCGCTATGCTTATCTTTTATTTCCGCTGCTTGTTGTATTAAGACTGGATCATGAGATCCTTATTTGTGTAAGACCTTATGTATGGTTTGTAATGGATGATGTATTGTGATATCCAATCCGTTATGTCTCGCAAAAATGGTAATCCTGGGATTGTGAGGTATGGCATAACGGGCATCTGGGATTAAAAATCCGGGTGTTGACAAGTTGCTATCAGAGCCATCCTGACCATAGGAGACCCTAGTTAGAATGGACGTTCAAAAAAAACTTAGTTTCCAAAACAAAGTGAGTATTTATGAAAAACTACCTCCTCTCTTATCCTTATGGATTCACTCTTTTTCACAAATTCATGTTCCTCAAAATTCTTACACTACTACTTAAAATTTGACACACTTGATCACTTCACTAACTTCCTCATCCTTAATTCTTGTAGATGGAGACTCAGTTCAACAAGTTTTACTAGTTGGGAAACGGAGGTCAGCTGATCTTCAAGAGGGATCTGGATTCACTGTTAGAGTTATTGGGACGCCCACATCCAGAGTTTCTTGGAGCTCAACTTCTAGGACCCCCAGGAGGAGACCTACAGTGGCTAGTCACCGCAGATCTTAGAGGAAGCATTGAAGCACCAACTTCTGGGAGAATTCAGTTCTCCGTGAGAGAGAACAACTGGCTAGATGGATTAGCTAGGGCAATGCATGAAGCTCTCGCACGTCTATGTGCCCTCAGCGTCAACCACATCCAAGGAACCCGTTTTGCCCACTATGCAAGACGTGACTTCATGGGAATGCCGATGGAGATGCCAAGTCATCCAGCACTGAAGCGCCAAGTGGAGAACCTTGACTTCCTATTGTATGACCGTCAGAAGGAGCTAGACAATGCCAGAGAGTTAGCCAACCAGAACCGTGCCATTGCCGACCAAAAGGCCCAGACTTTCGAACTGCTCGTCCAGGATCGCCAGTCTCTTCGCCGCTAGCGTGCAAAGAAGGATAACACCATCGCCCGTCTTCGCAAGAAGGTGGCCGACCTCGAGAAGACAGTCAAGGAGCAGGCAACCCAGCTTGCAGCAAAAGAAGAAGAAGATGAGGGTGAAGACATCCAGGGAGACATGGATTCTTACCTCAGCAATGATGATGAATTTCTGGCGGAGGATGCCATGGACTTCTACACTGACGATGAGGACTCCGACTTCATCGACGATGAGTAGATGCACTAGAGCACTGTCGTGGCATGAGATGTATCGGTCTCCTTGTATCGTAGCTTGCAGAATGGTTCTTCAAACCATCTGTTTTCCCTTTGATTATTGTGGTGTGTGTTGTATCGTGTGCTTGCTTGCAGGAATGAAATGAAGTTAGTTGAAAAACCTGAGTCTAACTCAAAGTTTTAGCTTTGAAAACCCAAAACCATGAACCGTAGAAATTCACTCTTACCCCTATATCCATCTCAATCTTCAGATGACTCGTGGAAACCAAGGAGGGAGCAGCTCGTCGCAAGACCCAATGCTGCAGATCTTGTAGAATCTCATCGCAGACCATGAAGCAAGCAGGGCAGAACGTCAAGCCAACTTAGCAACACTTCAATAGATCGCCCAGATGGCTCTCAACAACCAAGGGCATGGAAATCAGGATCACCAGGGATCCAAACTCAAAAACTTTCAGAACACCAATCTGAGAACCCATTAGATGCTGATGACTGGTTACAGACCATGGAAAACAACTTAGAAGTTGCAAGAGTTGATGAAAATGAGAAAGTTCTCTTTGCCACCCACTATCTGGCAGGAGATGCAAGAGCTTGGTGGAATAGCATCCGCAATATGAACCATGGTCAAGTGATGAGATGGGAAGCATTCAAAGTCAAGTTCAGCCGCACCCATGTGCCGCAAGGTCTAGTCAACAGAATGAGAGATGAGTTCCGCGAATTGAAGCAAGGAAGAATGACTTTTGGTGGAGTATCGTGATAGATTCCTGTCACTTGCCAGATATGCACCGGATGAGATCAACACGAAGGCCAAGAAGAAGGAGAGATTCCTGAACGGACTGCATGATGAAATGCAGACTGTCCTCGTCAACATCCGT
Source organism: Avena eriantha (assembly GCA_910589775.1). Taxonomy (NCBI): domain Eukaryota; kingdom Viridiplantae; phylum Streptophyta; class Magnoliopsida; order Poales; family Poaceae; genus Avena; species Avena eriantha. Next base: position 196,817,071 of record OU342745.1, read on the forward strand.
TTCTAGGATATCGAAGAGCTAGTCGACTCTGCCATTCAGATGGAAGGGAAGATTAACCAGGCAAACGACAATCGCAAGCGTCGTATGATGCAGCAGTCTGGATCCAATAGTCACCAGAGGTACCGTCCCAACCCTTCACCAGGATATGCACCAAGGAACAATCGACCCCCAACGTCTCGCCCAAGCTACCCCAACCATAGAGGGGGTAATGTGAAGTACGGAGGAAACAATCACAACTCCGGTAATGCCAAAAATTTCAACCGTGCACCTCCCAAGAACAACAGCAACAACAACAACACTGCACCCAGAACTGGCAGCAATGATGTGCCTGTCGCAGTCAAGGACAAGTCCCAGATCACTTGTTTCGAGTGTGGAGTGAAGGGTCACTACTCCAATGAGTGTCCCAAGAAGACTGCAGCCAATGCCAATGTGAATGCCCCAGCTCAGCAGCAACGTTGTGTTCAACTAGGAAGGAGATTTTCCCTAGGGAACCCTCATAACCGCAACGGCCGTCTCTTCCACATGAACGTAGAAGAAGCCCAGGAAGCGCCAGATGTAGTGCTGGGTATGTTTTCTGTCAACTCAGTTTTAGCAAGAGTATTGTTTGATTCGGGAGCATCGCATTCATTTGTCACCAAGGAATTTGCATGCACTAGTAAGATTCACCCAACCAACCTGAAGCATGTCATGATAGTTCAAATCCCCGGTTCAACAACCAAAGCTAGAAAAATTTGCAAAGATGTGCCTATCAGAATACATGGGATATATTTGTATGCCAACCTAATTGTACTTGGAACCAAAGGTTTGGAAGTATTACTAGGTATGGACTAGATGTCAAGGCATAAAGGACTGATAGACTGTGCTAAGAAAGCCATCACCATGACCAGTAGTTCTGGAGTAACAGTAGAGCATATCTCTGAAACCTTACCCCGTCAATTCAAGTGCAACAAGAGTGTAGCCCTGCCCACCATTGACCAAGTCCGAGTAGTCTGTGAATACCCCGACGTATTCCCATATGAATTGCCAAGTATGCCCCCGGATAGGGATATTGAGTTCATTATCGAACTAATACCCGGAACCAGACCCATAGCCCAGAGACGCTATAGCATGAACCCCTCAGAGTTAGTGGAACTGAAGAAGCAGTTGGATGCCATGTTATAGAAAGGCTTGATTCAACCAAGCGCATCACCATGGAGATCACCATTGTTATTCGTCGACAAGAAAGATGGAGGCAACCGCATATGCACAGATTATAGAAAATTGAATGACGTCACTATCAAGAACAAGTACCCCTTTCCAAAGATAGAGGATCTATTTGATCAGTTGATTGGAGCCCAAGTATTCTCAAAGATTGATCTTAGGACTGGTTATCACCAACTTACGATTCATGCAACGGATATTCCGAAGACCGCCTTTACTACTCGCTATGGTTTATATGAGTATACGGTTATGTCTTTTGGATTAACCAATGCCCTTGCTTATTTCATGAACCTCATGAATAAGATCTTTATGAATTTCCTAGATAAGTTTGTAGTTGTGTTTATCGACGATATCCTTATCTACTCCAAGTCAGAAGAAGAGCATGAGCAACATCTGAGAGTCATCCTATAAACCCTGAGCGAGCATCAGTTATATGCCAAGTTCAGCAAGTGTGAGTTTTGGCTGAAAGAAGTAGGATTCCTAGGACATATTGTGTCTGCCGGAGGAGTCGCTGTTGATCCCGCCAAGATCAAAGATGTCGAAGAATGGGAAGCCCCAACCACTCAAACCCAAGTTCATGCATTTCTCGAATTAGCGGGATATTACCGCAAGTTCGTAGAAGGATTCTCGGGCATAGCCCGACCAATGACCCAATTGTTGAAGAAGGACAAGAAGTTTGAATAGACAGACAAATGTGAAGCCAGTTTTCAGGAGCTGAAAAAGAGATTTGATATCAGCCCCAATATTAATCATGCCAGACATCAAGAAGCCATTTGATGTATATTGTGACGCATCCAAGATTGGTCTAGGATGTGTATTGATGCAAGAAGGCAAAGTCATCGCGTACCTGTCTCGACAACTGAAGCAGCATGAGCAGAACTATCCGACCCATGATCTTGAGCTAGCAGATGTGGTTCTAGCATTGAAGACATGGCGTCATTATCTGATGGGTAATCGCTGTGAGATTTACTCAGATCATAAGAGCTTGAAGTATATTTTCACTCAGAAGGAGCTGAATATGAGACAAAGGAGATGGATAGAGTTAATCAAGGATTATGACCTTGACATTCACTATAACCCCGGCAAAGCCAATGTGGTAGCGGATGCTCTTAGCAGATTGCCGTGTAGGCTAAATACCATGATCAAGGAGAAGTAACCAAGTTTGTATGAAGAGTTGGAGCAGTTCAGGACTGAATTAGTTAGCAAAGGATTCTTAGCTAGCATTGAACTTCAACCCACTTTGATTAGCCAAATCAAGGAAGCCCAGAAGGGGAATGAAAGTATCGACGGAATCAAACGTCGTATTGGTACAGGAAAGGTACCTGGATTCACCGAAGACGAAAGAAGGAGTACTGTGGTACAAAGGACGTATCTGTGTGCCAGCAGATTCGGAGCTAAAGCAGGTTATCATGAAGGAAGCTCATGATACTCTTTATTCTATCCATCCAGGAGGAACGAAGATGTATCAGGATTTGAAGGAGCAATTTTGGTGGCACAAGATGAAGAGAGAAATCGGAAGCTACATCGCCAAATGTGACATCTGTCAAAGAGTCAAAGCAGAGCTTTAGAGACCTGCAGGATTGTTGCAACCATTGCAGATTCCGAAATGGAAATGGGATTCCGTCGGAATGGACTTTATCGCCGGTTTGCCTACTTCTAGTAGGGGAAATGACTCAATCTGGGTCATAGTTGATAGACTATCCAAGGTAGCCCACTTTATACCTGTCAAGACAACTTACCAGAGTGCAAAGTTAGCAGAGTTGTACATTGCTAGGATTGTTAGTCTGCATGGAACCCCCAAGACCATAGTATCAGATCGAGGAACCCAGTTTACCTCAAGATTTTGGCAGAAAGTCCAAGAAGGATTAGGAACCAAGTTGAACTTCAGTACCGCGTATCACCCGCAAACTGATGGACAGACTGAGAGAGTCAACCAGATCCTAGAGGATATGCTTAGAGCTTGTGTGTTGGAATACGGATCAAAATGGGAAGACTGTCGGCCTTTCGCAGAATTCTCATATAACAACAGTTATCAAACTAGTTTGCAGATGGCACCATTTGAATTCCTATATGGAAGAAAGTGTCGTACCCCTTTGAATTGGTCAAAAGTAGGAGAGAGTCAGATCTTTGGACCCGACATTCTCCGAGAAGCAGAAGAGAAAGTTCACAAAGTCCGAGAGCACCTCAAGACCGCCCAATCCAGACAGAAGAGTTATGCTGACAAGAGAAGGAGAGACCTGACTTTCAATGTCAGAGATTTTGTATATATCAAGGTTTCACCATTGAAGGGAACTCAACGCTTTAGTCTGAAAGGAAAGTTAGCCCCCAGATATATCGGGCCCTTCAAAATTCTGAACCATCGAGGAGAAGTATCGTATCAACTGGAACTGCCTGAAGAGATGTCAGCCATCCACAATATGTTCCATATCTCGTTACTTCGCAAATGTCTGGAAGTGCCCGAGAAGACGGAAGTTTTCAAGAACATCGATCACGGAGCTGTGGAAATCAAAAATGACCTGACCTATCGGGAAGTGCCCATCCGTATCTTAGAAGAAGCCTACAGAACCACCAAAACTAGGAGCATCAAGTTTCTCAAGATTCAGTGGAGCAACCATACCGAAGAGGAAGCCACTTGGGAGCGCGAGGATTACATTAAGACAAAGTTCCCAGATCTCTTTAGTTCCTAGTTTTCCTTGTAAATCTCAGGACGAGATTTTGTTTAAGGGGGGAAGGTTTGTCACATCCCAAAACCTCAATCCAAGCTTATCAAGATCCAAATCATCAAAATTAGGGTTAACAAAAACTTTTTCAAATTAAAAATGAAAGCATTCATGTGTATGAGCATTTAAATTAGGAATTGATTTGAATTGCCATGATTCTGAGATTCTTTGGTTGTAAAATGTTTCTTAGGTGATTTAAACATCATCTACATCATTCCCAAACTTTTCCCAAAGAAAATCAAATCAAAAACAATTAAAAAGGAGGAATTGTCATTTTGGCCATTTTAATCCACTACACTACTTTGAGTGTTCCTAGCACTCATTTCTCAACAGATATAATTCTAGATCTTTACACCCCTTGCTAGTACACATAATGAGGTACCAAGGCCCACCTTTTGATCTGCTAAAAAGATTCAAACACTATATTTAAAAGGCATTGGAAAATTGAATCTATTTCATATGGGAAGATCCCACTTTTTCAAAAACTATAAATTTGAGCTCCACTTTCAAAACCCTTGCAAACAGAGACTACCTAGTACCAGTGGAGAACACTCAAAAAATTTGAACTCAAAATTCAAAAGTTTTTCTCTTTTGGCCATTTTGTCAAACACCTTGTGGGCAAGATCAAAGTGACCTAACTATTACTGTTTTGGGGTTGATCTTGTCTAACCAATTGAAGTGCTTTGATCACCCTTGTCTCCCTCAAGCCTAACCAGACCAACACCAACACATCCCCTACCTCCTAGCTGCACTGCAAGGCCATGCCGAGAGCACCTTGCCGGCCAACTTGGCCCACGTACCAGCAGACCGCTTCCCCCTCTCTCGCCATGTCTACACGCTAGCCCGTGGTCCACCGCCACCGTCCAACCAGCCCCAGCCTAGAGACAGAGACCAGAACGCCCAGGAACCACCGCTCCCGGAGCTGGTCGACCATGCCGACACCGCCCGCATAGCGCGCCCTGGCGTGCACAGACCGCCCCTCGGCCGCAGCCCACGCCCACCGCTTCGCCATGATCCAGGGAACACCCCAGACACCCCCGTTGGCCGCCCAACGCGCCATAGCCACCGCTTGCCGTCCAACCCGCAACCTCTATCGCCTAGAGTGCGTGACGCTCCCGACCAGCGCAGAGCTCGCCTTGCCGCGCCTTTAAGCCTCAGAGCACCGCCAGGAGACAGGTCACCGTCCCCTACCTCGAGCCACGCCACTAGCCCCCTGTGCCGCCCTCGCCGGAGTCGCCTGCCCACACCGCTCGGTCTCACCGTCGAGCCTATATAAAGCGGCCACCCCAGCACCATTTCTCCACACTCCCACACTCCCCACCTCTCACTGAACCTCACCCACCTCTCGCCGACGCTGCTCGAGCTCTGCCTTGCCGGAATTGGAGCTGAAGCCGTCGCAGTAGGAGGAGAAGGGTGCATGCAATTTAGGGCACCCCAAGCTCCGCCGCAACCGCATCTCGTCTCGCTGTCGTCTTCCAGCCCGTTTGCCCGCCTCACCGACCTTGCTGGAGCCCTGGTACGCCCCCAATCGACCCCCACCGCCGTCTCTAGGTCAGACTCTCGCCAGAGTAATCCGTCGACGACGATGAACTCCCACCGTTAGATGCCCTTTTAATCGTGCGGCCTAGAATGCTAGATACCGTTTTGGTGTTTTTGTGCTGCTGACTGGTGGAGCCCGCTTGTCAGGCAGCCCGTTGCGCTCACTGTGCGTAGCTGGGCTGGCCTAGTTAGTTCCAGCGTGAGTTAGAAATTCAAATCTAGTTTTTTTCTTTTTAGAGTTAAGCTAGTTTCTGTCCACTAGTTTAAAATTCAATTCTAGGAGTTTTACAAATCCTTTTTGCATGAAATCAATTTTTCCTGAAAGGTGTTGAAATGATCTATCCAAGCCCGTTGGATTTAATTCAATTAGAGTTATAGATCTCCCCTAGTAAAAATAACAAAACAGAAGCATTTGCACCTTGCAACATTTTTATAAAATCAACTAAGATAGGTTTTGAGTTGATTCCAACTCTCAAAAATCACATTTCATCATATCTATCTGAATATGTAATAATATTAAGGTTTACATGCAGTGACTTTGGACTAGTACCAAACTAATGCTATATAGGCATTTCTAGTCACTTTAAATCATTAAATAATGAACTTAAACCAAAGTAATTATGATCCAACCTTTAAATCTCATTCCCACATGTTAGAATATGTGGTGATGACATATGTCAACATGATCCCATATTTTAAGTGGTGAATATTAAATCTTAGTTAATTTTTCAATAAGTAGAAATTACTTTTCTAATTTAAAATGAATGAAACTAGTGATTTAAACTTGTGATGCTTGTGATGATAATAGATCATAAAATGTGTGTCTTAGAATGCTATTTAGCCTAGTTAAGTATTGTTTGGTGATTGTGTACTCCGTGTGTTTTTATAGACGATAGTACCGTCCAAGCTTTCGAGGAGGAGGAGTTCTACCAAGAAGAAGAAGAAGAAGAAAACTTCAACCACTGCACCAACCAAGGCAAGCCACCATTAACAATGCAAGCTAACCCTTGCAAGTTTCCTGCTTAGCAAGCTAGGATCAAACTAGATGATTTAGCAAAGATGCTTTAGGCATGCTTTGATCACACTCCTTTGACTATTAGTTACACCAAGCCTTATTTACAAGTTTTACCTCCCTTAGTTTACACAAAGTTCTTTACTTGTTTTGAAGGTAGCATAAAGAGTATAAAACTTGACCTATTTAGAACCCTTTAGATGTCATTCTATGGCATGAGATTGAACCCATCTTTTCCACCTTAGTGAACACTCTTAACTTAGTAGTTTAGAGTAGATCAAAAACTTGAGTCACTTTAGATGGGAACACTTGGTGAAAATGAATTATGAAAACCTTGGAATGATGAGTCATTCTATTGAGATGTTTTGACATGTGTTGAGAAACACAAATGGTTTATGATGATGAAAATGTTGAGGCATGAGCCTTAACCCTTTTTATAAAACTGATGGTTGGATTCAGATGCGATACCATTCCAAATTTACCGTACAACCACACTACCTGAATTGGGTAAGGCTTAGCTGGAAATTTATATGCATTAGTATTAGTTCCCTCGCGGGAGAGGTTTGAGCTGAGGCTACGTCTCATGATGTCCACCTATGCAGTGCCCAAGATGACTGGTGGTCATGGTTGGGAGGCCATGCTCATAGGAGAGGTGCTTATACTAGGGTGTGTAAAGGGAAGGTTATGTTTGATTATCTGCATACTAAGTATGATGATTCAGGGTTATCCCTGACAGATGTATCGAATCTTGTGGTGAAAGTGTACCACCTCTGCAGAGTGTCAAACTATTCGAATAGCCGCGTCCGTGGTTATGGACAGTTGGAATGGCCATACTGTTTCGTTGTCAGATGTTTTCTAAATACCTTGAAGAGAATGATGAATCTTGACTTGACCGCAACAGGGTCGTGTGTATGACATTATCTTCCCAATTCAAGTGATTCTAGAGTTTTACTTTATCTTTCTTTGCTTCTGAACTCAGCTTAGGTTTCAAACTTAAGTTTATAGTTAAACATAGAGTTAGCACTTTAACTTAGAACTATGATACGTGTTAGTGGTAGTTTGCGAGTACTTAAAGAGTACTCATGGCTTTTGTCCCTGGCTATTATCATGGCTAGACTATGAAGGAGACTATCAAGATGATGGCCAGCAGGATGGCTATGATAACTAGGACTATTTGCCTTCGTCAGCATTGCATGTGCCCCTGAAGATGGACCCCACCGCTACGCTTATCTTTTATTTCCGCTGCTTGTTGTATTAAGACTGGATCATGAGATCCTTATTTGTGTAAGACCTTATGTATGGTTTGTAATGGATGATGTATTGTGATATCCAATCCGTTATGTCTCGCAAAAATGGTAATCCTAGGATTGCGAGGTATGGCATAACGGGGATCTGGGATTAAAAATCCGGGTGTTGACACATGGCTTATCGCAAAGGGGTTCCGGCAGGTTCAAGGAGTTGACTACGATGAGATTTTCTCACCTGTAGCGATGCTTAAATCAGTTCGGATCATGTTAGCTATAGCAGCCTATTTCGACTATGAAATATGGCAGATGGATGTCAAAACGGCTTTCCTTAATGGAAAATTAATCGAGGACGTGTATATGATACAACCCGAGGGTTTTGTCGATCCGGCTAATGCTGACAAGGTATGCAAACTTCAGAAATCCATTTATGGGTTGAAGCAAGCATCTCGGAGTTGCAACATTCGCTTTGATGAGGTAGTCAAATCGTTTGGCTTCATCAAGAGTGATCATGATTCTTGTCTATACAAGAAGTTTAGTGGGAGCAAAGTAAACTTTCTGATCTTATATGTGGATGACATATTATTGACTGGAAATAATGTCCAAATGTTGCAAGAAACCAAGGAATCATTGGAAAGGAGTTTGTCAATGAAGGATTTGGGTGAGGCAACTTATATACTAGGAATCAAGATCTATAGAGATAGATCTAGGTGGCTCATTGTATTGAGCCAAAGTACATATTTGGACAAAGTGTTGAAGAAATTCAACATGGAATCGTCTAAGAAGGGGTTCTTACTGATGTCCCATGGCATAAGACTTAGCAGGACTCAGTGTCCTTCGATGACTGATGAGCAAAGTAGGATGAGTGTGATTCCGTATGCTTTGGCAGTCGGGTCCATCATGTATGTCGTGATTTGTACTAGGCCAGATGTTTCCTATGCTCTAAGTGTTGTGAACAGATACCAGGCTGACCCTGGAGAAATCCACTGGGCAGCAGTTAAGAACATTCTTAAGTACTTGAGAAGGTCTAAGGATGTGTTCCTAGTTTATGGAGGTAAGGTTGAACTTAGTGTAAGGGGTTACACGGATGTGAGTTACCTTACTGACTCAGATGGTTCTCGTTCGCAATCTGGGTACGTGTTCGTTATGAACGGAGGGGCTGTGAGCTAGAAGAGTTCCAAGCAAGAGACTGTGTCTGCATCTACAACAGAGGCTGAGTATATTGATGCCTCGGAGCGACAAAGGAAGCTGTTTGGATCAGGAATTTCCTAATTGATCTTGGTGTGGTTCAAGGCTCGTCCAATCCGTTAGACGTGTATTGTGACAACAATGGTGCTATTGCACAAGCCAAGGAACCTAGACAACACCATAAGAACAAGCATATACTCATGCGATACCACTTGATTCATCAATTCGTGGATCATGGTGATATCAAGTTATGCAAGGTACACACGGATGCAAATGTTGCAGATCCATTGACAAAGCCACTTCCACAACCTAAGCATGAGGCACACGTAAGAGCCATGGACATTAGATGCCTGGACATGTGATGTCGGGATGATTGACTCTAGTGCAAGTGGGAGACTGTTGGGAATATGCCCTAGAGGCAATCATGGTTGATGATATTTCCCAAAGTATTCATAAAGTAAAGTTGTCCTTGTATGAACATCAGATATGTATCACTAAATACGTGATTCAGTTGTGGAACTATATATTCATGATTGTTCATACTAGATTGTCCTTGGTCGTTGAGGTTGTGCTGGACACACAACTTAGACCAATGTGCAAGTCGGCTGATCACACGGTTCCACTTGTCATGGGCATGGTGATGCTATTCCGACTTACACTGATTCGGCTAAAGAGTTTAGCAAGTCGGACTGACCCACAGTTGAGATGCAACGATCATGTTGTCATTTGCAGTCTCAAGCAATGGAATCCTTCGACCTGAGGTGATTGCATGTCCGAGTTGTGGATCGCCAACTTAGGTTCTATCAGACGTTGTTCCGTAAATGGGTAGTTATAAAGGTAGAGTTCGGGTTGGTTGTGAAGCAAGCTACATGACGTGGATTGCCAAGATGGGATTTGCCCCTCCGTAATGGAGAGATATTCTCTAGGCCCTCTCGTGTGATACGATTCGGAAGCATGGCCATGCGCTACTCAGTTAAGTGTTAATTGAGGAGTTAGACTAAGAGTTAGTCCAGTGAATCACATATCATGGTACGAGACGAGAGTTAAGCTATTTAAGGGATGGAAACTACTCGCCTATAGCTTAATAGGTATATCGTGAGGCAAAGGGACTTGGAAGAAAGTCACATTGAAGGTTTGTCTTCTAACTTTACGCCACTTGGGAGTTGGCACGTCTTGCTAGAGGCTGCTACCATCTATTGACTTGAGACCGAGTGTTCATGGAAGTGAGTTGGACTCAAAGCCATGACGGGATACTTGGAGGAGTAGCTCATGTCGTGTCTAGGTGTAGGGGAACCTATAGGGTCACACACTTAAGGGTAAGGAGCCCATGTGGATTAGATCCATGTGGAGATTGGAGTACAGCCTAGATGGACCTCAAGCGTTGAGCCCAACTAGGAGTGTATATAATTGGAGTGACAAGGGATAGTCCCTGACCTAGCCGTCACTTTCTCCACTTCCATTTCGGGATAGGCAGGATCTAGAAATCCTCTGTCCGAAGCTCCTTCCTGTATGTGTGGATACCGGTAGAGGCATTGCACGTGCGGCGCTGGAGACGGGGAAGCTCATGGGGATCTGGTGAAGGAGTTCGCGGGATTCGGAGGGTTGTCCAAGGATCGTTCGACACTGCTTCGACACGTTGCATCAACTTCCGCATCTGCGCGTCTAGCGGTAATCTCGTGGCTCATAACCTGAGCTGGATCTTGGGAGTTCCGCATTAGGGAAAAAGTATTGTTTGTCTCTGCATGGCCAAACACTAACAAGTGGATCCCAACTTTGTAGAAAACAAAATAGAGAGGTTTTAAAAGAGGAAGAGAGTAATGTGATATCAAGACCACACAAGCCAGACAAACGAATGCAATGTTGATTATGATGCTCACATGCAATGTGGCATGATGACATGAGCATGATATCATGATGATGCACAAACTAAAAAAACAACACGCGATTTACTAGTAGTTATTTTACCGGGGTGCTACAATTCGACACCACTAACAATGGATATCGCCGTCAAGATCCGCCTCATGGTACAGGGAAGAAGGTTGCTGATCGGAATCTTCTCGCTTCATGCTGATCCTCATGATAGCACTAATAATGATTCTTTCTCCGCCTTGAAATCAGCGACACCACCAACAAGGGGTCGTTGTTCATGTTCGTCGAGAGAATACTCCGGAGAAACAAAGACAAAGGTACAGGTATCAAAAGATAAGGCCACCTCTAACTTCTATTGAAGGAGTACAATCGCATTACCCACCGATTCAATGTAAAAAAGCGAATGACAAGAGTAGTGGTATGGTCGCGACTCCATCCTGCACTCAAAGCATTACTCTGTACATGAATAGAAGAATTATGCAACCACTCTCAGAATTCGGACTGAAGATCTTGACAAATGATGTCCAGAAACAAAGGAGTGATGTAGACTCTTCAACAGATCTAACGTAGAAGATATCGTTGCGTTAGAAAACACTTGAAGATACAAATAGAAGTTTTAGTGATTTTTTGGTCCACTTAATGGTACAACAGATGAAAGATTTATCAGATAGCATGATGACCGGATGCAGATCACTGTTACAAGAGGAAGGAAGCAAAACCCTGAAGGTACAACGGAAACCCAACCACGAGAATTCCTGGACTCAAAGAAAAGGTAAGAGGGCAGATTCAAAACACGTGGAGGTAAGAGGAGAATAGAAATAGGGATAAGGAGTAAAAGCAGATCTAATCAGATCTATCCAACCGATTTTGCAAAATAATTTTGACACTCTATATCGGCCGTTAGCTAGGTTATCCTACAAGCTGGACCAGTGGGGTATCGTAACTGCTGGGCTCTGATACCACTTTGTAACACCCTCGAATCGGCCCTATGCAAGTCTTAGTGATTCCCGCCAAACCCACATAGAAACGATTCAAAGATGCCCACTAGGCACTTGCGTGCGGGTGGAAAGCAAAGTAATATCATTACACAATAGTCCACGATGGAACCCACAGAACATACATATACAACAATGACTCATCGAGTCAAGAATGCCGATATACAATACAAAGATCCAAATCACCTTGATAAGATGCAAATGGGGCTAAGAGCCCTAAAGAATAACCAATGGCGTCCATAACCCTGCCTAGGCCAAGCCGGAAGGGTAACCCTGCTAACGACGTCGATCTCAAACCTGCTAAAACAAAAGGGGTGCCGACAAAAGGGCAAAGGAAAAAGAGAGCGGTCAGTACTAAGGCCAGTACACGACGAGTCTAGAATTCGGCGGCTCTCGCCTACATAGGTATGGTGGACTGAAGCGGCAGCAAAGCATGCACTACACAACCTATAGAGACTAGATACAACTGTCGGCTATTAGAGAGAGATAAAAAAGTCCTATGCGGAACCAACCTGATACTACCACCAAACATACCCATCCTGGTATTTCCCCCTCGAAACCAAACGAGAAAGTCATGCCGAGGAAACTCACACAGTTGGCAGTTTTATTCATTCATTCCATGGTGCTTGTCCAACTTACTAGTCATATCAGATACAAGTCATATTATAACAGCATATCATTAGGTATAGTTGTCTATGATCGAGAAACTGTGCTCCAAGTCGTCCATAATCGCGGACACGGCTTTTCGAAAATATTTAACCCTGCAGGGGTGCACCAAAGTATCCACACGCACTTCGACCCTTGTTGTCAGATCTGAATATAAGCAAGATCCTGAACATACACCCAACGGTATGCGACGGGGCCTTGGACACGACGTTTCCTAGACCCAAAGCAAGTACATGGGGGCCACCCCACTAAGCTACCCGCAACAAAGTCGGACGGCTCCGGGGCAGACCCAGGGTTTGTGTGAATGGGTGTAAACGATTGGGAACCCGAAAGTGTGACTAGACTTGTCAATACTGCGAAAACATTCCACATTTGTTCCTAAACAGTACAAGTGCTCCACGCACAATCGTAATTAAAGCAGTAAAGCATGGCATAAGTACATGATAGTAATAAAGCCCCAAACTACTTTGTGGCCCCCAGCACAGTACTTTGAAATCAGGTGGTAAGCCGATAGGGTGCCCACACACCCACCTGTGGTTAGCGCGCTCGATCTCGAAACATGTGTCAAGAACTCGGGTTCTAGGTGGACACAAGTGGGCGGTTAAAAACCAAATATTGTCTATTACCCACCGATGCCTCTGCATTATATCTATTTCCCTCATTTTAATTGACAAGTTATATTGAAAGCCATGATCATCTCCATCATTAAGCATCTCCACCATTAAGCATGTGCCAACCTTTCATCAATGGTGGAACGACAACGACGCACAGCAGCACCTGAGCATGCAACTACAACTCGCAAGGCCAACTATCTATCAAACAACAGGCAATAGGATGTGTCCAAGGCAATATAGAGGCTGCAAGGAATATAAAGGGTGCACGGAAACTAAAGTACCGCAACACAGCAATAGATCAACAGGAGGAAATAAAGACTATAAAAGCAAAAATAGGTAGAAGGGGGGAGAATGCTCGCCTGAAAAACACTGCCAAAGGTTCATTTCCGAAGAACTTGTCGATACTCACATCAACTCATCAGTCTAATTTGTGAAGAAGCAAATCACTAAAAGAAAGACCAGATGCACTATTTAATACTACGGCAGAAGATCGGGCATGTTCATGATATGATGCATGACATGGCAAAGATATAATGCAATTAGGCAATATTAAGCGGAACCGGGGTCCCGACAGTTATTTAATAGGTTCACGTTGTTTATATACCCCACAATTTAAATGTTGTTTTAACATGATGAACCCGCAAGCATGGCAAGGAGTGTGCTACACAATTTTAAATGGAATCGAGACATATAAATATTAATCCCTCACTTGTATTCCATATGTTGCATATTAGGTTTTATGCAAACTATGCCCCAACCACAAGATGCAAGGTGCAAACAAGAATATGGATGGCATATTTGGATTCTATATTTTTTATGATAAACTTTCATATAAAATGCTCTTTATTCCGGGTTACCAATTGGGAGTTATAGTTAATACAAGATACAGGCATTTTCTAGACATTCAGAAAAATAAACAAAGGATGGGTCCGATCTGGGTGTTGGATCGCTACCTACAACACTGGGCAATAGAAAAGAGGATGGGTCAGCTCATCTGCGACTAGTAGAGTTCTGGTGGCCTGTTGTCTTGGCGTCTTCAGTCATTGACGGCTGGGTCCCGGCTGAGGATGGGCCGGCTCGTCTGCGACTGGTAGAGTTCTGGTGGCCTGTTGTCCTGGCGTCTTCAGTCATTGACGGCTGGGTCCCGGCTGTCAAAGGCTTAGGAAAACAGGCAAAAAGATTGGCTTAAATAGCCTGAACAAGATTTGAACCAAAGATCTGCAGTGTTGGACGAAAGCCACGAACCACTGGGCTAGCTTGCAGTTGGTGATAACGAGAAGGCACATGACCTTTTGAAGCAGATCGCAGCGAAGTAAAACTATCCCCTGGCACACGCCGGAGATGCTCCTGGTCGAGCAAGGACCTGACGATTGAGGTCGAACCGGGGCCTGGAAGACAACGTGTTTGATACGAAAGGCTCCAGAGAGTCATTAAGTGGAGTCCTTGGAGTCCTAGGGCACTGAAGCACCGGTACCGGCGACGAGAACCTGCTGAACAAGATGGTCACGTCGGCAGGACACCTGAGAGGGCTAGAGCAACAGAGGAGAGGTCCATGAGGTGAGCCTTCTCACCTGGGTTTAATTGGAGGTGACTAGGAGGTCGGGGAAACAACAACGCCACCTGAATCGGCTCCGGAACATGGCGGCTGGAGTAAGGAAACGACAACCGTGTTGTCGATTTCAAGCGCCCCAAGGTGAATTGATCAGTCTAAAAGGACAAGGGCGTCGGGGCGCATCTTCTGGTGTGCTTGGCTCGGACAGGGGTGGGAGGAGGCAGTGGGTCCATGTGGAGGCAGAGCCGGTGGCGCTCGGTGTACTTGCAGAAGAAGAAAGTTGAAGGGGAAAAGATGTGGTGCTGGTAGCAAGGGCTGCTAGGGCTCGAGGATAAGGTCGCACGCGGTGGATGGGGTGGTCATGAGAGCAGACGGCACGGGGATGGCTACCTGCCCTCTCCGTTCCCTGTAGAGAGGAGAGGTTGGAACGAGGATGACGAATAGTAACGGAGTGTTCTCTCACGCGAAGGGGTACATGGCCTGGGCCAAAAGAAGGAGGGAGGTGGACTCTGGGTGGGCTAGAAGCTGGGCTACGGCCAATGGGGCGCATGGGATGGAGAGGGTAGTTGGCCCCCGCCGAGCTGTTGGGCGATAGGAGAGGTTGCTCATTGCCTCTCTCTCTCTCTTATTTATTTTTTACTGTTTATTTCTTATTTGTTTTATTTAGTGTTTTTCACAATTTCTAAGAGCCACTTAATTCTCAACATACTTTTGAATAGTTGCAGATATATTTGAACCAAGGAAATAGGCATAGTAAAGGTGATAAGAGGGAATAGCAAGGAGAGAAGAGATGCCCACATGTAACATGTCAACTTGGGCATTTACGAGAATATGAATGAATAAAAGCTAACAAGTGGATCCCAACTTTGTAGAAAACAAAATAGAGAGGTTTTAAAAGAGGAAGAGAGTAATGTGATATCAAGATCACACAAGCCCGACAAACAAATGCAATATTGATTATGATGCTCAAATGCAGTGTGGCATGATGACATGAGCATGATATCATGATTATGCACAAACTAAAAAAACACGCGATTTTCTAGTAGTGATTTTACCCGAGATGCTACACGAGGTCACATCATTGGTGGAATGATGTTATGAACATTCATCTGAAGTATAGCAATACAATCAAAGTCATTGTGTTTAAATTGCTATAACATCATACAAAGTAATTTTATTCCTTAGACCATGAGATCATGCCAATACTAACACTAGAAGAGTGACTTGATAATATCAAACATCACACCGTAACAGGGTGACTATAAAGGTGGGCTTAGATACTCCGAAGGTGTTATGTAGAGGCTCATGGATCAAGAGTGGGATTTGTCCATCCCGATGAAGGATAGATATACTCTGGGCCCTCTCGGTGATATCACATTGAGATAGCTTGCAAGCAAGTGATGTGTAACTACCTCGGACCCTACGCTCTCAGTTCAAGCCTGGATGAACCAAAAGTGGTTAAGGGTTTTAGAGCGGAGGCCCAGGGCCACCCATGTGTAGGTCCATCGACCGTCCTAACCACTTCCAAGAACATCGGGACAAGAGCGAGCGGCGTAGGCAACCGGGGAAGAGATCAAATACATACACAAGTGAGTATGTATGCAAGCTACCTTACAATAGTTCTCAGAGCCATACCATCTAAAAGAAAAAGAAATATTGCAATGCCATACGGCAAGATCCAAATATCCTAGATAGATATAATAGTGTAGGATAGCTCCTCATACATCAATCAACAGAGTATCAAGCGGAAGCGGGAAACAAGATCCGAGTACGGATAAGAAGCAAATCGGCATAAGATCACACATAAATAAGCACATCCCGCCCACAGATCTCACGGATCCCCATCCCCGGAATCTCTACACCGAGTGGTCGTTGCCAACATCATCTGTCTCTTCCACCTAGTATCCATCTTGCGAATACACCTGCTCATCTGAATCAAACAATTTATCGTGTGAGACCCTAGGGGTACTCAGCAAGTCTTTATGCCTCTAAAGGGGACATATACCTGGGGTGACGCAATTGCAGCAAAAGATAATAACTAACAAGTCTATAGATACTCGCTAACCATCCGCCTAACCAATGATAGACGGATGACCGTTAATTAGAAACAACAGTTATAATAGTATCAAGTAACAGATCCATCCTCCTTCTCTCTTACCAACGAGAAAGCGGACGAATAACCCATCCGTTGGCAGTTTTATTAACCATTCCACGAGTATTGCACTAATTACTAGTCAGATATTTAGTCAAATTAAAAGCGGTACTTTAGTTATGCTTGTCTATGATCGAGAAACTGTGCTCCAAGTCGTCCATAACCGCGGACACGGCTTTCAGAAAGATTTACCCTACAGGGGTGCACAAATAGCAACACACACACGATCGACCTCCGGAAAACCAAATCAAAACCCAAAGAGGCTTTCACGACAAAGCAATCACAGGATTCATAAATTATTTCAGGGGCCACCCCATTAAGCTACCCGCAACGAAGTTGGCCGGCTCCGAGACAGACCCAAGGTTTGTGTCAATGGCTGTAAATGACTGGGAACCCGAAAGTGTGACTGGGCTTGTCGATACCGCGAAAGCATTCCACGATCCAAAACAGTACAGGTGCTCCACGCACAATCTTAAATAAAGCAGTAAAGCATGGCATAGGTCCAGCATAGTAATAAAGTCCCAAACTACTTTGTGGCCCCAAGAAATAAAGTACAAATCAAGCTCATGCAAAGGGGGATTCATAGAGTCTCCCGTATGTGGATAGTGCAAATAGTCAAGGAACAGGTATCAAGTACTCGGGGTCCTACGAGACACAAGTGAGTGTGAAAAACCAAATAACTGATATTGCCCACAAGTTCCTCTTTCATTAGTTATCCCATTACTACTCAGGTTAAGTTGTTTAGGTACCTCGTTATCCATCAGACACTCACATACCCTACACATGTTGTTCTACGACTCGCATGGCTCAAACAACTCATGTAGTAATGTCTCATAGGATTGAGGAACAAGCTTCAGTGGGGTTTAAAAGTAAAGGCTATGCAGTACTTGGGATTCAATTTAATGCATTCGCGACTCCATGATGCAAGAAAAAGATAAAAGCAATAGGTACTATATGTATGCAAGCATGTGGTAGTGCTTGCCTGGCAGCTCAGTTGAAGCGAGAGATGGATCTGGGTAGTACTCCTGGGATTCCTGATAATTCCCCTGCTCGGCGTCTATTCGAAAGAAGAACCAAACAAACAAGGGCCAACATAAATAAAGTTCAGAAGCATATGAATGAAATGCGACAAGCAACCAAGCATGCCATGATGAATGATGCACAATTTACATGGCAATAATGTAGCATGGCAAGGGTGAGGTGTGGGGACAAGAATAAATCATTTTATTATTTATTTGGTCAAGTTTTATTACCATAAACAGTTCTGATTATTTATTATTTATATGATGCATGCTTCAATTCATAACATGGAATGCGTAGTTAGAACGGGCTCGTCGCGCTGATTGATTTAGATATATTATTTGTCAAATTTGGAGTTATAGAATTAAAGTTATTAATTAATTAAGAAAAGGCATTTTTATTGCAATTAAACATTTTCGAAAATTTAAATTAGTCAAACATTATTTTGAATGGCATATTTGAATTCCTCACATTTTTCTGATTCAAAAACATATATCATTTGCATTATTTGGATTTACCAATTAAAAGTTATTAATTTCTGGATTTAAAATCATATTAAACATTTCTGGAAAACATTTTTATTAAACAGAAAAGGACACAGGCTTTTTATACTCAGAGAGATTTAGCCACCTCCACTGACGAGTGGGCCAGGTGCTGAGTCAGCGCCAGCTGACACAACAGATGCGGGGGAAGTTCTCGCACCGCGGCTGTGCTTAGCCACAGGGACTGACAGGTGGGCCAGACGCTTAGCGGGGCCACACGTGGGCGGGCGAGAGGAACGGCGACACGTGGCTGATCCGAGGCTGCGGGCGAAGCTTAGAAAAGGTGGGGGGGCCTCTCTATAAAAACGTCACCGCCGCTGTGACTGCCCAGTGGGCCAGGGGCGGACCACGGGTGGAAAAGCAAAAACGCCAGGGGGTTACGTGTAGAAGGGACTCTGCTACTGTTTTTCTTCCCTGCCTATCTGACGAAACTGACGCTTGCAGAGGACAGTGCGCGGCGCGGATCGAACCCGCGACGCAGCGCACGCGCAGACGGCGGCTACCACAGCGGTGGACGGGGGTTGGTGCTGGGGAACGGCTGCGCGGCCAGAAGTGCAAACAGAGGGGCGACGGCAGAAGATCACCCGCGGACGTCGATGCACCGAGAGCGTTCGACGGAACGATCGGCGCTACCAGGAAGAGAAAAACAGGGGGGAGGTGTCTAGGAGGCGCAGAGGCTCACCGCGGGTGTGCTGGTGGTGGCGGATCGGGCCGAAGCGCGGGGGATTAGCGGTGAAGCTGGCGGCCTCGCATCTAGGGTTTTGCTCAGACTTGTCGGTCTGCAGCGTGTACAGGGCCTCCTCCTCTCGTCGCCATGTACTGGGGTGATGCAGGTGCTCGCCTGGGTCTTCCCCAACGCCAAACGCCTCGCCCTCCTCCTTGTTATGGTGGTGACATGCCGAAGCCGATGGTGGGTGATGATGGAAGAAAGAGGGGAAGGTAGCAGGCGGATGGGGTGGAAAGGAGCTGGGCAGAGCCATGGGAGATCTAGAGGTGCTGCACGGCAGGGGAGGGAGTAGATAAGGGCAAGGAAAGGGTGCACATGGGGCTTGCCGAGGGTTGGGAAAAAGGTGGTGGTGGCCACCTTTTCTCCTCCCCCTCTCACGTGGTAGACACGGCTCGGGAGGGATCTGGGGGTTGAGGCTCGCTGGGACCAGGTGGGACAAGGCGCAGGGCTCGGTGGGGGTGGCTTGGCAGCGAGGGTAGAGAGAAAGAGAGAGGGGGTTAGCTCGGCTAGGGTTTAGGTTAGGGGTGGCTCGGCCTAGAGTAGAAGGGGATGGGGTTGGGGCCGAACCAAAGCCACAAGGCTGGTGGTGGCCTCGGTGTGGGGAGAGGGGAAAGGTGAGGTGAGTGTAGCTAGGGTTTTTGCTAGGTGTAGAGCAAGAGAAGATAGCTAGGTGTAGCTAGAAAAAGAAAGAGGGGAGGGAGTAAAAGATGTCACATGTATGCACACATGCATGTGTAGATGATGGACAAGGTTAGGAGGGATAGATGGATGAGCTAGGGTTTTGGAGTGGATAAAAACACCAAAGACGTTCGAATTAAGACAAAGGGAGAAACCAAAAGTACCATAGGAGAGAGAGAGGTGGGAGAAAAGATGATCTTGCATGTGGCATTCTCTCATGCACATGATAATATTTGGTGAAAACAAAATATATATCCCATGTATACTTGACAGAGAGAAATTCCACAAAAGAGTTGCAAGGTGGGAGAAAAGTGGATTAATCATTTATTTGGGTTTATTTGTTTCAATTGATTTCAAACAAACTCCACCCAAATATTCCAAAAGAAACCAAAATAAAAGAACAAGAGAGAGGCCTTGCATGGGCCATGCATGAAGAATAATTGCCAAATTCATTAGTTGTGAAAACAACTACATATACATATGAGCATCTATTACCCCATGCACATCCATACTTGAATAAAGACCACACCATAAACTACAAGCTTGATAACATATGGTAAGGGTGGATTTAAGCATAACTGAATATAATAGGCCATGCTAGTGTGTATGTCCCTCTAGAAGATCATTTGGCCACAATTATATTTAAACAATGCTCAATTATTCCCAAAACAAACCATATGGAAGATATATGAATTATTCTACTCACACGGCATGCAGAGGTGACCATGTGGCTCTCCACATATCAATATTGTGAAAACACCATGATGCATATATGGGAGCATGTGGAAGTAGAAGTGGATCCATCTTAAATATATGTGAGCTAGACAAGAGCCAAAAGAAGTGGAAAAGCCCACATATAGTTTGGATGGTAGGAATATGGGGTGGTGACAAAGAAAGGTGGTGGAGTTAATAAAAGATATGCCCCCAACTCAACTTGGGCATCAAGCACTATCAAGAACCAAATACAATATATCAAGAGGCAAATACAATTAATAGTGCACATGAGATAAGAACCAAATGAAAAAGGGTTTTATATGATGCTCAAATGCAATGTGGCATGATGACATGAGCATGATATGATTATGATGCAACAATTATATGTAGGAAGTAGCATTTTATTATTAGACCATGTAGCATTACAGATGTTAGACAGATGGGATGCTACAACTCTACCCCACTAAACAGGAATCTCGAACAGAGCTCATCCTCACGTTCCCAAGTGGCTTCATCAACGGAATGGTGCGACCACTGCACCTTGCAGAACTTGATAGACTTGTCGTGAGTCTTTCTTTCTGCGACTTCTAGGATTTTTGTGGGGTGTTCTTGATAAGGCAGATCTTCTTGGAGATTGATGAGCTCATGGTCCACGGTCCTGCCGGGATCCTTGAAGCACTTCTTGAATTGAGAGATATGGAAAACATCATGGACCTTGAGTTTTTCAGGGGGCTCAAGAGCATAAGCAACTTCTCCTCTTCTTCCACGAACTTTGAAAGGACCGATGTATCTAGGAGCCAGCTTTCCTTTGATACCAAACCGGTGCGTGCCTCTCATGGGAGTGACACGAAGGTAAACGAGATCACCAGGGACATACTCCATGTCCGTCTGCTTTCTATCATAGTTGCTCTTCTGGCGACTTTGAGCAACCTTTAGGTTTTCGAGAATGATGTGAACCTTCTCCTCCGCTTGAGTTACAATGTCGGGGCCAAACAATGTTCTTTCACCTGCGCCAGACCAACCAATCGTAGTTCTGCATTTGTGTGCATAGAGAACCTCAAATGGTGCCATCTTTAGACTCTTCTGGAAGCTGTTGTTGTAAGAGAATTCAGCATAAGGAAGGCATTCTTCCCACTTCATGCCGAAAGAGATGACGCAAGCATGGAGCATATCTTCCAGAATTTGATTGATCCTTTCAACTTGCCCTTGTGACTGAGGGTGGTAAGCTGTGCTGAAGTTCAACTTTGTTCCCAAAGCATTTTGGAAACTTCCCCAGAACTTGGAAGTGAAGATGCTTCCACGGTCTGAGCTAATCTCAAGAGGAACCCCATACAGAGAGACAATTCTGTTGACATAGAGCTCAGCCAACTGATTGCAGAAATTGTTTCCTTGACGGGAAAGAAGTGAGCCACTTTAGAAAGCCTGTCGATGACAACAAAGATTGCATTATTGCCTTTCTGTGACCTTGGAAACCCAGTTATGAAGTCCATCTCTACTTTCTCCCATTTCCATTCAAGAGGCTTCAATGGCTGTAGAAGACCGGAAGGTTTCTAATGGACAGCTTTAACTCTGCGGCAGACGTCACACTCTGAGACATACTTGGCACAATATCGTTTCAATCCAGGCCACCAATATTGTGTTTTCAGGTCCATGTACATCTTTGTGCTGCCAGGATGGATAGAAAGAACTGAATCATGAGCTTCTTTAAGAACTTGCTCTCTCAAACCCGGATACTTCGGAACGAACATCCGGTGCTCAAAGAATAGAGTGCCTTGGTCGTCAAGGTGGAAAAGTTCATACTTCGGAAGCTGAATGTTGGAGATGATGTTTTTGGTGTAAGCATCACCTCGCCGACTAGCACGAATCTTTTCTTCCAAGAGAGGGGTTACCAGAAGATTTAGAAGATACCCTTGATCCACAATTTCAAGGTTGAGCTGGCGGAATTCCTCGCACAAGAGAGGTTGTTGTTCTTCCACCATGAGGTTGTTGACATAAGCTTTTCGGCTGAGAGCATCGGCCATGACATTAGCTTTGCCAGGAGTGTAGTTGATGGTCAGATCGAAATCATTAATTGCTTCAATCCACCTCCTCTGACGAAGCTTGAGATTAGGCTATGTGAAGATATACTTCAGACTCTTGTGATCAGAAAAGATCTCACAACGGTTGCCAAGCAAGTAGTGCCTCCATACTTTCAAAGCAAAGACAACTGCTGTGAGTTCAAGATCATGTGTTGGATAGTTGAGCTCATGAGTTTTCAACTGACGGGAAGCATAAGCAACGACTTTCTTTTCTTGCATGAGGACCGCACCCAATCCTTGCAAGGAGGCGTCACAGAATATCTGGAAAGGCTTTGATGTATCTGGAGGAATCAAGACTTGGGTGGAAGTGAGCTTCTCTTTGAGTGTTTCAAAGCTAGCTTGACATGCAGGAGACCAAAGGTATTTCTTGCCTTTCTTGAGGAGATCGGTAAGAGGCTTCGCAATCTTTGAGAAGTTCTGAACGAAGCGACGGCAATAACTAGCCAAACCAAGGAAACTCCGGACTTCTTTGACATTTTTGGGTGGAAGCCACTCAACAATTGTCCGAACAGTTTCTGGGTTGACGGCAATGCCCTTAGCAGAGATGACGTGACCAAGATAGGTGACTTCGGGAAGCCAAAATTCACACTTGGAGAACTTTGCATACAGGCGGTTCTCACGAAGCTTGTTTAGGACACACCGAAGGTGTTCTTCATGTTCTTACTTTGACTTAGAATAGACTAGAATGTCATCTAGATAGACCACGACGAACTTATCAAGATACTCCATGAAAACCGAGTTCATAAGCCTCAAGAAGTTGGATGGTGCGTTGGTGAGACCGAAGGACATGACCGTGTACTCATACAGGCCATAGCGGGTGGTAAAAGCTGTTTTGGGAACATCTTCCTTGCGAATCTTGATTTGATGATATCCACTTCTCAAGTCAAGCTTAGAGAATACCACAGCTCCAGCTAGCTGATCGAAGAGATCATTAATCCGCGGAAGGGGATATTTATTCTTGATGGTTTTAGCATTGAGAGCCCGATAGTCAACACAAAGTCTATCAGTCCGGTATCGCTTCTTCACAAAGATTGTTGTGCTGCCCCAAGAGGAAGTGCTATGCTGAATGAAACCCAACTTCTCTTGTTCATCAAGCTGACATTTGAGTTCAGTCAACTCAGCAGGACCCATTTTATAAGGCCGCTTGGAGATAGGAGCGGTACCAGGTTCAAGCTCAATCACAAACTCGACCTCTCGGTCAGGAGGCATACCTGGTAACTCTTTAGGAAAAACATCTGGGAACTCGCGGACCACCGGAACACTCTGAATAGCCTCCATAGCATCATCATTCAGAGCCGCCAAAGAGAAAAGCTGAATTGCAGGAGTCAGACTTGGAGAATAGACTATATGGCCTTCAGGAATTTTCAGAGAAACCGAGCGTTCAGCATAATCAATCACAGCTGCATTTGCTGTTAACCAATCCATGCCCAAGATGACATCAATGTCAGAGTTGCCGAGAATGATTAAGGAAGCCAGAAATGAAGAACCACCAATTAGAATTTGATTGCCATGACTGATCTTGGTAGATAGCATTCTTGCCCCGAGAGAAAGAACCATTAACTTTTTATCCAGTTGGTCTATAGTTTGCTCATGCTCATTTGCAAACTTGTGAGACACAAATGAATGCGATGCACCAGAATCAAACAAAACTTGTGCAGGGACTGAGTTAACGGGAAGCGTACCCATCACAACTCCAGGTGCATGTTCAGCTTGAGCGACGTTGACACAGTTGGCAAGAGTAACGGTGGACCCGGGCTTGGTGTTGATGTTGAGAGCCCGAGGTGGAGGTGCACGAACCATAGAAGAACTTGCTGCAGGTCTTGGAGGTGGTGGAGGAAGAGCTTTGTTGTTCATGGGACAACTCCAGTGTTGATGCCCCGTGTTCCCACAAGTGTAACAAGCACCAGGTGGACGTGGAGCAGCGTAGCCAGGGACTCCACCAGGCGCTCCAGGGTAGTTGTGATTGTAGCCCCTAGAAGCAGCGTTGAAGGAGTTTGGTGGCCTTGCCGCGTAGCTTGAAGGTCTTGGTGGAGCCGGGAGCGGCGGTGCGGTATTAGGAACCCACACGCGGCGCTTAGAAGGAGCTGTCATAGCTGAAGAGCTTGCTGTGTCATGACTGTGTTTCTTGGACTCCTCGAACACTTGCCTACTGGCTTCTTCCTGTAGAGCTGTATGTTGGAGTTCTAGAAAATACCCCGGCCTTGCATGAGCGATTGCATATTT
Organism: Avena eriantha; assembly: GCA_910589775.1. Taxonomy (NCBI): domain Eukaryota; kingdom Viridiplantae; phylum Streptophyta; class Magnoliopsida; order Poales; family Poaceae; genus Avena; species Avena eriantha. The sequence continues at coordinate 196,841,804 of OU342745.1, forward strand.
GATAGATGCATTGATCCCTTGCCTGAACCTCTTCTGTTTCTTCTTGTCATCAGAGATCTCATCGCCACCATACCGAGAAAGATTCATGAAGTTTCTGATATAGGTGTTGACATTGTCATTGCCCTGCTTGAGGTTGAGAAACACTTCCTTCATCCTTTCCATGACAATTTCTGATAGATATTGCTCTTTGAAAGCCCTAGTGAACTGCTCCCAGGTAGGCTGAAAACCAGAGTGGTTTGCCTTCAGGTAATTCTCCCACCATAGAGCTGCGTCTCCCTTCAGAAGGTGAGTGGCACATTTTACCCATTCTTGCTCAGGAACATCAGCAGTCATCAGCAACCTTGACATCTCACAAAGCCAGTCATCAGCATCCAGTGGCTGATCAGACACCTCAAAATGGCGTGGGTTAAACTTCAGAAAGCCCTTGATGTCTCCTCGCTTGGGAGGTGGAGGTAGCGGAACAAACTCATTCCTCCTGACACTTTCTTCAAAGCGTTGTTGGTTCTGTTGCATTGTTCCCAAGGCATTAGCAATACTTGCCAACGCAGCCCCTAGTTCAGGTGGTATGTCCTCCTTAGTGCGGCGTGGTGGTGCCATCCTGGGATTGATATAAAACTCAAGTCAGTACCATAATGGAGAATAATAATAATCCAAAATAGTACCAAAATGGAATTAACCAAGATTAAGGATACAGATTACTAAGATGATATTAAAATATCAGCAAAGTTCAAAGCACCTAGAAGATAGTAAGCATATCACACACGACTGAACAAGGAGTGTGGTACACCGAGTTATCAAAGAAAAAATTTCTGCAAATTTCGGCATTAAAATACCACTATATGCGCAAAACCACTTAACGAATCAAGATTGGTAACTCTACCAATTAAATATACAAGAGCGAATGATAAAAGTAGTGGTATGGTCGCGACTCCATCCCGCACTCAAATCATTACTCCGCACATGAATAAGTAAAACACATATCCCAACTCTCTTCCTTCTTAAGATGAACCTAAAGATTAACAACTATGGAAAACAAACACCCCAAACAAGATAGCGTCATATAACAAAGAGTAAGACATATCGCGTCGGTTTACAACGAATCAGATAGATCACGTCGGTTTAGAAAAGCATGTCGGTATGGAATGTACCAACAGTTGATAACCAAAAAGGCAGATAGCGACAACAAGTTGGATGCAACAGATAGACAAGGAATTACACACACACACACTTTCTATGGTACTACGGAACCCATAACACGTGAATCCTAGTTTGAATTTTAGAAGAGGATTGAAAACGTTACACTTCCTTACCAGAAAAGGGTGGGTGGGTGATAAGAAGAAAAATGGAAGCAGTCCTACTCTCGTGTTTTGTTTTTCCCTAGTATACATAACTACCAAAATATTTGCTAGACTGACAACGACCATTTGGCTGAGACCCTGAAGGGCGGGATGGCTCTGATACCAATGTAACTACCTCGGACCCTACGCTCTCAGTTCAAGCCTGGATGAACCAAAAGTGGTTAAGGGTTTTACAGCGGGGGCCCAGGGCCACCCACGTGTAGGTCCGTCAATCGTCCTAACCACTTCCAAGAACATCGGGACAAGAGCGAGCGGCGTAGGCAATAGGCGAAGAGATCAAATACATAAACAAGTGAGTATGTATGCAAGCTACCTTACAACAGTTCTCGGAGCCATACCATCTAAAAGAAAAAGAAATATTGCAATGCCATACGGCAAGATCCAAATATCCTAGATAGATATAATAGTGTAGGATAGCTCCTCATACATCAATCAATAGAGTATCAAGCGGAAGCGGGAAACAAGATCCGAGTAGGGATAAGAAGCAAATCAGCATAAGATGCCACATAAATAATCACATCCCGCCCACAGATCTCACGGATCCCCATCCCTGGAATCTCTACATCGAGTGATCGTTGCCAACATCATCTGTCTCCTCCACCTAGTATCCATCTTGCGAATACACCAGCTCATCTGAATCAAATAATTTATCGTGTGAGACCCTAGGGGTACTCAGCAAGTCTTTGTGCCTCTAAAGGGGACATATACCTGGGGTGACGCAATTGCAGCAAAAGATAATAACTAACAAGTCTATAGATACTCGCTAACCATCCGCCTAACCAATGATAGACGTATGTCCGTTAATTAGAAACAACAGTTATAACAATATCAAGTAATAGATCCATCCTCCTTCTCGCTTACCAACGAGAAAGCGGACGAATAACCCATCCGTTGGCAGTTTTATTAACCATTCCATGAGTATTGCACTAATTACTAGTCAGATATTTAGTCAAATTAAAAGCGTTACTTTAGTTATGCTTGTCTATGATCGAGAAACTGTGCTCCAAGTCGTCCATAACCGCCGGCACGGCTTTCAGAAAGATTTACCCTGCAGGGGTGCACAAATAGCAACACACACACGATCGACCTCGGAAAAACCAAATCAAAACCCAACGAGGCTTTCACGACAAAGCAATCATAGGATTCATAAATTATTTCAGGGGGCCACCCTATTAAGCAACCCGCAACGAAGTTGGCCGGCTCCGAGACGGACCCAAGGTTTGTGTCAATGGTTGTAAACGACTGGGAACCCGAAAGTGTGACTGGGCTTGTCGATATCGCGAAAACATTCCACGATCCAAAACAGTACAGGTCCTCCACGCCCCAAACTACCTTGTGGCCCCAAGAAATAAAGTGCAAATCAAGCGCATGCAAAGGGGGATTCATAGAGTCTCCCGTATGTGGATAGTGCGAATAGTCAAGGAACAGGTATCAAGTACTCGGGGTCCTACGGGACACAAGTGAGCGTGAAAAACCAAATAACAGATATTGCCCACCGGTGCCTCTTTCATTAGTTATCCCATTACTACTCATGTTAAGTTGTTTAGGTACCTCGTTATCCATGAGACACTCACATACCCTACACATGCTGTTCTACGACTCGCATGGATCAAACAACTCATGTAGTAATGGCTCATAGGATGGAGAAACAAGCTTCGGTGGGGTTTAAAAGTAAAGACTATGCAGTACTTGGGATTCAATGCATTCACGACTCCATGATGCAAGAATAAGATAGAAGCAATAGGTACTATATGTATGCAAGCATGTGGTAGTGCTTGCCTGGCAGCTCAGTTGAAGCGAGAGATGGATCTGGGTAGTACTCCTGGGATTCCTGATAATTCCCCTGCTCGACGTCTATTCGAAAGAAGAACCAAACAAAAAAGGGCCAACATAAATAAAGTGCACAAGCATATGAATAAAATGTGACAAGCAACCAAGCATGCCATGATGAATAATGCACAATTTACATGGCAATAATGTAGCATGGCAAGGGTGAGGTGTGGGGACAAGAATAAATCATTTTATTATTTATTTGGTCAAGTTTTATTACCATAAACAATTCTGATTATTTATTATTTATATGATGCATGCTTCAATTCATATCATGGAATGCGTAGTTAGAATGGGCTCGTCGCGCTGATCGATTTAGATATATTATTTGTCAAATTTGGAGTTATAGAATTAAAGTTATTAATTAATTAAGAAAGGCATTTTTATTGCAATTAAACATTTTCGGAAAATTTAAATTAGTCAAACATTATTTTGAATGGCATATTCGAATTCCTCACATTTTTCTGATTCAAAAACATATATCATTTGCATTATTTGGATTTACCAATTAAAAGTTATTAATTTCTGGATTTAAAATCATATTAAACATTTCTGGAAAACATTTTTATTAAACAGAAAAGGACGCAGGCTTTTTATACTCAGAGAGATTTAGCCACCGCCGCTGACGAGTGGGCTAGGCGCTGAGTCAGCGCCAGCTGACACAGCAGACGCGGGGGAAGTTCTCGCACCGCGGCTTTGCTTAGCCACAGGGACTGACAGGTGGGGCCGGACGCTTAGCGGGGCCACGCGTGGGCGGGCGAGAGGAACGGCGACACGTGGCCGATCCGAGGCTGCGGGCGAAGCTTAGAAAAGGTGGGGGGGGGCTCTCTATAAAAACGTCACCGCCGCTGTGACTGCCCAGTGGGCCAGGGGCGGACCGCGGGTGGAAAAGCAAAAACGCCAGGGGGTTACGTGTAGAAGGGACTCTGCTACTGTTTTTCTTCCCTGCCTATCTGACGGAACTAACGCTTGCAGAGGACAGGGCGCGGCGCGGATCGAACCCGCGATGCAGCACACGCGCAGATGGCGGCTACCACTCTGGTGGGCGGGGGTTGGTGCTGGGGAACGGCTGCGCGGCCAGAAGTGCAAACAGAGGGGCGACGGCAGAAGATCACCCGCGGACGTCGGTGCACCGAGAGCGTTCGACGGAACGATCGGCGCTACCAGGAAGAGAAAAACAGGGGGGAGGTGTCTAGGAGGCGCAGAGGCTCACCGCGGGTGTGCTGGTGGTGGCGGATCGGGCCGAAGTGCAGGGGATTAGCGGTGAAGCTGGCGGCCTCGCGTCTAGGGTTTTGCTCGGACTTGTCGGTCTGCAGCGTGTACAGGGCCTCCTCCTCTCGTTGCCGTGTACTGGGGTGATGCAGGTGCTCGCCTGGGTCTTCCCCAACGCCAAACGCCTCGCCCTCCTCCTTGTTATGGTGGTGGCATGCCGAAGCCGACGGTGGGTGATGATGGAAGAAAGAGGGGAAGGTAGCAGGCGGATGGGGTGGAAAGGAGCTGGGCAGAGCCCTGGGAGATCTGGAGGTGCTGCACGGCAGGGGAGGGAGTAGATAAGGGCAAGGAAAGGGTGCACATGGGGCTTGCCGAGGGTTGGGAAAAAGGTGGTGGTGGCCACCTTTTCTCCTCCCCCTCTCACGTGGTAGACACGGCTCGGGAGGGATCTGGGGGTTGAGGCTCGCTGGGACCAGGTGGGACAAGGCGCAGGGCTCGGTGGGGGTGGCTTGGCAGCGAGGGTAGAGAGAAAGAGAGAGGGGGTTAGCTCGGCTAGGGTTTAGGTTAGGGGTGGCTCGGCCTAGAGTAGAAGGGGATGGGGTTGGGGCCGAACCAAAGCCACAAGGCTGGTGGTGGCCTCGGTGTGGGGAGAGGGGAAAGGTGAGGTGAGTGTAGCTAGGGTTTTTGCTAGGTGTAGAGCAAGAGAAGATAGCTAGGTGTAGCTAGAAAAAGAAAGAGGGGAGGGAGTAAAAGATGTCACATGTATGCACACATGCATGTGTAGATGATGGACAAGGTTAGGAGGGATAGATGGATGAGCTAGGGTTTTGGAGTGGATAAAAACACCAAAGACGTTCGAATTAAGACAAAGGGAGAAACCAAAAGTACCATAGGAGAGAGAGAGGTGGGAGAAAAGATGATCTTGCATGTGGCATTCTCTCATGCACATGATAATATTTGGTGAAAACAAAATATATATCCCATGTATACTTGACAGAGAGAAATTCCACAAAAGAGTTGCAAGGTGGGAGAAAAGTGGATTAATCATTTATTTGGGTTTATTTGTTTCAATTGATTTCAAACAAACTCCACCCAAATGTTCCAAAAGAAACCAAAATAAAAGAACAAGAGAGAGGCCTTGCATGGGCCATGCATGAAGAATAATTGCCAAATTCATTAGTTGTGAAAACAACTACATATACATATGAGCATCTATTACCCCATGCACATCCATACTTGAATAAAGACCACACCATAAACTACAAGCTTGATAACATATGGTAAGGGTGGATTTAAGCATAACTGAATATAATAGGCCATGCTAGTGTGTATGTCCCTCTAGAAGATCATTTGGCCACAATTATATTTAAACAATGCTCAATTATTCCCAAAACAAACCATATGGAAGATATATGAATTATTCTACTCACACGGCATGCAGAGGTGACCATGTGGCTCTCCACATATCAATATTGTGAAAACACCATGATGCATATATGGGAGCATGTGGAAGTAGAAGTGGATCCATCTTAAATATATCTGATCTAGACAAGAGCCAAAAGAAGTGGAAAAGCCCACATATAGTTTGGATGGTAGGAATATGGGGTGGTGACAAAGAAAGGTGGTGGAGTTAATAAAAGATATGCCCCCAACTCAACTTGGGCATCAAGCACTATCAAGAACCAAATGTAATATATCAAGAGGCAAATACAATTAATAGTGCACATGAGATAAGAACCAGATGAAAAAGGGTTTTATATGATGCTCAAATGCAATGTGGCATGATGACATGAGCATGATGTGATTATGATACAACAATTATATGTAGGAAGTAGCATTTTATTATTAGACCATGTAGCATTATAGATGTTAGACAAATGGGATGCTACATGATGTGATCACTAAAATATTATATCACGGGAACGGGAAAAGAGTGCATGTCGGTAACAAGATCAAACAAGGTATGGAGATACCGATGATTGAATCTCGGACATGTATTATATCGCGAGACAAAGGGATTTAGTTACTAACGTTAAAGGTTCTTACGATTATAGAAATCATCATTGAATGAGTAGGAGTTAGTATGGATCTCTAGGTCCCGCTACTAGTTATTGATCGGAGAAGGGTCTCGATCATGTCTACATTATTCGCAAACTATAGGATGACACACATAAGAGATACCGACACTATTTGGAGTAAATATGTTTCAGAGAAAAGTATTGTAAAGTGCTGGAATTATTTCAATAAACACCGGAATTATTTTTGGTAAAATTGCTGAAATTGTTTCTGCAGATACTGAATTCTTGCAGGGGTTTATGTGAATATTTATTAATTAAATTAATTAATAAATTTCTGAATAAAATAAATAAAATAGTTTTATTTAATGAGAGTTGTATTAATTTTGGTGAAAAATTAATGCATGTGAGTGGGGGTATGAGTGGAGTCATGTTTATGTGAGTAGAGCAGCCACCGCATGAATGAAGGAAGATGTGGGGCATGTAACACCCAGAAAATATTTCGTAGTAGTTGTCCGTTATTTTATTTTGTGCATCATCGCGACCTCATGCATATTTTGTTCGCATGTTTTGACCACAAACTATTCGCTAAAACATATTTTTGGTTTACTAAAATAACCCTGTGGTTTTATTAAACCCGCCCCCTTTTTTATTTTCAAATTAAAACAAACTAACATTTTTGGTCCATTACGTAACCATAAAGGTTTTCTTACTTTATTAAAATAAAAATAAAAATGACAAAATAACCGTCTAAAGTTTTAGCCCAAAACTAGTCTTATCTAGTCAACTTTAGAATATATAAACTAGTTGAGTGTCGGTGCGTTGCTACGGCCTCTTCAAATTTTGAAAAGGTCAAAAATTTCACTCGAGGTATCCGTCTACAGCGTTGAACATCTCTATGTGACTTCTGGATGTCAAGTTTGTCCCACATGCTTCGCCGATGTAGTGCCCCTACTATTATGACAACACTACAATGAACACCTAGAGATATTCTTCCTCCGCTAATTGCGACCTCTCTCACCGCTATGATTTCGACCTTCCTCGCCGACTCTTTGACAGATGAAGACGTATCGGTACGCAAGTGCGGGATTAACAATCTAGAGACTTCCATCTAGGACACTCAAGTAGTATTACCAATATAGTAGCAAACTCATAGATTGAGCCAAATTTCAAATTTGTTCCTAAGACAATACAATATAAAGTATAAGGTCTATTATTCATATGTAAATCGACTGTGGTGGAGGCATAAGCTTGGGTGACGCCGAGGAGCGGGAAGGCGAAAGGTGTGAACACGCGCTCTACCATAAGGCTGATATTGTCTATGGCCCGAGTACAATGACCTCGAGGTGCTCAACTGAGTTCTTCACCCCGTTATGGTTGTGCTTTGATCCGTTCTGAATGTATCTCCTTCATGGTCACTCAAACTGTGTGTGTATGGCATTGTTTTCTTTGGTTTCATATTGTATTGTTTTCTGCCTGTGGAATTTAAAATTGTTACATCTAAAGCATTCATCTATTCTCAAAGGTGGAGGCAACCAGATCAACACCAGTGACTACAGCGGAATGTCTTTTTCCCCTTTTTATAAAGAATCAAATAAGCAAGTGTGCCACGACATCTCAGGAAAGCAATTAACATAAATAATCCCCAAAATGATGCATAGGAAGTGAACTTTCCCCTCTAACAATACGCATCTCAGTATTGGCAGCCACCGAAAATCCTCAAGCCCAGGACAAGAGAACCGCCATGAAGGTTCTGGAACTGGAGTCGTGGTCGGACGACTTGTGCTATCCATCTCGCTTGAGGTCAATACGAAGCCCTCCCCTCCGGTCACACGTTCGAGCACAACAGCATCTAGCGCTGGCTTGATGCCGACTTCCTCATCTGCCCTGTCACCAAACTGCAGCTTCCCTCATCGCCGCCGCTAATCCCCAATCACTCACAGCTTTGCTAGTTCGCCTGATAGCAGAAGTTTCGGACAGGGGAGTGACAAGAAGTGGTGTCATCTTCGTCTTCCTCCGTGTTGGGTATCAGGCTGGCCAAGCCTTCTTTTCCCGCACTACATGTCAACAAAATGTAAGTGAAAAATCCACATGTATAACAAATAGTCACATGGTACTCCAGAAGTACTAATGTTACAAATTTTTAAGTATAATCCAGTAAAATGTATAAATATGAATATAAATCAAAACCTACCTAATTTCCTCTTCGAACGCCAATGAATGGTGCTAGCAGGATAGTTGTTTGTTGCCACGGAGTGACAAGTCCAACTGAATGTCCACTTTGTTGTGAGAAGTGTTTCTACCTGTCGAGGGTAAAGACCTTGTTAGATTACTCTCTATAGTTTTCACCTCTGTAGTTGGGATTTGCCAAATCACGATACATCAGCGACCACAAAAATATCAAAACACCACCGTATACACGCTGTGCGATCAAAACCGATTGTATATGATGCAACACATCATTAGTTTATGACAAGAACAAAAAACCGATATTTCTATATTACTAAAAGACCGCTCAATAATATCTCTCGGCAATACTTTACACCAGCAATTTGTTGAAAGTTAAGGCTTCTTTTCAACGATGAAGGATATTTTTAAACTTTTACCCAGCCATAGCTGAAGAAAAGAAGTAATCTCACTAAGATACAATTTTTCATGGCACTTCTACAAGCTCCTGAGCTGTCATGAAAATATCGTCACACTGACTGTGTTATATACATGTGCAGCCATACCTTGATATGTACTATCCTGATTGAACATCCATAGAGTTAACTGAATTTGTACGTACCGCATCTAGAAGACCACGCTCCTAAAAGAAAATGAGTATGTGAGAAAATAATTCCGTTGTTACCTTTTTGTTGGCACAACCAAATGCTTCTTTTGCCTCTCAGTTTTATATCTGAGTACCAATTTTACAAGAAAAAAACATTGTAACAGAGGCATGCATGGCTTAATTAACATTAAGATTACAGGAAGAGTATATAGATATAGAGGAATTATATCCGAACACTTTGACCCATCATTGAATGATTAATCTTCTTCACAACTAACCCAACCATGGTACATCACGCGACTTGGCCTTACTATGCTATTCTAATTTCTAAGCAATGCTACTTCTAAATGCCAGTTTATCAGAGAAGGTAATAGAAAATCTTATACAGTATATCCTCTTAGATCCATGTCACTACGAGGATGGAGAACCCGTCAGAGATGCATATACACTTTGCTAGACACCACTTTGAGAGTTTGAGGTATTCCTACTGACTACTGAATATCCGAGAAGGTGTAACACTAACACAACTGATCACCGTCGAACCCGTCCAACCAATTCTGAACTGATAAGTAACCTAAATGGCATTAGTACCTCTGTCTAGTTGACTAAATCAAGATGATGGCCATCTCTTTCCCGTCATGGTAACCTCCATTCCCCCAATTGGTGAGAAATGGTGAGTCCTAGTCTGCATCCGCGTAGAACACACCGGACATTAAGGGATTTGGAGGAGATAATGAGATTGAAATTAGGGGATATGGGGGAGTATCCAGTCAAATTTAGTGGATGGTATTCTGGTCTGCACCGGCTCGGAGGTCATCTGGAGGAGGGTAGACCTCGAGCTGGAGGTCGTCCGGCCAAGAGGCCACGATTCGCTCGGTGGTCTGGAGTCCAGCTGCACGGATCTCCATCTAGACGGCTACTGGAACAGGGGGCGATACGGGAGTAGCGACGACGGCATGACCTAGGCTGGGTTCCATGGGAGAAGGTCGGGTTGGCTGGAGATTCTTGAGTCCGGCACGGTGGCGGCGCTGCTGCCGCACGCGGCATCCAGCACTCGTGTCATGCATACACCGGCGCAACCTCCCCTAGCTCCTCAAAAGGCTGGACCAGGTCAGAAGCGAGGAGCTAGCAGGGAGGAGACGTGATGGTTCGATGAGGCTTGGGAGGCGTGGCAGCGTGTAGTTAGCTCGAGGGGGTGGGGGCGAGGCAAGGCAGGGAGGCCCTCGGCGGTGCGCGCGGGGACTCTGGAGGCGTTGCATCGGGGAGAACAGGAGGGCACTATCGATTCAGGGTCCAGGGGAAAGGTGGAGAAGCGGAACATGTGGGTTTCACTTAGCATGTCCAGCAGCGGCGCTAAAAATTGGCGTTGTATAAGTCGTTTGGCACGCTGTATCACGTTTATCGCCCGCAACTTCGGTTGTCAAAAGACAGAAGCGCTAAAAATAGGTTATAGCGCGCGCGGCAAAAAAAAGCGAAATGACAGGCGCTGTAAATTTTCAGCGCGCGCGCAAGAACAACAAAATCACATACAAATGACAAAACAAAGATCAAACACACACAATAAATCAAGAATAAATAGTTCAAATATTCATACAACATCAACACAAATGAATAGTTCAAAGTACCGATACAACAACAACACATATAACAATCATACAACAAATGTATCTCAAAGAACATACAACAATCATAGGAGAACATCAATTTCCTCCATTCCAAACCCAGCACTCCGCCATGACATCCTTTTGGAGATCATCATGCACCTCATTAACTCGAATGGCATGGTAGGAGGTAAGGAACCGGGCTATCCTATCTTGACTCCTTCGAATTCGGACGGGTTGTCCCACATACTCATAGTTGTAGTCGAGGTCATCCTCACCACGCTCATCCTCTATGATCATGTTATGCATGATCACACAAGCCATCATGATGTACCAAAGGATCTCTTGATCCCAAAACCGAGCCGGTCCATGCACAATTGCAAATTGAGCTTGCAATATCCCGAATGCTCTCTCCACATCTTTCCTTGCCGCCGCTTGTGCATTATGGAAATCGACTTCTCTCTTGCCTTCTGGATCCTTGACCGGCTTCACAAATGTCCTCCACCTTGGGTAGATGCCATCGGCAAGGAAGTAGCCATAGGTGTATGTTTTGTTGTTTGCCACAAACTGCACCGGTGGAGTTTCACCATTAGCTATCCTAGCCATGAGTGGTGACCGCTGGAGAACATTGATATCATTGCAAGATCCGGGCATCCCAAAAAAAGCATGCCAAATCCATGTCTCATAATCGTCCACGGCTTCAAGGATGATGGTGGAATCCTTCTTGTGGCCTTTGAATTGTCCATGCCAAGCCGCAGGACAATTCTTCCAACTCCAATACATACAATCAATAGAGCCAAGCATTCCGGTGAACCCACGCCGCTTGTTTTGCTCCAATAGCCTTGTCGTGTCTTGAGCATTGGGGGATCTCAAGTACTCCTCCCCGAACACTCTCACGATAGCCACGACAAAGCGGCGGACACAAAGAATGGCAGTGCTCTCCCCCATTGCCAAGTGGTCATCAACCAAATCCGCCGGAATACCATATGCCATCATACGCAAGGCAGCAGTCACCTTTTGGTAGGTGCTATGCCCAAGCTCCCCGGCGGCATTCCTCCGTTGCTCAAAGAAACGATCAAACTCCATCACACTCTCGGCGATGTTCTTGAACAATCTTGTGCTCATGCTAAACCGGCACAGGAAGTAGCGCTCGGGGAAGATGGGCTTCTCGATGAAATAGCTTCTCATCAATTTGGCATGGCCTTCCAACCTCTCCCTCCACAATCTCTCTCGACCAATCACGGAACCACCATGCTTCTGGCGCTTCATCCTAGCGCGAACGGCCAAAATGATAGCAAGATCTTCCTCTTCTTCCGCATCCCATTCATCATCGGACTCTTCCTTCGACCGGCGGCGCACCATCTACATAGGGCGGCTACGTCTAAATAATATCCTAGAATGAGAAGATATGGCAATGGAGGACACTACATACCTTGGTGGGGAGTAGCGCCGGTGGTGGCGCGGAAACGACGGCGGCGGCGGTGGACGGCCGGGGCAGCGCCGGATCTGTGCTCGTGGAGCTCGAATCGGTGGGGAGTGGCACCGGTGGTCGCGCGGAAGCGACGGGGGCGCGGCGGCGGTCGTCGATTAGCGGCGGGGGTAGCTTCGGCGCGACGGGGGAAGCTTCGGCGCGGCGGCGGCAACAAGCGGCGGCGCTGTCGGCGCCGGCGGGAGCTGTCGGCGCCGGCGGGATTTGGGAATGGAGAGAGCGGAAGCGCGGGCACGGGGGGGAATTTCAGCTCTGCGCGCGAGTGTGCGTTTCTAGCGCGCCAAACCAGGAGCCCCAGATGTGGCGCTCGCGATAGCACATATACTGCACGCTGGAATTTTTTTACCGCGCGCGCTAGTTTGCAGTCACTGCTGGAGCGCCGAAAACAAGGCTCCGCGCGCTAAACAAGCGGTTTATTGGGCGCGCGCAATTTTTAGCGCCGCTGCTGGAGATGCTCTTAGGCGGTGGCAGGAGCTGTAATATCACCGAAAGGTTAGGGACAAAACCGTCTTTTAATGGCAGACGGAAATTTTCGGACGCGACGAACATCTTGAATCTATACCTAATAATAAAGAGGCTAAGGTTTCTCTCTTCGTCCGTCTAAATGCGCTTTTGTCCACCCGTGAGTGCGCCTCCTACATCGAGCGTGTCCTCCACTCCGTTTCGTTAGAGCTCCGAGAGTCCAAGATAGACACATTATTTTCCGACTCCAATCCCAAATCCCAATCCCAAGCTTGTTTAAAGTCCAAATCAAGGTACAATTGCTGCCTCAACAAGATATATAATATAGCTATGGCCTCCTCTCCGAATTCATGAATCCATCGTATGCCCCAGGAGCTAAGTTTGTAGACCAATCTATTTATCGATATTCGTGTTGGGTCTGCAGCATAGAAAACAAAAAATTTCCTACGATGTGAACTACACGCCAAGATCTATCTACTAGGTACAAAGCAACGGGTAGACATACATCCAACGAGAACTTACCCTCGAAGACAACGAGCTTTGTTCACGAGTAGGAACTCGTGGTTGATGTAGTCGTACACTTGCCGATCTCAAGATCGTGAGGAAGTCCAGCAGGTCCGGCTCCAGCACGTCCATCAGATCCAGCTCCAGCAGCACCAAGTCCAGCACCGCAAAGCAGCGGTGCATCCGTGATCGCACACACGTCCGGTACCCCGACAACCTCCATCCCTCGCTCCAGCAAAGCAGCGGAAGCATCAACTCCTTTCCAGATAAAGCCACCGGGAACATGTATCTCGCTAATCCGAGACCATGGGGAAATAATACTAGAGGGGGAGAGATATCCTTCACAAGGAGGTGTGTTTGAGAAGTGAGGAGAGGGTGGCCTTTTATAGGAGGAGGGGTGCCCCTCCTTCATGGCCGGCGCATGGAGGAGGTGTATCTTCACCTCCTCCATTCATGTGGTGGTAACCCCTCCACATTAAAATGCCTCTTCACATTCCCTTTTAAAGTCTCCACTTTAAATGCATTAAATTTCTCCAAATTTAATGCTCTCTCATTTAATAAAACTCTTTTATTATTTTTATTCAGAATTTTGTTAATTACTTTAATTAACAAACATTCACATAAAACCCCCTGCAACATTTCAATATTACATGCAGAACCAATTTCAGCAATTTCACCCGAAACAGTTTCGGTGTCTATTGAAATAATTTCAGTGCTTTCTTAAATCTTTATCTGAAACATATTTGCTCCAAATGGTGTCGGTATCCCTTAAGTGTGTCACCCTACGGTTCTCGAATAATGCAGACATGATCGAGACCCCTCTCCGATCAATAATCAGCAGCAGGACCTAGAGATCCATACTGACTCCTACACATTCAACGATGACTTCTGTGATCATGAGAACCTTTAACGCTAGTAATTAAATCCCTTTGTCTCGCGATATATTACATGTCCGAGATTCGATCATCGGTATCTCCATACCTAGTTTGATCTCGTTACCGACATGCACTCTTTTCTCGTTTCCATGATATAACATTCTAGTGATCACATCACTTGCTTGCAAGCTATCTTAATGTGATATCACCGAGAGGGCCCAGAGTATATCTATCCATCATCGGGATTGACAAATTCCACTCTTGATCCATGAGCCTCAACATAACACCTTTGTAGCACTGAACCCATCTTTATAGTCACCCTGTTACGGTGTGACGTTTGATGTTATCAAGATACTCTTTCGGTGTTAGCAATTAACATGATCTCATGGTCTAAGGATAAAGATTACTTCGTATGATGTTATAGCAATATAAACATAATGACTTTGATCGTAATGCTATACTTCAGATGAATGTTCATCACATCATTCCACCAATGTTGTGACCTCGTTATTAACAACATCCAATGTCCATGATCAGGAAACCTTGATCATCTTGTTAATCAACGAGCTAGTCTATAAGAGAGGCATAACTAGGAACCCTTTTTGTTTATTAAACTCACATGTATTAACGTTTCCGATCAATACAATTATAGCATGTAAAATAAACATTTATCATAAACATGGAATAAGATAATAACCATTTTATTATTGCCTGTCGGGCATATTCTCTTCAGTCTCCCACTTGCACTAGAGTCAATAATCTAGTTTGAAAAACTTTGCGTATTGAACACCTATGGCTTTCTGGTGTTGCATATACGCTATTGCTAGTGGTTAACATAATCTCTGGATCTGACAGTTTCAGGTCCGTGTGTATTTGCATGTCTTTGCGTCTCTACGCATCACTCATTCTCAAATGAGATGGCATTGTATAAATTTGGTCATTTGGTGAGACCTTTAGTTCGTTCGGGTTAAAATATGTTGATATTATTGTCACACAATATATCTTCATAGTATTAGACCACTTTGAACCACACCTAGTTTGATAACAAACTACTTAACACAAATGCCCTCCTTTGCTGCTACTATAGCAGTTATATACTTAGCATTTTGTTCTAGTATCCGTCACAATGTCTCAACTTTGGAACTCATCCAAATCCATCATGGAACATCCTTTTCATTACATTGTGCCACCCATAGTCTAAATTGAGATAAATTTAATTTGTATCTTGTGACAAAACTAGTATCAATGTAACACTTTACAATGAACTACCTTTAACTATTTGTCACTTATACATTATATATTCTTAGTTCTTCCAAAGCTCATAAGAATATATTTACTATTGTCCAATGATCATCTTATGAATCATTCTGGTATATGCTCATAACATTTAGAGCATAGGACATTCTGGATATATACATATCATGGTATAATCGATCAAATCTTCATGTGATTTTACTCACCAAGTGTTGAAACACTTGAATCTTGATACAATTCTTTTCATGCAGCAAGAACCTTTCTTGTTGTTTCCATATTGAACCCTTTGAATATCTCATATATGTATGTCTGACACAATCATATTTGCGCCTTAATCTATCCATATAGATATTGATGCCAAATATTCCGGGTTTGCCCAAGTCTTTCATCGAAATTTTATTTTAATGAAATTCTTAACTTGCGTCAATACAAGATACATCATTTCCAATCAAAAATATGTCCTCTACATAATGTATTAGAAATATGTCTCAGCGCTCCCACTTAATTTCTTGCAAATGCAAGCATCTTCATCATCTCCGATGAATTTAAACTCTTTTAACAGCTTCATCATGGTGAAGATTCCAACTCCGCTATGCTTACTTCAACTATTGAAGTTTACATGCCCTTTTAGCACCCTTTGAATTAACAAAACCCTTCGGACCATGTCATGTATATGTCCTAGGTTACCGTTCTATTAGAAGAACCTTGTTTTGTTTATTCAACTACCATATACCAAATTATATGTGGTGGTTGCTACATTAATCTGTCAAGACTATATATCGCTATGAAAGATCAAATCTTGTCATAGTCAACTCCTTGAACATTGTCGTAAACTTTTTTCTGACATGTCGACTATTTCATAGATGTTAAACATTCATGTCTTATTTCTTTATAGATCCAAACACGACCGATAGGCTTCACGCCTTTCCGGAGGGTCTTCCAAGTTCAGAAACTTGATTTCTCGTGTATGGATACTATCACGGATTCTATGACTTCTAGTCATTTTATGGAGTCAGGGCCCATCATCGCTTCTTTGCATGTAGTCGGTTCATCATTTTCAAAACAATAACGACTTGCTTATCAAATCACACTATTTGATTCTTACCGACCCACACGGTTCAATAGGAACTCTAATATCCGAGATCACACCTTTTGTAATCATGGGAGCCATGAGCATTGTGGCCGCCACCAGGACACTTTCCGGCGCTGCGCTACTTAGCACATATAGCTAAGGTTCAACAACCTTATCAAAGTTCTATTGTCCTCCCACTTAACTTTTCACGAAAAATTCCTTCTCAAGAAACTTGACGTTCCAAGTAACAAATTTTTTTGTCCTCGGTGTTATGGAGAAATTCCCAACAAATTCTTTGGGATAACCTACAAAGACGTGTTTATCCGACTTTGGTTGTAAACATTTTACTTATGCATAGCATACCAAAATTTAAGAAAATACAATTCGGGTTTTATCCCAAACCATAACTTATATGGTGTCATTTCAACGGATCATGATGGTGCTCTTTTCAGTGTAAAAGCCGTAGTCTCTAAAGCTTCAATCATTAAAACATAATGGCAGTTTTATAAATGACACCTTTGATCTTACCATGTCAAACATGGTTTGATTTCATATCTCGAATATGCCATACTCCTATGGTTTATCGGGAAACACAAATCATGGAACAATTCCTCAAGTCTTAGGTTTTTTTTGCTAAACATGTAACTCAAATATCTTCCTTTATGATCGAATCATAAACTCTTTATTTTATTATTACAATGATTTTCCACTTCATCTTGAAAGTCTTTGAACAACTTTCAAATGTTTCATACTTCTTCCTTATTAAGTAAATATACAGATATATTCACTCAAATTTTCGGAGAAAGCATATGAAGCAAAAAGATCCATCGCATATGGCTACACATAATGGACTATGCACATCAGCATGCACAATTTTCAATAAGCTAGTCATCCGTTCCTCTTTGGCCTATGAACAGAGTTTCAATTATCTCGAGGAAAGTCTCACATGCATCAATTGATCAAAATCAAAAGACTCCAAAAATTCCATCAACATGGAGTTTCTTCATGTTTTCTTTCAAATATAATTTAAACAGCGATGTCACTTCATAAGTGATCTTTCAATTATTTGTCTTGCGACATTTTAGCAATAGTGTTTATGGATGTGATTTCTCCCACTAGACTTGTAAAAGTTCATCCATCCTTTATGGAATACGGTAATTATTTGAACAACCATTATTCTCGTAATACCAAAACAAAATAACAATTATTAAAACAAATCTTGAAGGCTAGGTTTGACGACAACGAAAAGCACAATAACACTTTATTTATTTTCGATGATCATCATCACTTATTCTCTTGCTAGTTACTTAGGCCATTGCAGTTCATGAATTGTGTTGTCATGTATGACACTTCATACCAACCAATTAGGTATCCAATACCGGTATCCAATACCTAAGAACCACATTGTTTAACAAGCAAGGAATACAGCCATAACATGTATATCTTCTATATACCTAAGTTGGACATCTCCAACCTTCTATTTTCTGCCAAATATTTTATAGATTCTCTTTCAGCAATTCCTTTTCTTTTAAAATAATCTATCAACATCAATAGTGGTGTCATTCACATGACACATAGTACAAAGCGTATATAGTCAAATACTAATACCTTTGGACTTGCACTTTGAAGTGGATCACCATTATCAAATGTTTGGTGTTCTTTCAAAAATCCATTATTTAGTAATCTATTAGTGTAGTAAACATTTTACTTACATCTTCTATTCATCCTTATCATGACAACTTTCATGATCAAGCTACTATAGCTTATAAGGAAGAATCACGAGTATAATATCAGTTCCCAAAACCTTTTTGGTAGATTAGGACGCATAGTGTCTCCAGCCTTCACAAATTCTCATACAATATGAGAACATGTATTTTGCTAAATTATACTCTATTATAATGCAACCAAAAACATTGTTTCAGATATCACAATATCTTTCACACATGATGGTTTTTGAAATAATTTTCATCTCCAATATAATCTTGATATTAAAACAACTTTTTGAATATCAATAATCATGGAGGCAAACATGATACTCTAGATACTAACATTGGAATTCTTATTCTTGATTTAATACTACTTATTAAACTTCATGGAGTAAATAGAGTTTGCTGAAAGTTTGCAATAGGACTTATAAACTTTAAATTGACATTCAAAACAATACGATACCAGTTCGTAAAGTAAATATCCAGAATCCTATAGTTCTATTATCTCAAATAAAAACTAAGCATAAGGTAGAAAACGAATGCCAATGACTACAACGAACTATGCAAATTCACTTTGATTTAATTTATGACAAATTTGGTTCGACTAATCCAAATTAGAAATGAACTCCCACTCAAAAACGACATCCCTCATGTCTTTTTGGTGATTACTTGAACCAAATCCACTACACCAAGTCCGATCATCACGTGAGTCGGTGTAGCTTCAAAGGCGAGCATCTATATGGGCATCATATCAACTATATGACTCATGCTTAACCTTTCGGTCCGTGTTCTGAGGCCATGTCTATACATGCTAGGCTCTCCAAGTAAGAACCTTAGTACTCGCGTGTGTAAAACTGTCTTACACCCGTTTGTATGAAAGCGTAGAGTCGAGTACACCCGATCATCACGTGATGTCTCAAAACACGATCCACAGAACGGTGCATACTTAAGGAAGAACACATTTTTATCTTTATATCTAAATGAGGGATCATCTTACAATGCTACAGAAAGCGCCAAACTAGCAGTATAAGATGCTAACATCTAATATGTAAAGTGAGATGATATGGTCCATGCATTTGATCGCTATCACTTGCATCGTGGTATGATCTCTATCATTCCTTTGTGTGTAAGGCCAAGGTCTATGGAACTTACACGTTGAATGTGTTGTAAGAGTATCTATCATACATCTACTTACAACAATACCATATCAAGACACTAGCCCAGCAACAATCTAAACTAGACGCCTCTAATTTATCAATTGCAAGTTTTACGTGGCTTAGGACTTTCGGAGATAGAACCGTTCTCACCTACGAACATGAACCACAACGAGGATAACCAAGTTATTAGCAACTCGTTGTAGATCAGATATTGACTATAGTAGGAGAGACAGACACCCGCCAGCCACTTATGCAAAACAAGTTGCATGTCAGTCGTGGAACCGGTCTCATGTACGATGACATGTAAGGTTGGTCCGGGCCGCTTCATCCCACTATGCCACCAATATCCAAAATACATAGAAGATGCAATAACATGATCATCATCGCCCACATATAAACATATGTGTACTACCCGTGCAAAGCACCTACGCATAGATCAGGCTCTGATACCACTGTTGGGTCCGCAGCATAGAAAATAAAAATTTTCCTACGATGTAAACTACACGCCAAGATCTATCTACTAGGTACAAAGCAACGGGTGGACATACATCCAACGAGAACTTACCCTCGAATACAACGAGCTTTGTTAACGAGTAGGAACTCATGGTTGATGTAGTCGTACACTTGCCGATCTCAAGATCGTGAGGAAGTCCAACAGGTCCAGCTCCAGCACGTCCATCAGATCTAGCTCCAGCAGCACCAAGTCCAGCACCACAAAGCAGCGGTGCATCCGTGATCGCACACACGTCCGGTACCCCGACAACCTCCGTCCCTCGCTCCAGCAAAGCAGCGGAAGAAGCAACTCCTTTCCAGATAAAGCCACCGGGAACATGTATCTCGCTAATCCGAGATTATGGGGAAATAATACTAGAGGGGAGAGAGATCCTTCACAAGGAGGTGTGTTTGAGAAGTGAGGAGAGGGTGGCCTTTTATAGGAGGAGGGGGGTGCCCCTCCTTCATGGCCGGCGCATGGAGGAGGTGTCTCTTCACCTCCTCCATTCATGTGGTGGTAACCCCTCCACATTAAAATGCCTCTTCACATTCCCTTTTAAAGTCTTCACTTTAAATGCATTAAATTTCTCCAAATTTAATGCTCTCTCATTTAATAAAACTCTTTTATTATTTTTATTCAGAATTTTTTAATTACGTTAATTAACAAACATTCACATAAAACCCCTGCAACATTTCAATATTATATGCAGAACCAATTTCAGCAATTTCACCCGAAACAGTTTCGGTGTCTATTGAAATAATCCCAGCGCTTTCTTAAATCTTTATCTGAAACATATTTGCTCCAAATGGTGTCGGTATCCCTTAAGTGTGTCACCCTACGGTTCACGAATAATACAGACATGATCGAGACCTCTCTCCGATCAATAATCAGCAGCGGGACCTGGAGATCCATACTGACTCCTGCACATTCAACGATGACTTCTATGATCATGAGAATCTTTAATGCTAGTAATTTAATCCCTTTGTCTCATGATATAATACATGTCTGAGATTCGATCATCGGTATCCAAATACCTAGTTTGATCTTGTTACCGACATGCACTCTTTTCTCGTTCCCGTGATATAACATTCTAGTGATCACATCACTTGCTTGCAAGCTATCTTAATGTGATATCACCGAGAGGGCCCAGAGTATATCTATCCGTCATCGGGATTGACAAATTCCACTCTTGATCCATGAGCCTCAACATAACACCTTCGTAGCACTGAACCCATCTTTATAGTCACCCTGTTACGGTGTGACGTTTGATGTTATCAAGATACTCTTTCGGTGTTAGCAATTAACATGATCTCATGGTCTAAGGATAAAGATTACTTCATATGATGTTATAGCAATATAAACATAATGACTTTGATCGTAATGTTGTACTTTGGATGAATGTTCATCACATCATTCCACCAATGTTGTGACCTCGTTATTAACAACATCCAATGTCCATGATCAGGAAACCTTGATCATATTGTTAATCAACGAGCTAGTCTATAAGAGAGGAATAACTAGGAACCATTTTTGTTTATTAAACACACATGTATTGACGTTTCCGATCAATACAATTATAGCATGTAAAATAAACATTTATCATAAACATGGAATAAGATAATAACCACTTTATTATTGCCTCTCGGGCATATTCCCTTCAATTCGGTGTCGGCCGGCGCGGAAGGTGCGCCAAGCTATGCGCCGCCAAAGGTATAGCGGGGACGTCTAGCAACACAGACGAGGAGGTGCCGTCTGGCTGTTCAGCCTCATGGATCATGGTCCCCGACCAGAGGCAGCTACAAGGACATATACCAAGGGCTCAAGGGCATCGCCGATCGACCGCGCACGCTATTCATCGGTCCGACCATCTTCGGATCCTTTCCCGCTGCCGCTAAATCATTGTCTGCTTGATCGATGCTTGACGAGCACAACCGCTTAATCATTGTCTGCTTGGTCGATGCTTGACGAGCACAACCGTTCTGCTCTGTTTAAGGCTACGACCTGTGCGACCGGCACGGCGACGCCTACTGGTCCATGGTCATGAATTTTGAATGGGCAGATGTGGAGGAGTATGACACCGTGGGTGCTGCTCCATGTTGATCGATCCATGCATGTATGCTGGTGTATGTGCTGCTTTAGGTTGTTGCATGGAACATACATGGAGCCAGGGAAGAATTCACGCATAAAAGATATCCAAATCAGCTTGACGATGGTACTCACAGCACGCCCCGCGTGCAAGGACCTGCTTCCTGGTTGTACATTTGCGCGACCTGAGGGTTAGAGACCAACCAGCACTACTTCCTGCTGGAAGGGAGCCATGGCGGGCCAGTGCATGGTCGGCACCGTGAACTGACCATGCTTGGCGACGATAGCTCGGTTTCACATCCATGGCATCCCAAAACACCAAAACCAACCAGCTCTAGCTTGGGGAGGTAGCCACGGCGGCAACGACGCAACTTCAGGTCAACTCAGGTTTGATGTGACCATGGCGGAGACCTGCACGGAACGCACATTCCATCAGTTGATGTTGGCCTCTACAACATTTGTTGCTTTTATCTTGGAAAATAGCTAGACTGAGAAGCACACAACACCATCAATTGTGTCATGGGTTGTCTCACCTATTCTATACAATATTGGAGACCATGCAATGATCGATATTTTGTGTGCATCCTGTCCAGTCTTCTGATTAGAGGTGAACAAGGTACGGCATTGCCTCTATATAATGTGGTTGAGCGGGCAGGTGAGAAATTAAAACAAAGTCTAAAATAGTAGAATAATAAAATGATGAATTGAGTAAAAATATAATAAAATTAAAGATTCTTTAAAAAATGTTTTTTATTTTTTCGGTGCAACGTACAGGTATGTGTCCTAGTCTTTTTCATAGTACTAGCAAAAAAACCCGTGCGTTGCAACGGGATGTACTCGTAAATTTTACTTCTTTTAAATTTTAGTGAAAAAAGTTTTACTAAATAATTGCTGCGGATATATTTTGTACCATACAACTATATCAGGCCGCATTCTCTTTTTACTTTATATAAACGTTGTAAATTTATGGAATAATTTTCATAACCCTAAAATTATTTTTGCAAACCATATTTTAGATTGTTCTAAATTGTTCTTTTGGTTTAATATAAATATCTCCCGTCCTTTCTAACTTTGTTTTAAAAAAAGTAACTCGTTTAGGTTGTCTAAACTTGTTTAAATATCTATTAAAAGAATAGAACCCAGCCCAACCGGCCATGCTAGCAAAAGTACCCGTGCGTTACACCGGATTAAAAATAAATATATGTACTCCCTCCGATCCATATTAATTGACTCAAATTTTTCGAATATTTATAGCACTAAAACATGTCTAGATACATCCGAATCTAGACAAATCCAAGTCAGCTAATATGGGGTGGAAGGAGTGTGAAAATGTCGACATGATCTAAAATTTTCCTAAAGTTGGTCATGCCATGTTTTCCTAACCTCAGTCTGTCATTTCTTAATCTTTTATCTCTTTTGATCTACCGAGGGCTATGTCAAATAGAAAATATTCTAGCACGCCGATGCAATTATCAGCGCAGTTTTTCTTGTCGCTCGGTATCTATCCCCAAAATCCTCTGTCCGCACTCTCACCTAAGGTGAAATTCCAATGGAGTCTAACACAACGAGCACGCTGCAAACGCATCGACCCGACCTACACATAAACGCAACACACAAACAGCAGCATCAATGCACACCAACGCCACCTACCACTCTCACGGGGAGCCGCATGTCTCTCTCTACCTGCGCCGCACACACTCCACCCAAACCCGCCCTGCTCCCCCATCTCCGCCTCCTTCTTCCTCGCGTGAGTATGCCGCCGCCTGGCTCTCCTCGACCGCATGCGCCGTGCGCCTCCCAGCGGCGCCCTCCTCCATGTCCGCCTCCGCCTCTCTTCCGTGGCCTCTTTTGTTCTCCGCTTGGCACCCCAACCGGCGGCTCCGTCCGTCCAAGGTTCTGGCCGCGCACAACTCTCAAGATCGGACCCGAGGCCTTGCCCATCCCCCATCCCCTCGCGCCCACAGCTCTGCCGGCCGCCGGTGTCCCCGGGTCGACCTCCCTCCCGCTCCACCCCATCTTCAAAGTCGGCCGTCGCCGCCTTCGCCTGCGAGCCCGTCGATCCCGACGCCCCTCCGCCGCGGACTCCTCTGCTCCAACCGGCGCGGCTCATCCGTCTAGGTCCTAGCCGCGCACCTCTCAGCCCAGAACCGAGGCCTTTTGCATCCTCGCGCCGCAGCTTTGCCGTCCGCCGTCCCGGGTCGATCTCCCCGCTCCAACCCCATCTCCATGTCCACCGCCACCTCTCTACCTGTGAGCTCGACAATCTCGAGCGAGCCCGACGCGGCCTCCACCGCGGCCTCCTCTGCTCCTCTTGGAGCCAACCAGCGGCTCGTCCGTCCAGGTCCTGGCCGCTGCATGACCTCCCCTTCCCTTTTGCCCAGCAATTTTCCTGGCGTCCCCATCGCCGTAACGTTTGACATTGATTTTAGAGGCAGCTTGTTGATTCTAGGCAATCTGTAAAGTATATAAATTGGTGAATGTCGATTTAAGGAAGCGATGCGGGACTATTCCTTAAACAGAAACGGAATTTAGATTTCTAGACGAATCGCTGAGCCTGAGAAAAGGGTGGAGCCGCTGGGTTGGGCCGAGACAAAGAAAATCAAACCCAACGGGGTTGGAGCGGCGTCAGACAAAAAACAAACCCAATAGGGTTAGAGCAGCGTGAGACAAAAAAAATTATCGGTAGCTGGTGGTTATACTTGGTTGGATGAGAGGGTAAAAGGATAAAAAAATGTTGGAACGGAAAAAACAATCCGTCCTTTATTATTAGGTATAGATATCTATACCTAATAATAAAGGACGGATTGTTTCTTCCGGTCCAACATTCTATATCTATACCTAATAATAAAGGACGGATTGTTTCTTCTGGTCCAACATTTTTTTTATCCTTTTACCCTCTCATCCAACCAAGGATAACCACCAGCCACCGATAACTTTTTTTTGTCTCATGCCACTCCAACCCCGTTGGGTTTGTTTTTTGTCTCACGCCGCCCCAACCCCGTTGGGTTTGATTTTCTTTGTCTCGGCCCAACCCAGCGGCTCCACCCTTTTCTCAGGCTCATCGATTCGTCTAGAAGTCTAAATTCCGTTTCCGTTTAAGGAATAGTCCCGCATCGCTTCCTTAAATCGACATTCACCAATTTATATACTTTGCAGATTGCCTAGAATCAACAAGCTGCCTCTAAAATCAACGTCAAACGTTACGGCGATGGGGACGCCAGGAAAATTGCTGGGCAAAAGGGAAGGGAGGTCATGCAGCGGCCAAGACCTGGAAGGACAAGCCGCCGGTTGGCTCCAAGCGGAGCAGAGGAGGCCGCGGTGGAGGGGGCGTCGGGCTCGCTCGAGATCGATGAGCTCGCGGGCAGAGAGGTGGCGACGGACATGGAGATGGGGTTGGAGCGGGGAGATCGACCCGGGAGGGCAGACGACAAAGCTGCGGCGCGAGGATGCAAAAGGCCTCGGTTTCGGGCTGAGAGGTGCACAGCCAGGACCTGGACGGACGAGCCGCGCCGGTTGGAGCACAGGAGTCCGCGGCGGAGGGGCGTCGGGATCGACGGGCTCGCAGGCGAAGGCGGCGACGACCGACTTTGAAGACGGGGTGGAGCGGGAGGGAGGTCGACCCGGGGGCACCAGCGGCCGACAGAGCTGCGGGCGCGAGGGGATGGGGGATGGGCAAGGCCTCGGGTCCGAGCTTGAGAGTTGTGCGCGGCCGGAACCTTGGACGGACGGAGCCGCCGGTTGGGGTGCCAAGCGGAGCACAAAAGAGGCCACAGAAGAGAGGCGGAGGCGGACATGGAGGAGGGCGCCGCTGGGAGGTGTACGGCGCATGCGGTCGAGGAGAGCCAGGCGGCGGCAGACTCACGCGAGGAAGAAGGAGGCGGAGATGGGGGAGCAGGGCAGGTTTGTGTGGAGTATGTGCGGCGCATGGAGAGAGAGAGGCATGCGGCTCCCCGTGAGAGTGGTAGGTGGCGTCGGTGTGCGTTGCTGCTCCTGTTTGTGTGTTGCGTTTATGTGTAGGTCGGGTGGATGCGTTTGCAGCGTGCTCGTTGTGTTGGACTCCATTGGAATTTCACCTTAGATGAGATTGCGGGCAGAGGATTTTGAGGATAGATACCGAGCGACAAGGAAAACTGCGCTGATAATTGCATCGGTGTGCTAGAATATTTTCTATTTGACATAGCCCTCAGTAGATCAAAAGAGATAAAAGATTAAGAAATGACAGACTGAGGTTAGGAAAACATGGCATGATCAACTTTAGGAAAAATTTAGATCATGTCGACATTTTCACACTCCTTCCGCCCCATATTAGCTGACTTGGATTTGTCTAGATTCGGATGTATCTAGACATGTTTTAGTGCTATAAATATTCGAAAAATTTGAGTCAATTAATATGGATCGGAGAGAGTACATATATTTATTTTTAATCCCGGTGTAACGCACGGGTACTTTTGCTAGCATGGCCGGTTGGCTGGGTTCTATTCTTATAATAGATATTTAAACAAGTTTGGACAACCTAAACGAGTTATTTTTTTTAAACAAAGTTAGAAAGGACGGGAGATATTTATATTAAACCAAAAGAACAATTTAGAACAATCCAAAATATGGTTTGCAAAAATAATTTTAGGGTTATGAAAAGTATTCCATAAATTTGCAACGTTTATATAAAGCAAAAAGAGAATGCGACCTGATCATTTTAGAGCTTGTTGTCCTCGTCAAAACAAGCCCAAGATCATCGAAATCGGAGTCCGGATGCAAAAGTTATTGCATTTTTCGTGAAGTCTATTTCATCTCGGTTGTGGATCCGGTTCAACCGAGCCCCACTCCGGACGGTCCGGTGCTAGCTCCCGTAGACCGGATCTCAGACCGGATTTTCCGGTTTTCGCGACCGAGTCTATTCCGGGTTGGCAAACAGAGGTATTCCGGTTTGTAGTTCGGTCCTCCGGCCTGGGGACCGAGTTTCCCGGTTCTAGGGCCGGTCCAACCGACTTTTAAACCGAGTTTTCACAGATTTCCTCCCAACGGCCATATTTGCTTTCCCCTATAAAAGGGGGTTCTTCCCCCAAAGTTTTTGGGGGTTCTTGAGCCCGAAATTGACCTCCATTGTTGACTCTCTTGAGCTTGCCTCCTATCCCTTCCCTCCTATGATTCTTGCATCTTTTTGAGGGCTTTGGAAGAGGAGATCTAGATCTACAATCCCCACCAATCAATTCCTCCTCTAAGTGAGGGGAACCCTTTGGATCTAGATCTTGGAGTCATTGGTTGACTTCCACCATTGTTCTTCCTCTCTAATTCCTCCCTAGCACTTGTTTCTTTGGTGGGATTTGAGAGTGAGGGATTTGAACACCCTTGGTGTTCTTGCTTTTCATTCTTGCATAAGTGTTGAGCTCTTCATTACGATTTGTTCGAGTGAGAGACCATGAGCTTGTTGCTCTTGGAGGGTGACCTCCTAGTTGGCTTGGCGGTTGATGCCGCGGTGTCCTCTTCGTGGAAGATTGTGAAGAGACCCGGGCTTCTCCTTCGTGGAGCTTGTGAAGTGGTTGTGGAGCTTGCCATCTCCGGAGTGGAGGAAAAGGTAGCCATAAGGAAAGGGCCTATTCCTTCGTGGGATAGACTCGGAGAAGAAGGTGAGCCTTCGTGGCGTTGGGAAATCCTTCGTGGAATCCCACACCTCTCCAACGTGACGTACCTTACTTGTAAGGGAACACGGGAATACATCTTCGTATCCGCGTGCCTCGGTTATCTCTATACCCGAGCTTACTTTCCTTGTGATAGCCATCGAGCTTGAAGTACTTATATCTTGCTTATCGCTTGTGGTATATTTATCTTGTGCTATCTTGCTCAGCTTATCTTGTTGTTGGTGCACTTAGTTGAGCCTAGTGTATTTAGGTTTTGTGCTTGTAAAATAAAGGTTAGTTTAATTCCGCATTCTATCAAGCCAAAACCGTATAGTTTTGAAATTGCCTATTCACCCCCCTCTAGGCGACATCTCTATCCTTTCAAGGAGTAACTATGTTATCCTTTGCTGACGACGAGACTACTGTCATGGAAAGATTCTACGAAAGGATCGAGGAGATATGGGAGCTCGACTACTGTGGAGAGATCGTACCGATGTTCCGTGTTAGATGGGCCAAGAACATGGAAAAAGAAGGCCAGTATTTCACCACAATGGTTATACCAGATGCTAAATCGACGAAGAACGCCTCCGCAAAAAATGAGCCTTGGGTACTCGCTAGCCAAGTTGATCAATACTTTTTTATTACTGACCCGTCAAAGCCCAACCATGTTGTAGTTAGGAGGGGTAAGAGGAGCATCATCGGAATGGAAAGAGCCGCCAACGAGCAAAACTTTGACAAAAACGGTGACCCGAAGATCGAAGAGGAAAGTACTTTGACATGCCTACTACTACTAAAGTAAGAAGGAAGACCACACTACCTAATAAAGGCTGTCCATTCACAAGAAGAAATCTCAAAGTGCACGGGCTAAAGTATTCAACCGCGACGAAAAAGGGTAAGAAGATTGTGAAGAGACACTAGCAATTGTGTGACTTTTTGGTGTATTAATTCATGTGGGTATAATGTGATATTAGTGTGGGTATTAGTTAGAGACTAAAACATATAATGTAATATTCGTGTGGGTATACAAATTCACATTTGTGTGTGACAAGCACACACACATATATGTATATATATATATG
Organism: Avena eriantha; assembly: GCA_910589775.1. Lineage (NCBI taxonomy): Eukaryota > Viridiplantae > Streptophyta > Magnoliopsida > Poales > Poaceae > Avena > Avena eriantha. The sequence goes on from OU342745.1 coordinate 196,870,384, forward strand.
ATTCGGGAGGGTTTTTTTAAATAAATATGCATATGTGAATAAATATGCATATATGTATATGTTCTTGCTTTTTTTTTGAATAAATATGCATATGTGTGTAATTAAAAATATTTTTTTTAAAAAAGAAAAAAGTGTGAGACAGCCAGGATTCGAACCTGGCTGCCCTAGATGAGAGTGAGCGAGCAAGACCACTAGGAAAAGTATCAGATCTTGTCATACTACGACGCCACGATTTTTTGTACTATGTCCAAAAGTTCTATGGCGCATTCTGTGGGAATGCGCCACAGAACTGTTGGACATAGCCAAATAGACGGTTTGACCTTTCTCCCTAATCCTCCTTTCTCTCTCGATCCACACTTAGCCAAAATTCGGTCGCCCAACCTCTCTGTCGTCGCCCTTGCGCAAACCCTAGCACCGCCGCCCTCGTCGCCAAAGCCCTAGCCACGGCCACGCTGGAGCCCTAGCAGCCCATGGAGGAGGAGCCGCCCTGCAGCCCGTGGAGGAGGAGCCGCCAGAGGAGGAGCCGCCGCGCTAGAGCCCGCCATCCTCGTCGTCGTCGACCACCGCAGCAGCGCGCAGGGTTCGTCCCCCCACCCCCACCCCCACCCCCACTGAACCCTAGCTAGTTGCTTATTTTCTTGTCTGTGACCTGGCCGATTCTCTGTTGATTGCAAAGATCTATTGTAATTGATGAATATTCAGAGTCTATGTCCAATTTTGCTGAACTGCGACTGCTATTTTCGAAGGACGGTCTCTCTGTCCCTAGGAGTCCACATAAATAAATTCCACTTTATGTAGCAAGCAATTGAGAATACTTTCATACTTGTTGTCAAAAAAGGGAATACTGTCATACTTCGTGTTGGCCATCTAGTGTTCAGCAATTTGCATTTTCTCTCTCTCCCCTGTGAGTTGAACTACTCTGTGCTCTATGCCAGCTAGTGTGAAATAAAGCATCATGGTGCCCTACATGCCAATTTTTTTATTTTGTATAGTACAAAAAAATAGTTCAATTCAGAGAGTCGTACAGTAGTGGTGCTGAATTATTGATGCTCGTAGTCCTTGCTGATTCTAACTAATTCTTTAGTTTCTTGAGTTTGTGATATAGGCACTAGAGTCTCATAATAGAATCTCTACTAATGGCAAATAAAAGATTCAATCATATGTATCTACGGTGTTATCTTATTTCCTGTTTGCACATTGATTTATTGGATTATTGGTGCAAATGAGATCATATGCCTCTGGCTTGCTCGAAATTGTTGATGCGACAATCTATTCTGTGAAATCCTTCTCCTGTTAGTCCATGTATTTGTATAAGCCACTGAGGTTAAGCTGTTTAATTGATAGTGTGGCATATGCATTTAATTTATAGCCGACAATGCTACTTGGTCATAAAAGCTAATTTCCATTTTACTAAATGATTGCCCAGTGATCTAAATAAACTTTAGCCACATGTTAACTATTTTGTAGTACTTGTGTAGTTAATTATCACATCACTAATAGTTTCTACCAGCAGATAAACTATCCATCTATTGAGATTTTGGTCTTATAGGTAGTGTGGAAGATTAATTATAAAATCTATAGACGTCTATAACAGTACTTTTATTTCTACCAGCAGTACATTATTTTTTACAGACTGTACACTAGACATAAACATATATTCCTGTAGAACACCTCTAGCTGGAGAGTACAAAAATAGAGAGGCTACATTTCATGTTTTTTGGTACTGAACTGTGCAAGTTTGCTGTTGTATATACTGCATATTCCTGTATGACTTGATTACAGATAAAGAGCAATTCGAGGATGGTGTTCCTCTATGTTTTGATAAGGACCTGGTTCCTTGCTTGAAGATGTAATATAGGATGTTTAAACATATCCTAGGATGGTTACTATATGGTGTTGCTGTTACTTAAAATATTGGTACTATATGGTGCTGCTATTACTACAAATATTGGTACTATATGGTTATTACTGCTGCTGGGGCTGTGGATGGGGGCTGGGGCTATTTTCTCGTGTGTAAATATTGCAGGGTTTCAATTGAGTTGCCCATTTCTCCCGAAGTGTCGATTCACTTCCGTTTCGGTTGAGAAATGGGCACTCCTAGGTCAAAAAATTAGCAAAGGTCATGCCGAACTTTTCGGCCGAGATTTGTGCTAACTTTTTGCCTCTTTTTAATAGAGTAGTGCAAACATGTCGGGCAACAACGAGGCCGGCCCTTCTAAGCACATGATCAGCGTCGAAGAACAAGCTAGACAGGCCAATGGGTCATTCTAGCAGGGGTCCCAACAGGAGGAGGAGGAGGCGATGAGGATGACACCACCACCGGAGGAGGAGGCGAGCATCACCAGAGCTGCTGGGGCCAATGAGGGAGGAGATCCTGATTACGAGGGGGACGAAAATGACTACGATGGAACTAGTGAAGGCGGCGGTGAAGAGGATGACACCACCGATGGCGGCGCCCGCACCGATGGCGGCGAGCGCACGGATGTCGATAGCGGCAACCCTACCGCTTCTCAGAAGAAGAAGAGGGAGAAGAAGGAGCGGAAGGTGCGAGTGCTCGCCACCGTCTGCGATGAGTTCACTAAGGTCATATAAAGTGGCCAACCCATTGCGCCAGAGGCGATTGCTAAAGGGTACGACCTGCAACTCGGGTGCATCGTCCGGGAAAGCACGCCGATCAACACGAAGTACATCAGACATGCTGACAATGCAGCTTTGGTCAATAACCTCCTTAAGAAGCTTCACAAGCAATACAGATTCCTAGAGCGGTTTAGAAACCTCAAGAGAAAGAACCCGGTGAACAAACTAGCCCTCACAAAGATGAGCAACACCTTGAGCAGCTAGAAAACCCGGGTGAAGAATAGCATTGCCAAAGGTGAAAGCTAGGAGGTTATTAGTAAGAAAAATCCGATGCTCGATGAAGAGGAGTTTAAGATATTCAAGGCGGATATAGCTAGCGCTGACGCTATACATTGGACTAACTGGGGCAAGACTATGCGGGAACAGAACATAGGTAACCACCGCCTTGGAAGCGGCGGTTACAGGGGGAAACATGCCATTTGGGACAAGGAGGACGCCGTGCTTGAAAGCCTTGGTAAAGACAACCCTTGGCTTAAAATCACGGACTTGCAGCTTAGGCAATTTGTCCGAGCCCACCTGGACAAGGAAACATGGGAGTTCATCACCGACGATCTGGAGGTGAAGGCCTTCAAGAAGAAGCTGGTAAGGAATTTATCGCTGATCTCAAGTCTACTGCGTCCTAATTAAAATAATGAAGCCAATAATCTAAATGGGTTCACCTTTCCTTGTGTCTGCAGGAGGAGGAACTGAACGCTCCTGCCAAAGAGTCGTCCCAGGATTCGATGGAGCTGTGGGACACGGTTTTCAACAGGGCGACGAATGCTTACAAGAAGAGGGACAAGGGGTTGCCGCCGTCCTCAGCTGGCCGTGTGTCCGGCTTTGGTACGAGCATGAAGTTCAAGGAGTACTACAAAGAGGACGCCAAGAAAAGAAGGGAGATGAAGAACTAGTCGGCAGCTAAGGATAAAGCCACTGTTGAAGAGCTGAAGATGAAGGTGCAGACACTGGAGGAGAAGGTGGTGGACGAGAAAACAGTGGACAAGTTAGTGGAAGAGAAGCTCTGCGCGATGATCCCCCCTAAGTTTTTCGAGGGGCTTATTGCTTGGAATGCGGGAGGTCGACAGGGACCGATACATCTTCCCAGCTTAAGCGGCAACAACTCGGGCATCAATGTTATCGTGTCGCCGGACCTGGTGACCCCGCCGGCTGTCAACGTTGGGACGCAACCGCTCGTTTTGGTCACAACGACGCCCCTCCTGCCAAAGATACTAATAAGGCGCAGTCGACGGTGGCGGTGCTTCGTGAGGCACCCAAGCGGGAGATTGCAGATGATGATAGGCCAGCCGCCGGCATTGGCCGTGTCTCTACATTAGCCGAGCTCCACGCCATCACCAAGGTAACTAATTAGTTAGTGCACGTCATCTCCTTTATGCCTTTGATGCATGACTGCTGCCATCTCATGACGCCCAACAACTTGTTTTGCCTCAGGACACTTCTTGCTTACTCCTGCTTAAAGATGTCGGCGGTGAGTTGAAGGATGTTGGCAAGGGCACTCTCATACAACCAAAGAGCCGCACGATGCACAACAATCCAATGGATGATGACGTGATGAGGGTCAGGTTGGCTCGGGTGTTGCCAGGGTGCGACGACATGGACCCCCCTTTCAACCTCAGGGAGCTGACAAACACAAGACCCTTGGAGAATGCTACAACTGGCCCTTGACATGGCCGAAGACCTAGATTCGTCTTGCGGGGGGGAGCACCGGCGCCACCTCTTGATTGATCGCCCGGCCACCACCTCGGAAGCCAGCAGCCGCCGCCATCGTCGCCACCACCAGCCGTCACCAGCAACTCTTGGCAGCGTGTGTACCGCCACATGGCAAAGACGTTGTGCTGCAACCGCCGTCGTCCCCTGTTGGGGATATACTTTCCGGGTATCCTCACAGTTCCTCACTGACCAGGGTGGCCCATTCGGGTTAGATCTTTGCTTCACGGGCGGCCTAGTCAGGGAGAAAAGACGGAGTCCAGTCCAGCTACGGGAAGGCACAGAAGACTTACCGACATAGGCCTATAGTGTTACTTGTAGTTCAAGATGTACTCTGTAACCAACTCTTAGTCGTAGCCGGATAGGTCTCTCCTGTAAACCCTAGGCCGGATATCTATATAAGCCGTCCTAGGGAGAGCCTTTAGGGCACCCTCAATAGTCTACAATCTCAACTCGCACAGGCAAACCCTTGTAACCCATATTCCGGCTCTGCCGTATTACTGGATTGCTAGCAGGAGTAGGATCCGTCCAAAGCCGGCGGATTCGAACCTAGGTAAACTTGTGTGCTCACCGTCCCAGAACACCGTACGTCTCACACCCCTCTCTTTCGCACGCCTCGAGGACCCCCTCATGGCGTACTTGTCATCAATCCGACGACAGTTGGCGCCCACCATGGGGCAATTGAGCTTCGGATCTGCATTCCGAGCGGAATCTGCAAGAATCGGAATCGGCGAAAACATCGCTGTCGGTCGCATCCTCTACGCCAGCGATGTCCCTCTCATCGTTCTCGACAAGACCTGGATTCTGGCTAGGGAAGCCGTGACCCCTACACTATCATTGTTGGGTTCGCAGCATAGAAAACAAAAAATTCCTACGATGAGAACTATACGCCAAGATCTATCTACTATATACAGAGCAATGGGTGGACATACATCCATGGAGAACTTACCCTCGAAGACAACAAGTTTTGTTAACGAGTAGGAACTCGTGGTTGATGTAGTCGTACGCTTGCCGATCTCAAGATCGTGTGGAAGTCCGAGCGCCGCAAATCAGCAGCGCATCCATCCTCGCACACATGTTCAAGCCACCGGACAACCTCCACCTCCTCGCTCTAGCGAATCAGCGGAAGCAGCAACTCCTTCCAGACGCAAGGCCACCGGGAACATGTATCTCGCTAATCCGAGACCATGGGGGAATATTTAGAGGGGGAGAGAGATCGTTCACAAGGAGGTGTGTTTTGTGAGGGAGGAGAGGGGGGCCTTTTAGAGGAGAGGGGGACTCCTCCCCTACCATGGCCGGTGGCCAAGGAGGGAGCCCCCTCCTCTTCCTCATTCATGTGGTGGAAGCTCCACTCAGAATTTTGTTAATTACTTTAATTAACAAACATTCACATAAAACCCTTGCAACATTTAATATCACATGCAGAACCACTTTATGCAATTTCACCCGAAACAATTCTTGTTTCTATCGGAACATTTCCTGTGCTTTGCAAACCTTTTGTCTGAAACATATGTGCTTCTAAATGGTGTCCGGCAACCCTTAAGTGTGTCACCCTACGGTTCACGAATAATGCAGACATGATTGAGACTCCTCTCAGATCAATAATCAGAAGCGGGACCTGGAGATCCATATTGACTCCTGCACATTCAACGATGACTTCTGTGATCGTGAGAACCTTTAACGCTAGTAATTTAATCCCTTTGTCTCATGATATAATACATGTCTGAGATTCGATCATCCGTATCCAAATACCTAGTTTCATCTCATTACCGACATGCACTCTTTTCTCGTTCCTGTGATATAACATTCTAGTGATCACATCACTTGCTTGCAAGCTATCTTAATGTGATATCACCGAGAGGGCCCAGAGTATATCTATCCGTCATTGGGATTGACAAATTCCACTCTTGATCCATGAGCCTCAACATAACACCTTCGTAGCACGGAACCCACCTTTATAGTCACCCTGTTACGGTGTGACATTAATGTTATCAAGATACTCTTCCGGTGTTAGCAATTAACATGATCTCATGGTCTAAGGACTAAGATTACTTCGTATGATGTTATAGCAATATAAACATAATGACTTGATCGTAATGCTATACTTTGGATGAATGTTCATCACATGATTTCAAAATGTTGTGACCTTGTTATTAACAACATCCAATGTCCATGATCAGGAAACCTTGATCATCTTGTTAATCAACAAGCTAGTCTATAAGAGAGGCATACCTAGGAACCCTTTTTGTTTATTAAACACACATGTATTGATGTTTCCTATCAATACAATTATAGCATGCAAAATAAACATCTATATATATAAGGAATACATAATAACAACTTTATTATTGCCTTTCAGGGCATATTTCATTCAGCCTCCCACTTGCACTAGAGGCAATAATCTAGTTTACATAGTGATAAATCTAACACCCATGGAGTTCTGGTGTTGATCATGTTTTGCCCTAGGGAGAACTTTAGTTAACGGATCTGCTACATTCAGGTCCGTGTGCACTTTAGAAATCTTTATATCTCCATCCTTGACATGCTCGCGGATGGAGTGAAACCGACGCTTAATATGCTTGGAATTCTTGTGAGACCTTGGTTCCTTTGCGTTGGCTATGGATCCATTGTTGTCACAATAGATCACCATTGGGTCCAATGCACTAGGAACCACACCTAGTTCCGTTATGAACTCCTGCATCCAAACCGCTTCCTGCGCCGCTTCTGAAGCAGCAACATATTCCGCCTCCGTCGTTGATCCAACCACCACAGATTGTTTGGAACTCTTCCAACTAACTGCTGCTCTGTTCAAGAGAAATACGTATCCGGATTGAGACTTCGAGTCATACGGATCGGTGTCAAAGCTAGCATCGACATAACACTTAGCAACTAGCTCTTCTTCACCTTCGTATACAAGAAACATATCCTTAGTTCTTCTTAAGTACTTAAGGATATTCTTGACCGCTATCCAGTGTTCCGAACCTAGATCAGATTGGTACCTACTAGTCAAACTAATAGCATGTGCCACATCTAGTCTTGTACATAGCATGGCATACATTATAGAGCCTATGGCTGAGGCATAGGGGATCTTATTCATTATGTCTCTTTCTTCCGCCGTAGCCGGACTTTGAGTCTTACTCAATGTCTTGCCTTGCAACATAGGTAAGAACCCCTTCTTAATTCCGTCCATATTAAACTTCTTTAATATCTTATCAAGGTATGTACTCTGCGATAGCCCAATTAGGCGTCTTGATCTATCTCTATAGATTTTAATGCCTAATATATATGAAGCTTTACCAAGGTCTTTCATCAAAAATTTGCTGTTTAGATAACTTTTAACACTATTTAAAAGATCTATATCATTTCCAATCAATAATATGTCATCCACATATAATATCAGAAATGCCACATTGCTCCCACTCACTTTCTTGTAAATACAAGCCTCTCCATAAGTTTGGACAAATCCAAACTCTTTGATCACCTCATCAAAGCGGAGATTCCAACTTCGGGATGCTTGCTTCAGTCCATAGATGGATCGCTGAAGTTTGCATACCTTATCAGGATCCTTAGGATCGACAAAACCCTTAGGTTGTATCATATACAACTCTTCTTCAATATTACCATTGAGGAACGCAGTTTTGACATCCATCTGCCATATTTCATAATCGAAATATGCAGCAACTGCTAACATAATCCTAACCGACTTAAGCATCACTACGGGAGATAATGTCTCATCGTAGTCAACTCCTTGAATTTGTCGAAACCCCTTTGCGACATGTCGAGCCTTATAGATGGTCACATTACCATCAACATCAATTTTCGTTTGAAAATCCATTTATTCTCAACGGCCTTTCGATCATGAGGTAAGTCCACCAAGGTCCAAACCTGGTTTTCGTACATGGATTCCATCTCGGATTTCATGGCTTCTAGCCATTTGTTGGAATCTGGGCTCATCATCGCTTCTTCATATGTCACAGGGTCATCTATTTCATCAATCATGAAATTCATAACAGGATTGCCGTACAGTTGAGGAGCTGCACGTGTCCTGCTTGACCTGCGAGGTTCGGTAGTGTCCTCTTTCGGAGTTTCATGATCATTATCATTAGCGCTCTCTTCATTAGGTGAAGTCAACTCCGAAACAACTTCTGGTGCTGCGCTACTCGCCAATTCATGAAGAGAAGATTCAATAACCTCTTCGAGTTCTACCTTCCGAGTACTCACACCTTTCGCGAGAAACTCCTTCTCAAGAAAGGATCCATTCTTGGCAACAAAAACCTTGCCCTCGAATCTGTGATAGAAGGTATACCCAATCGTTTCCTTAGGGTATCCTATGAAGACGCATTTTTTCGCTTTGGGTTCGAGTTTATCTGGCTAAAGTTTCTTCACATAAACATCGCATCTGCAAACTTTAAGAAATGACAGCTTAGGTTTGTTTCCAAACCATAATTCATACGGTGTCATTTCAACGGATTTAGATGGTGCCCGATTTAAAGTGAATGCAGCGGTTTCCAGTGCATAACCCCAAAATGACAGTAGCAAGTTAGTCAGAGACATCATAGATCGAACCATATCCAATAAAGTACGATTACGACGTTCCGACACACCATTACGTTGTGCTATTCTGGCAGGCGTGAGTTGTGAAACTATTCCACAGTCTTTCATATGTGTGCTAAACTCGTAACTAAGATACTCTCCTCCATGGTCGGACCGTAGAAATTTGATCTTTCTGTTATGATGATTTTCCATTTCATTTTGAAATTCCTTGAACTTTTCAAAAGTTTCAGAATTGTGTTTCATCAAATAGATATACCCGTATCTACTTAAATCATCAGTGAAAGTAACAAAATAACGATATCCACCTCGCGCCGACACACTCATTGGTTCACATACATCAGTATGTATGATTTCCAATAAATCTGTCGCCCGTTCCATTGAACTGGAAAAAGGCGTTCTAGTCATCTTGCCCATAAGGCACGACTCACATGTATCAAATGATTCAAAATCAAGTGATTCCAAAAGTCCATCGGAATGGAGTTTCTTCATGCGTTTAACGCCAATATGACCTAGACGGCAGTGCCACATATATGTAGATATATCATCATCAAGTTTAATCCTTTTAGCATCAACATTATGAATATGCGTAATACTACTATCGATATCCAACAGAAATAAACCATTCAACACAGGTGCATGACCATAAAAGATATTATCCATATAAATCGAACAACCATTGTTTTCAGACTTAAACAAATAACCACTTTGCATCAAACATGATCCGGATACAATGTTCATGCTCAGTGCAGGCACCAAATAACAATTATTCAGATTTATAACTAATCCTGATGGCATATGGAGAGGCAGCGTTCCGACGGCGATCACATCAACTCTTGATCCATTGCCGACCCGCATCGTGACCTCATCCCTTGCTAGCTGTCGCTTGTTCCTCAACCCTTGAATCGAGTTACATATATTAGCAACCGATCCCGTATGAAATACCCAGGTGCTACTGCGAGTACTAGTCAAGTACACATCAATAACATGTATATCACATATACCTTTGTTTGCCTTGCCGGCCTTCTTGTCCGCCAAATACATGGGGCAGTTGCGCTTCCAGTGGCTAGTCCCCTTGCAATAGTAGCACTCGGTATCAGACTTAGGGCCATCTCGGGATTTCTTTTCAGGTGCGGCAACAGATTTGCCGCCCTTCTTTCCCTTCTGCTTGCCTTTCTTGTCCTTCTTGAAACCGGTGGTCTTATTGATCATCAACACTTGATGTTCTTTCCTAATCTCCACTTCTACAGTCTTAAGCATTGACAGAAGCTCGAGAAGAGACTTCTTCATGCCCTGCATATTATAGTTCATCACGAAGCTCTTGTAGCTAGGTGGCAGAGATTGGAGAACACGATGTATGCCTAAGTCAATGGGAATCGTTATTCCCAAGGACACAAGCTTATCGGCGTACCCAGACATTTTGAGTACATGCTCACTAACGGAGCTGTTCTCCTCCATCATGCAGCTAAAGAACTTTTTAGAAGCATTATAACTCTCTACGACAACATGGGTATTGAAAATCATTTTCAATTCTCCCATGGTATCAAAGGCATTGCCATTTTCGAAACGCTTTTGAAGTTCTGGCTCTAGCCCATACAGTATGCCGCAATGAACTAAGTTGTGGTCCTCCTGACGAGTTATATAGACATTCATTTCCTCGTCAGGGGCATCAGGAGCTGGTAGGGGGCCTAGCGGCGCCTCTAGCACATATTGCTTTTGTGCAGCAGTGAGGAGAATCCTCAAATTCATAGCCCAGTTGGTGAAGTTGCTACCATTCGCAGCAAGTTTCTCTTTCTCCATGAACACATTGAAATTAAAAGCAGGTGGTGCCATCTACAACAGAATTTGTAAAGTATATTTAGACTAAGTTGATGATAGATTGAGTTCAACTAATCCAAATTACTAATGAACTCCCACTCAAAAACGACATCCCTCGTGTCTTTTTGGTGATTACATGAACCAAATCCACTACACCAAGTCTGATCATCACGTGAGTCGGTGTAGCTTCAAAGGCGAGCATCTATATGGGCATCATATCAACTATATGACTCATGCTTAACCTTTTGGTCCGTGTTCCGAGGCCATGTCTGTACATGCTAGGCTCGCCAAGTAAGAACCTTAGTACTCTCGTGTGTAAAACTGTCTTACACCCGTTGTGTGAAAGCGTAGAGTCGAGTACACCCGATCATCACGTGATGTCTCGAAACACGATCCATATAACGGTGCATACTTAAGGAAGAAACACATTTTTATCTTGATATCTAAATCAGGGATCATCTTACAATGCTACCAAAAGCGCCAAACTAGCAGTATAAGATGCTAACATCTAATGTGTAAAGTGAGATGATATGGTTCATGCATTTGATCTCTATCGTTTGCATCGTGGTATGATCTCTATCATTCCTTTGTGTGTAAGGCCATGGTCTATGGAACTTACACATTGGGTGTGTTGTAAGAGTATCTATCATACATCTACTTACAACAATACCATATCAAGACACTAGCCCAGCAACGATCTAAACTAGACGCCTCTAATTTATCAATTGCAAGTTTTACGTGGCTTAGGGCTTTCGGAGATAGAACCGGTCATATCTACGAACATAAACCACAACGAGGATAACCAAGTTATTAGCAACTTGTTGTAAATCAGATATTGACTATAGTAGGAGAGACAGACACCCGTCAGCCACTTATGCAAAACTAGTTGCACGTCAGTCGTGGAACCGGTCTCATGTACGATGACATGTAAGGTTGGTCCGGGCCGCTTCATCCTACTATGCCACCAATATCCAAAATACATAGAAGATACAATAACATGATCATCATCGCCCACATATAAACATATGTGTACTACCCGTGCAAAGCACCTACGCATACATCAGGCTGTGATATCACAGTTGGGTTCGCAACATAGAAAACAAAAAATTTCTACGATGAGAACTATATGTCAAGATCTATCTACTAGATATAGAGCAACGGGTGGACATACATCCATGGAGAACTTATCCTCTAAGAGAACGAGTTTTGTTAACGAGTAGGAACTCGTGGTTGATGTAGTCGTACGCTTGCCGATCTCAAGATCGTGTGGAAGTCCGAGCACCGCAAATCAGCAGCGCATCCGTCCTCGCACACACGTTCAAGCCACCGGACAACCTCCACCTCCTCGCTCCAGCGAATCAGCGGAAGCATCAACTCCTTCTATATGCAAGGCCACCGAGAACATGTATCTCGCTAATCCGAGACCATGGGGGAATATCTAGAGGGGGAGAGAGATCATTCACGAGGAGGTGTGTTTTGTGAGGGAGGAGAGGGGGGCCTTTTATAGGAGAGGGGGGACTCCTCCCCTACCATGGCCGGCGGCCAAGGAGGGAGCCCCCTCCTCTTCCTCATTCATGTGGTGGAAGCTCCACTCACATCAATTCAAGCTCCACCCAAAGTTCCACTCACATGCATTAAATTTTCACCAAATTTAATGCAACTCTCAATTAATAAAACTATTTTATTTATTTTTTCAGAATTTTGTTAATTACTTTAATTAAAAAACATTCACATAAAACCCTTGCAACATTTCAATATCACATGCAGAACCACTTTCTGCAATTTCACCCGAAACAATTTCGGTTTCTATCGAAACATTTCCTGCGCTTTGCAAACCTTTTGTCTAAAACATATGTGCTCCTAATCGGTGTCCGGCAACCCTTAAGTGTGTCACCTTATGGTTCGCGAATAATGCAGACATGATTGAGACTCCTCTCAGATCAATAATCAGAAGCGGGACCTGGAGATCCATACTGACTCCTGCACATTCAACGATGACTTCTATGATCATGAGAATCTTTAATGCTAGTAATTTAATCCCTTTGTCTCATGATATAATACATGTCTGAGATTCGATCATCGGTATCCAAATACCTAGTTTGATCTTGTTACCGACATGCACTCTTTTCTCGTTCCCGTGATATAACATTCTAGTGATCACATCACTTGCTTGCAAGCTATCTTAATGTGATATCACCGAGAGGGCCCAGAGTATATCTATCCGTCATCGGGATTGACAAATTCCACTCTTGATCCATGAGCCTCAACCTAACACCTTCGTAGCACCGAACCCACCTTTATAGTCACCCTGTTACGGTGTGACGTTTGATGTTATCAAGATACTCTTTCGGTGTTAGCAATTAACATGATCTCATGGTCTAAGGACTAAGATTACTTCGTATGATGTTATAGCAATATAAACATAATGACTTGATCGTAATGCTATACTTCGGATGAATGTTCATCACATCATTTCACAAATGCTGTGACCTTGTTATTAACAACATCTAATGTCCATGATCAGGAAACCTTGATCATCTTGTTAATCAACAAGCTAGTCTATAAGATAGGCATAACTAGGAACCCTTTTTGTTTATTAAACACACATGTATTGACGTTTCCTATCAATACAATTATATCATGCAATATAAACATCTATCATATATAAGGAATACATAATAACAACTTTATTATTGCCTCTCAGGGCATATTTCCTTCAATCATGCCTTTCGACGAGATCGGTGTTTACATCGGTTTCGCTGAAACTGTCCCACCCACCCCAGCGATGATGATAGAGGCAGAGGAAAATTCTAGGTCCCCTTTGTCCACGGAGGCAGCAGAGTTCTGGATCTCGGAAACCCTAATCCCACCCAGCCTGCACCAGTTGCGGAGATAATGGAGAAATCCTCGCTTGAAGCAGACCTAGCGGTCCAAGTCGAATCTGGAGTGGATCTCCTTGGAGAGACTGAATCCTAGATCGACCCACCCGCTGAAGTCGAAATCAAGGCGGAGCATAACAATGACGGTTTCGGCTCTGACGATGCCGGGACAGAAAAGCCTTTCCTAAGATACATGCTGTGACGTTTGGTGATGCAGAACTCAGGCATAGATGAAATCCTCGAAACCATTAAATGTGTCGACGAAGCCTACTATGAAGACGGCAATTATCTCAGGAGGGGCGCATCACACTTCGTCTGGTATGTTGGATCCTGATCCGGCCCTGCCGATACTGGAGACAACACCGACTCCGTGTTGGAAGCAATCGGAACAAATGCCGACGTACCCGCATCCTCGGATGAGTCGATGACGTCGGCAGATTTCTGGAAGTTCTCCGTGGAATATGACGAGGAGCTTCACTCCACAGCTGCGGCAGAAGGAGAAGACATGGACAAAGGATCCGGAGAAAACTCTCCCAAAGCGCAGGACAACATGGATCTCGGAGACGATCCCGAGAACCAAATGGCCTAAAGTACCGATCAGAGCTTGACTCCGGGAAACGGGCCCAAAGCCGTCTTTGTTACCTGCGCTGCCAAGAGGGCAAAGAAGAAGAACAAGAAGAACAAGACCCCGACAAAAGGTACTCCAGCAAAGGAGGTGATTGCCGAGGAATATGAGGAAGACTCAGATGGAGCACTTATCCTAGACGAGCCCAAAAAAGAAGAACCGATGGATGGACACGTGATCACTGAAGGTGCGCGTAAATTCATCGATGCTGCATTAACCACACCTATTCCTACAGCTGCAGAACTCACTGCTGAAGAGCTGGACGAAAGGGCCCAGGCCCTAGAAGCGCGTCGACAACAACTCCTGGATGAGGCCAAAAACATCGAGGAGGAGAAGAAACGCATGGCATCTGCGGAGAAGTACAACCCCATGCAATACCAAAAAACCAGGAAGTGTCATACTAAGTACAACCAATTCCCGCAGATTCACGCCATCCTTTTCGGAGAAGAAATGGGGAAGCCTCGGAAAGATAGCAAAGGGGATTGGGTGTATCCAACCCCAGTATAGAACACCGTTGCGGCCTGAGAAATTCTATCGGCTAATCCAGGCCCAGAGCAGATCCGGTTGGGCATCAAATTACTCAACAAGGGACTGGAGTAGCAAAAGGTCGCCATGTCCGGAAGTCAAAAGCTGGTCTCTGATTCCGACCAGTGTCGCATAGATCCGGCATGGGCTGACGTAAGACCCCAGCGCGTTCCGGAGCAGCACCACCGTTCCGATCGCCGGGAGGACAATTATTCAAGAATCGGATCTTCGGGACAACACCACAAAACTGCCCGCGACTGGCGTAACGTTAACCCGGTTGCGGAGCAAGAGGCAATTGCTGCACTGAATCTGAGGAACCCGCCCCGACGAGAGTCGAAAGACCGCAGGGACGATGATGAGAAGAAACATTGGGAGGAGGACCGACAAAGAATGCCACCTCCTAGACACGAAAGACGTCCGGATGACGGGCGAAGGAACGACGGACACAGTGCCGAGACAAGCCGACAGGGGGCTTGTCACAATGAAGATCCTCCCCGGAACCGAAATAATGACGCTCCGAATGGATGCCGGCGATCAGCCGAAAATAGCCCAGCTGCTCCACCCTCTCCGCCAAGTAGCCATCACAACGGCTCCCAAGGAGGCCAAGGAGGGCGTCGTGGTGGAGGAGGTGGTGAGAGAAGCCGAAGTCCGGCTCCAAGGCACCGCAGCCACAGCCAACACTCGAGACGATCTCTATCCCCAAATGACACAAGGCATAGGATCAACTCCAATATAGAGGCGCGACGCTACAAAAATGATGATATATACGTGGGCCCAAAGTGCTTCGGACCACGCATAAGAGCTATAAGATTCCCGGAAGGATTTGCTATCTTAAGACATATCCAAGCCTACGACGGCTTAGCTCGGCCAGATACTTGGCTACAGGATTTTTTCCAAGCTCGCTGCATCGCCAAAGGCGGAAACAACCTGGTCGCAACCCAATATCTCCGACTCATGCTACGGAAGACGGCAAGATCATGGCTCAATGAACTTCTGGAGAACACCATCCATGACTGGTATGACATGCAAAGTGCGTTCTTTTGGAATTTCGAAGGCACATACCGGAGGCCTTGTACGGTCGGAGACCTACAACATTGCACCCAGAAAGCTGGAGAAACTTGCCGGGATTATCTCGGATGATGGATTGACACCAAGAACTCCTGTGAAGGAGTAAATGACCAAACTACGATTGAAGTTTTCATTGCAGGTCTCCCAATTGGTTTACTGCGTCATCGTTTGAAGTGTGACAAGGTCACTGATTTGGGAGAGATGATAGAAACAGCGAGCAAGTATTCAGATGCCGACGACGATGCAGAGGGATTACTCAACGCCCTGGCTGTGCCACAGTCGGCAAAACAACCAAAGCAACAAGCTCAGAAGCGCAAGAATACCTCGGAAGAAAAACCCAACGCGGAAATGGCAGTGGTCACTGCTACTTTCGGGTCTGGAGGACGAGGAGGACGTGGCGGAGGCCGCAGACACGATCGTGGGACTTCGAGAGGTAGAGGAGACCAGTAACCGGGCAAATCCTACTCTTGGGCCGACATTGCCAATAACCCATGTGTGCATCACTTAGACGCCAATGGGGGCTCATCCCACACAAACACCGAGTGTCGTTTCAACAACGACATTAAGAGAGATGATACTGCTGGATACAAAGCTAAGCTGAAGAAGGGAAAGAAGAATCCCGAAAAGGATAAAGAGACCAAGGAAGATTCTGACATGGAGGAAGCCGATGCTTCAAATCCCAAGCCGGAAGGGAAGAAAAATTTTCCGACCAAGAAAGACACTCACTTCACCTTCCTCGGATCTCAACAAGCAAAGGAAAAAAATGTAGTTCTACATGAGCTCAATGCAACAGTTCCAGCTGTCCCCCAATTCTTGGACTGGTCGGAGGTGGCAATCACGTTTGACCACGCTGATCATCCGCCTAAGCTACACATGCAAGGAAAATACGCCTTAATCGACAATCCACTTATTGACGGTTATGGTTTATCCAAGAATATCATGGACAGTGGCATCAGTATTAATATTCTGTATGTCGAAACGCTACGCCGGATGAAGATCTCGGAGACCCAGCTGAACCATAGCTCTATGATCTTTCACGGAGTTTTCCCAGGAAGACAAGCTAATTCTCTAGGAGAAATCACTTTGGATGTTACCTTTGGAACTCCAAAGAACTATCGAACGGAGGCACTTTCCTTCGAAGTAGTCCCGTTCAAGAGCGCGTACCATGCTATATTCGGACGTCCGGCTTACTGGGCTTTTATGGCTCGTCCGTGTTACATTTACAATATGATGAAAATTCCAGGTCCCAACGGCGTGATCACCATCAGGGGAGACCCGAAGAAAGCGCGAGAGTGTGAGGATGGAAATGCCGCCTTTGCTGAAGCCGTGCTGCACGCCCAGGAGTACCAGGAGATCAAGAAGAGCATAGATCCGTCTGAGATGCGCGCAGCAAAGAAGGAGGTGACAAAGCCGAATTCGGAGTTCAAGGCATCAGAGGAGATGAAGAAGACGCCGTTGAAGGATGATGACCCCTCCAAGGTGACCTAGATAGGCGTAGGCCTAGGAAAGCGTGCTCGTCAAGTTCCTCAAAGCAAATCAAGATATCTTCGCATGTCAGCCATCTGACATGACCGGAGTACCTAGGGAACTTGCCGAGCACTCTTTAAATGTAAACCCAAATGCTAAACCTATCAAACAATCCTTACAATGTTTCGGCGATGAAAAGCGTAAGGCAATAGCTAAGGAACTAGCACGACTCGAGTTAGCCGGATTCATAAAAGAGGTCATCCACACTGAGTGGTTGGCCAATCCTGTAATGGTCCCTAAAAAGGACACCACTGATTTAAGGATGTGTGTTGATTATACTGCCTTGAACAAGACTTGTCCAAAAGATCCGTTCGCTCTGCCTATGATTGATCAAGTTATCGATTCTACGGTAGGCTCGGCACTCCTCTGTTTTCTCGACGCATCTTCCGATTATCACCAAATCCGGATGAAGGAATATGACAAAGTCAAAACTTCATTCATAACCCCCTTCGGAACTTTATGTTTTGTTACGATGCCTTTTGGGTTAAAGAACGCAGGAGCTACGTACCAACGCACAATGCAACGTTGCCTCCACGATCAAATCAGACGCAATGTACACGCATATGTGGATGATATTGTGGTAATATCCAAAAAGAAGGAAACGCTGATTTCCGACTTAGAGGAAACGTTTGCCAATCTACAAAAATACAACATAATGCTTAATCCGAAGAAGTGTTTCTTTGGAATCCCAGCCGGAAAATTGTTAGGTTTCATCGTGTCGCAAAGAGGCATAGAGGTAAATCGAGACAATCAAGGCTATACTCAATATTTCTAGGCCAACTCGCCTGAAGGACGTATAAAGACTAACTGGTTGCATCGCCGTAGTCAATCGGTTTGTAAGCCGGCTTGGTGAGAGAGCCGCACCATTATACAAACTCCTGAAAAAGACCAAGGATTTTGTACGGACCGACGAAGTTGAAGCCGCACTACAAGACCTGAAGAAAGTACTCTCATCTGCTCCTATCCTTGCTGCACCGGAACCAAAGGAACCATAGGAAACAAAGTCATCAGTATCGTCATGGTAGTGGAAAGACCGGAGGAAAATCAGGAACACTTGGTGCAGCGTCCAACTTACTTTGTCAGCGAGGTCCTGACAGAATCAAAACGGCGGTATCCGCACTATCAAAAGCTGGCTTACGGTGTTTTCCTAGCATCTCGTAAGCTATAACATTATTTTAAGGAGCATCCAATTACCGTGGTGAGAACAACTCCCATGAGAGATATAATCAACAACAGTGACACCACAGGACGCGTCGCCAAATGGGGCATAGAGCTCTCAGCTTTCGATATTGAGTACAAACCTCGGACAACAATCAAATCCCAAATCCTTGCCGACTTTGTTGCTGATTGGACTGAGACGAAGGAGAATATGACCCTCCCTGAGTCAGAATATTGGACCCTATATTTTGATGGTCTAAGGCTCGCGGGGGCTCGGGGGCTGGCGTGGTGCTCAAATCACCCCAAGGAGATAAACTTCTATACGTGTTATAGATCCACTTCACAATGACAAATAATATTGTCGAGTATGAAGCACTACTACATGGAATCCGGATTGCTAAGGAGATCGGCATCCGATGTTTGATGTGTTACAGAGATTCGGATCTTGTTGCTCGGCAAGTGTTGGATATTTGTAATGCAAATAAACACATGGCAGCATATAAAGCTGTTGTGGATGATTTATCTAAATCGTTCGAAGGGTTTGAGGTTCAACACATCCCTCGAGCAGAAAATGAGGAAGCAGATGCCTTATCTCGGATAGGCTCTGCACGGAAAGAGGTTCTGGATGGCGCATTTTTAGAGCACCTCAAAGTTCCCTCAATAAAGGGAGTGGACGAGGAATATCTGACCAAATCCGACTCACCTTTGATAGCAGTTCTGGCTGTAATTCCCAGCTAGACTCAACCCTACCTTGACTATTTGGTAGATGGCAAATTAGCTGAAGACGAGGTTCTGAGCCGACAGATTGTCCGATGAGCAAAAGCCTATACTATAGTTAGTGGTGAGCTCTATAAGTGGAGTGTATTTGGGGTATTTCAGCGCTGCATATCTCCGGAAGAAGGAGTGGAAATCCTAAGAGAAATCCATGAAGGCGAGTGTGGTCACCACGCTGCAGCCAAATCTTTAGTGGCAAAAGCTTTCAGGCACGGTTTTTTTTGGCTTACAGCCAAGGCAGATGCCGAACGGGTGGTCAAGACGTGCAAGGGCTGCCAAAAATACGCCAAACAAGCTCATGTTCTGGCTGATCAGTTGCGAACAATACCTATAACATGGCCTTTTGCGGTCTGGGGGCTTGACATGGTAGGACTGTTTAAACGGGCTCCAAGTGGATTTACTCACCTCTTAGTGATGGTGGATAAATTCACAAAATGGATTGAGGCTAAACCTGTCACTAGTTGTGATGGAGCAACAGCCAAAAGATTTGTCGAGGATGTTATAATCCGGTATGGTTATCCGCATAGCATTATCACGGACAACGGGAGTAATTTCTCTATGGGAGAATTGGCCGAATTCTACAATGAACAAAATATCCAGCTTGACATTGCACCAGTCGCACATCCACAGGCCAACGGACAAGTCGAAAGGGCAAATGGTTTAATCCTACAGGGCCTAAAACTGAGACTCGAAGCACCACTACGACGTGCTGCAGGGGCTTGGGCAGAGGAATTACCCTTTGTAATATGGAGTTTACGAACAACCCCGAACAGGTCAACCGGATACACACCTTTCTTCTTGGTCTATGGCGCAGAAGCAGTTCTTCCTAGCGATTTGATTCACACTTCACGTAGAGTGGCCGCGTATATCGAAGAGGATGCCGAGATTTCTTGACAAAATGATCTCGACTTAGTCGAAGAAGTTCGCGTTGTTGCTTAAATGAGATCAACAGCCTATCAACAGAAGTTACGCAAGTATCATAGCCAGAGAGTCCAAACCAGATCTTTCAATAAAGGCGATTTGGTTCTCCGGCTTGTGCAACAAAGAAAGCACAAACTTTCCCCAGTATGGGAAGGGCCCTTTTTAGTTAGTCGAGTATTGCATAATGGTTCGTACTACTTAACTGACATGAGGCCAGTCAAATAAAGACCTGCTACTAAGAAGAGAAAGAGAGCTAGAGGTAGTACAAATTCGGATGAGTTAGACAGACCATGGAATATTTCTCAGCTACGTCCCTTTTATTCTTAGTTTATCCTTCTTTGTAATCAATTACAAAGAACCATCTTATTTCCGAATGATCAATTACACAATCGAAAATCCCAGAACACTTGAAAGTACTTTATGTTCATGTTTGTTCTGGTTTAGATTTCCGATTCTAAAAATGCTACCTTCGGGTATAACTCTAAATTTCATAGTCTATAGTTTGGGTATTTGTCTGATTGCCGGATGCGGGTATCTTCCGAGTAGTGAATTGTTGGTACTGGAAGCCGGCTTTGTTTCCGAGTTTAAACTGGTTTAGCAATTGAGCTTCGTTGCTCGGTAAAGTTTCCGTGCAGAAGGTTTAGCCGGCTCACGAAATGGACAATGCAGAAAGCCAGATAAACGATACGTATAGGCAAAAAAGTACAAATGCTTATGTAAACATTTTAGGCACACAAAAATTTAAAGTCAAAAGTGCCGAATAGATTAAAACTTAGCACTAGCCAAAAGTATCATGCTACATATTTACATATCCATAATGTTTTTTAGAATAACACATTTGTTTTCTGATGATCTATGATGCAGGAGAAGAGGTAGGCGCTGCCGGCTCACTGGATGCATCGGCCTCGGTTTGATAACATTCCGAGATGTTCAGATCCGATACGGTCTGTTCATCGTCGGAAACTTCAGCTGCTTCTTCCGGAGGCGGGGGTGGTGTGTCCACGTGGGTGAAAAAGGGAGTGTCGTAGCTGGTTAAGTCAGCTACGTGATACCCGTATCCGGCGCATGAGTCCATGATGGCCTTGATATCTTGCTCCTGGCCGTCTTCATCCACCTTGGAGTTCCCTCTGGTCACTTGCCATATCTCCATGTTTCCATGGTGGCTCATGACCATGGTGAGAGCGTTCTACGCCGCGGATCACGCTTAGGACATGTTCCAATCCCGGACGAGCTGTGGCATCTCCTTCGCCTGGTCCTGCACCTGAAAGTCGGACATGCTATGCATGTCCAGAACCTTGAGAGCTTTGCCAATATCCTCAATGGATTGGCGGAACTCATGAAGCAAATCACCGACTTGGGTAAGCCGGTGGGTGCGAGGCTCGGCAGAGGTGGAGTCCGTCAAGTTCAGAGGACCTATACGCATAACACAAAAATGGTTAAGAAAATCCGACATCGAAAGAGTCGAAGAATATAGACAAGTCAGAAAGATGGAAACATACCGAAGATGACGTCATCAACTTTGGTCTTCTCGAAGACTCCGGAGTTCAGCCCGGAGCGCCTCAGAAAGATGCTTCTCTCTACAAAGCTCATTGATGAGATCCAAGATTTTCTGATCTTGAGATGCACTCTTACGATCACGTTCATCAGTGGCCATGGAGGTGGATTCGAGAATTTGAGCGACGCTCTTCTCATGATCTGCCTTGAGCTTATCCAGCTCTTGGCGAAGTTCTTTATTCTCCACCACCAAAGTTTTGAGGTTCTCGGCCTCTTCAATCATAGCGCAGGACTGTTTTACCAGTCCTGTAAGAATAAAGAACTACAGTTCAGTAAAAAATATTTGACTAAGAAAATCAAGACAAAGTTTTGAGTCTCGAAATGTTTACCTTCGGCCTCACCTTTGAAACCTTCAGCTCAGCATTTTCAAGACGAAGAGCTCTGATCTCTCTCCGCTTGTTGCAGATATTCTTCAACAAATCCTAGTTATATGAATTAACTTTTTGTAAGTCAGAATACCTAGAGCCAGAAGTCTACTAAAGACTCGGGTTAATATTGTTACTAATATCAGCACGAGCCTTGGGGGCTACCCTAGTTCATTCTTTGGCATCCTAAGGAAGCATAAACCCATATTGTATATCCTACTTCATGCTTGGGGGGTAGAGGATATGATATAAAGTACAATAAAGAAAACGTGAGTTGGAATTCCGACTTACATGATGTTCATGTGTGAGCTTGCTCAGGCACATGTTCACTTCGGTGGTAACCTTCTCGGCGTGGGTGAGTGGAATAACCGGAGGTGGTGGAAGCACACCAACTCTAAGTCCCTCGTCGCGAAGGCGGACTTGTTCAAGAAGGTCGGAGTACTTGATGTCCTCTGCTTCTTTTGCTTCTTCGACAGAGAGATTTCGACCCTCTAGGCACTGCCGGGCCAGAAGCTGGATTTCTTCCGCAGATTTCCAAGACAAGCCAAATTTGGCAAGTCCGGATTGTTCAGGAGGTTTTCGGTGAAAGTCTCTGCCGATGGATCATTACCCAAAGAGGGTTCACCCTTATCTAATCCTGAGCCACCCATGGTGGCGTCAGTTTGCGACTCAAGGGTCGCTGGCCCCATTGAAGGAGCCAGATCTTCTGCGACAACGGGTGATGGAGTGATCACCGGCATTGTAGAAGGTTGTGGGGCAGGAGTCGGAGGAGCCGTGGCAGGAGAATCTATAGTCAGCTTCGTTTGCCGCAAGGGCTTCGAAGAAGTTCCCTTCCCCTTGCCCTTGACGAGCTGTTTAGCTCTGAGAATGTGATAAAGTAGAAAACATTACATCTCGAAAGAAATTACGAGTAAGGTACAAAGTCGGAATTTGTGTTGAAAGTTACCTCTTCACAACTGGCACCTCCTTTGTGCCGACGGCCACTGTCGGAGCTTTGCGTTTCCTGGGCACAACGTCCGGCAGTGGGACCAGTTCCTCCTCCTGAGAAAACTCTGGAGGATATCCCTCGAGAGGAGCCAGCTCCGACTCGAGGAGGTCGTCAAGCTAAAAAGAAGAAAATATTTCAGTATTGCGAAATAACTTAAAACGTGAAACACATAAAAGGGTTTATTGTTAAAGCTTACTAGAAGTACAAGGTCTTCCGCTGTATGCATGTACAGAGACATATCCGGGATCTTTCTCTCGATTCGCTCCTTAATCAGCCATTTAATCTGGCTTACGTATTCCTGTGGCTTCAGGGCATTGGGGCAAATGCGGAGGGATTCTTGTTTTGACGCCGTGATGGAATGTATCAGTCGATCGCCGTGGTACTGGAGAGGCTGAATCCGGCATGACACCCAGCACTGGACTAAGTCAGACCCTTTCAGGCCCTTGTGTTTCACCAGGTATTCGATCCGCCTCTTGGCAAGTATTAGATCCCTCGTTCCAAGACGGTTGGGCCGTGGCAGCTCCGTCGATGAAAGCCGGCAAAGCAGTGTCTTTGCCGGGAGCAGGAATATCCTTATGGTAAAAGAAAGTGGCCGGCCATTGTTTGACCGACTCATTAGCTAGAATACGAGGATAAACAAGCTCGTGTCTAACTAAAAGTCTAATAGTGCTGGTAATGTAAGGATTACCGGGGGTAATGGAGTTTCTCCGGACATGAAAATAGTACCAGAACAAAGTAAGACTCGGCCTAATGCCAAGATACCCCTTGCACAAAGCTGCGTAGGAACTCATCTCTAAGATGGAGTTCGGCGGAAGATGATGAAGCTGAACGCTATAGTGATCAATCACCTCGGAAAAGAATTCCGAGGGAGGGAAAGACAAACCTCTATCGAGGTGGGTGCCCAACTGTACCCGCTTGTTGGCGTGCGGGTTGGGGATGGTTTCGCCAGAACCGCTCCACCAGTCACCGGCGTGGAGGAGACCTTCACTCTCCATGCCGCGGAGTTTCTCGTCGTCGAGGAGGCATGGGATCCAAACCCCCCGGTTGCTCTCGTTCTTTGCCGCTGCCATCGCCGCCGCCGCTGCTCCCAAGCCGGATGATGAAGAGGAAGCCATTTCTCCGGTGCGCCAGTGACCTTAGAGGGGCGGCGCTGGAAATCTAGGAGGCAGGAGAACTCTGTGCGCGAGGGAGAAGTGGAGAAGAAGGAACGACAAGGGAACATGTGAAGATGAGGAAAAGAAATCCTCACCCCTTATAACCACCTAACTGCGCCAAGATTCATGCAAACAACACTGTGTAACCGCCACGCGTCGTGGAAGGAACTGAGAAGGACCCACGCGATGATTACGTCGCCTCGATCTCCGCGTACGCATTGAAATGGCCCATCGGTTCCGTGAACGACGGACCCACCAACGGTCGTGCTGACAGGATGTTTGTCAGATGACGTGACTTGACCATGACTAGTGTCAGATGACGTCAGAGACCAAGTTCCAGCTTAGTTTGAAATCAAGCTGGAAAATCCGAGTAACATGTTGATAGGTCCGACTTATTTTGAAGACCCAGATCGTATTTTTTATTATGAAGTTTCAGGAACCCTCCAAGATTCTGCAAGCCGAAGATCAAGCTAGACGATGATGAACCTGACTTTGGATCTTGGAGACTTCCGAGGGCTGCTGTTGGGGATATACTTTCCGGGTATCCTCACAGTTCCTCACTGACCAGGGTGGCCCACTTCGGGTTAGAGCTTTGCTTCACGGGCGGCCCATTCAGGGAGAAAAGACGGAGTCTAGTCCGGCTACGAGAAGGCCCAGAAGACTTATCGACATAGGCCCATAGTGTTACTTGTAGTTCAAGATGTACTCTGTAACCAACTCTTAGTCGTAGCCGGATAGGTCTCTCCTGTAAACCCTAGGCCGGATATCTATATAAGCTGTCCTAGGGAGAGCCTTTAGGGCACCCTCAATAGTCTACAATCTCAACTCGCACAGGCAAACCCTTGTAACCCATATTCCGGCTCTGCCGTATTACTGGATTGCTAGCAGGAGTAGGATCCGTCCAAAGACGGCGGATTCGAACCTGGGTAAACTTGTGTGCTCACCGTCCCGGAACACCGTACGGCTCACACCCCTCTCTTCCGCACGCCTCGAGGACCCCCTCATGGCGTACTTGTCATCAATCCGACGACACCCCCGCTACCACCACCACATGATGTCACCCATGAAGATGATGATGAATTGGTCAACATTGACGACTTCATCAGCACCGGCGCCGACAAAGGATTGTATATGCCTTCTGTGGATGAAGAACCCTTCACAGCTCGCGACCATCAAGCTGGTCGGCCCAATACATGCACGCAGCGCCTGGTCTTCCATGGTCTTGCTCAAGAGACGCCTCCGGCCGCCGATCCACCACAGGAGAAACCAAGATTGGTTTTCAGCCCCAACACACTCCGAAAGGCGGCTGATGAGCAGATGGTAGTGGCTGACACTATGTAAAGAAGAATCACTACAGGAAGAGAGATAATAATAATAATAAGAAGGGTGCGAGCCAGCCTCTTCCGAAGAGGATCCAGGCTCAGGACGTCGTCGTCGTACCATCCACACAATATGGCTTGCCCCGAGTGCATGTAGCTGGTGATCCGATATTGACTCCGGATATGCTCCACATCGCGGTTGGAGCCATGATAACTTTGCATGAGGGTGTCAAGACACTAGAGGGCATCCTTCTTAAAGACGAAGATCCAAATTACCCGGTTTTCACGGCCAAGGTGCCATTGGACGTGGGATTCGTCGATGAACCCCCCGCGGATATATTCTTCATAGCATACGAGGATATATTCAAGCTGTTTCTCATGAAACGGCTGGACTATAACTTGGTCCACCTGTACGTGCTCAATCTGGCGATCAAGATCAAGAGAGAGAGAGAGAGTACCTAGGAAATCGCGATAGTGGATCCCTACTACATGCGGGACAACCAGTTGGTCGAAGGATCAGAGACACGGACCAAGGCCACGGCGTACCTCGAGAAGTTCATGGTGGACAACAAGAGGAAGGAAACACTTCTTTTGCCTTTCTTTCCCGAGTAAGTACACACACTCGCTCATTGCCTCCGTAACTTATGCATTTCTTATAGATTTCTTCCTTTGCTCTTTTTCCAACATTCCGTTCCAATTGTGTTGCACAGAGACAAATACTGCACACTCATCGTCCTTGCCCCGAGGTATTCGCTAGCCACGTATTTCGACTCGAGGAGTTTGACGAAGAAGAAAGACTACACCAGAATAAGGAGTGTTCTCAATGAGGCTCTCGAGGGCTACGCCAAGAAGGGATGCACCTTCCTAGATAAGGGGGAATGTATCAAGGATGGCAAACACGTGTTCAAGCACGTGCTCGAGTTCCCCTACGTCAAGCAGTCGACTACTAGTGCCAAGTAGACCTTCTACGTCCTCCATCACCTTAAAGGCTATGTTCGGGATTGCTAGAACCTAACACTGCCATCTAGTCTCCAAGGATGGGCCGAAACTTTGGTGCGAATTGACGATGATGATCTTAGAGAAGACTTCCATCGCATTCAGATGAAGTTGTCGCAAATCATCATTGAAGAGGTCAACACAAGGGGGGCTACAACAAGCCAGAGGGTTGAGTAAGAGGGAGATCGAAGAACGCCTCGTAAGAAGGGTGACACAAGGACGTGGATGACGAAAGAGGGCTATCTACCATTCCCGAAGTCGAGCGAGAAGAAGTCTTGATGATCAATGCGTGCCTCTAGCATGATCCAGTGTGTGTATATTCTTGATGGACGCCTGCTGTAGTGTGTGCGTCATAAACTTTACTATCTTGTGGTCAAAATAGTCATTGTTGTTAGACTTAAACTACCTTGTGGTCGTGTTGTCGTTGAACTTATTGCTTTCTATGATGATCGCGAGATGCTATCTTTTAGGTTTATGGATCCTTTGTTTTATATTTTGTGAACATATATATATATCGATGTGAACCCTTTATTAATTCTTTTTGTTGTATTTTTACTAATATGCCTTGTCGTCTATAGAGATGGCGACAAGGTGGTATGTGGTGTACATGGGTAGGGTTCCAGGAGTCTACGAGGAGTGGTAGGATTGTCACAAACAAGTGAACAAGTTCAGCGGCAACATCTACAAAGGATACGCGACTAGAGAGGAGGCGGTAGCCAAGTGAAGGAACCACATGTGGAAGAAGAACCAGATGAAGATAATGGTTGGGCTCATGCTCTTGCTCACCATCATCACAGCTGTATTCTATTTGATCCTAGTGTAGGCGGCGGTGACCACTTCATATTTGTAATGTGAGATGATATGAACTTTGTATTCGGCACTTGTGTAAAAATTCGGCACTTGACACTATTTATGTATCTCGATCGGGCTCTAAGTGTTTGTATTATATATGTCGGGTTTCATACATCTACTACTTGTGCAATGTACTGTTTATACTCATCTGGATAAATACTGTATAAATCCTGTATAAATAACTGATTATACACCAGGAACGTAATTTACTTTGAATACGTGTTATATAGTCAGTGGCGCATATATAAATATAGTCAATGACGCATATGACTTCTGTGGCGCATATTAAGGAATGCGCCAGTGAACTTGCTCCTGTGGCGCATAGGTACAAATGCGCCACAGAAGTCTGTGGCGCGTATCCATATGCGCCAAAGGAAGCAATTATCAGTGGCGAGGTAACAGTGGCGACTAGGATATGCGCCACAGAAGTCTCATTTCCATGCGCCACAGATAAGCTGTTTCCTAGTAGTGTTAGTCCAATTTGGATCTTGTCCTTACTCGGACACTATTTGGTTTTTCCTCATGCTTTGTATCTTTGAATTCTTGACTCGTCGAGTCATTGTTGTATATATAAGTCTTTGTGGATTCTGTTGTAAACTATTGTGATGTAACTACTTGTATGAAAATCCACCCACACGAAAGTGTCTGGTGGACGTCTTCGAATCGCTTCTATGCAGATTTCGGCAGAAGTACTAATATCTGCATAGACTCGATTCGGGGGCATTACAGGGCACCTCCATGGTCACCGGCCATGGGAGGGGGCTCCCTATAAAAGCCCCCCTCTCCTCCGCTCACATCAGACCTTCTCGTGAAGGATCTCTCCCCCTCTAGAATTATTCCCCCATGGTCATGTATTAGCGAGATACATGTTACCGGTGGCTTTTCGTCTGGAAGGAGTTGCTGCTTCCGCTGCATCACTGGAGCGAGGAGGCGGAGGTTGTTCGGTGGACCAGACGTGTGTGCGATTACGGATGCGCTGCTGATTTGCGGTGTTGGACTTCCTCTCGATCATGAGATCGGCAAGCGAACGACTACATCATCCACGAGTCCAACGTCGTTACACTTTGTCGGTCTTCAAGGGTATGTTCTCTATAGATGTATATCCACCCGTTGTTGTATATAGGTAGATAGATCTTGGTGCTTAGTAGTTCCCATCATAGATTTTTTTTGTTTTTTATGCTGCGAACCCAACACGATATTTATGGATTTGAGGCGGGGAGTGAGGGGAAACACGTGGAACACGATGAACTCAACTCAAAAGGAAAGATAAATATACAAACACACGCAAACACACATGCTTCGGTTGTCCTTGTTGGCCCAAATAACCAACCCGATAGATCCTAGTGGAAGAGATCCACAAAGGAAAGATTGATCCGGAGCTGCTAGAATCTACTCGTGAAGAGATTGAAATCAATAGAGACCCAAAGGGAGAGATCGATGCAATTGAGATCAGAAGATAGAAACAACGCTCATACGGCAAGGGCCTTGTACAACCTAGGTCTTGATTTAGATCCTAGAGAGGTTCCCCGTATGGGATGATGGAGGCTATGCCAAATCTACTCAATAATCATTCTTAGTCCAGATCTGAGCCATAAGGGGCCATTTATAGTACTAGGGGAAAAGGGATAGGTAGAGGGAATATTCCAGGCATCAAACCCAAATCTGTGCACAAATAGGCAATTTTGATGGTAAGTTCGGCGGCGCTGGGATCTATGCTGGAATATTCGGTGGTCGCCGGTCAGGTCGGTGGTCGCTGGATGGGAGTACTGGGGCGAGTTTTGGCGTGGCATCGAAAGGTTCCGGCAGAGATCAGACTGGTCTGGCGGTGAGCTTGACATGTCTGGCATGGCGCTAGGATGAATCGGCGGTGGAGCTGCTGGCGCTGAAGCTGGCACTAGAACTCTTCTTCTGTCTTCTTGTACATGCTTGTTGCTTGGGTGTCTTGGTTCTTGGGGCATTCTTGTATCCTCCTCTTGGCATCATGGTCATGGGCCTATTCATACAATAGGAACTTGGCTCATGTATGATCCCATTCACGTGATGACCAATGAAAGACAAGAGATGGAAGGAATTCACATTTGTAGGATGGTTGGTGTACCATGATGTGGACCAATGGTGATTACCATATGTTGGCCTGCATCAGGACCCCATCACCTAGAGCTACAAGGATCATGCACCCCAGATCGTGTACCCGGGACGAGTTGCCTGGTCGCCAAGCCCAAAGTGCCTGACTACTGGCTCCCCAAGCCTTGATGGACGCCATCAGTTCTATCAACATCATGTACCTCAACACCTTACGGTGATTGCGACTCCCGCAGTTGATGGTCGAGCCAACCCTCTGCACCTTCCATTGGATCATCCCGGGCCAGAAGGCCTTCCTTATGGGCAAGTTGACACTACCATTCATGTTCTGCACCCCCTCCAACTTCCGCATAGAGCGGATAGTCTTCGAGCTGGTGAACTTTCGTAGTCCCTACCATTACATGCTCGGTAGATAGGCATTCACCAGGTTCATGGTGGGCCCCCACTATGCTTACATCATAATGAAGATCCCAGAGCCACACGGCATCATCACCGTCGCGACAACTTTGACATGGCCCTGGAGTGCAAGGACAACGACACCAAGCTCGCCAACACCGTAATTGCCTAGGGGATGAACTAGGATGATGAGCCCGCCAAGTACACCAGTGGAGTCGACAAGGATGACCTCTCGATCCTAAATAATCCTACGACCATGAGCTCCACACCGGAAACCTTCGAGACCTCCAAGCACACTCGCAACAACGACCTTGTCCCAAGCGACTCGAGCCAGCAAGTCATCATGGGAACAAACCTCACCCCTGCATAGGAAGGCACACTCATCAGGTTCCTCCGTGAGAATCATGACATCTTTGCATGGAAGCCATCTGACATGTCTGGTGTCTCAAGGGAACTCGCTAAGCACAAACTCCACTTCAACCCCAAGGTGCGACGCATCAAACAACCACTGCGGCCCTTCAGTGAAGAGAGTCACCATGTTATCGACAAAGAGGAGAATTGGTTACTTGCTTCCGGATTCATCAAGGAGATCAAACACTCCAAGTGGCTGGCAAACCCAGTCCTGTTGATGAAGAAGAAGAACACTTGGATATTGTGTATCAACTACACCAACCTTAACATTGCCTGCCCCAAGGAAAAATTCGTGTTACCCCGAATCTACAGATCATTGACTCAACTATGTTGTCCAAATCGCTCTTCTTCCTCGATGCACATTCCGGCTACAATATATTCAAGATGGTCATCGAGGACCAGGAAAAAATGGCCTTCATCACGCTATTTGGATCCTTCTGCTACACCGCCATGACTTTTGGCCTCAAGAACGCTGGAGCCATGTACCAGCGATGCATCTAG
Organism: Avena eriantha; assembly: GCA_910589775.1. Taxonomy (NCBI): domain Eukaryota; kingdom Viridiplantae; phylum Streptophyta; class Magnoliopsida; order Poales; family Poaceae; genus Avena; species Avena eriantha. Next base: position 196,901,189 of record OU342745.1, read on the forward strand.
GAGTGCCCACCAAGCCAAATTGGCCGCAACATCCATGTCTACATTGATGACTTGGTGGTCAAGTCCAATCGTCAGGATAACCTCATCATCGACCTTGCTAAAACTTTCACTAATTTGCACAAGTACCAGATCAATATTAATCCACATAAGTGCACATTCGGCGTGCCATCGGGTAGATACTCGGATTTGTCGTCTCCAACCGCAACATCGAGGTAAATCCGGTCAAAATTGACACGATCATGCGACTCGGCATACTCGGGTGCCTGCACGACATCCAGAAGCTGGCGGGTCGAGTGGTGTCTCTTAGCCACTTCATCCCTTGACTCAGCGAGCAGGCCATGCCTCTCTACCGCCTCCTCCGCAAGTTTTCGATGTTCAAGTGGATCATAGAGGCAGACGATGCAATCACCACCCTAAACGAGGTGCTACTTATAGAACAGCTCTTAGGCTCTCCCTAAGAGAAAGAGACATGTCGATGTACATCTCCACCACAAACCAGGTTGTGAGCACCATCATGGTCATTGAGTGAACATAGGAAGGCAAGGAGAACCCCGTGTAGTGACCCGTGTAATACCTCAACGAGGTACTAACCGAGTTGAAACAATGCTATCCCCAATACTAGAAACTGGTGTACACTATGTTCCAAGCCTAGCGGAAGCTCCCACACTACTTCCAAGAGCACCCTATCACAGTCATCGCCTCCGCTCCACTGCAGGACATCATCCACAATTGCAACGCAACTAGGAAAGTCACCAAGTGGCCCATTGAGATCTGTGTCCACAACATCAAGTATGAGCCCCGCAATACCATCAAGTCACAAGCCCTCACCGACTTGGAAGAAGCGCATCAGCCTGAGATGCTGCTGGACAACCACTGTTGGACCTTATACTTTGAAGGGTCTAGAAACTCGGAGGGATCCAGTGCCGGAGCCATCCTGCGGTGACCTAGCATACCACTGCATGATGCCGTACACTATAGTCGTTGACATAACACCAATGAAACATTGTTCCACTAGTATTGCATCCCTCATAGTGGTACAACAGAAACATCACGGGTCCAAGACATGACTATATGTTACAATTCAAATCTTTACAAAATATCTAGAAAACATTCCTCGAAACAGTTAGGACCATAATATATAGAAGAATCTGGAAATAGCAACTCGTAGTCTATTCTAGAAATAATACTAGTGTTAACATTCATCTGTGGCTTGCATTTGCTGCTATAGCAATGCTCTATAGAAGTAGGTTCTATGGCTAGAGATTATACTCCTATCTAATCAAGAACTTTGTCTTCACTTCACTGATGTATATGTTGACTAGATTGACTTTATGGAAGAACTTGAGATTTTGGTGATGATTCCTTTGAGCATTAGTTGGTGTTGACATCGTCTTCATCGACATTAGAATCTAGAAAGGGTTAAGAATATACAGTTGAGTACGAGCGTACTCAGCAAGTTCATTAAAAAGGACTGTTTGATGCACTATCTATAGCCATAGACCATAAGTCGTAGGCTATGTAGGTTTTTGTAAACCTTTCTTCAAAGGTTTCTTTTATTCTAAAAAGCTTTGTCTGTCAGTCTTCATAGGTTAATTAGAACTTCGTGGAGTTCCTTTCCTGCAGCGTTCGCAAGTCCTTCCTGGAACAGGGAGTAACATGTCACGCTTTTTTACACTTTACATAGGTGCGTTGCTTTACCCATGGGATATCCTTATCCATGTTGCACATCCGCGCACACATTCTTGTTCACACTTCCTTGGTATGAGGCCGGGTATAAGGACCCAAGCCGATCACTGCCCTTGTCCATGACCCCACATGACAACACGACCCTCCAAGAAGGAATACCTCTGTTAACCCCCATAATGGCAGATATAACTCAGGTAACCCCTTGAAGACTCTATTAAGAAGATCATGTCCCTGATTGGCCCCACTAAAGTGGCAGACCTACCTCCGACAGCCCCTCATAGATGATCTAGACACCAATATCATTGGGCACTGAGGGGTCCCACCCTTGTGCTAGATCCTCTACGAGGAATCTCAGCTTCATGATAAGGTCGTATGTTGGCACATGAAAGGAAGAAGATCTAGCCGACTTCCCCCAGAGATATTGTAGATCTCATGGTTAACGCGTATTATATGACACAAGAATCACTAGCGACATTTGTTGTTAGGTCCTAGATGATACATTCCTGAGCAATGGTGGTTCTATTGCCAGTCTTAATAGATTAACTGATCACCCCTGATCAGTAACCAATAGTTCAAGTCAATGACGAAAATAATATTTTCTGCCATCCTTTTTGAAATGCAGGTGAAAACAATAATAGATTGCAAATACTTGATAGAAAATAACCAAAGGACATGAGAAAGTGTAAACTTTCCTTTTGTGATTATGCACCCACAATCTTCGAGACAATAGAGGATCCAATATCTAAAAACCGCATCATTAGTCCAGAAGGACTAATGTTTAAAGAAGGAATATGCTATTATGCATAAGACATGCAATGCAATTTGTAAGACCCCAAAGTAAACCTCGATGTTGTGTGTAACTTGATTTTAGGTGATTTCTTAGTGATTTGGTTTATCTTCAAGTTTACTTCACATTCGAAGGTAATATCTAAGAATCTAGAAGTTAATACACAAAGCATACATGTAAGGTATAGTAACAATTGATGATTAATGTGGATTGGTTTCAACTCTTATGAAAGGTCATGTTTAGAGTTGTTAAGACCTAAAAGTAATCATATTAGGGTTTTGTTTGAAGTGGAAAAATAATAACTTTTGAAGAAAATACTTCTTATATGAATTTAAGCAAACTTTGGAGGTTATCAAGACGTAATCTATATGTATTGGATTGATTCTAAGAATCTAGATCTAGCATGTCTAAAATAGGTGGAATACTTGATTAAGGATAACTATGAGGTATAGGTGAACTAAAAACATGGTCTACTAGAGTATTACCAAGTTCTAGGGTATTACTAGGTATGGTTAAGGATTGTGTGATCATCAACTCTCAAAGTGAGTTGATGATGTAGTAAGGTTAACTCGTACGTCATGGACTTACAATTGGGAACAAGATTTAGAACGAGTACTACTTGGTCATAATAATCATTTAGGTTTTACCACACACTATGGTTTAGGTCTTAGGTATATGACATCTGGATCTCATCTTTTAAGAGGATGATATCACTATGTGGTAACAATTTGGTTAAGGTGAAAGGATGATAGTGTCCTATGATGACTTGGTTTGAAAACAAGGTTCTAAGGTTCGAGTTTACTACTGAATAACTCAGTGTTCCAGTCTCACTTACTTTCATGATTCTAAGGACAAAGTATGGTTGAATCCTAGAAGAGGATGACTCATGATGAACTATTTGGCTAAACAATAAAAGTGTTACCTCATCCTAACTATGAACCCAAGGTCAGGGATTCAATTGTGAAAGTCCTAAATGATAATGGTACAACATAGTTACACAATAGTAATTCAACCAATTTCTTTGAGTTAAGAAAATAATAATAGGGTTTTTTAGAAAATAAAATGATCTTCTTTATTTTAAATAACCCTCAATCATTAGAAGACTATTCTTAATTACTGTAAATGAGTTTTATACTCAAAGCCTATAACTTTATTTTTTTACTTAGAAAATAAGCAATTTCTTTCTTTTTATTAAAACTAATGTTTAATTATAATTTGTTAAAGTTTTTTAATTTTCAAAATATAACTATCTTAAAAATTAAAGTTAGTATCTTGTAAAACACTAGAGTAATAGTGATACAAAAATATGATTTTGGTTGATGCATTTTCTTAATTTATGTAAGGGGTAGAAATATTAAAATATTCTTTTTATTTTTAATTAAAGAAATTGCTTAATGGGCTGGCCTAATTGTTCCATTTTTTTGGTTGGACGGCCTACATATCCGACCCTGACCCATCTCACCTCTCACGCCTCCACCTCGTGTTCCTCTCTCCTGACCCCCATTCGGTGCTGCGATCCTACTCGCCTCTAGGCGCCTGATTCTGGCGACCCAGGCCGATGGGGCCATCGCCGCCCACAGTAAAAGCCCCGCCTCACTCTGGGATTCACCTCCAACCTTATCAATTTTCCTACAGGAATCCATTGAATTCGCCCCGTTCTTCTCCCTAGCTAGGGTTACGGCTCCCCGGTGTGGTTCCTCAATGACCACCCCTCCTCTACACCAAACACTCAGTGCCGGCGGACAGCAGAGTTCATCTGCAACCCTGGTATATCTAGATCACCGTGGTCACCTTCCAACAAGGAGCTTGGTGGTGGTGTCATGCGCGCAAGGTAAACTGTGAAGCCTTCCAAATATGCGTGCCTCCAAGTCGTGTGGGCCCTACCTCGCCATGCCACGATGGTTGTGCCATGGGTGCTAGGTGCACGCCTTGATACCCCTCTCTCCCATCTACTCTTTCTCTCCATATTTCTTCACCATGACCCACTCTATGGTGGTCTCAATACATCAAGCCTGCTGGTGTGATGGAATTACTAGTTGTACTAATATGGCTTGATACTAGATTCATTGGATTGGGTTGATCTTAAGTTTTCCATATTTACTTTTTATTAGGTGTGTACGTGCTAAGTTCATGCTCAAGGACCTTTTTGAATTCAAACCATGAGTTTAAATGCAACTGACAGTATATGCTAAGTTTATCCAATGATCTACGTATGATGTTGCTAGGCTTGTCTGAAGCTTTGCTTCAGTATGATATTCACTGAATTCCTGTAACTGTCAAATATGACAATGAGGTAGTGCTAGACATGATTCCTATTTTAATTGCACTTAAGAGGATGGTGGATTAATATGATATAATTTGTAACTGAAATTGGTTTGTACGTAATATATGCTATCAACATGACAATAAATGATTAAATGATTCTCAGCTTCATAGATTGGGAAAATGATTTGAATATACCTAAGATTTGTGTGTATTGCATCTTGGATTCAGTTTGCTTTACTGAATGTGTTCAGTACAATTGCTGAATTTAGTATTTGTATTGGTGTATAAAATTAGATGATTCCTTGAATTTATGCCTAGGAAGATGATTTTGGCATAGTTCACAGAAGGGTTTTTCTTGCTAGTCTGATAGTGTTAACATGATAGTGAACTAGAGTTTAAATATGATTCCTAGTAATTTTTGTCTAGGGAAATGATTTAACTTATGTGGAGGTGCTCAGTAAGCATCTCATGCATATTATTTTGATGGCATTACTTTGTCAATAAGACAGTGGTCTGTTTAGACTGATTCCTAATTAGTTAATTAGGAAAATGATTTATGGCCCTAATTAATTAACTGTGTGGCTTCTGCTGTCTTTAAGCTACTATAGTGGTTCCTCCAAGTTTAGAGTGTGCACAGTAGGGCTTTTAAATTAACATGATTTGCTTCCTTTTACTTTGCTATCAATGGTGCTAAAGGTTGAGGCTCAATCTTTAGTAAGACAGATGCTAGTTGCCTTACAAGCTCTAGGATTATTTTTACATAACACTTATATGCTAAACTGAGATATCCCCCATTTTATTAGATAAAATGATATGAACATATGCTATATATAGTTTTGTGGTAGCAATCTGCAATTGGAGAGTGGACAAGTGATTTGGTTGTTGATGTTGTGGTGGTAGATCTTGGTCAGGTGATGTACTTGTATTCCTGTAATTTCAGTTGCTAATTCTATCTTCTAGATCTCTTTCCCTCCTTGCGGAAGTCTTCACCTCTTGGATATGCTTATCCCACTTCTGGTTGCCGCCTTGACTTGAGAAATCCTCCCCTCCTAGCTCTTGGATGGCTTTCTAAGCAATCAGATGCCGATGATGTGGTGGATTTGATCCACGTGGTTATTCTGGTACTAAACATGGTAGTTCTTGGTGGTGTGCTAAGAGCAGTGTGTTTTTGAGTGTGGTACGATGGTATGGACTTGCTAGCTATGGCTTCTCACCTAACTTTATCTTCCTATGCTAGGTTTACTGTGTTGACACGTATGCATGCAGGGATAACTAAGCTGGGTACTGGTGTGTGTGAGCTACTTTCTCGTGGGCCTCTCTCGTACGTATGTCTGTTGAATTGTTTCTGAATCATTGTAGATTAGCTCGGCAAGTTTTGATAGTTTTCTCTATTTGGCTATTTCTCCACTTTGTGAAACCTGCCCCTCTCAGGCCAGTGATGCACACGGTCTAGACTAAGGCCGAATACTATTGATGACCCCTATTTTAAGTACTCAATGATGAGCTAAGCAATGCATTACATTGCATATCTAAGAGTAAACCATTAATACTATCCCTCTTTCTATTTTATTTCTTTGGTTTTGTTTTATCTCTACCGGAATTAAAGTGAAGAAGATAAGAAGATATAAGAATACATAGGAACTAAGTTTAGGTTTTTTATTCTTTTGTAATTTTCTTTTTCTTTTGTACAATTGTAAATATTGTGTAATGTTATTATTGTATTAAAGATATTTTTCTATTCATTTATTTAATTGTTTCAATTTACTTTACTTGAAACAATGTAAAGACATTATTGTTTTAATAATGTGCTAAAGTCAATTTCCTTGTGTGTAATCTTTTCTTTTAGTTGTATATTTTAATAACCATATATTCTTATTATTATAATAAAGTATATATTATTTATTCATAATTATGTTTCAATTATGAAATGCCTTAACTATTCATAATGCAATTTCCTTTTGTTTTGAATTCAGTATGGTATTAACATATTCCAAATTGAATTGTTTTCTCTAAGTCAAAGAAATCAACAAGGGTTACGTCGAAATTCATCGCACTTTTCCTAATATTTCTATTAGCACAAAAGAGATCTCAATCCCCTACATTTCCTTTAGTTTTGCGCGAAAATTCCCCGGATTTTTGTTATGCATGAATGCAATGCACACACATGTGACCTCACAGTTTCTAACTACTAATCCTGGGATGTTACACGTCCTCATCTCCAGGCGTCTCCTGGGATGTTACAAATGCGACCTAACAGAAAAATGAGGAGGCCGATGCATTGTCATGAATTGGCTCGGTGTGCCAAGCGTCTCTGCCAGGTGTCTTCCTCGAAGTTTTCTATCGCCCATCAGTCGCTCCATCGTAGGAGATCAACATCAGAGTTCTGCTCACCCACGACTCTGCTCTAGTCGTTATCGTCACTGAGACTAGCGACTAGACTGCGGCTTACATCGCCTACCTCGAGCATTAGGCCCTACCCAAGGACGAGACCAAGGCATGCATGATCGCCCTTCACTACACGACCTTTGTCACGATCAACAACAAACTCTACAAGCACAACATCACCAGCATGTTCCAGCATGGCATCTCATGGAGGAGGGTCGCAAAATCCTCTACGACATCCATGCTAGAGACTGCGCCCACCATGCCGGTGCACGATCGCTTGCTGTCAAGGCCCTGTATCATGGCTTCTACTGGCTCACCGCCCACGCCGACGCAATCGACATCGTCTAGCGCTGCGTCTGGTGCCCAAAATACGCCAATAAAATGCGGCTTCCTAGCTCGGCGCTGAAGACTATACCCATAACCTAGCTATTTGTGGTATGGGGGATCGACATGGTGGAAAAGTTCAAAACTACCTCATCTGGCTTCACCCACCTACTCATCGTTGTTGACAAGATTACAAAGTGGGTGGAGGCTAAGTCCATGAACAAGTGCGGCGGGAAGACTGCCACCAAGTTCCTCCATGTGCTGATCTACCGATACGGCTACTAGCACAACATCATCATCTACAATGGCATCAAATTTTCCAAAGGTGCCATGGAGGAGTTCTGGCAGGTGCACATGATTCAGCTTGACCTCGCCTCAATCGCCCATCCAAGTCGAATGGCCAAGAAGAGCACGCGAATCAGAGCATGCTCCATGGCCTCAAGCCACGACTGTAGGTGCCCCTCGGTAGGACACCTGGTTGCTACGTCGAGGAGATACCCTCTGTCCTTTGGAGAATCCGTACCACCACAACATGACACCCGGATTCACCCCCTTCTTCATGGTGTACGACACTGAAGTGGCCATGCCAACCAACCTCGAGCATGATTCTTCGCGCATTGTCCACTACGTCGAGGAGGAACAAAGTCACCCGGCAAAACTGAGTCGTTCTGGACGATGAGGCCCGTGACCTGGCTTTCTCCCACATGACCATCTACCAGCAAGTACTATGCCGCTACCACAGCCGCCAAATCCATAGTCGCACCTTCTAGAAGGGAGAACTCACCCTGTGACTAATCCAGGACAAGAATGGCATGCACCAACTATCCCCTCCATGTAAGGCACATTCTCCATCGGCAAAGTCCTGGGAAATGACGCATACTATCTATTCAAAATCCACGAGAATAGAAAACTCGGGGTCGAGCACCCTTATAATGTAAACATCCTCCGCTGATTCTATACTTAGAAATAAAATGTGTACGCCACTATGCTACTAAGAAATAAAATATTTTTTACCTCCATACTTGTGTACAATATCCAAAATTAGCGTGCAACACGCACTCACCACCGACCCGGTCGGCCATGCGTCGTTCGCTATGGTGACCTTCCCCTTTGTTGTTGTCAATCTTTGGAAGAGCAACTCACTGCGGCCAAGTAATGTGGCCCAAGGGCATCAATGACTTAGAAGTTGCAACCCAGGACTTCCTCATGACTCGAGACTTGGGCCATTCACAAAAATGGTCAATCGAGAGTCGCCATTGGAGTCGTCTTGCTCGACTAGCTTTAATAGCCAAGACAAACATTCGTTCTACATACAACACCATGTGCTCCTGAACCTTAGATAGTGTGACTTGCCATGGCAAGGTATTATGGACAAGGACTCGTAAACTGAGCCGCCGATCGTCTAGAAAAAACGCCACCCGAGAGCCATCTTTGGAGTCACCAAGCGACTGGCCCCATGGGCCAAGACAAGAGACTCACTAACAAAACATAGCACAACAAGTCCTTGCCAACCCTGAATGAGCGACTCGCATGGCTAAGTATCACGCTCGAGTACTCCCTTACCGAGCCTCGACACATAAATGAAAATGCCAAGCAAGATTCACCCATGGAGTCGACGCGTGAATGGTCCCTCGGACCAAGGTGAGTCAACCAGCTATCTACAGCTGTCGTCGGATTGAAGACAAGTACGCCATGAGGGGGTCCTCGAGGTGTGTGGCAGATAGGGGTGAGTCGTACGGTGTTCCAGGAGGGTGAGCACACAAGTTTACCCAGGTTCGAATCTGCCGACGGTGGACGGATCCTACTCCTACTAGCAATCCAGTAATACGATAGAGCCGGAATGGGTTACAAGGGTTTCTCCTGTGCAAGTTGAGATTGTAGACTATTGTGGGTTTCCCTAAAGGCTGGTCCCTAGGATGGCTTATATAGATATCCGACCTAGGGTTTACAAGAGAGACCTATCTGGCTACGACTAAGAGTCGGTGATAGTGTACATCTTGGACTACAAGTAACTATACATGCCTATGTCGGTAAGTCTTCTAGGCCTTCCCGTAGCTGGACTAGACTCCATCCCATCTCTCTGACTGGGCCGCCTGTGAAGCATAGCTCTAACCCGAAGTGGGCCACCCTGGTCAGTGAGGCAAAGTGAGGATACCCGGAAAGTATATCCCCAACAGCAGCCCCCGGAAGCCTCCAAGATCTAGAGTCGGATTTCATCGTCTAGCTTGATTTATCTTTGGCTTGCAGAATCTTGAAGGTTCCTAAAAATCAAAAGAAAGGGTAGGATCCGAGTCTTGAAGCGAGTCGGACCTATGAGTACATCATTCAGATTTCCATCTTGAAATTCAAACTAAGCCGGAACTTGGTCTCTGACGTAACCTAACATCAGTCAAGGTCAAGTCACGTCACTGACAGACATTCCTGACAGCACGACCGTTAGTGGGTCCACCTTTCGGGGAACTGAGGCGTCGTTTTAATGCGCGCATGGAGATCGAGGTGGCGTAATCCTCGCGAGGAGGTTACCTGGCTCCTTCCACTATATGTGGCACGGTTATTGTTCACTTTTGCACAAATCTTGGCGCATGTGAGGGATATAAGGGGTCAAGATATCATTTTTCTTCCTTACCTGTGTAACTGCCTTCTCCTTCCTCCCAACACCACCACGTGCAAGTTCCTCTGCTTCCTCCTCGAAACGCACAGCGCTGCCCATCTACGATCTCCTCGGTCCACAAAATGGATGAGGCCTCTTCTTCCGACACAGCGACGACCATGGCGGCGACCTCTGCAACGGCGGAGAAAGAAAACTTCCACGGGGTATGGATCTCGTCTGTCCTCGACGATGAGAAGCTCCGCATCGTTGAGAAGGAAGCCTCCTCCGTACCGGTGACTGGCGGAGCGGCTTCAATCAAACCATCCCCACCCCTCACCCCGACGAGCGGGTGCACTTCGGCACTCACCTCGACAGAGGTTTGAGCTTTCCTCCCTCAGATTTCTTTTCTGAGATCATATATTACTATGGAGTTCAACTCCATAATTTCCCCCTGAACAAAATCTTAGAAATGAGCGCTTACGCATCTTTGTGCGAGGGTTATCTCGGAATTAGGCCGAGTCTTGTTTTATTCCGGTACTACTTCGGTACCCAGAGAAACTCTATCACTTCTAGTAATCCTTACATTACCGAGACTCTTAGCCTAACTGTTAGGAGAGACTGAGTCTATCCTAAAATTAAGACTAGTGAGTCCGTGAAGAAATGGCCGTCCATGTTCTTTTACCATAAGGACAGACCGGCTCTCGGCAAAGAAATTGCTTTGCCGGCTTTCGTCGATGGCGCCACCACACCCCAAGAGTCCTGGGATGCTGAAGCTCTGGCTCTCACTGACGATTTGCTTCTCGCCAAGAGGCGGATCGATTTAATTCACTGCTGGCTGGCACGCCGGATTCAACCCCTCCAGCACCATGGTGATCGGCTCATGCACTCAATCACCAAGAGAAAGACGGATTCTCTCAAGATCTGCTCATGATCAATCCTAGACAAGGAATATGAGTCACAAATTAAATGGCTGATCAAAGAGTAGGTCGAGAGGAAGATTTCAGATCTCTCTTTGGACATGTATACGACTGACGATCCTATGACACCAATATGTTTTCCAGCTATTACTCTTATATTCGAATATGTGCTTATCCATACTTTGTTATAGTTTTTCCGCAATACTAAGATGATACTTATTTCGGCTTGCTGACCTCCCTGAGTTGGAGCTTGCTCCTCTTGAGGGATATCTACCTGAGGAACCAGCTCCTCAGGGGGGAAGGAGAACCTGTATTGCTGCCGGAGGCGTTTACCCGGAAACGCAAAACTCCGACCGTTTCCATCGGCACGAAAGAAGTGCCTATTGTGAAGAGGTAAACTTTCCTCACAAGGTCTTATATTTCATTTCTCTTTCTTTCCAAACTGTAACGATCTTGATCTTTTATTCGTCAGAGCTAAACAGTTTTCAAGGGCAAAGGGAAAGGAATCATGACAAAGCCGCTGTGCTAGTCAAAGTTAGTTTTGACCTCGCCTGCTGCTCCGCCTCCGACTCTTACCAAACGCCTTCTACAACACCAGAGGTTACTTCTTATCCTCGTGCTGCAGAAGACCGGGCTCAACATTCTGAGCGAGTGATCCTTTGCTCGCAAACCAACGGCACCATGGGTGATTCGGTAACTGATATGGGTGAACCCCCAAAGGGTAATGATCCCTCAGTAGCGGATAATCTACTAAGCAATCTGGGTATCGCCAATCTTGGCATTACTCGGAGAACTGCAGAAGAAATGCTTGGAGAGCCGGAACATCACTACTGAAGAAGAGGCACAAGAAGCCGAGGACGTAAAACTCTTTGAGCTTCTTGACCAAGTTCGTCTTCGTGACGACAAGCTGAAGGCTGATGTGGATCCTCCACCACCAGCGATCTCTCTGACTCTCGTCGAGAAGGTTTCTTTTGAGGTGAACATGAGTCTAAACAAGCTAATGAACATTATGTAAGTTAGAATTTGACTTTCTCTTTTACTTTATTTTATATCATATCCCCTAGCCCCCAAGCATGAAGTTGGATAGGAAATCTGGATTTATGCTTCCATGGGATGCCAAAGAATGAACTAGTATAGCCCCCAAGGCTCGTGCTCATATTACACTTAGTTAAAATATTAGCCCGAGTCTTTAGTAGACTTCTGACTCTGGGTATTATTCTGACTTACAGAAAGTTACTGATTATAACCAAGAATTACTAAAGAATATCTGCAATAAATGGAGAGAGCCGAGAGCTCTCTGTCTAGAGAATGCTCAATTGAAAGTGTCTAAGGATGAAGCTAAAGGTAATAATTTCAGTCCTCATACTTGCTCTTCTAATTTTTGTTTTCCATAGACGAATGTTTATTCAACTGTTGTCTTGTTTTTACAGAATTGGTCTAACAGCCATGCAAAATGATTGAAGATGCCGAGAATTTCAAGACCCTGGAGGTGGAGAATGCTGACTTGAGGCAAGATCTAGATAACTTAAGGAAGATCATGAGCACAGTATCAACAGTGTTCTTGAATCATCCAACATGGGCACCGAGGAGCGTGATCGCAAGATCGCCATCCAGGACAAGAAAATCTCAGATCTAGCAGATGAGTTGGCCAGGGAGAAGGACATCACCCAAGCTCTTCGGGATGAACTCCAGAGTCTTCGAGCGGAGAAAACCAAAGTTGACAATGCCATCTTTGGTGGGCTTTCCTGTCTCTAGACTTTCTCTCTTCTGACTCTAAGAGTTCGGATATATTTCTGACTTTGCTTTATAAATGTAGGCCCTTTTAATATTCTGGATTCTTCCTCTTCTGAGTCTCGCACCAGCCGTCTTACTTCAGTCAGAGATCTACTTCACGATTTCTGCCAGTCACTGGAGGATATTGGTGAAGCCTTAAGGGTTTTCGACATGAACATAATGTCTGCCTTTGAGGTGCGGGACAAGGCAAAGGAGATGCCCCAGCTTATCCAAGATTGGAACATGTCCTATGCACAGACCGTGGCACAGAATACCCTAACAATGGTTATGAGCCACCATGGAAGCATGGAAATATGGCAAGTAACCAGGGGTTATTCAACTGTTGATGAAGACGACAAGGAGAAAAACATCAAGGACATCATGGATGCTTGTGCCTGATATGGATGTCATGTAGCTAAGCTAACCAGTAACGATACTCCATTCTTCACTCCGGTTGAAATACCACCACCCCCAAGGAAGTAACTACTAAAATTTCCGAAGACGATGAGCAGACTGAGTCTGACTTACCCGTCTCAGAAAGATATCAGGATGATTTGGGTGATGTGTTCAGCGATCCCGTAGCTCTTGCTTCTTATCCTGCATCATAATGTACCAGAAAACAATGTGTTATCCTGAAACTGTCTGATTGTAATAAGTAGTATATTATTTTGCTAGTGCTAAGCTTGCAAGAACTAATGCTTTTTTGCTTCCTTTTAGCACTTTTGGCTTTATTTTGACATGCCTAAAGATTTACATAAGCACTTTTTGTTTTGTCTAGACTTGTCGTTTATCTGGCTTTCTGCCTCGTCCCTTTCGTGAGGCGGTAAACCTTCAACACGGAAACTTTGCCAAGCAACGGAGCTCAATTGGGCAGTTTAAACCCAGAAACAAAGCGGGCTTCCAGTACCAACAATTCACTACTCAGAAAATGCCCGCATCTAGCAATCAGATGAAAAACCAAAGTATAAACTAGATTTTTTTAGAGTTATACGCAAAGGTAGCGTTTTTAGAATCGGAAATCTAACCAGAACAAACATGAGCATAAAGTACTTTCAAGTATTCTAGGATTTTTGACTGTGACATGATCATTCAGAAATAAAATGGTAATATAAAACTTCTCAGAAAATATTGAGGCAACCAACACTTTATTTCACTTTGAACATGCACACATATATGATTCAAAGAAATAAAATTTAAGAATAAAAGGTACATAGCTGAGCAATATCCCACGGTCTATCTAATTCTTCTGGGTTTGTACTGCCTCTAGCTCTCTTTCTCTTCTTAGTAGCAGGTCTTCCTTTGACTGGACGCATATCAGTTAGATAGTAAGAACCATTGTGCAATACTCGGCTAACCAAGAAGGGCCCTTCCCAAATTGGGGAAAGTTTATGCTTTCTTTTTCACACAAGCCGGAGAACCAAGTCACCCTTATTAATAGACCGGTTCCTGACTCTCTTGCTATGATACTTGCGTAACTTCTGTTGATAGGCTGTTGATCTCTGCACAACAATGACGCGAACTTCTTCGATTAAATCGAGATCATCTTGTCAAGAAATTATGGCATCCTCTTCAATATACGCAGCAACTCGGGGAGAAGTATGAACCAAATCACTAGGAAGAACTGCATTTTCGCCATAGACCAAGAAGAAAGGTGTGTACCCTGTTGAACTATTTGGAGTTATTCTCAAGCCCCATATAACAGACGATAATTCGTCCGCCCAAGCCCCCGCAGCACGGCAAAGTGGTTCTCCGAGTCTTGGTTTGAGGCCTTGAAGGATTAAACCAATTGCTCTTTCGACTTGTTCGTTGTCTTGTGGATGTGCGGTTGATGCAATATCAAGACGGATTTTTTGATCGTTGCAGAATTCGGCAAGCTCTCCCATGGAAAAATTGCTCCCATTATCTATGATAATATTGTGCGGATAACCGTATCAGATTATAACATCCTTGACAAATCTGTGATACCCCCGGGATCAGGGTTAAACAAATCTAGCCCTTAGCCTCACATAATATTAACCTAGAGCTCGAGGATATCAAGTGAGAAATCGGTAACACAACAGTAACCCTGCGACACAAAAATTATTACAGAAAGCTCATAACTGAGTGAAGAACCAAAATTCTACAGGCAGAGGTCACTGACCACAAACATCAAACAACGGAAGGTAAATTATGCTATTAAGTATATCAAACTTAACAAATGTCCTAAGAGGCCTGAAGCATAACGGTGACGTCCCAACCCATAGATTCCAGGCTGCCGGCCGGGAACCCCAAGCTACTCGTCGGTGTCGATGTCTTACGGAACACGTCTTCAGGGGAACACTTATTCTGCTACAAAAGTATCAACAAAGAAAGGGTGAGTACATGGTGTACTCCACAAGAATTATGGCTAGTGGGGTTATTTTGCATAAAGCCATCTTTGTTTTGTCAAACAAGAGAGAAGAAGCTCGTCTAATCAGAATATTTTAAAAGGGGATAAGAGAGCGACATCTCCAAGGAATTGATCATCATCTTGATATCCACCAAAGTAATCCTCAACTCATAATTAGAATCACCCCCTCGTACCCATGAGGAAGAATCCTTAACAAACCTTAGTTGCTTAGTTTTACGATTAGTTTAAAGTTCTCTATGATCATCACGTTTGTTCCCAAGTCGTCCATAACCGTGGACATGGCTTTTTGAAAAGATTTAACCCTGCAGGGGTGTACAACTTTACTCACACATACCAACCGACTCTTAATGCCACTAGATAAGCCCTCTTCCTTGGAAGGCCAGCACAGGGTGGTTAGCCACAACCTTTACCTTGCTTTCGCCGAGACCATGAGTCACACCCTAAGGATGGTTCCGCCGTAATGAGTCAAATCCCGAAGCCGGTCCCTAGATATGTGGGCGCGGTTGATTTACCAGAGGAACCGCCTCAAGCAACCCTGGCCACGCTTACCTACCTGTATGAATGCACCTACTTCACCGCCTTCGAGAACAACAAGGATGCATATGTCGAATGGAATGCCCGAACTAGGTGACTCATGGAATCTACTAGGCATGTTAATCAGCAGAGGGGTTCCCAAGCCCCGTGTGGCTGTACGCTCATCTTGGTTCTAGAGGCAATAACTCGGATCCTAGTAGTGACGAGCATGGGACTACAAAATCCACATCCCACCATGGCCTCCCATACAAGCCTTAGCATGTTTAACCTTTACCATTGATCTTACCATATCTCATTCTCCTGTCATACTAGATTCTTTGCATTTGGTACATCATCTGGATGAACCAGCACTGATAGCTAAGCATGGCTGAGCAAGACATGGGTACTAGCTCTAGCAGTGTAGACAAGCCAAACCTAGTTATGCTATGATCAGTGGATCAGGTAATATAAGCTCAAGGGATTAATGCAACAAATAGGATACTCTATCTATCGAGAAAAGACCACAGTAGAATCATATGCATCATGGCAAGAATGAAATACTTTTGAAATCATAGGATTTTATCATGTGTGGGGTTTTGCTTGCCTCTGCCTATTGATACCTAGGTATAGATCTTCAGAAGCCTTGTACTTGACTTGGTTATAGTTGGCCAAGTATTGTTCATCGATCTTCGATGGTGTTGATCTCGGTATTTGATCTCGATCTCGATATCGTATTCTACCTGGAAGAAGCAGACACCAGAAAGAAAGGGGGAAACAACAATCAACACATGGCATCGATGCAATGCTCAGGCAAGGATGATGATATGACAACTTAATTAGCACTAAAATGAACCCCTAAGACATGCTCGACCAGTTTAAACGGGGTCCGAGGTTGCAAACCCTGATAAAGTAGGAACCCTAGAATCACCTATGAGGGGGTAGTTTGTTCTTCTAATTAAACTTGTAATAAAAGTTGTTGAATAATGCATGCTTTTGAGGCTAATACATAGATCTCATTTTTGTGAACATTTTGATATATTATACACATTTTTCTGACTTATAAATAATTACTTATTGAATTTATAAGATTTAAACCTTTTATGAAATTATAACAAAAGCCGGGATAGTTTTTACACAGGGGCTACTCCTAGCCGCAGTGGCTGATAGAGGGGCCCCAGGGCCACCTCGGCATCCTCATGCTGACGTTGGCATGACGCCAGCACGACGGTAGGGGTCTTGCGGGACGACGTGGGTGTATGGGTTAGAATCAGCGCGTCGAGATGGACCTAATAGCGGCGGCGGCACTAACTATTGGTTCCTAGGGTGACCACCTCGATAGCGATTGGCAACGGAGCACGGAGAGCTACGGTGATAGAGCGCTACAGAGCGAGAGAGAGAGAGAGGTTGGAGGGCACTAGGAGAAGCACAAGCTCACCTTCGACGCGAAGCGGTGGTCAGGTATGCTAGAGGTGGGCGGTGACGACGGCACGGACGACAGCGGTGGCCGTCGGAAGCGGGGAACACGGAGGTCGCTAGGCTCGATTGAGGGAACGCTAGCCCGATTCCTTTGGTTAGGATGATCATCACGACGAGGCGAGCCTTCTAGCAGGCCTATCAAGCCTCGGGGCAACCTGCAATGGCAGCGACAGCCGGTTCCTGCATCAGCTAGGGTTCAGGCACTCGGGGAACAGAGGGGGAGGGCAAGCCTAGGGAAGAGATAGGAATAGAGGGGAGAGAGGCCACATCTCGGGGATCTTATCCTCTCCTCCAGGGGTGGCGGGGCAGCACGAATCGTAGCGCGGCGATGATGACGGCGCTGATGGACGATGGCGTAGATGAGCTTCGTGATCTTGACAATGAAGATTGGTTGGACAAAACAGTAAGTGGGATGGGCCTTGGTGGGCTGCTAGCTAGGCCACTTTGCGCAGCGTTGATCGGCGGTTAGCGGGGAAAGAAGGTAGGCTGCGAGGCCTAGTTAGCACTCTGGCTCATTTTTTTACCAGAAACCATTTTCTTTTCTGTTTTCATATTTCTCATTTGCGTTTGAATATCAAACCCGTTTTGAACCATTTCAAAAATACCAGAGGTTTTGTAGAAGTATTGTAATATTGTAGGGGCCCTATTAGTCCTTTTGGCCTCCAAACATTTTGTAGTTTTCAAATATATTTAAAACTGTTTGAGAGGTTTTTAAAGAGAGGGAGGATTAGGGTTTATCATTTTGCATTATTTCTTTTGCATGCAATTTAAAATATGATTCTCATGAATGCACAATCAAAGCCCTAAATATGAATAATTAAAACTGGGGTGTTACAGATCTATGCCCCTTATGAGAATCTCGACCCGAGATTCCACAGGTAGGAAGAAGTAAGAGAAACAGGGTAACTTCTAAGGATAAGAGGGAAACACATTACGAACACATAGAGTATCTCATGGTCAACTCGTGAAGGAGTGTTCAGAAACAACTCTAAGATGACGAACATGAGACATGTCAAGGTAACAGAGGAAACAAAAGGAGATAGTTCCAAATTGTTAGGTAGCTGGTCTTCATAAGGATTGAGACCATGGAGCTTCAAAAGAATTTACGCTTCCGAAAAGGAGAGCATACAAGGGAAACAATACAACCAAAGACTTCGAGAGATGAACCTTTACTAACGGATTAAGTAGAGCTTCCAAGGTACAGAGATATGGATAACCAAGCTGTTGAAATACTACTGATACAGAAGGATCACTCTTCGTTCAACAGAAGGTCAAGATAGAGAGGTCGTTTTGGTGGAGAGGGCTCGTAAGAGTCACAAGGAACATGTAGCAAGAGAAACTTATGATTACCAAAATCATCTTCATTCTTGAACCTGATCAAGATACAAAGGAAACTCTTTATTCATCTAGGGTTATCAAAATCTTTGCCAAAAATCATGATATCACTTTACACCACCAGACGAATAAATAAGAAGATTCTTGATGGCATGAGGAAAAAGAAACTTCATCCTCAGACTTCATTTACTTGGCACAACAAGAAGCTTGCCTTATGTCTGGAGGATCGAATGAGAGACATTTAGCAACACTACTTTTAAATGTTCTCCTTGAAGTTTGAGAAAGCAAACATCAAGTAAAGGTCGGACTTCGGATACAAAGGAAACTATAAGCACAACTCCCATAATAAATCATAGAAGAAGCCTCACGAAGAGTGGTTGTTATTTGCTGACTCAAGAGAATATGGCAATAGGTCTTCCGACTAATTGTGTCAACCATTACATCAATCTTGCCAGGTTTACAAATAGACCTATGTCAAAACCTTGAAGAACACCAACCATCCATTCTGCTTGAGATTCAGATTTGGTTAAGTGTAATGATACTTCAGACTCAGCATGTCTGAATAGAAAGTTTGCAACATCTATTGTAAAGGCAAGGTTACTAGATTCTCAAGACATGGACTTCAGTGTTAAGCTCCAATAGACTAAGCTACATTTCTAGACTATTTATTAGCGAATTGTCGAAGGACAATGGCACCTACATGTAGTACTTTCAACGAAATACACATTGTCCGTAGAGAGAACAAAGGTAACTCTACTTGAATCCACGACGACATCTTTCAACAATTGCACATGAATCGGAGAAGGTTACTTCTGACATCTAGAACACATAATTTGAGATGGCCCGAAGATGGTTCTCGAAAAGTTTCCAACATTAATGCCAAAGGTTCCATATGAATTTGTTCTAGCATGGAGAAGATAAGTATATTGTTGATGGGCTCAACAACAAACTTATCAAGATACTCCAGGAAGATGGACTCATATGTTGTATGAACGATGTAGAGTATTAGTCAGACCAACGGACATGAGGATGTACTTGAGTGAAACATCACAAGTAGCAACATCATCAAGTTAGTCCTTGGAATTGAGTTTGATTTGACCATAACCCAAATCAAATCAAGGGCATGGGAAGATAACATATCCATGAAGGAGATACTATATTTCTTCGGCACAAAGGAAACTAGACATCCCTTTTAAGATGAACTATGTTGGATAGAACGTTTGTCTTACAACTCTCCAAGTTGTTGTTTAAGGCCAACCAACTAGTTCAGGGGTATCCAATACGGATCCTTGGAGAAAGGAGCAGTTCAAAGAACTTGCAGGCTCAATAAATTGACAACACGGTCATGCGGCAACATGGAGATACTCCAAGAGAGACATCTTGAATATCACGAACCACTGAGATGTCACTTAGTTCGAGAGGAAACTTGTTTTGTGAGGCAAGAAGACATAGTCTCAGAGCTTTTGCAGGAGCCTAACTCTTTGACCGAGCAGAGCGTACCAAAATATCGAACTTGGTAGCACAATCATCCTTCGCTTAGTGATAGGGTTAACCATCATGCTCGGAATGACAAAAATGTCCTTGGAGTTCAAAGCATCAACAATTGCTAAGAATCTTGGATGGCCACATTATTACGCACACGCATTATTCTCGAGCGAGGAGCCTCGAAGGAAGGGTGGGTAAAGATGTGTAAAACCATCACTTTATTAAGAGGGTCATGGAATTCAACATGACCTCTTAGTATAAAAGAGTGTGATACTCTAAGGTGGAACTGATACAAGCTAATTATTGCCTCTTGATCTACGAATTACAACACTTTGACCTGGTCCTAGATATGAGAAGGTACTGGAGTTTGTTTCTCCTGACATCCCGAGATGGTTTTTCATGATGGACCACAAGAGTATCTTACATTGGAAGACACCAATGCCACTACTACTTGGCTACCAACAGGTAGACAAAGGTCAGAAACAACAAGGAAAAGGAGGAACATGCTCAGGCTAGAATCCCGAGATGTGGATGCATAAGTCAACAATCTTCCGAGGACAGATGCATAGAAGGGAGGGTGTGGCAGAGTCACAAGTATAGAGGCGAGACTCACGATGAATACTCTTGTCATGATCTATTTGGTTCCATTAAAGAACATATGCCATGGCTAGTGGTAGGGGAATACGGTGACCCATCATACCACTCCATGATGTAGTACACTATAGTCGTTGACATAACACTAATGAAACACCGTTCACTAGTATTACATCCCTCAGAGTGGTACAACATAAACACAGCAGGTCCAAGACATGACTGTAGATTACAACTCGACTCTTTACAAAAGATCCGGAGAACACTCTAGGTTAAAGAGAGAGAAAGGACTTCTTACAAAGAAGAACCAGAAGTAATAACTCAGAACTATCTAGTAACTACGACTAGCATATAAACTATTTGGCTTGCCATTGCTGCTATTGCAATGCTCTACAGAAGTAGGTTTTATGTCTAGAGAATCTACTTCTATCTACTTAAGAACTTAGTCTTCACTTCGGTTGACGTCTATGTGGACTTCATTGACTTTATTGAAGAACTTTAGTTGTCGATGATGGTTTCTTGAGCAGGCCTTGATGTTGACGTCGTCTTCAATGGCTTAAGGCCTAGCAAGGGTTAAGAAGGTACGATTGAGTACGAGCGTACTCATCAAGTTCACTAAAAAGAAGTGTATGATGCACTATCTCTACAGCCATAGACCATAGGTCGTAGGCAATGCAAGTTTTTGTAAACATTTCTTCAAAGGTTGCTTTTATTCTGAAAACTATGTCCAACAGCCTTCACAGGTTGACCAGAACTTCATGGAGTTCCTTTCCTGCCGCGATCGTAGATCCTTCCCGGAACAGGGAGTAACATGTCACAATTCTTACACTCTGCAGACGTGTGTCACTTTTCCCATAAGAGACCTTAGCCTTGTTGCACGACCAAGCCGCGAGTT
Source organism: Avena eriantha (assembly GCA_910589775.1). Taxonomy (NCBI): domain Eukaryota; kingdom Viridiplantae; phylum Streptophyta; class Magnoliopsida; order Poales; family Poaceae; genus Avena; species Avena eriantha. The sequence continues at coordinate 196,922,600 of OU342745.1, forward strand.
TGTCCACACTTCCTTTGTATGGGGCCCAGTCTAAGATCCAAGCCAGTACTGCCCTCTCCGCGACCCCATATGTCTGCACGATCCTCCAGGGCTGACTACACCTCCGTTAAGCCTCCAACTAGGGCAAGATATAACCATAATGAGTTCCCAAAGACTCTGTAAGCAGCTTTGACTGGCGGTCACCATCAGCTATGGTGAACTCCAACCTAGACAGCTATGCACATATAATCTAGACACCTAGCTCATGGGGAACTAAGGGGTCCCACCCATGTGCTGGATTCTCTGGAACTCCACGAGAAATCAACGGCCTCCCGATAAGGTTATCTTGCCTCCATATGAAAGGGAGAAGATACAACTGACTTTCCCGTCCCATTCCAAGTCTTATGGTTGACGCTTAATATACGGTGCTAGAATCACTAGCGACATTGGTTGTTAAGTCCTAGATATTATGTTCCTTTACCACTGTAACTGTATTAGTAGATTATTACCATCTGGTAAATAATCCATAATCATATTATTATGAAAATATTGTTTTCTGGCCTTTTTGGAATGCAAGTGATGACACAATTGAGTTACAAGCATACAAAATAATCAAAGGACATGAGCAAGTTGTGAACTTGCGTTTTGTGATTGCAAGATTATGCACTCATGATCTTCGAGATACTAGAAGATCCAAATTCTAAAAGTAACATCATTGGTCCGGTAAGGACTAATGTTTAAAGACGCAAAATGTAATTATGCATAAGTAATATAATGCGGTTTGATAAACGCGAATCCCCGGAATAATTGTATCTGATCTAGGGTTTGCAAGCTTGTGTGTTGTACTTTTATACTAGATTCACACTTGTGCTTCTTATTAAGGCTTGTGAGAGTGTGTGTGAAACAATAAGTAAATACAATAGGTAGCATGCAATACTAAAGCACTCAAATGGAACATGATATCTAAAAGATTCCTTAAGCAAGTTTATTAATCAATTAGGCTTTAGAAAAAATTGCAAGGATTACTTTTATTATTTTTAAAATAGTTAAACCTATGTTAACTTCATTTAAACATCAATTGATGTTGTTGTTATACTTTTAGACTTTAAACAAATAATACTAAAGCAATAGAAAAGATTTATATATTTTTTAATGAAGTAAAATAAAAGAAAAGGGTTTCAACTAGTCTTATTAAACCTTTACCTTTTATTTAACTTCAAAAGTGAGAGTTGACATTTTTGATCGGTAGCATTTATTTTTGTGATCAATTTGGTATATTATAAGTATTTTTGTGATTTTAAATAATAAGATATGATTTTTATAAGTTTTATCATTAATAAACACTTAATAAATAGTAAATTTTAGTTAAATGATACAAAAATAATTTTAACAAGTATGTAAATGTAGATTTAGTTTTTATAAGAATTTTGGTATATTATTTATATTTTCTCATGTACCAATATTAAAATATGAATTTTCAAAGTATTATTACTTATAAAATCTTTATTAAATAATAATTCAAATATTTAACACAATAATATTTGATAATAAGTTTATAATAGAGACTTTATTTTTCTGAACATTTTGATATATTATATATATTTTTCTAAATTATAAAACAAAAGATATGCAATTTCTAAGATTTAATACTTTTCATAAATTTCTAAAATTGATTTATATTAAAATTTATATTGTTTATTCATTTCTTATTAAATTTTAACTGAAGAATACCTTTTATATCGCCCTAAACATACCCTAGGTCACTGACCAGTGGGGTCAGTGTCCATGTCATTACTAGAACTGAAAATAATGAATTAAATGGCTTTATGACATCGCCACAACGTCATGCTGACGTCACTCTTAGCATGATCCTCACAGTGGATGATCAATACATCGATCGAGTGCTTGCGGGGCAAAACAGAGGATACTACACGGGAGAGTAGACCAAGGAGATCCTAGGGGTGGTACCACTGCCCAATTATGGTCACTAGAGTCACTACGGCGACCCCTTATTGCGGCGGCCGACGGTGGAATCCGGCGGTAGATTAAACCAGGAAGCAAGGATAGAATCAGAGAGGTGTGCAAGCACGGGTAGCTCACCCTGAAGCTGTAGAGCGTGACGGCGAGGTCGGAGGAGCTCTGTAGCGGCGGGAATCGATGAAGGTCGGCGTCGGAGAAGAAGTGGTCAGGAAGCTCGGCTAGGTGCACGGCTTCGAATCCTTCTGTGAGATGACCGAGAGAAATATGGGGAACACAACGGTGCCCTCGGCTTGCCCTTGTGCAACCGGAAATGGTGACGCGGTGGATCTCCGTTGAGGCTAGGGTTAGGGTTTCTGGCTCAGAGAGGAGGAGAGAGAGGAGTACGGGCTAGGGTTCGTCCTTGGCAGCACGGAGTCGACTTTATAGGCGACCGGGGGAAGCGGCACGGATCTTGGCGCTCGCCGATGCAGCAGAGGTCGACAGCGAGCTGCTTCGGTTGGTGCGCGGGGTGGATGACAACGATAACAATGACGAAACGGTACGTGGGCCTGGGCCATCGTTGGGCCGACGCGGAGTGAGCGGGCAACGATGGCTGACACACGTGGGCGGTGGTTAAGCGCGAAAGAAGTGGGTTGTGGCTGCAGGTTGGCTGTGTATTCTTTTTCCATTTCGATTTTATGTTCTCTATTTTCTTTAATAAATTCCTTTGTTGAATTTGTATTTCTTCAGGGTTATAAACATGCAGAAAATTTGTAGGTCATGAACACTATTGTATAAATCAACTGTGATCTTCTTCTCATCATTTCTTATTGTATAAGAAATGTTCATAACTATATGAAGGATTAAATAAAGTAAACAAATTTAGGGTTTTAGATTTTTTAGTAAGATTTCAAATATGATTCTGATTTCACTTGACAATCTTAATGGTACTTGTTTGAAATGTGTATCCATGTATATAGAATCTTGTTCCTACTTATCTTCATGAAGGATTTACATATATACATAAGATGGTAGTAACTTGGTGTTTCATAATGGGTGATATAATTTTCATGGTCCTCCATATTTGGTGATTTGTCAAATCCAATTCTACTTGATTTGTAAGGTCTAAAATTACCACAAAACACTTACCCAATGTGACCTTGATGGTTCTATGAGATCAGGTTCTTTATCAAGGTTTAAGAAAATAAGTTAGACAAGGCTTTCTTCCATAAACTCTCAACTGGTACTCTACTTATCTCTTAGACATTCTATTTGACTAAGAGATATAATCCATTGGTTCCCTTAAAATAAGAATTGGTTTAACTACCCTCTTTATTCCAGGGTTTAAAACAAAGAGATAGACATGGTCTTGTCATGGCTGCATGTATAGCTAGCCAAAGGTTTCTAAACAATTCTTACCTCAACGCTTCACTAAGCTTATCTTGGGATAAGGAATTCCTTTCCTAAATATACTCCATATATCTCTCTTATCTTATTCACAAAGATCAACTCTTCCTAAATAAGATAATCATCTACTCCACCATATCCATCATCATATGATGACATGGTCATGTCACTTCAACAATACTCTATTCTTCTATATATAACTTCTAATACTAAACTACCCTTGATGAACTCATCAATGTAGCTACTTCTAACTCCATCCATTAATTCCTTTAATTCCATCTTGCAACTATATACAAGGCTTACAAGATTATAGTTCCCTCTAAATATATCACATGTGATATCAATCCTCTAGAATAGGGATGGTACTACTCCCATAATACAAGGTTGTTCTTGTATTAGCTTGATTAAAGCACTATGTGTCCAACTACTCCACTCAACTCATATTACATACTTCCTTCAACTCTAGCTTGACTTCTCATAATAAAGCTAGATGATTTTGCTTACTAGGGCTCTACCTATTTTGGTATACTCACAACTCTTCTTCAACACCTAGTCATCTATTCTCAAGTGACTTGAGAATAATGATCACCATAATTGGATCAATCTAAGCTTGGGCTTCTAAATGTCTGATCTAAACTCTTGGGTTTAAATAATTCTTCTAGTTAACTCATGAGTGAGTTAACTCCTCCAACATCAAATGGTTTGATCTCCACTAAGGATCACATTCCATTTATGACGGTATACTCCACCCTATCTAGTTCCTTCTTCTTATCAGCTTACTTCTGGCCTTTGGAAGGTTAATATAATAGGTCAAAGCTAAGGTTTAACAAGTGCTAGGTCAATAATTGATCACTCAATAGGGATGATCTAATGACACTAGGACTTGGTTAAATAGGATTGTTAACTATTACATGACACTAAGAGTATGAGATGCATGGTGTTGGCTTATCTTCCATTATACTTCCTTTGTGATAAGATTTGATATTTAAGAACTACCATGATACCCATGGTAGGTATCACTATGGCAATCAAGTGTATCAATACTTAGTTATAAAGTTTTCATTACTTAAGTTACATACTTAACTTGGTACTCAGGGTTTGTTATAGGTAATACCTTGATATCATCTTTAGAAGATTAAGTATTCCTCCTTGAGTTGTTGTTTGGAATACCATGTAATGATCTCTAGGAGATCTAGTACTCCTTGTTAAGTAGTGTGTTGTGACTTAGTTTTATTACATTTGATATACCCTTAGATCAAATTATATTACCCAAAATAAGGTTTTTAACAAAGGTCATATTGAAACTTCTCGCAGTCAACTTGATGATCTACTTCAGTTCCACCAAGTTAAGAGAATCTTCAATCTCTTTGACAAGTTTTTATTTAAAAGCGCGAAAATTACTCGGATTTTCTATGCATGAATGCAATGCACACACACCTGTGTTTAGCTTATTTCTAAGCTCTAATGCTAGGGTGTTACAGACTCTCCCCCTTAAAATAAACTTCGTCCCCGAAGTTCGTACTCTCTTGCGTTTCGGGATGAGGAGTTGACTTGTATTGATCACACCATTATTGAATTCTATTGTGATCACAATTGGGAATAATTGTAGTATTCCGTATCCAGATCTTTTTCCTTGAATCCTTTTCATTCTTGACCATATATATTATCACTTCTAATTTATCTTATGGTTTTAGATTACTACAATCTCCTAGAGTGTATCCTTACAATCCCCTTTAGGATTGGTTTAGGACACATTTGGTCCATTCCAATCAGGCTTTCCTACTACTTTATACTGGACTTATTTTGGTAGGCTCTCCTCCTTCTTAAGGAAAACTTACCAGCTGTTTCCCCCTTACAACTAGTTCCTTAGGGTTAAGCAGTTATATCTCCTTCGATCTTTCATCCGGACATACTCTGGAGAGTACTTTTATACAGATGATTTCTTATAACCTTATGAGAACAAGGCTTAATCTCATCATAATCTAGTACTTCTTCTCCAACCTTAGTCGGAAAATTAGACAACAACACTTCAGTGTTTATTGCTTACTCTCTCCCTTGGGGTTTTCTAATGGTCTCTAATCTGTAAGTCTAATATACATTAACTCGATAGTAAGGATATTGGTTTTTGTCTAGCTTTTATGTTGTCTCTATAAGGCTTCACGATAGAATTTGCGGTACACCCACACAACTGTGGATCTCCGAAATGAATCTTCCAACATTACTTGTCTTACTCTTAACCTTCTAGACATTTTCGCTTTGGTAAGCGAGATTTGGCAAAGCGTCTCGAAAGACGATCTTTAATTTCATACTTTCTTAGATCTAACTTAACTTAGGCCAAGTTTTATACTCTTTAAATTACACAAAGATGACCTACTTCCCTACACCACTAGGATACCAGCTACGGATACTAGCTGCGGATCTTCCTAGGTGTATGAGTTACCCTACGGGTTTTCAACTTCTTACTGGCATTCTCTCCGAGTTGTCAGAGCTTGAATACCACCCTTATCCAAAGACTTCTTCTTTGCACTTATTCATGATACTTCCATGAACTAGGTACAACTACTTCATTAGCTTCTTAGCAACATCACCTATTTTGAGTGAACTTAAGTTCATTCCTTTATGTTGCTCCACACCGTTTTCAACATTACTATTTCTTTTTTTATTGCTAGCTCATAATGAGTTGGGATTGATCCATCCTTCAAAATAGTGTTAATATTACTTATATTCTGCTTCCTTCATGCAAGTCTTCAACTTGCTCCTCGGAACTCATCACTCCCTTACACGAATTCCCTGATTCCTTAAATGCATGTACGAAGCATCTTATACAACTAATAATGTATTGACTTACCACTTGCTTCATTCCGATTGCCTTGAGTCATGGTCTCAAACTTCCGTTTTCCTGAAGATGTACCTTCTTCAATAACACCCTCCTTTGAAGATAATCCAGGGGATATTAAGTTTCCTCCTACGGATGTTCCATATTTCTCCCTATGTTCTGGACAACATGATTTCTTGTGTCCAATAATTCCACACTTGTTACACTTTCCTAGAAATGCTCTTGCATTTATCTTCATTGAAGTAGGATGAATGTTTGGACTTGATGATAACCCTATCATTGCTCCTATTCCTCTTGTTGACAACCCACGAGTTAACTGTCGGTTTAGGAAGTTTATCATTATGTGTCCAGGTTCTCCACATTGGTAACATAATATCTTAGGGTTTGGGCAGTCCCTACTAACGTGGCCCTTGAATCCACAGTTGTGACATATCTTTTTTGTGTTGTACATCATATGTGGATCCAGACATGTTGTGGTTTGTTTTTGCACTTTCTTCTTCTTTCCTTCAGGTACAACAATCTCATCACCTTCTGATATATGTGCATTATCCAATAATTCCTGAAACTCCTTTGTACGCACAATCCTAAGCTGCATCCTCATAACTGCTTGTAGTCTCTTTATGAACTTCCTTTGTCGTTTCGCCTCCATGTTTACTTCTGCACTAATGTACTTGGACAAACGATTAAACTCCCGTACATGTTTCAAAACTAGAAGATTCTTCATTTCTAAGGTTTCATCCTCCTTCCTTTTCCCATTGTTCCGATGAACAAATTCTTCACGAAACTTCTTGTTGAACTCGGCCCAGGTACTAACACCTTCTCCCAATGTTGTGAACCTTGAATTCTCCCAACACGTGGCTGCAGTTCTGGTCAACAGATAAGTTTCATATCACACCTTTTCTTCATCCTTACATCCCACACTTTTAAGCTTCCGAGATGTATCCATTAACCAATTTTCCGCCTCCAAAGGTTCTTCTACCTTGGATAAACTCCAAGGCTTAGTTTGTAAGAACTTCACTAGTTTAATCCTTGGATATAATTCCCTAGGTTGCTTCTCTTGCATTTTATTTAAATTCTCCTGATAGAATTGATCCTGCCTCTCTATTTCAGCATTTCTTCTGTCTTCCATACCCTTCATATATTGAAGAACTCCTTCGTTGGAAATTAAATGCGGCATTTTAATTTCTACATCCTTTGGTATTGGATGTCTAACCTCCTTTTGTTGTGTTAGCATCATCTCATGAGCCTTCACCTTCCCTTCATCGGGGTGATAATTCGCCTCTCCCTCACGCGAACCCATTTTCCCCACTAGACCTATACATCAAGTAAGAACTCCATGAAACAGCATGCATATGCCCATAAAGCTCCACTTCATGCATAGACCTAGTCAATCAAGAAGATCCAAAGAAAAACCAGAAATCCAAATGTGGTACATATTACACACATCATTCTAAGCCTAGAATATAGTAGTTGAGTATAATACCTCTAGAATTTAGGCTTAGCTGTGTAGTATATGACACCTTCTAGTATAGGTTTACCTCGTGATACTTAGAACTTAGGGGTTAAACTACTCTTTGTCTCATTACTTACCCAATTTGCTCAGTTGCAACTGGATAATCTTGAGCAAAGTGGTCTCACTTTGGTTTTGAATAACCACTTACCTTTCTTTCGGGACTACTAAAAACTACCAAATTTCCATTCTATCGTAAACTATCCTCACATGATCTCTCAAAACTACTAACAAAATTGTAGTTACTACCTTAATCCAAAAATTATCGTAATCTTATAATACATATGACTTCTATCATAGACCTACACTGTTATTTACTTACTGTTGTTACAAAATTACTTACTAAGTACTTGTCCTAATTACAAACTTATCATGGTCTCGGAGCTATTCTCACCGTGCACTTGTTAAGATTTACCTAGTCATCATGATTAAAGAGCTAATCTCACCATGACAACTCTTTTTCTTAGCTTACTATTAATGATTATTAACAAAATTCTACTCCATCACATGGAATTCTCAAGTAAATGCCACATGATTTACTTCCAGTTGTAACTATACATACTCTGATGGTCTACCATGTATGGTATAGTGGTATCAACTAGTGATAAGATTCTGCTACTTCACATGGATTCTGAATATAGACTCCATCACTTATACTACTCCGCATGATATCCTGACCTTAGTGCTAATATTTCTTGATATTTTATCTTACTTAAGATATCTTAGTGGTGTTATACCTATTAGATCAACACTAAAATAACATTTCTCTAGAGAATACATATAACTAATCCTTAAGAAAGATGATAACAACATCCAACTTAAGTGTGACAAGGTTATCCTCAAGTGACTATCCATGACAAGTTTTGGTTTAGATAAGATGGCTCCTATAGTCACTATCCAACCTACAGATCTTCCTAAAAGGGTCTTTAATCCTAAGGTCAAAGCATATGCTCTGATACCAGCTGTGGTGACCCAACATACCACTCCATGATGTAGTACACTATAGTCATTGACATAACACCAATGAAACACCATTCACTAGTATTACATCCCTCAGAGTGGTACAACAGAAACACATCAGGTCCAAGACATGACTATAGATTACAACTCGACTCTTTACAAAAGATTCGGAGAACACTCTAGATTAAACAGAGAGAAAGGACTTCTTACAAAGAAGAACTAGAAGTAATAACTCAGAACTATCTAGTAACTATGACTATCATATAAACTATTTGGCTTGCCATTGCTGCTATTGCAATGCTCTACAAAAGTAGGTTTTATGGCTAGAGAATCTACTTCTATCTACTTAAGAACTTAGTCTTCGCTTCGGTTGACGTCTATGTGGACTTCATTGACTTTATTGAAGAACTTTAGTTGTCGATGATGGTTTCTTGACCAGGCATTGATGTTTTGACATCGTCTTCAACGGCTTAAGACCTAGCAAGGGTTAAGAAGGTACGGTTGAGTACGAGCGTACTCAGCAAGTTCACTAAAAATAAGTGTGTGATGCACTATCTCAAGATCATGTTGAAGTCCAGTAGGTCCGGCTCAAGCACATCCATCAGATCCAGCTCCAGCAAGTCCAACACCACCAAGTCCAGCACCGCAAAGCAGTGGTGCATCCGTGATCGCACACATGTCCGGTACCCTGAAAACCTCCATCCCTCGCTCTAGCAAAGTAGCGGAAGCAGCAACTCCTTTCTAGATAAAGCCACCGGGAACATGTATCTCGCTAATCCGAGACCATGGGGGAATAATACTAGAGGGGGAGAGAGATCCTTCACGAGGAGGTGTGAGTGTGAAGGTGTGAGAGGGGGCCTTTTATAGGAGGAGGGGAGGGTACCCCTCCCCATGGCCGGCGCCCCAAGGGGTGACCCCTCACCTCCTACATCATGTGGTGGTAACTCCCTCCACATAAATTTGCCCCTTCACATTCTCTTTTAAAGTCTCCACTTTAAATGCATTAAATTTCTCCAAATTTAATGCAATCTCATTTAATAAAAATCTTTTATTAATTTTATTCAGAATTTTGTTAATTACTTTAATTAACAAACATTCACATAAAACCCCCTGCAACATTTCAATATTACATGCAGAACCAATTTCATCAATTTCACCCGAAACAGTTTCTGTGTCTATTGAAATAATTCCAACGCTTTCTTAAATCTTTATCTGAAACATATTTCCTCCAAATGGTGTCGCTATACCTTAAGTGTGTCACCCTACGGTTCGCGAATAATGCATACATGATCGAGACCCCACTCAGATCAATAATCAGAAGCGGGACCTGGAGATCCATACCGACTCCTACACATTCAACGATGACTTCTGTGATCATGAGAACCTTTAACGCTAGTAACTAAATCCCTTTGTCTCGCGATATATTGCATGTCCGAGATTCAATCATCGGTATCTCCATACCTAGTTTGATTTTGTTGCCGACATGCACTCTTTTCTCATTCCCGTGATATAACATTCTAGTGATCACATCACTTGCTTGCAAGCTATCTTAATGTGATATCACCGAGAGGGCCCAGAGTATATCTATCCATCATCGGGATGGACAAATCCCACTCTTGATCCATGTGCCTCAACATAACACCTTTGTAGCACTGAACCCACCTTTATAGTCACCCTGTTAAGGTGTGACGTTTGATGTTATCAAGATACTCTTCCGATGTGATCTCATGGTCTAAGGACTAAGATTACTTCGTATGATGTTATAGAAATATAAACATAATGACTTTGATAGTAATGCTATACTTCGGATGAATGTTCATCACATCATTCCACCAATGTTGTGACCTTGTTATTAAAAACATCCAATGTCCATGATCAGGAAACCTTGATCATCTTGTTAATAAACAAGCTAGTTTATATGAGAGGCAGTACTAGGAACTTTGTATTTTGTTTATTAAACACACATGTATTAATGTTTCCAATTAATACAATTATAGTATGAAAAATAAACATTTATCATAAACATGGAATAAGATAATAACCACTTTATTATTGCCTCTCGGGCATATATCCTTCAGTCTCCCACTTGCACTAGAGTCAATAATCTCGTTTGTAAACTTGTATATACAACACCTAGGTGTTGAATATATGCGTTTGATGGTGGTTAACATAATCTCCAGATCTGGCACTTTCAGGTCCGTGTGTATTTGCATGTCTTTGCATCTCTCCGCATCACGCATTCTCAAATGATATGTCATTGTATAAATTTGGTCCTTTGGTGAGACCTTTAGTTCATTCGGGTTAAAATATATTGATATTATTGTCATACAATATATCTTCATAGTATTAGCCCACTTTGAACCACACATAGTTTGATAACAAACTTCTTAACACAAATGCCCTCCTTTGCTGCTACTATAGCAATCATATATTTAGCCTTTTGTTGTAGTATCCGTCACAATGTTTCAACTTTGGAACTTATCCAAATCCATCAAGGAACATCCTTTCCATTACATTGTGCCACCCATAGTCTAAATTGAGATAAATTTAATTTGTATCTTGTGACAAAACTAGTATCAATGTAACACTTTACAATGAACTACCTTTAACTATTTGTCACTTATACATGATATATTCTTAGTTCTTCCAAAGCTCCTAAGAATATCTTTACTATCGTCCAATGATCATCTTATGAATAATTCTGGTATGTCCTCATAACATTTAGAGCATAGGACATATTTGGATATATACATATCACGGTATAATCGATCAAAATATTCATGTGATTTTACTCACCAAGTGTTGAAACACTTGAATCTTGATACAATCATTTCCATGCAGCAAGAACCTTTCTTATTGTTTCCATATTGAACCCTTTCAATATCTCATATATGTACATCCGGCACAACCATATTAGCGCCTCAATCTATCCATATAGATATTGATGCCAAATATTCCATTTTTTCCCATGTCTTTCATCAAAATCCTATTTCAATGAAATTCTTAACTTTTGTCAATAAAATATACATCATTTCCAATTAACAATATGTACTCTGCGTAATATATTGAAAATTTGTCTCAGCGCTCCCACTTAATTTCTTGCAAATGCAAGCATCTTCATCATCTCCGATGAAATTAAACTCCTTTAACATTTTCATCATGGTGAAGATTCCAACTCCGCCATGCTCACGTCAACTATTGAAGTCTGCATGCCCTTTTAGCACCCTTTGAATTAACAAAACCCTTCGGACCATGTCATGTACACGTCCTAGGTAACCATTCAATTAGATGAATCTTGTTTTGTTTATTCAACTACCATATACCAAATTATATGTAGTGGTTGCTACATTAATCCGTCAAGACTAAATATCGCTATGAAAGATCAAATCTTGTCATAGTCAACTCCTTGAACATTGCCGTAAACTTCTTTCTGACATGTCGACTATTTCATAGATGTTAAACATCCATGTCTATTTCTTTATAGATCCAAACACAACCGATAGGCTTCACGCCTTTCCGGAGGGTCTTCCAAGTTCAGAAACTTGATTTCTCATGTATGGATACTATCACGGATTCTATGACTTCTAGTCATTTTATGGAGTCAGTGCCCATCATCGCTTCTTTGCATGTAGTCGGTTCATCATTGTCACAACAATAGCGACTTGCTTATCAAATCACACTATTTGATTCTTATCGACCCACATGGTTCCATAGGAACTCTAATCTCCGAGATCACAACCTTTGTAATCAAGGGAGCCATGAGCATTGTGGCCGCCACCGAGACCCTTTCCGGCGTTGGGCTACTTAGCACATATAGCTAAGGTTCAACAACCTTATCAAAGTTCTATTGTCCCCCCACTTAACTTTTCGCGAAAAATTCCTTCTCAAGAAACTTGACGTTCCAAGTAAGAAACTCTTTTGTCCTCTATGTTATGGAGAAATTCCCAACAAATTCTTTGGGATAACCTACAAAGATGTGCTTATCCGACTTTGGTTGTAAACATTTTACTTATGCATAGCATACCAAAATGTAAGAAAAGACAATTCGGGTTTTATCCCAAACCATAACTTATATGGTGTCATTTCAACGGATCACGATGGTGCTCTTTTCAGTGTAAAAGCGGTAGTCTCTAAAGCTTCAATCCTTAAAACATAATGGCAGTTTTATAAATGACACCTTTGATCCGACCATGTCAAATATGGTTTGATTTCATCTCTCGAATATGCCATACTCCTATGGTTTACCAGGAAACACAAATCATGGAACAATTCCTCAAATATTAAGTGTTTTGCTAAACATGTAACTCAAATATCTTCCTTTATGATCAAATCATAAACTCTTTTATTTTCTTGTTACAATGATTTTTCACTTCATCTTGAAAGTCTTTGAACAATTTTCAAATGTTTCATACTTCTTCTTTATTAAGTAAATATATAGATATATTCACTCAAATTTATGGAGAAAGCATATGAAGCAAAAATATCCATCGCATATGGCTACACATAATGGACTATGCACATCAGCATGCACAATTTCCAATAAGCTAGTCATCCATTCCTCTTTGGCCTATGAATGGATTTTCAATTATCTCGAGGAAAGTCTCACAAGCGTCAATTGATCAAAATCAAAGACTCAAAAAATCCATCAACATGGATTTTCTTCATGTTTTCTTTCCAATATAATTTAAACAGCAATGTCACTTCATATGTGATCTTTCAATCATTTGTCTTGCGACCTTTTATCAATAGTGTTTATGGATGTGATTTCTCCAACTAGACTTGTAAAGGTTCATTCATCCTTTATGGAATACAGTAATTATTTGAACAACCATTGTTCTCGTAATACCGGAACAAAATAACAATTATTAAAACAAATCTTGAAGGCTAGGTTTGACGACAACGAAAAACACAATAACACTTTATTTGTTTTCGATGAACATCATCACTTATTCTTTTGCCAGTTACTTAGGTCATTGCAGTTCATGAATTGTGTTGTTCTATATGACACTTCACACCAACCAATTCGGTATCCAATACCTCAGAACCACATTTTTTAACAAGCAAGGAATACAACCATAACATGTATATCTTCTATATACCTAAGTTGGACATCTCCAACCTTTTCTTTTCTGCCAAATATTTTATAGATTCTCTTTCAACAATTCCTTTTCTTTTAAAAGAATCTATCAACATCAATAGCGGTGTCATTCACATGACACATAGTACAAAGTGTATATAGTCAAATACTAATACCTTTGGACTTGCACTTTGAAGTGGATCACCATCATCAAATGTTTGGTGTTCTTTCAAAAATCCATTCTTTAGTAATCTATTAGTGTAGTAAACATTTTACTTACATCTTCTATTCATCCTTATCATGACAACTTTCATGATCAAGTTACTATAGCCTGTAAGGAAGAATCGCGAGTATAATGTTAGTTCCCAAAACCTTTTTCGGAGATCCGGATGCTTAGCATCTCCATCCTTCACAAATTCTCATACAATATGAGAACATGTATTTTGATAAATTATACTCTATCATAATGCAACCAAAAACATTGTTTCAGATATCACAATATCTTTCACACATGATGGTTTCTGAAACAATTTTCAGCTCCTATATAATCTTGATATTAAAAAAACTTTTGAATATCAATAATCATGGAGGCAAACATGATACTTTAAATACTAACATTGGAATTCTTACTCTTGATTTAATACTACTTATTAAACTTCATGGAGTAAATAGAGTTTGCTGAAAGTTTGCAATAGGACTTATAAACTTTAAATTGACATTCAAAACAATACGATACTAGTTCGTAAAGTAAATATCCAGAATTCTATAGTTCTATTATCTCTTTTAAAACTAAGCATAAGGTAGTGAACAAATGCCAATGACTAAAATAAATTATGCAAATTAACTTTGATTTAGTTTATGACAAATTGAGTTCGACTAATCCAAATTAGAAATGAACTCCCACTCAAAAACGACATCCCTCGTGCCTTTTTGGTGATTACATGAACCAAATCCACTACACCAAGTTCGATTATCACGTGAGTCGGTGTAGCTTCAAAGGCGAGCCTCAATATGGGCATCATATCAACTATATGACTCATGCTTCACCTTTCGGTCCGTGTTGCGAGGCCATGTCTGTACATGCTAGGCTCGCCAAGTAAGAACCTTAGTACTCGTGTGTGTAAAACTGTCTTACACCCGTTGTATGCAAGCGCAGAGTCAAGTACTGTAAGATCTCACCATGATAAGGTAAGATCCCTGTGATTGCAGTGCTAGTCCATGGATCGAAATGCTAGCACCCACAGTTTAAGATGAAGTACACAGAAACAAAGTTCATTATTACATCACACATCCAGGCGTATAATAGTTCTTACAACTCACTTAGCCCAAGGCTAAGACACAAGTTCACATAACATATCATAATAATAGAGTCCTTAGTCTTCATGTGCCACAGGCAAGCATGTCGAGTGCAGACTCGCAACCTTACTCATCATTAGAGTAACCTGCAACATAATAAGTTACATCCACAAGGGTCAATACATTTGGAATTGTATTGGCAAGTGATACCAAAGATACTTAGTATAATCCAACTACGACATGAATATATGGCTAAGTGGGGTTATGGCTGGCTTTGCTAAAATTAGTTTAACTTATAGTTTTTGAAGAAGTTTTTCATTCAAGCTATAAGGTACCAATGATAGACATCACTGAACCTTTATCCCTGTTCACCCACAAGTTTTAACTTAGATAAATTTGGATGTGGAGATTATTGAACTACTTCACTGTCTTGAGGCTCAGAAGTTGTTCATGACCGAGGACACGGCTAAGTACTTAGTTTTATCCTCTCGAGAGGTGGTGCACTTTCCCCACAAGACTCGACATGCATCAAGACAAGACCTTTCAGAAGCAACCCCTCAAACCACCACGGACGCGTTCCATCCTATCACATCTACCACCTTCTGCCCGTCTGGCTGAGTTCTTGCAACTTAGTTGGTCAAGGCAGAGCCCATATGCCATGTGGTTGCACTAGAAGCTTCATGACAAGAATGTCTCCAATATCTTTGTTCCTGGATGGCCATCCACAAGTGTGATACACCAGCTGACCATAGACACGGCCCCTGAGTAACCACTCAACATAATCCAAGCAAGTCCCAATCCACCCAGGTGTTTCATTAATAATAGTTGTTTTCTTAGTCAAACAAAAATAATATCTTTCCATACTATCTTGATATGTATTTTCCACCCACAAATTCTACTAGCATAGCTAAGCATTCTAGCATACAAAGTCCTTTAAGTAGGGGATACTACCAAGATATAATCTATAGGATAGCATAGCATAGTATAATAACATAGGAATAATTCTATCATGTTAAGATCTACCAAAATATCACTAGTGCAATAGTGAAAATAATAGGACATGGGATGAAATATCACTTTCCTTGGTAGCTAGGGGAATAGGTACAATCCTCACAGCAACAAACTTCACAATCCACACAATCTACACAAGATTAATACAACAACAATAATTCAATCAATGAAACAACACAAAAACATGAATGCATGCTAAATGCAATGATATGATCACAACTCTATAATTTACAGAGTCTACAGTACTGAGGATAGAATACCTCATCTAAAAGCATAAGAAATACTCAAAAATAATTTAGAGAACAATTTTGTGAGCAAAATACTCCTAAAAAGGTTCTGCCTATAATTCCATTTTTCCCGAGGCAAAAGTGTGAAATAAGGCCTCCATAATAAAGGTCTCATTTTTCTGAATCCATAGACACCAAAATTGTATTTTTCTGATTTGTGGATCAAAAGTTATTGAATTTCTAAGTTAAATACTAAATCAGTCTAATTTTCTATTTAAACGAAATAGCCTGGCGACGTGGCGCTTTCCTATTGGCTGGTACCGGTTCGGTCAGATCGACCGCTGTGGGCCGTTAGATTTTAAGTGACTACGGACGGATCTGATTAACCCGTACCGCTTCGTCTGCGTTCTAATCCTAGCCGCAGACGCGAGATCTAACGGTCCCTGGGACCTGGCCGAGAACGGGCGGCGGTGACCAGCTGCGCGCGGCGGCGAAGCGTCGGCTGACGGCGGTCCGGTGGTTCTACAGGGGCAAGAAGTCCGTGGACACATACCAGAGGTCAGGGAGGTCGTGGTGGTCTCGATGGAGGTTACGGTGGCGTGGGGGGTGCTCTGGCTTAGCTCTGATTCCTCGCCGGAGTTGCGTTGCCGGCGGAACTCACGGCTCAGCGACGGAGATGATGACCTGGGGCTCAAACCAGCCAGCAAGGGGGTCAGTGTGATGCACACGGATCAGCACGACCTAGAAGAGACCAAAAAGGGGCGGCGGAAACCCTACCTTCACAGGAACGAGCGAGGACGGCGGCGGCAGAGGAGTTCGCCGGCCTTGGTCCGCGTCGTCGATCTGGGGCAAGAGAAGACACGTGGCTCGGTCAGTAGGTGCGCCAGGACATGGGGAAGTAGATGGGACAGAGGTGAGGGCGTCGGGCGGCCTGGACTCACCGGAATCGTCGCCGGAGTTGCCGTCAGTGAGCGGCGTTCGAGCTCGAAATTTGGGGAGCCTGGGGGCTCTCCGGGGGTGGCGACTGGGGGAAAATGACGAGGAGGGGGTGAGGATTAAGTAGGAGCAATCACTGGGGAAATTATTACGCGAAACGGCCGGAATCAAATCGATTTGAAAACGGCTCCGAAGGGGGGGGTTTGCTCGACGGCGGGGTTGAAGACGACGGGATGGTGGGGTGACGTGGCGTGGGGCCGGCTTGTCAGCGAGAGGGGGTAGCCAGGGGCGTGGTAAGAAAACGGGGGAGAGGGGAAAACGTCGGGTGGGCTTAATGGGCCAGATTGGGCCAAATTGTTGTTGCTGCAGTTTGAATTCTTTCCCTCCTTTTCTTTTTCTAATTCAGTTTTCTCCAAAACTTTTGATTTAATGATTCAAATTGATTCAAACCAATTTGTGAAAAATTTTAAAAACTCAAACTAGGTTTTTAGGGTATTATAAAACATATTTACCCTCCATTTTAATCCAAGCACTTACTTGGACTTAATAGGTAATATAGCATTTTCTTTGGTTCGATTTTCAAAACAATTCATATCTTTCTAACCATGGCCCAAAATTGCACCAAATTTTTGGAGGACAATTCTAAATGCAATGCAAAACATGCTATGATGATATGAGTGCAATGATGATGATTTCAGATGAAATTTTGGGATGTTACAAATCTAACCCCCTTAAGATGAATCTCGCCCTCGAGATTCGGGTTGGCTAGCAAATAGGTGAGGGTGATCTCTCCGAAGTTCCTCCTCTCATTCCCAGGTCGCTTCTGATTCAGTGTGATGGTTCCACTATACTTTGCACAATTTGATGGTCTTGGTACGGGTAATTCTTTCTGCGGTCTCCAGAATCTTAATTGGTTTCTCTTCATAAGTGAGATCATTATCTAGCTGAACCTCCTCCAATGGTATAGTGTCTTTCAACAAAGTTTCTTCCATCTCTGGGTGACACTTTTTCAGCTGACTGACATGGAATACATTGTGAACTGCTGACAAAGATTCTGGTAATTCTATCTTATATGCTACTTCTCCTTTGCGACTCAAAATCTTGAAAGGCCCTACATAGCGTGGTGCTAGTTTTCCTTTGATTCCAAATCTCTTCACACCACAAAGTGGTGATACCCTGAGATAAGCTCTATCACCAACCTCGTAGGTAACCTCTCTACGTTTTGGATCAGCATAGCTCTTTTGCTGAGATTGAGCTACCTTTAGCCTATCTCTTACCATCTTGACTTTCTCCTCGGCCTCTTTGATTAGGTCTGGCCCGAACAAGTTTCTTTCTCCTACTCCATTCCATAGCAATTGTGTAGTACACTTCCTTCCATAAAGGAATTCAAATGGAGCCATTTCTATGCTCGACTGATAACTGTTATTGTAAAAAAACTCTACGTACGGTAGACTTTCATCCCAACTGGATCCATAATCTAACGCACATGCTCTCAACATATCCTCTAATATTTGATTGGTCCTTTATGTCTGCCCATCTGTTTGCGGATGAAATGCAGTGCTGAATTCTAACCGAGTTCCCAATGACTCGTGAAGTTGTCGCCAAAAGTGTGAAGTGAATTGAGTCCCTCTGTCAGATACGATACTCTTAGGTACCCCATGCAAACATACAATTCTGTTCATGTAAATCTTGGCTAACTTTGCACTTGTATAAGTGGTCTTTACTGGTATGAAATGGGCCACTTTTGTCAAGCGATCAACGATAACCCATATGGAATCGTATCCTGATCTAGTCCTTGGCAGTCCAGTGATGAAATCCATACCGATTTTATCCCATTTCCAATCAGGTATTGGTAGCGGTTGCAATAGTCCTGCCGGTTTTTGATGTTCTGCCTTTACACGACTACACACGTCGCATAGAGTAATGTGTTCTGCTATATCTTTCTTTAGATTATTCCACCAAAATCTTCCCTTAACATCCATATACATCTTGGTGTTGCCAGGGTGAATTAAATATGGTGAATTGTGAGCTTCTCGTAAGATCAACTTCTTAAGTTCCAGATCCTGTGGAACACAAATACGTTTTTCGTACCATAAGATTCCTTGTTCATCTACATGGAATCCTTTTGCCTTCCCTTCACTAACTTTACTTTTGATTTCATCTATTTCTTTGTCCAACTTTTGGGCTTCTTGAATTCTATCCATTAGTGTGGGCTGCACCTCCAAGGATGCAAGGTATCCTTCAGGCACAATTTCGAGTCTCAGCTCTCTAAATTGGGCACACAACTCCTCCGGCAACTCTCCTTTGTTGAGGCCATTCACATAAACCTCGCGGCTTAATGCATCGGCTACAACATTTGCCTTTCCAGGATGGTATTGCAAACTTAAGTCATAGTCCTTGATAAGTTCTAGCCATCTTCTTTGCCTCATGTTGAGCTCTTTCTGTGTAAAAATATATTTCAAACTCTTGTGATCGGTGAACATTTCACAACGCTTTCCCATAAGATAATGCCTCCATGTTTTTAGTGCATGCACAACTGATGCCAACTCTAGATCATGAGTAGGATAATTTACTTCATGATTTTTGAGTTGCCTTGATGCATAGGCTACAACTTTACCTTGTTGCATCAGTACACCTCCCAGTCCTTGGTGAGATGCATCGCAATAGACCTGAAAATCTTTCTCAAGATCTGGCAAACATAACACTGGTGCTGACACCAGTCTCTTTTTCAATTCCTGAAAGCTGGTTTCACAAGCTTCTGTCCAATTAAACTTCTTCTCCTTCTTTAGCAGATCAGTCATGGGTTTTGCTATCTTAGAGAAGTTTTCAATGAACCTCCGATAGTATCTTGCCAGACCAAGGAAACTACAGACTTCTTTAACTGATTTAGGAGGTTCCCATTCTGTCACAGCTGCCACTTTTGCTGGATCAATAGCTATACCACTTCTAGATACTATGTGCCCAAGAAAACCCACTTCGTTCAGCCAGAATTCACATTTACTGAACTTGGCATAAAGTTTATGTTCCCTGAGTTTCTCTAGAATCAGGCGTAGATGTTCCTCATGTTCTTTGTTACTTTTGGAGTATACCAATATATCATCGATGAATACCACTACGAACTTGTCAGGGAATTCCATGAATACTTTATTCATCATGTTCATGAAATAGGCTGGTGCATTAGTTAATCCAAACGGCATCACTGTATATTCATACAACCTGTATCTAGTGGTGAATGTAGTCTTGGGTATGTCATGTTCTCTAATCTTTAGTTGAAAGTATCCTGATCGGAGATCAATTTTTGAGAACACACACGCTCCCTCTAGTTGATCGAAGAGGTCATTTATTCTAGGCAGGGGGTACTTATTCTTTATGGTCACTTCATTAAGTGAACGATAATCTATGCATAGCCTCTGACTTCGGTATTTCTTTTCAACAAACAAGACTGGTGCTCCCCAAGACGATGAGCTTGGTTGGATAAATCCCTTTTCCAGTTGTTCTCCTAATTGCTTCTTAAGTTCTTTTAACTCGTCAACTGACATCTTATAAGGTCTCTTTGCTATAGGCCCTGTTCCTGGCAGTAGGTCTATTAGAAACTCCACATCCCTATCTGGTGGCATGCCAGGTAATTCTTCGGGGAACACATCTGGGTATTCCTTCACTATTGTCACACTGTCTAGGCTAACCCCCTTAAGAGAATTAACCTTGCTCCCCTTGGGTTCAAAGTTAGACTTGAACCTGATCCTTTTCTTTTATGGGGTGGTAAGCATAATAGTCCGCTTGGCACACTCAATCACCCCTTCATAACGGGTCAACCAGTCCATTCCTAATATGACATCTAATCCTTGGGACTCTAGGATTATTAAACTAATCGGGAACTTGTGTTTTCCAATTTCTAGGATGATCTGTCGGCACCCGGAATTTACTATCATTTCTCCTCCCGGAGAAATTACCTTAATAGGACATCCAATAGTTTCAGTGGTGAGTCCGTTTTTGATTACAAATGCTCTTGAAATGAAGGAATGCGATGCGCCAGTATCGAAAAGGATAAGTGCAGGAAAGGAATTAATCTTGAGCTTACCGATCACAGCATCAGATCCTTCTTGGATTTCCTCCACATTAATGTGGTTCACATGCCCCTTTTGGAATGGGTTCGGCTTGGCCCCATCAGTCTTCTTCTCTGGACATTCATTGGCATAGTGCCCAATTTTCTTGCATTTGAAACATTCTACCTGACTTATGTCTTTCTTTGCTGGCTGATTGTGACGATTCTGTCCATTTTGGTTTCCATGGCCATGACCATTGTGGTTGTTCCTGAATCCACCTTTGTTGTGCCCATGATGATTGTTTCCATCATGGTTGTGGTTGTTGTTACGATAGTTTTTATGATTCCCATTTTTGTGAAATCCTGAACTCCCACTTCCTTCACCATGAGAGCGCTTGTGAGGAGATCCTGATCCATACTTATCAAAATGGTGTTTCCTCTTTCTACCCTCCACTTGTTTCATTTTGTTTTCCAGGATGGTAGCTTTATCACACAAGGACTGATAAGTTGGAACATATGCAACAGATAGTTGCATAGCAATCTCATCATTCAGCCCATCTAGGAACTTCTCCTTTCTCTTTGCATCAGTGTCAACATCGTCGGGTGCATAACGTGACAAATTATTGAACTCTTCGATGTATTCAGAGATACTACGGTGGCGTTGCTTGAGGTTATGAAACTCCTTTTTCTTCAACCCCATTATTCCAGCAGAGATGTGAGTGGTGCGAAATCCATCTTCAAACATTGCCCAAGTCACTTCCTCAATAGGGTGGGTAATTTGGAAATTATCCCACCAAGCAGCTGCATGACCTTCCAACAAGTGTGCTGCAAATCTGACCTTTTCAGCATCTGTGCACCCAACCATGACTAGGTCCTTATTCACAGAGCGTAGCCAGTCATTTGCTACCATGGGGTCAGTGGTACCCGAAAACTTAGCAGGTCTCAGCCTTAGAAATCTAGTCAGCATATCCAAGGGCGGTGGATTATTCTGGTTGTTGTTATTGTTATTATTGTTGTTGTTCTGATTCTGGGTTGCCATGAATTGAGTCATCATTTGCATCAACTGGGTCTGCGCAGCCATCATCTGTTGCATTCCATTGCCATTGTCATCCTCGTTGTTGCGTCGGGGAGGCATCTGTGGGTTTAATAAGGGTAAGTAATGATAGATAACCCCAAATAAAACAACAATCAATCAAACAAGCACATGCGAGTTCAACATCACAGTAATGACAGAGTTTGCAAAATAACATACTAGCATAGTCACCCACAAGTCGGTATGACTTATGCAACTCAATAATAATAGACGATAGGTAGATGGAATAGCATCACTACTCCTCCATGTCGACTTCCTCATCCACTAGTGCAAGCCCTGCTGCTGCGAACCCTGCCTTGTATTCCTCCAAGCTTGTGGTCAAGGCGTCAATCTTTGTCTGTAGCTCTCTCTTCTGAGTGCGTAGCCTCTCTATCACCTCGTGATCCGCTTCCAGCTCAATGTCCTCAAGATCTAACTTAGTCTCCAAGTCTCTAATCTTCTTGTTCTTCTCCTGAACTCTCTTCTCTTGGCTCTTGAATTTCTTCTCTTGGTCTTCAAACTTCTTCTCCATTTCCTTGATTCGATTTTCCTGCTCTAGGAAGGCCTTGTCCTTGTCCTTAAGTTGGACTCGTAGTTCATCATTGCTAAGCATTACATTAGTCCTATCAGTATCAAGGTGTCTAATGAGGCTCTCTAAGTCCTGGAGGTAGTGACGCACGGGCTTGATAGACTCCTTAGTGGCCTCATCCAATATAATAGGCTCTCCATCCTCGTCGTGCCTCCCAAAGAAATGGAAGTAGTGGCTCTTGATCTCAGAAGAGTGACGTCCACATAGGCGTCCCAACAGCTCCTGCATAGTGACGTCAAGGCCCCTCTCCATGTCATCATGGAGTGTCTTGAAGATAATTTCCCCAGTTTGGGGCTTCGTCTCACGTCCTGGCTGGGTAACTTTGAATCCCCATAAGTCCTTCCTCTGAGACTTCCTCAGCTGAAGTCCCTGAATGGTAGGGATTGGAAGAGCGAGCACTTGGACTAGCTCCAATAGGCGAGTCCCAAAGCGAGTCCCCTTGAAATCCTTGGCCGTGCTGTAGACAAAATTCGGCATCTTTTGCATAGTATGGAGAAAATTAGTAACACACAATAGAAGAAGTAAACACAAGTCACAAATTAAGAAAATCAACCAACAGAACATTCGAAGTAGCAATACATTATTCAACTCAAGTACAAGGTTCTAGACATAACTTATTTTTGCCATACCACATAAGTTGGTATGATCAAAATACTAATGTGATAAAACGCCAAGGGTGGTGGTCCAACTAATATCTCACTCCTTAACCAAGGTGGCAATCTGGGCATCCTTGGCAGCAATCTGCTTGTCTTGGTCGCATAGCTCTAATGCTAGGCCTATGATATCCTTACTTAGGCGTCTCACTGTGGCCTTTAAGTCTTGGACAAGACGCTTCTCCTCCTTGAGATCTTCCTGGGTATTGAGCATTCTATACTTGAGTCTCTCCCCAAGTTCCTTAATAGCTCTCCATGCAGCATTCCTTGCAGAGTCAAAGAATGACGGGTGCATTTCAGAGTTGGTGAACATGCAGAATCCCGTACTCTTGGAATCGTCCTCCTTGCCTTTGTACAAATGGAGTTGCACCCACCAATACTCTTGTCCTTCGTCTATCACAGGAAATCCCTTGTACACAACTTCACCATTCATTCCCAAGCCAAGCATGAGGTTCTTGAGTATATTGGGAAATTCTGTCTCACACTCTAGGGTCATAGTCATCAGTGGTCCCTTCTTGACAGATTCATTGATGGTGGACATCTACAAAAATAGATGAGAAGGATGATTAGGAAAAGCTTTACGAGGTGAAAAGACAAGTGTAAGGTTGGAATATAGAGTTTTCCTAAGGGTTTTCCTTAGTCTAATCCATTCTAGGGTCACGATCACACAGTGCTCCGATACCATCTGTAAGATCTCACCATTATAAGGTAAGATCCCTGTGATTGCAGTGCTAGTCCCTGGATCGAAATGCTAGCACCCACAGTTTAAGATGAAGTACACAGAAACAAAGGTCATTATTACATCGCACATCCAGGAGTATAATAGTTCTTACAACTCACTTAGCCCAAGGCTAAGACACAAGTTCACGTAACATATAATAATAATAGAGTCCTTAGTCTTCATGTGCCACATGCAAGCATGTCGAGTGTAGACTCGCAACCCTACTCATCATCAGAGTAACCTGCAACATAATAAGTTACAGCCACAAGGTCAATACATTTGGAATTGTATTGGAAAGTGATACCAAAGATACTTAGTATAATCCAACTACTACATGAATATATGGCTAAGTGGGGTTATGGCTGGCTTTGTTAAAATTAGTTTAACTTATAGTTTTTGAAGAAGTTTTTCATTCAAGCTATAAGGTACCAATGATAGACATCACTAAA
Organism: Avena eriantha; assembly: GCA_910589775.1. Taxonomy (NCBI): domain Eukaryota; kingdom Viridiplantae; phylum Streptophyta; class Magnoliopsida; order Poales; family Poaceae; genus Avena; species Avena eriantha. The sequence continues at coordinate 196,947,324 of OU342745.1, forward strand.
CCTTTATCCCTGTTCACCCACAAGTTTTAACTTAGACAAATTTGGATGTGGAGATTATTGAACTACTTCACTGTCTTGAGGCTCAGAAGTTGTCCATGACCGAGCACACGGCTAAGTACTTAGTTTTATCCTCTCGAGAGGTGGTGCACTTTCCCCACAAGACTCGACATGCATCGAGACAAGACCTTTCAGAAGCAATCCCTCAGACCACCACGGACGCGTTCCATCCTATCACATCTACCACCTTCTGTCCGTCTGGCTGAGTTCTTGCAACTTAGTTGGTCAAGGCAGAGCCCATATGCCATGTGGTTGCACTGGAAGCTTCATGACAAGAATGTCTCCAATATCTTTGTTCCTGGGTGGCCATCCACAAGTGTGATACACCAGCTGACCATAGACACGGCCCCTGAGTAACCACTCAACATAATCCAAGCAAGTCCCAATCCACCCAGGTGTTTCATTAATAATAGTTGTTTTCTTAGTCAAACAAAAATAATATCTTTCCATACTATCTTGATATGTATTTTCCACCCACAAATTCTACTAGCATAGCTAAGCATTCTAGCATACAAAGTCCTTTAACTAGGGGATACTACCAAGATATAATCTATAGGATAGCATAGCATAGTATAATAACATAGGAATAATTCTATCATGTTAAGATCTACCAAAATATCACTAGTGCAATAGTGAAAATAATAGGACATGGGATGAAATATCACTTGCCTTGGTAGCTAGGGGAATAGGTACAATCCTCACAGCAACAAACTTCACAATCCACACAATCTACACAAGATTAATACAACAACAATAATTCAATCAATAAAACAATATAAAAGCATGAATACATGCTAAATGCAATGATATGATCACAACTCTATAATTTACAGAGTCTACAGTACTGATGATAGAATACCTCATCTAAAAGCATAAGAAATACTCAAAAATAATTTAGAGAACAATTTTTGTGAGCAAAATACTCCTAAAACGGTTCTGCCTATAATTCCATTTTTCCCGAGGCAAAAGTGTGAAATAAGGCCTCCATAATGAAGGTCTCATTTTTCTGAATCCATAGGCACCAAAATTGTATTTTTCTGATTTGTGGATCAAAAGTTATTGAATTTCTAAGTTAAATACTAAATCAGTCTAATTTTCTATTTAAACGAAATAGCTTGGCGACGTGGCGCTTTCCTATTGGCTGGTACCGGTTCGGCCGGATCGACCGCTGTGGGCCGTCAGATTTTAAGTGACTACGGATGGATCTGATTAACCCGTACCGCTTCGTCTGCGTTCTAATCCTAGCCGCAGACGCGAGATCTAACGGTCCCTAGGACCTGGCCGGGAACGGGCGACGCTGACCAGCTGCGCGCGGCGGCGAAGCGTCGGCTGACAGAGGTCCGGTGGTTCTACAGGGGCAAGGAGTCCGTGGACACATACCAGGGGACAGGGAGGTCGTGGCGGTCTCGATGGAGGCTACGGTGGCGTGGGGGGTGCTCTGGCTTAGCTCTGATTCCTCGCCGGAGTTGCGTTGCCGGCGGAACTCACGGCTCAGCGACGGAGATGACGACCTGGGGCTCAAACCAGCCAGCAAGGGGGTCAGTGTGATGCACACAGATCAGCACGACCTAGCAGAGACCAAAAAGGGGCGGCGGAAACCCTACCTTCACAGGAACGAGCGAGGACGGCGGCGGCAGAGGAGTTCGCCGGCCTTGGTCCGCGTCGTCGATCTGGGGCAAGAGAAGACACGTGGCTCGGTCAGTAGGTGCGCCAGGACATGGGGAAGTAGATGGGACAGAGGTGAGGGCGTCGGGCGGCCTGGACTCACCGGAATCGTCGCCGGAGTTGCCGTCAGTGAGCGGCGTTCGAGCTCGAAATTTGGGGAGCCTGGGGGCTCTCCGGGGGTGGCGACTGGGGGAAAATGACGAGGAGGGGGTGAGGATTAAGTAGGAGCAATCACTAGGGAAATTATTACGCGAAACGGCCGGAATCAAATCGATTTGAAAACGGCTCCGAAGGGGGGGGTTTGCTCGACGGCGGGGTTGAAGACGACGGGATGGTGGGGTGACGTGGCGTGGGGCCGGCTTGTCAGCGAGAGGGGGTAGCCAGGGGCGTGGTAAGAAAACGGGGGAGAGGGGAAAACGTCGGGTGGGCTTAATGGGCCAGATTGGGCCAAATTGTTGTTGCTGCAGTTTGAATTCTTTCCCTCCTTTTCTTTTTCTAATTCAGTTTTCTCCAAAACTTTTGATTTAATGATTCAAATTGATTCAAACCAATTTGTGAAAATTTGTAAAAGCTCAAACTAGGTTTTTAGGGTATTATAAAACATATTTACCCTCCATTTTAATCCAAGTACTTACTTGGACTTAATAGGTAATATAGCATTTTCTTTGGTTCCATTTTCAAAACAATTCATATCTTTCTAACCATGGCCCAAAATTGCACCAAATTTTTGGAGGACAATTCTAAATGCAATGCAAAACATGCTATGATGATATGAGTGCAATGATGATGATTTCAGATGAAATTTTGGGATGTTAGAAGTACATCCGATCATCACGTGATGTCTCGAAACACGATCCATAGAACGGTACATACTCAAGGAAGAACACATTTTATCTTGATATCTAAATGAGGGATCATCTTACAATGCTACAAAAAAACGCCAAACTAGCAATATAAGATGCAAACAGCTAATGTGTAAAGTGAGATGATATGGTCCATGCATTTGATCTCTATCATTTGCATCGTGGTATGATCTCTATCATTCCTTTGTGTGTAAGGCCAAGGTCTATGGAACTTAAACGTTAAGTGTGTTGTAAGATTATCTATCATACATCTACTTACAACAATACCATATCAAGACACTAGCCTAGCAACGATCTAAACTAGACGCCTCTAATTTATCAATTGCAAGTTTTACATGGCTTAGGGCTATCGGAGATAGAACCGGTCTTACCTACGAACATGGAACCACAACGAGGATAACCAAGTTATTAGCAACTCGTTGTAAATCAGATATTGACTATAGTAGGAGAGACAAACACCCGCCAGCCACTTATGCAAAACTAGTTGCATGTCAGTCGTGGAACCGGTCTCATGTGCGATGACATGTAAGGTTGGTCTAGGCCGCTTCATCCCACTATGCCACCAATATCCAAAATACATGAAAGATGCAATAACATGATCATCATCCCCTACATATAAACATATGTTTACTACCCGTGCAAAGCATCTATGCATAAACCTAGCTCTGATACCACTATTGGGTTCGCAGCATAGAAAAAAAGAATTCCTACGATGAGAACTATACGCCAAGATCTATCTACTAGATACAGAGCAACGGGTGGATATACATCCATAGAGAACTTACCCTCGAAGACAACAAAGCTTTGTTAACAAGATGGAACTCGTGGATGATGTAGTCGTATACTTGCCGATCTCCAGATCGTGATGAAGTCCAGCAGGTCCGGCTCCAGCACATCCATCAGATCCAGCTCCAGCAAGTCCAGCACCACCAAGTCCAGCATCACAAAGCAGCGGTCCATCCGTGATCACGCACACGTCTGGTACCCCGACAACCTCCGTCCCTCACTCCAGCCAAGCAGCGGAAGCAGAAACTCCTTTCTAGATAAAGCCACCGGGAACATGTATCTCGCTAATCCGAGACCATGGGGAATAATACTAGAGGGGGAGAGAGATCCTTCACGAGGAGGTGTGAGTGTGAAGGTGTGAGAGGGGGGCCTTTTAAAGGAGGAGGGGAGGGTACCCCTCCCCATGGCCGGCGCCCCAAGGGGTGACCCCTCACCTCCTCATTCATGTGGTGGTAACTCCCTCCACATAAATTTCCCCTTCACATTCTCTTTTAAAGTCTCCACTTTAAAGGCATTAAATTTCTCCAAATTTAATGCTATGTCATTTAATAAAACTCTTTTATTAATTTTATTCAGAATTTTGTTAATTACTTTAATTAACAAACATTCACATAAAACCCCCCTACAACATTTCAATATTACATGCAGAACCAATTTCAGCAATTTCACCCGAAACAGTTTTGGTGTCTATTGAAATAATTCCAGTGCTTTCTTAAATCTTTATCTGAAACATATTTTCTCCAAATGGTGTCGGTATCCCTTAAGTGTGTCACCCTACGGTTCACGAATAATGCAGACATGATCAAGACCCCTCTCAGATCAATAATCAGAAGCGGGACCTGGAGATCCATATCGACTCCTACACATTCAACGATGACTTCTGTAATCGTGAGAACCTTTGACGCTAGTAACTAAATCCCTTTGTCTCGCGATATATTACATGTCCGAGATTCGATCATCGGTATCTCCATACCTAGTTTGATCTCGTTGCCGACATGCATTCTTTTCTCGTTCCCGTGATATAACATTCTAGTGATCCATGAGTCTAAGGACTAAGATTACTTTGTATATATCTATCCGTCATCGGGATGGACAAATCCCACTCTTGATCCATGAGCCTCAACATAACACCTTTGTAGCACTGAACCCACCTTTATAGTCACCCTGTTACGGTGCGATATTTGATGTTATCAAGATACTCTTCCGGTGTCAGCAATTAACATGATCTCATGGTCTAAGGACTAAGCTTACTTCGTATGATGTTATATCAATATAAACATAATGACTATCGTAATGGTATACTTCGGATGAATGTTCATCACATCATTCCACCAATGTTGTGACCTTGTTATTAACAACATCCAATGTCCATGATCAGGAAACCTTGATTATCTTATTAATAAACAAGCTTGTTTATATGAGAGCTAGTACTAGGAACTTTGTATTTTGTTTATTAAACACACATGTATTAACGTTTCCAATTAATACAATTATAGCATGCAAAATAAACATTTATCATAAACATGGAATAAGATATTAACCACTTTATTATTGCCTCCCGGGCATATTTCCTTCACTGGGCCAGCGTTGGGCCGACGTGGAGTGAGCGGGCAACGACGGCTGATGCACGTGGGCGGCGGTTAAGTGCGAAAGAAGTGCGATGTGGTTGTAGGTTGGCTATGTATTCTTTTTCTTTTTCCATTTCGATTTTCTGTTCTCTATTTTATTTAATAAATTCCTTTGTTGAATTTGAATTTCTTTAGGGTTTTAAGCATGCATAAAATTTGTAGGTCATGAACACTATTGTATAAATCAAGTGTAATATTCTTCTCATTATTTCTTATTGTACAAGAAATGTTCATAACTATATGAAGGATTAAATAAAGTAAACATAATTTAGGGTTTTAGGGTTTGTTTTTTTAGTAAGATTTCAAATATGATTCTGATTTCACTTGACAATCTTAATGATACTTGTTTGAAATGGGTATCCCTGTATATAGAATATTGTTCCTACTTATCTTCATGAAGGATTTACATATATACATAAGATGGTAGTAATCTTGGTGGTTCATAATGGGTGATATAATTTTCATAGTCCTCCATATTTGGTGATTTGCCAAATCCAATTCTACTTGATTTGTAAGGTTGAAAATTACCACAAAACACTTACCTAATGTGACCTTGAGGGTTCTATGCGATCAGGTTCTTTATCAGGGTTTAAGAAAATAAAGTAGACAAGGCTTTCTTCCATAAACGCTCAACTGGTACTCTACTTATCTCTTAGACATTCTATTTGACTAAGAGATATAATCCATTGGTTCCTTTAAAATAAGAATTGGTTTAACTACCCTCTTTATTCCAGGGTTTAAAACAAAGAGATAGACATGGTCTTGTCATGGCTGCATGTATAGCTAGCCAAAGGTTTCTAAACAATTCTTACCTCAACACTTCACTAAGCTTATCTTGGGATAAGGAATTCCTTTCCTAAATATACTGTATATATCTCTCTTATCTTATTCACAAAGATCAACTCTTCCTAAATAAGATAATCATCTACTCCACCATATCCATCATCATATGATGACATGGTCATGTCACTTCAACAATACTTCATTCTTCTATATATAACTTCCAATACTAAACTACCCTTGATGAACTCATCAATGTAGCTACTTCTAACTCCATCCATTAATTCCTTTAATTTCATCTTGCAACTATATCCAAGGCTTACAAGATTATAGTTCCCTCTAAATATATCACATGTGATATCAATCCTCTAGAATAGGGATGGTACTACTCCCATAATACAAGGCTGTTCTTGTATTAGCTTGATTAAAGCACTATGTGTCCAACTACTCCAGTCAACTCATATTACATACTTCCTTCAACTCTAGCTTGACTTCTCATAATCAAGCTAGATGATTCTGCTTACTAGGGCTCTACCTATTTTGGTATACTCACAACTCTTCTTCAACACCTAGTCATCAATTCTCAAGTGACTTGAGAATAATGATCACCATAATTTGATCAATCTAAGCTTGGGCTTCTAAATGTCTGATCTAAACTCTTGGGTTTAAATACTTCTTCTAGTTAACTCATGAGTGAGTTAACTCCTCCAACATCAAATGGTTTGATCTCCACTAAGGATCACATTCCCTTTATGACGGTACACTCCACCCTATCTGGTTCCTTCTTCTTATCAGCTTACTTTTGGCCTTTGGAAGGTTAACATAATAGGTTGAAGCTAAGGTTTAACAAGTGTTAGGTCAAGAATTGATCACTCGATAGGGATGATCTAATGACACTAGGACTTGGTTAAATAGGATTGTTAACTATTGCATGACACTAAGAGTATGAGATGCATGGTCTTGGCTTATCTTCCATTATACTTCCTTTGTGATAAGAATTGATATTTAGGAACTACCATGGTACCCATGGTAGGTATCACTATGGCAATCAAGTGTATCAAGATTTAGTTATAAAGTTTTCTTTACTTAAGTTACATACTTAACTTGGTACTCAGGGTTTGTTATAGGTAATACCTTGATATCATCTTTAGAAGATTAAGTATTCATCCTTGAGTTGTTGTTTGGAATACCATGTAATGATCTCTAGGAGATCTAGTACTCCTTGTTAAGTAGTGTGTTGCGACTTAGTTTTATTACATTTGATCTACCCTTAGATCAAATTATATTACCCAAAATAAGGTTTTTAACAAAGGTCATATTGAAACTTATCGCAGTCAACTCGATGATCTACTTCAGTTCCACCAAGTTAAGAGAAGCTTCAATTTCTTTGACAAGTTTTATTTAAAAGCGCTAAAATTACTCGGATTTTCTATGCATGAATGCAATGCACACACCTGTGTTCATCTTATTTCTAAGCTCTAATGCTGGGGTGTTACAGGGAAGTCCTTAATTGTCAGGATTCAATCTCGACAATAGCCACAAGCTTGAAGACCAGAATTGTGGTACTAGCCATCCTGAGGTAATGTGTGAGCATTTACAACAGGGGTCAAAGGAATGGACCTTAGGTTAAAGATCAGCTTCATGTACAAGATTCGCAACACCAGAATGCAGCACAATCTAGGATCTTCGGTCCAAGTCCAAGGGTTAAAACCCGAGAAAGGAGTGACTACTATATTAGTAGCATAGAGGGTACTACGAGATAGTAATCACGAGGTAGCTTACAGAAGAAGGAACAACTTCTAGAGTACCCAAACAAATAAAAAGGAGGGACACGAGGCGAAAGGAAGCTTCGAGGCCTAGAACAGATCATTGTGGAACCATCAACATAATGTTGTGGACCCATAAGCTAGAGAGATCATGGTGGAAAGAAATCTCTCAGCTAAAACATAGACAAGGGGAACAAGGAACACACAACACACGCAACTCTAGAGAACTCAACACTAGGTCAACTGGCTGAGAAACGACATGCGCAGAAGGCACCTAAGCTTTGAAAGAGTAGAAGAGATATCAAAACTTTTCCAAAATCAACACAAGATAAGATGACCCAGAGTTAGAGCGATAGTAGATAAGGAGCAAAATAAGAACACTAGAGTTTTCACAAATACTTTTCATCTTTAAAATAGTTTTCACAAGCACTAGACTCAACATCGACCAATATCAAGGTTTTCCTATGGTCGGTACTGCTTTGATACCAAGAACTGTGACACCCCCGGGATCAGGATTAAACAAATCCAGACCTTAGCCTCAAATAAGCTTAACCTATAGCTCAAGGATATCAAGTGAGAAATCAGTAACACAACAGTAACCCTGCGACACAAAAATTATTACAGCAAGCTCATAACTGAGCGAAGAACTAAATATTACAAGCAGAGGTCACTGACTACAAACATCAAACAACAGAAGGAAAATTACGCTATTAAGTATAGCAAGCTTAAAAAATGGTCTAAGAGGCTTGAAGAATAACGGTGATGTCCCAGCCCATAGATTCTAGGCTGCTGGCCAGGAACCCCAAGCTACTCGTCGGTGTCGTACGGAACACGTCTTCAGGGGAACACTTATTCTGCTACAAAAGTATCAAAAAAGCAAGGGTGAATACATGGTGTACCCCGCAAGACTTATGGCTGGTGGGGTTATTTTGCATAAAGCCATCTTTGTTTTGTAAAACAAGAGAGAAAAGAAGCTCGTCTAATTAGAATATTTTAAAAGGGGATAAGAGAGCGACATCTCTAAAGAATTGATCATCATCCTTATATCCACCAAAGTAATCCTCAACTCACAATTGGAATCACCCCCTCCCTCGTACCCATGAGGAAGCATCCTTAACAAACCTTAGTTGCCAAGTTTTATGATTAGTTTAAAGTTCTCTATGATCATCACGTCTGTTCCCAAGTCATCCATAACCGTGGACACGGCTTTTCGAAAAGATTTAACCCTGTAGGGGTGTACAACTTTACCCACACGTACCGACCGACTCTTCATGCCACTAGATAAGCCCTCTTCCTTGGAAGGCCGGCAGAGGGTGGTTGGCCACAACCTTTACCTTGCTTTTGCCGAGACCATGAGTCACACCCTAAGGATGGTTCCGCCGTAATGGGACAAATCCCGAAGCCGGTCCCTAGAGATGTGGGCGAGGTTGGTTTACTAGAGGAACCGCCTCAAGCACACGCTTACCTACCTATATGAATGCACCTCCTTCACCGCCTTCGAGAACAACGAGGATGCATTTGTCAAATGGAATGCCTGAACTAGGTGATTCATGGAATCTACTAGGCAAGTTAATCAGCGGAGGGGTTCCCAAGCCCAGTGTGGCTATATTCTCATCTTGGTTCAAGAGGCAAGAACTCGGATCCTAGTAGTGGCGAGCATGGGACTACAAAAACCACATCCCACCATGGCCTCCCATACAAGCCTTAACATGTTTAACCTTTACCACTGATCTTACCTTATCTTGTTCTCCTATCATACTAGATTCTCTGCATTTGGTACATCATCTGGATGAACCAGCACTGATAGCTAAGCATGGCTGAGCAAGACATGGGTACTAGCTCTAGCAGTGCACACAAGCCAAACCTAGTTATGCTAGGAGCAGTGGATCAGGTAATATAAGCTCAAGGGAGTAATGCAATAGATAGGGTACTCTATCTATCGATAATAGACCACAGTAGAATCATATGCATCATGGCAAGAATGAAATACTTTTGAAATTGTAGGATTTTATCATGCGTTGGCTTTTGCTTGCCTTTGCCTATTGATACCTAGGTATAGATCTCCAGAAGCCTTGTACTTGACTTGGTTATAGTTGGCCAAGTATTTTGCATCGATCTTCGATGGTGTTGATCTCGGTCTTCGATCTCGATGTCGATATCGTATTCTACTCGGAAGAAGCAAACACTGGAAAGAAAGTGGGAAACAACAATCAACACATGGCATCGATGCAATGCTCAAGCAAGGATGATGATATGACAAGTTAATTAGCACTGAAATGAACCCCTAAGACATGCTCGACCATTTTAAACGGGGTCCAAGGTTGCAAACCCTGATAAAGGAGGAACCATGGAATCACCTTTGAGGGGGTAGTTTGTTCTTCTAATTAAACTTGTAATAAAAGTTGTTGAACAATGCATGCTTTTGAGGCTAATACATAGATCTCATTTTTGTGAACATTTTGATATATTATACACATTTTTCTGACTTATAAATAATTACTTATTGAATTTATAAGATTTAAACCTTTTATGAAATTATAACAAAAGCCGGGATACTTTTTACACGCAGTGGCTGATAGAGGGGCCCCAGGGCCACCTCAGCATCCATGCGACAAGGTGGGACCCAGAGAGGGTTTGACTGGGCTGACCCATGCGGATGACGTCATGCTGACATCGACATGACGCCAGCACGGCATTGAGCCACAGATCGGTGACGGACACGGTGGTAGGGGGCTTGCAGGATGACGCGGGTGTGCGGGTTAGAATCTGCGTGCCGAGATGGACCTAATAGCGGCGGCACCGCTGGCTATTGGTTCCCGGGTGACCACCTCGACAGCGACTGGCGGCGGAGCATGGAGAGCTACGGTGATAGCGCGCTAAAGAGCGAGAGAGAGAGGTTGGAGGGCACTGGGAGAAGCGCAAACTCACCCTCGACGCAAAGCGTTTGTCAGGTAGGCTAGAGGTGGGCGGTGACGACGGCACGGACGACAGCAGTGGCCGTCAGAAGTGGGGAAGACGGAGGTCGCTGGGCTCGATTGAGGGCATGTTGGCCCGATTCCTACGGCTAGGATGATCAGCACGGCGAGGCGAGCCTTCAAGCAGGCCTATCGAGGCTCGGGGCAACCTGAAACGGCGGCGACGGCTGGTTCCTGCATCGGCTAGGGTTCAGGCACTCGGGGAACAAAGGGAGAGGGCGAGCCCGGGGAAGAGATAGGAACAGAGGGGAGAGAGGCCACATCTCGAGGTTCTTATCCTCTCCCCCAGGGGTGGCGGGGTAGCACGAACCATAGCGTGGCGACGACAATGGCGCAGCGGACGATGACACGCGGGAGCTTCGCGAGATTGACGATGAAGATTGGTTGGACAAAACGATAAGTGGGTCGGGCCTTGGTAGGATGCTAGCTGGGCCACTCTGCGTAGCGCTGAGCAGCGGTTAGTGTCGTGGTGGTGGCACGGCAGATGCCATGGATAGGCTAAAGAAGGGGCCAATGAGCACTAGAGGAATCTGGAGAGGGATAGTGTGGTGATTCCACACACAAATGTTTGTATTTCACTCAATCAATGGTGGGTTACAAGAGCTCCTTGAGTTGTTTGTGAGAAGGATAATAGTTCTCTTACCCCCCACTATAATGATCTAGAGTTCTCCCAAGATAGAATGATCGATCCCCCACTATGGAGGTCCTGGTGCTCCTTATATAGGGGGAGCCAGGTTACAAAGTTAGGGCATACGTGGAGGCATATTCCCTGAATATGCCCCTTGGTTAAAGCTATATGCTTCTTTATTCACTTTAATAGTCCGTCCGGATTATGGACGTAACCCTCTGCGTGCCCCTTGCCTTTAGGCGTCACCAGACATAGACTACGTCAGCTGACATCGCCTACATCATCTTTTTCGGCCACGCCTCGCTGGTCCTTCCTCTGCTCGCTTCGCTCACGCTACATCAGGGAGAGGCCACATTTTGACCAGCGGGATATTCCTTCCTTTTCTAGGAAGCCAAGTGGTAGCCCGGCTAGCGCTTGGCTATCCCGGCTATGAGGGTACCTGCATACATGGAAAATCAAGTCCGGCCGACTTATATTTTATGCCGTCTGAATTAATGTTATGGAAATACCCACTGGGCAGGGTTACTCCGTAAGTCGGCTTGCCTTGAGGTGGCCCGGCCAGCACTTGCTTTGACCGTGCCGTACTTTGGCTAACTCGGCCTTTATACCCTGGCGTGACCCTACCCGGGGGTATCCCCCCAACATTAGTCCCCGAAGCTGGTGCGGTCTTAGCAACTTCAGCTGTTAAGGCCACAACAGGTTCCCCTTATCCGAATTTGCGCTTCTTCAACCGAGTTATTCCGTAACCCGGACCCTCTGCCTCGATGCTCCCTTAGCTCAATCCGAGCTACTTCTCGCTGGCCGGGTTTTTGCCCATGTATCCGGGTTACTTTTCATTCTCTCATACGCTTCCCCACATCCTACGTGGAGGGTAATCATTACTTTGCCTCATTTTAAATGTGCTGATTACTGTAGTAAATGTCATGAATAACTTCTCTACACGTCTTGTCATGACAGCCCCTTGTTAACTATATCATAACATCACGTCGTGGGATTCCCTGCTCGTTGTAACCTTCACTATGGCATGAGCCTGGTTGGCTGATTTGGAGGATACATGGCCACAGCGTGCAGTTGGGCCGCAGCAACCAGTCCCACTACACGCCTGTGACGCACGGTTAAATAGGGGCAGGGGCGGCTCTTGGCGAAGTTCCCCACTTTGCACGCCCCTGCCCCTTGCCCCCTTCTTCTTCACAGCGATGCCACCACCGCCACCACTTCTGTGTTAGCGCTACGCTGCCGCTGCCGTAGCCAGCCACTCCTTGCGACCGCACCACCGCTTCTGCTCGAGCCTTTCGCCACGGGGCCCTGCACTTCCAAATTCCACATGGCCGGCTACTATTTCTCTGATTATCTTCTTGAGGATCTTGACTTAACCGTGAAAGAAGATGAAGCCGCCATTGTTGCTGAGAAGAAGGAAGAGGACGAAGCCCATTAGCGTGGCGCTTGGGCGGGCGCCTTCGTCTGTCAGGATGATCTGGACTAGCTCTATGCGACCCGCCGCATCCTCGCGGGCGTCGCTTGTCGTCTCGCCACCGAGGAAATTTCCCCTTCGCCAAATCCAGGAGAGTACATTGTCTTCCTCTCCCATTTTCAGCGCGGCTTCGGCTTGCTTGTTTCTTATTTTTTCCCTGATTTAATCTCCATCTACTAGCTACAGCCTCACCACCTTCCTACCAACGCAGTCACCTCTCTTTCCTCTTTTGCCTCCAGCATAGAGGGGTACCTCGGCCTCTGGCCCTCCAAAGAAATGAGGATCCAGTTTTTTGGTCTCCGCAAGAACGTTATCCCGGATCCTGAGCTCTTGCCTGCTGACAAACACCTTACCCAGTGCGGTGGAGCCTCCATTTCTCCCTGCAAGAACTCCGCTTTCCTCCGGGTTACCGGCCTCGAATCCTGCAAGGGATGGGCCCGGACCTTCTTCTATGTCCGGAATACTTCGGACGTAGACTTGATCTGACTCCTCCCCTTCAAGATGGGTGTCTCGGACACCTCTCTGTGGGAGAAGATCCTGAAGCGGCCCACCACCTTGGCAAATCAGGTTGATCATCGGATCAAGGAGCTGGTCAAGTTGGGGTTGCGGGGCGAGGATGTTATGATCACTTTCGTCCGCCGCCGGGTCTCCCCCTGTACCCCCACCGGACCTCCTCCTTCGAGCTCAACAATTCCGAGGTGTTCCGCCGGGTCAAGGCCATCTTCAAAGTGGAGAAGGAGTTCTCCGAGGCTTGGAAATGGGGGCTCGTGCCCTTTACCCGGGCCAACCCGCCTCCTAAGGTAAACTCTTCTCTTGGTTTTTTTGGGTGTTCCGGTATGTCGGGTAGCTTCCGAACTTAACCATTTAGTATTTTTGCTCTCAGTTGTTTCTCCATCAGTCAATTGAGGATGGCAAGGAGCTGGCCCTCAAATGGGTTGTAGACCGCGCAGAGTCGGACGAGCTGGAGCCTGACTCGGAGAGGTTCTTGCCTACTCCGTACGGCACCAAACAACCCTCTGGTAAGGCCTCTTCTCTAAGGGATTGGCTGGATGATGATGACTTAGATGTTGAGGTTATGGAGGTACTTGATCTGGTGCCTATCTCTTACGTGTTCCCGGTTATGTCTGAATCTTTTGCTAACCCGGCCAGTCAGGTCTTCGAGGTTCCCCCTCTCACCACAGATGCTCCGGCTCATGTCCCTTCCCAGAAGCGCGCGGCTACCTCGGCCGCAGCTTTGGAGGCGCCAGCGCCCAAGAAGAGGTAGAAGAAGTCCAAGGTGAAAGCTCCGGCCAAGCCTGCTATCAAGAGCACCGTCCGGACGAGTAAGTCATTTTTACTTTGCTGCTCATCTCCGAGTCTTGCTCCTTTTGCCTTTGCCCTTTATTTACCTTTCTTTCTCCTTTTGACTTGCTGCTTTTTGTTTCTTCAGCGCTCCTAGGGTTATTCCCCAGAGTGGCCCCAGTATTTCCTCTCTGATCCGGAGCGTCTCTTCTCCCCTCGTGACAATGATGTTCGTCTGTTGAGTCCTATGCAAGAGGACTCCACCACAGCGCCAGATCAGAGCCCACCTCGTCATGAGGAGGGCAACGTCCACGCGGGGGCAGTGGAGCGGCCGAGGATACAGCAATGCTGGATCCCCCCAGTTTCTCTGCTCTGCCGCAACCGTTAACCTCAAAGGTGCCAGCTTCATCGGCACTGCCCCAGAGTACATCTTCTTCAGTTCATGTCTCTCCAGCATCGTTAGTATCCGTAACAGCAGCACCAGCACCAATAGCACCAGTAACATCAGTAGCGCTAGTACTAGTAGTACCAGCACCAGCAACCGCAACACTAGCACCAGCAGTACCAGTACCAGCAACAGCACCAATAACGCCAGCACCAGCAGCAGCAATAGCTACAGCTAAGCCAGCCGCCAAGAAGAAAGCTTAGGCCACTCCCTCTAGATCCACCATGTCTATTAAGGACATTTTTCACCCAGCCTCCCAAGCTCAGTCTGGCGCGGCAACCTCGGCTCTTCTTCAGTGGCCAACCTCATCTGGCAAAAGCAAGAAAACCGCTGAGCTAGCCAAGGATTCCCCTTCTGGCCCTCCTGTAGCCGGATCTGAGAGCAGCAAGCAATTGACCTTACATACTAGTCCTGCTGCTGCTTAGTCCGTGAGGCGGGAGGTCCATGCCAGGGGCTTGGTGATCAGCCATTCTCTTAGCGGTGAAAGCTATAGTCCGACGCTTATAGAATATGTGCACAACTGGAATAACGCCGAGTTTATTGACCCGCTAGATGACTTGCCGGAGAGGTTTGGTCCGGCGGAGTTTAGCGCTTAGATGAACTCCGCTACCAAGGCCATCTCCCTTGCTGGCCGGATGATGGAGGTAACCCCTTTTTCTGCTAAGCCTTTTATATACGCAATAGATACACCCACTAGTCCCTGAGCCTCTGAGGGAGTAATTTATTACTCGGTCGGACGCTCTTAGAGAATTTAGTGCAAGTCCTTAGCATTTTCAAATAACCACACACCTAGGGTTGGCTTAAGTTCCACTTGGCCCAAATCTTGTAGACTTCGAATATCCACACATCTAGAGTCAGGTTAAGTTCCACTTGGCCCAGATCTTGTAGACTTCGAATATCCACATGCCTAGAGCCGGGTTAAGTTCCACTTGGACCGGATCTTGTAGACTTCAAATATCCATGCACCTAGAGCCGGGTTAAGTTCCACTTGGCCCGGATCTTGTAGACTTCGAATATCCACACACCTAGAGCCGGGTTAAGTTCCACTTCGCCCGGATCTTGTAGACTTCGAATATCCACACACCTAGAGCTGGGTTAAGTTCCACTTGGCCCGGATCTTGTAGACTTCGAATATCCACACACCTAGAGCCGATTTAAGTTCCACTTGGCCCGGATTTTGTACACTTTGAATAACTTTCTTTTTATCTAAGAACTAACATTGGCTCGTTTTTTAGATCACCACCGACTGCCGAACTGCTGAGTTCCAGCGCTTGCTGGACTCATACAAAGATCTCCGTGCTAGATACGGCAAGTTGTTGGTTGATCACCAGAAGAAGGGTAACTTTCTTTGCTTAAGACCTTTTCCTTCTTGTTCCTTCGAGTTACTTGATATCCGTATTAACTTGTTATCCGAATCATGCTGCCGAGGTTGAGGCTGAAAATGTCATTATGCGCAAAAATCTAGCTGAAATCCAAGGTAATTTGTCTTGTTCACTTAGCCATTGTGTGCTCTCTCCTTGACTCGGTAGATATTTATACCTCGGCTTTGCCAGGGCAACTCACTATTGCAGTTACACTTGAAGATAGCGTGCCCATTCCTGACATGATGACACATTTTCTCGAACAAGCAAGGAAGCACCAGGCTGAGTTAAAGAAAAAGGACGACGAAATTGCTCAGTTGTGCCTCAAGGACTCGGAGATTACTCGGCTGAACGCCAAAATCCAAAGGCTCAAGGACCTGCACAAATCCGAGCTATATAATGCTGATCAGGAGTTCATCAAGGAAAAAGAGCATTTGACAACTCAAATGTCCAAGGATAATGACTTGCTGCAGGAAGCCGACATAAAACTTAAGTTGATGACCTTGGAATATGAAAAATTCTAGGCCGGCAATGCAAATGTGTATCCCGAGCTCACTCGTATCCTTTTGCAGATTTCACATGAGTTCCCTTCCTATTTTCAATTCTTATCTCTACGAATTAAGTGTTCTTTCTCACTGACATCCTTCGTTCTGTTCGCGGGAAAGTTCCCAAAGGGTGACTCTATTGCTTCTAGTGTTGTGGCTAGGTCTCGCCAGCAGCAGGGTATTCCAATAGGTCTTGCTGTCGGGTCAATCCCTTATGATACGGAGGATCTGCTCGTTAGCCTTGTCGCCCACCTTGAAATTGTGAAGAACTATGGCGTGGACATAACGCGGTAGCAGTTCGGATGTTCAATGCTCTCTGGCCTACTGAGCCCACCCCAAAAGGAAGCACTACTTTTCTGGCAAAACTGATGGAGTGCGAGACCCAAATTCACCTTTGGTTGGAATCTGTTGCTCGAGCCGGAGCTGACACAACGTTGAACTTCATTCTATCTTGGTATGAAGAGCTGGATTTGGGGTTGCTTGACCGTATGCGCATCGGATCGAAATGGTCCAATGACCCGGAGTGCATCGCTCAACGCAAAGCCTGTACTAACAAGCTCATCCAATATGCCTTCTACGATAGTTGGAATGAGCGTCTAAGCTACCTTGATGAATTTGACGATGCCTATGTTTCTGATGGCACTGAGGGTGAAGAGGGTGAGGAGGAAGCCTCCGAGCTTGGCGACGACGCCGAAGACCCGGAGGACAAGGAGGCCATCCCCGAAGATGAGGCTGAGGCTAGTGCCCCGCCTATAGATGCTGAAGTACCTCCTCCCTCTACAAATGATCTGGCTCCAGCTGCTGCTCCTTGAGCTTTAAAAAACACTTAGCGATATTTGTCAGATCCCTGGTATGCCAAGTGAAGTTGTATTTATGCACAATGATTTGGTTTGCTACAATTAGTTTCGTTTTTTACTAAGTTCTTAATGTTGAATTAACATGGGCGAAGTCCCCAAGTTTCCTTTTCTTGTTCCTCCATTTTTATGACTCGGCTCGCGTCTACCTTGATTCGGTTTTTTGACTTACGAGTCCGAGGTTCAAAAAATTTACTTAACAATACTTGAAACTTTGAGATTAGCTCAAAATAATTTGGTGAAAAATTAAGTAAATACAGGGTTAGTCCAAATAACAAACGTCGGCTCGAT
Organism: Avena eriantha; assembly: GCA_910589775.1. Taxonomy (NCBI): domain Eukaryota; kingdom Viridiplantae; phylum Streptophyta; class Magnoliopsida; order Poales; family Poaceae; genus Avena; species Avena eriantha. The sequence continues at coordinate 196,964,720 of OU342745.1, forward strand.
TACTTTCCTTTCCTTAGTCGTTTTTCATGTGTTTTGCGATTCCAAACTTGTTCTCTTGCTTGCCATGAAGCCAGTTCTTGTTGGGCAGCAACAAAGTCGAAGAGTTGGGTTTTTTATGCTCACACACTACTAATCCAGCTAAGGTATAAGAAACTTAAGCCAGCCGACGTATATAAAACATAAAAGCAGGAAAGACAGTTATTACGGCAGTCCCCAAGTTTCCGCTAGGGGTGCTGAAGTTTCATTGATAAGCTCATTGTCGACATACATACCGACATATGAGTAACTAGATACATTCACCTCTTTGTCAAGTGTAAAAACTATGAAGTAGTGCTACATTCCATGGGCGCTTAGATTCCTCTCCGGACCTGTCCGCCTTGTTCTTCTCATGTGGCTGTGCATCAATAAGATGGTAGGAATCATTGTGCAAAGCTTTGCTTACAACGAAAGGTCCTTCCCATGGAGGGGATAACTTATGCATGCCAACAGTGCGCTACACTAGCCGAAGTACGAGATCACCTTCTCAGAAGACTGGGGGTTTACTTTCCGGCTATGGTAGCGTCGGAGGTTTTGCTGATATATGGTGGATCTGGACAAGGCCAGTTCTCTCGCTTCTTCCAGCAGATCAACATCATTTTGCCGGGCTTCACGCACTTCGGCTTCTGTGTATTGGGTAACCCTTGGAGAATCATGCTCTATGTCGGTTGGTAATACAACTTCTGCCCCATATACCAGAAAAAATGGCGTATAGCCTGTTGATCAATTTGGAGTTGTTCTTAAACTCCACAGTACCGCTGGTAGTTCTTCTATCCAACACCCCGTTGATCTTTGTAGCGGCACCATGAGCCAGGATTTTATCCCGGACAAGTCTAGTCCATTGGACCTTTCCACTTGCCCGTTCGATGCGGGGTGGGCTACAGAGAAAATATCTAGCCAGATCTTCTTCTCTCGGCAGAACCTTGCAAATGCTCCTTCAGCAAAATTTGTGCCATTATCAGTTATGATACTGTGGGGATAGCCATATCTCAAAATTATGACCTTGAGGAATGTCATTGCTGTTGCCCCATCACATTTCCTGATTGGCTTAACTTCAATCCATTTTGTAAACTTGTCCACCATAACCAGGATATGGGTCATTCCTCCCTTTGCCGGCTTAAATGGTCCTACCATATCCAGGCACCACAGAGCAAATGGCCACGTAATGGGAATAGTTTGGATTTCTGAAATTGGCATGTGGGTTTTTGTGGCGTATCTTTGAGAACCATTGCATTTCCTCAACAGATCCTCTGCTTGTTCTAGGGCACTTTGTTGTGACCTCGGATCGTTAAGGATCCTAAGTCCCTGTGATTAACATGCTAGTCCTTGGATCAATAGCTAGCACTTCACAGTCGATGAATATCATGTAAAACACAAGTCATTATTACACGAATAATCCAGATTATATTTATTACAACTTGCATAGCTTATAGCTAGCTCAAATAGAACAACAGAAACTAAGTAAATCTTGAGTCCATCAATGCCTCAGGCTAGTTGCATGAAGACCCGCGATCTCTACACACCTTTCAGTCTTCGGATTCTGCACATAAGACGTGCAGCCAACAAGTTGGGTCAATACTTTGAATGTATTGGCAAATAATACCAAGGAAAGAATAAGACTATCTCTGCATGCAAGGCTAAGTGTAGGCTTTGGGTTCTTTTGCTTTAAGCCATTTTTTTCTAAGTAAGAAGAAAATAGGAAGATTTTACCCTACTTTGTAAACATTGTTTAAGTAGTATAGGGTCGAGTGGAACATGAGGATATTACTCACCAAGTATCCAATCAACCTAGGACTTGGATATTACGCACCAAGTCCCCAAAATCCCACCTAATGGCGATATTACTCACACCTTGGGGTTTATAAAATTTTAAGTTTGGAAAAGAGAGAAAAAGATCTTTCAGAGGCTCCATCCTTCAAATGCTCAAACTGTTCTTTTCCGTGAACTCGGCTGATCGATTAGATTGCAATACTCTCGAGAGGTTGTGCACTTTTCCCACAATCCATGATCAAGTCCTTTTACAGACAAGACCATGGCAAAGCCTTCCCTTAGTATCCCCTCTACTAGCTGGATCCAACCGTGCCAAGAACCTCCAAATGTTGGTACCCCGGTGAGGTTTTCCACTAAGTACTAAGCCAAGACAGAGCCCATATGTATTGTGGTTGCACTGGAAGCTTATGAATTCTGAAACATGGCAGACTTCTTTGATTCCTGGGCGGCCGTCCTCCACCAAATATCCACTCGTTGACCCGACAACCATTCCGCCCAGAAGAAAACTTAGTTTTATTTTGAAGGGGGTTTTGAGAAGAAAAGTTTGCTCGAGAGAGCTCTCATACTTAGAATTTTTTTTGAGTCTTTCGAACCCCCCAACGGTACTTAGTATATATATATAGCATAGCAAGCAATACTTAGCAAAAAATAGGGGAAACCTATTTGGACGGAATTTCCTAAGTATAAAGCTACTCATGGCATACTACAAAACCGCACTTGCAAAATAGTACCAAGAAAATCTACTAAAGACCTACACATGCATACTACAAGATTTGAAGAGTAAAACATGCATAGTCAAAAACTGGGACATAATATGTACAAGTGGTGTAACTTGCCTTGATCCGCGCAGCACTCTACACAACAGTACTCCTCAGCGCAGTCCGAACAATCTAACGAAACACAAACATAGCTCCAATCACAACTTGCACAAAATAATGCCACGAAGGTAATTATGCATGCATGCAACATAGTAATATGCAAGGATGGATTCAATTTCGACCAAGGGTTTTATTCTGGGGTGTTGTTGATTTGGGGATGTCATTAGAATCGATTTCCCATAGATTTTAAGTATTTTGGATTAATACTTAATTAAATATGCTCATAAATAGATCTACACTTCCAATCTACCTCGAAACAGATCTAAACACTCTAAGCATGTTATAACAATTTTCTACAGAAGATCTCGTAGATACGAAGCCAACACAACAAGAATCAACTAAAACGGAGTTACGGATATTTTTCTAGAATTAAAATACACCAATCTAGACTTTAGATCCTACTACAAGATTACTATAGTAAACTAGCAATATAATTGCAGATCTGTGTTCTACTCAATTTTGTGAATCGAACGGTATATTATACACAATTTTTGGACAAGTACTTGATTTACTATGAATTAAACAAGATTAAATCGATTTCTGCCTGTTAAAAAAACAGAACGACGGCCAGCTATGCGGCGACAAGTGGCGGCTCGGGGTTGGACCAGCGGGGCGCGCGGCGCTGACGCGGTGCTGATGTGGTGATGACGCGGGCACTTTCCACATGGCGTGACGCTATTCGTCGGTACCGGTTTGGTAAGACGATCTAATCTACACTGTCGGATCCCGATCTAACGGACAGAGAGGGAAGGAGGTGGCTTACCTGTGACAGCGATGGTGGCGTACTCGGCGATGATGGTGAACGGCGGTGGTGCGTCGGTGGTGGTCGGCAACGGCGGTTCGGTGGTTCTCTCAGCGTGACGGAGTGGTGGACAGCGTGCGTCTCCTCCTCGCGAATTCATTCCCAAGATCAGTGTAGACCACCTCCTCGGTTGACGGCTAACAGTTGCTGCTCCTCTCGGCTCCGGCGATGTCTCTGACGAGCAATTGTGGGTGGCGCGAGCTTCTGTTCAAGGGGAAAACGGCACAGGCGGCACGGTCGTTAGAGAGGGAAGCAAGGAACAGACAGAGGGAAAAAAGGGGACTCGGTTTCGACGGAAATCTCACCTTCCGACGTTACCAGCGGCAGAGCTCCGGCGAGATCGATTTGATCTCGAAATCGGCAGCCCGGAGGTGGTTCTCGAGAAATTTGTTTAGGGTTTCGGTGGGGCTCGTCGCGGGGATTAAAAGGGCGAGAGACTTGGGGCGGGGGTCACGGAGTTCCTCTCCGAATCAGCCGGGAAACCGTTTCCAGACACGGCGACGGTCGTTGGAGTTCGCTCCGATCTCGTCGAAGGTGACGACACGGTGGGGCCCATCTGTCGATGGCTGCGGGCGCGCGGTGCGGGCTGCGCGGTGCTTGCTGGGCCAGCCATGCGACTGTTGCTGCTGTGCTCCGCATGTGCCTAGCTCGCGTGGTAGATAGGGGTGGACCGGCTCGGCTTGCCCGGTTAGGCTAGTTCTCCTTTTTTTTGTAGTTAATCTTTTTTATTTACTGATTTCCTATTTGTCTTATAACATTTGCAAATGGACTCGGAATTTAATGAAATTTGTCTCTAAAACTTTGTAAAAAGGAGATTACTATGGGGTTATAAAATAACACTTTTGCAAGGGTTTAGGAGGTTAGTTTTTGTTTAACCCCTTTTTGTCTTTATAGGACTATAGGGTTTAGGGAAAGTATTTGATGCGGCTTTTATTGTGTGATGCCATGATGCAAAAGGTATGATGCATGCTTCTAGTAACATCTCCAATCGTAAAATTTGGGATGTTACAAACCTACCCCCCTTAAGAAGAATCTCGTCCCCGAGATTCAGGTTGGTTAGCAAATAGGTGTGGATATTCTTTCTTTAGGTCTTCTTCATATTCTCACGTGGCCTCTTCCTCGGAATGGTGATTCCATTGAACTTTGCAAAACCTGGTAGTCTTGGTACGAGTAATCCTCTCAGCTGTTTCCAGAATCCTGGTGGGTTTTTCCTCATAGGTGAGATTGTTTTATAGTTGAACCTCATCCAAAGGAACCGTATCCTTTAGTGGTGTTTCAGCCATTTCCGGGTGACACTTCTTTAGTTGTGACACATGGAATACATCATGAACATTCAACACTTCGGGCAATTCCAACTGATAGGCAACCTCCCCTCTATGAGCCAAAATCCTATAGGGCCCTATGAATCGAGGTGCCAACTTACCCTTGATTCCAAATCTCTTAACTCCTCGTAGTGGTGAAACTCGGAGATATGCACGATCTCCCACTTCATAAGTTACATCCCTGCGCTTGGAATCAACAAAACTCTTTTGCCTTGGGCTACTTTTAACCTGTCTTGAATCTGTCTTACTTTTTCTTCGGCATCCTTGATCAGCTCAGGTCCAAACAAGCTACGTTCTCCAAAACCATTCCATAGCAGCGGAGTTCTACATTTTCTGCCATATAGAACTTCAAATGGAGCCATCTTGATACTAGTTTGGTAACTGTTATTGTATGAGAATTCCGCATATGGCAAGTTATCATCCCAACTAGACCCATAGTCTAGTGCAAAAGCTCTTAACATGTCCTCCAAGATCTGATTAACTCTTTTCGTTTGTCCATCTATTTTGCGGGTAGAAAGCAGTACTAAACTCTAGTTGTGTCCCTAGAGACTCGTGTACCTATCGCCAAAACTTCGAGGTGAATTGGGTACCTCTATCAGAGACAATCCCCTTGGGTACACCATGAAGACTTACGATCCTTCACATATAAATCTTGGCAAGTTTAGCACTTGTATAGGTGGTCTTTACGGGAATAAAGTGGGCCACCTTTGTGAAGTGATCAACCACTACCTAGATAGAATCATACCTAGAACGAGTCCGGGGTAGTCCTGTGATAAAATCCATGCCTACCTTGTCCCACCTCCAACCAGGCACAAGTATTGGCTCCAGCAGCCCTGCTGGTTTTTGATGTTTGGCCTTGACTCTGTTGCACACGTCACACAAAGAGATGTATTCAGCAATTTCTCTTTTCAAGTTATTCCACCAGAATCTATCCTTCACATCCGTGTACATCTTTGTATTACAAGGATGAATTGAGTAAGGCGAATCGTGAGCTTCCTGAAGAATTATCTTCCTGATATCGGGATCATCAGGAATGCACAAACGCTTCTCATACCAAAGTGTCCCTTGTTCATCCGTCTGAAACCCTTTTGCTTTACCCTTGCTTCTATTAGCTTTTATTTCTTTCAACTCTTTGTCCCCCTTCTAGGCCTCTTTGATTTGGTCTAGAAGCGTTGGCACTATCTCCATAGTTGCTAAGTATCCTTCCGGAACTATTTCCAACCTGAGATCCTTGAACTGTTCACACAAATCCTTTGGAAGTTCTCCCACGTAAGTCCATTTACATAGACTTTCCGGCTTAAGGCGTCAGCCACAACATTGGCCTTTCTAGGATGGTACTGCAGGTCCAAGTCATAGTCCTTGATGAGTTCAAGCCATCTCCTTTGCCTCATATTTAATTCCTTTTGAGTGAACATATATTTAAGACTCTTGTGATCTGTGAACACATCACAATGTTTGCCCATGAGGTAATGTCTCCATACCTTGAGCGCATGCACAACTGATGCTAGTTCCAAATCGTGTGTGGGGTAGTTATTCTCATGGTTCTTAAGTTGCCGAGAGGCGTATGACACTACTTTTCCATCTTGCATCAGTACACTACCAAGTCCTTGTCGAGAAGCGTCGCAATAGACTTGGAAATCTTTTTGGATGTCAGGGAGACACAAAATTGGTGTTGTTACTAGGCGCTTCTTCAATTCTTGAAAACTCGCTTCACATGCCTCGTTCCATTGGAACTTCTTTTCTTTCTTCAACAATTCTGTCATAGGCTTTGCTATCTTGGAAAAGTTTTCAATGAACCTTCAGTAATATCCTGCAAGGCCCAAGAAACTCCTGATATCACCCACATTCTTAGGTGACTCCCATTCTGTCACGGAAGCTACCTTACTTGGGTCAACGGCAACTCCTTTAGCTGACACAATATGACCAAGGAATCCCACTTCTTTTAACCAGAACTCACATTTGCTAAACTTGGCATACAACTTGTGTTCCCTTAACTTTTCCATAATTAGGCGCAGATGCCTCTCATGTTCCTTCTCGTCCTTGGAATATATGAGTATGTCATCAATGAATACCACAATAAACTTATCCAAGTACTCCATGAACACCTTGTTCATCATAGTCATGAAGTATGATGGGGCATTGGTTAGGCCAAAAGACATCACTGTGTACTCATACAATCCGTATCTTGTGGTGAAGGCTGTCTTGGGTACATCCTGTTCCTGGATCTTTAACGGGAAATAGCCTGATCGGAGATCAATCTTAGAGAACACACTAGCTCCTTTAATTGATAGAACAGGTCGTTGATATTGGGTAGAGGGTAATTGTTCTTGATTGTCACTTCATTCAACGACCGGTAGTCCACGACTAGTCTCTTGGTTTTATCCTTCTTCTCCACGAATAAGACAGGCGCTCCCCAAGACAACGCACTTGGTTGAATGAAGCCTTTTTCCAATTGCTCTCTAAGTTGTTTCTTAAGTTCCTTCAACTCATCAACATCCATCTTGTACGGTCTCTTTGCTATCGGCCTAGTCCCAGGCATCAAGTCAATGAGAAACTCGATGTCTCGGTCAGGAGGCATCCCTGGAAATTCTTCCAGAAATACATTTGGGTACTCCTTCACAATTGGCACATCCTCCAAGCTAACCCCCTTAAGAGAGTTCACCATACTTCCTTTGAGTGCAAAGGCCGATTTAAAGTGAATTCTTTTCTTATCCAGAGTTGTGAGTGCGACAGTCCTTTTGGCACAATCTTTGTCCCTCATATTCGGTCATCCAATTCATGCCCAAAATTATGTCGAAGCCTTGTGACTCCAGAACGACTAGACCTATGGGAAAGATGTGTGCCCCAATCCCTAGTTCTAACCCACGGCATCCAGAGTTTGCCACTATTTCTCCTCCAGGAGAACTTACCCTTAGGGGAGTACTAATAGTCTCCGTAGGTATCTCGCCTCTATCCACAAATACCCTTGATATGAATGAATGCGATGCACCAGTATCAAAAAGAACAACAGCGGGGATGGAATTAAGCTTGAACTTACCAATCACGGAGTCAGGTGCCTCACGAGCATCCTCCACGGAGACATGATTCACCGTGGCTTTGACGAATGGATTCGGCTTCTTCCCATTTCCATTACCATTACCATGGTTGTGTCCGTTGCCGTTCCCATTGCCATTCCCATTCTTCATCTTTTCGAGGAAAGTAGTTGCATAATGCTCTGTCTTGTTACACTTAAAGCATGTCACTTCACTCAGATCCTTCCCATTGCCATTTCCATTGTGGTGTTTATGGCCATTGTGGTTATGTCCTCCATGATGATGACCATTGTGGTTGTGGGGCGGGGGTGACGAAGTACGTTGCTTCTGATATGGGGCTGAGTTGTGCTTGTGTGAGGTGGACTTTCTCTTGCGGTTCTCTATACTCCTTTGCTTTGCTTGAACCACAACTGCCTTGTCTAGAAGTTCCTGATAGTTATCAAACTTCAGAGCCACAAGCTGAATGGATATCTCATCATTAAGTCCCCTTAGGAACTCCTCCTGCCTCTTGGCATCAGTGGAAACATCATCAGGTGCATAACGTGCCAGCTTGCTGAAAAGGTCCCCATACTCGGAGACAGAGCGGTGCAGTTGCTTCAAGTCGCGGAACTCCCGTCTCTTCAGTGACATGACACCAGCAGCTACGTGATGAGTACGAAAAGCCACCTCAAACTGGTTCTAGGTGATAGCTTCAATATCAGGGTGGGTGACTTGGTAATTATCCCACCATTCCGCAGTTGGTCCCTCAAGTTGGTGCGCGGCAAAGCACACCCTATCAGCTCCAACAACTTGGACGGTGTCTAACTTCTTGTTGGTGGTGCGGAGCCAGTCATCTGCCACAATTGGCTCAGAACTACTTGAGAAAATGGGAGGGTTCAACCTCAAGAACCGAGTCAGGCAATCCTGTTGGGGCAGTGGAGGTGGTGGAGGCGACGGGTTGTTGTTGTTGTTTTGCATGTTTTGAGTGAGGAGTTGGATCAGCTGATTCTGGGAGTTCAGAAGTTGTGCCATCTCTGGGGGCATATTGTTGTTTCCACGCCTCGTCATCTGTGGGGTTTGGGAAACAAGTTAAGAAATAGATAGAAAGCCTAAGGAATAAACTCCTACCCTTATGTAAACACGAGAAAAGCACACGAGAAACACAACGCACACATAGCACATAGTTTAACACAACTCAACCAAGTTTAACTAAACCAATATAGTTTTGGTACTTATTACAATCACGAATAATGTTTGACTATAGAAATAAAGGTGGTCCAACTATCTACTCTACTCATCATCCACTTCCTCATCCTCAATAGTGAAGCCTTCCTTCTCCAGCATTGACTTGTATAACTCCATGTCCTTTGTCGTGGCTTCAAGCTTCTCCTGAAGTTCCTTCACCTCATGCGGCTCCGGTGTAGCAGCTTCGAGCCTCTCTTGAAGTTCCTTCACCTCTTGCAGCTCCTGGGTAGCAGCTTCGAGCTTCTCTTGAAGTTCCTTCTTCTCCTCCTGCAGCTCCTCGATCAAGCTTGACTCCTTATTCATGGGCGCGATCTTCTCCTCCAAGCTCCTCTTGGCTGCTCGCGGGTCCTTCAACATGATAGCAAAGTTCTTGAACTCCATCTCGTTTTTTGCGAGTACAAGACTTTGTTCCCTAATCCTCTTGTTCTCATCTTGCACCCTCTTCTCTTGATTAGTGAACTTCTTGTCTTGGGCGGTGAGCTTCCCTCCTAGGGACTTGATCCTCTCTTCCATCTTTTCGATCTTCTCGTCCTTCTCCTTGACTAGGGCGCATAACTCATCATTCCGCATGATCTCAAAGCAGCTTCCCTCCTCAAGATCATTGATGTGGCACTCCAAGTCTTGGTATTGGATCCTTCGACGCTTGCATGTCGCCCTTTCCTCCGAGGTTAACTCGATTGGAACTCCCTTCTCATCACGTCTTCCAAAGAGTTAGATGTAGTGGCCTTCAACCTATTCACGGTGGCGTCCACATAGGCGTCCAATGAGCTCCTACATGCTGGTGCTAAGTCCTTTCTCCTTGGAGTCGCTGGTGACGTTGAGTACAATGGCCTCCGTCTTGGGTTCAGACTCACTGCGCCCCGGTTGGATGACTTCAATTGCCCAGCATCCTTCCTTGTGCATCTTCCTCAACTCGCTTCCCTTCATTGACGGCATGGGCAACTCCAACGTCTTGATGATGTCCTGAAGGCATTCCCCAAAGCGCAGGTACTTGATGTCTTCGGCGGTGTTGTAGTAGAAGGTCGTCATCTTTAAGTTAGGAGAATGAAGATTAGACACAAAGTGATAAGTGAGAGAGTTACTAGAAGAGCATAAATAACTTAGAAGAAAATAGAAAGCAAAAACACACAATGGTAAAGGTGGTTTCCAATCCTAGGGGTCACGTCCTACAGGCAACTTTGTGCTCTGATACCATCTGTTGTGACCTCGGATCGTTAAGGATCCTAAGTCCTTGTGATTAACATGCTAGTCCCTGGATCAATAGCTAGCACTTCACAATCGATGAATATCATGTAAAACACAAGTCATTATTACACAAATAATCTAGAGTATAATTATTACAACTTGCATAGCTTATAGCTAGCTCAAATAAAACAGTGGAAACTAAGTAAATCTTGAGTCCATCAACGCCTCAGGCTAGTTGAGTGCGATCCCTACGCACCTTTCATTCTTCAGATTCTGCACATAAGACATGCAGCCAACAAGTTGGGTCAATACATTGAATGTATTGGCAAATTACACCAAGGAAAGAATAAGACTATCTCTACATGCAAGGTTAAGAGTAGGCTCTGGGGTTCATTTGCGTAAAGCCAATTTTACCAGTGTAATAAGAAAAGAGGAGGAAAGTTTTCCCTACTTTGTAAACTTTGATAAGTAGTATAGGGTTGAATGGAACACGTGGATATTACTCACCAAGTGCCCAAATCAACCTAGCACTTGGATATTACGCACCAAGTTCCCAAAATCCCACCCAATGGCGATATTACCCACGCCCTGGGGTTTATAAAACGTTAAGTTTGGAAAAGAGAGAGAGGAAGATCTTCCAGAGGGTCCATCCTTCAGATACTCAATGTTGTTCTGTTTCTGTGAACACGGCTGATCGATCAGATTGCAATACTCTCGAGAGGTTGTGCACTTTCCCCACAATCCACGATCAAGTCCTTTTACAGACAAGACCATGGCGAAGCCTTCCCTTAGTAGCCCCTCTACCAGTTGGATCCAACCGTGCCAAGAACCTCCAAATGTTGGTACCCCGGTGAGGTTTCCCACTAAGTACAAAGCCAAGACAGAGCCCATATGTATTGTGGTTGCACGGGAAGCTTCTGAATTCTTAAACGTGGCAGACTTCTTTGATTCCTGGGCAGCCGTCCTCCACCAAAATCCCACTCGTTGACCCGACAACCATTCCGCCCAGAAGAAAACTTAGTTTTATTTTGAAGGGGTTTTGGAGAAGAAAAGTTCGCTCGAGAGAGCTATCATACTTAGAAAATTCTTGAGTCTTTTCGAACCCTCCCAACGGTATTTGATATATATATAAGTATATAGCATAGCAAGCATAACTTAGAAGAATAGGATGACCTATTGGGATGGAAAATCCTAAGCATAGGGCTACTCATGGCATACTACAAAACCGTACTTGCAAAATAATACTAAGGAATTCTACCAAAATCCTACACATGCATACTACAGAATTTGAAGAGTAAAACATGCATAGTCAAAACTGGGACATAACATGAACAAGTGGTGTAACTTGCCTTGATCCGAGCAGCAATCTACACAACAGTACTCCTCAGCGCACTCCGAGAAATCTAACGAAACAAACATGGGTCCAATTACAAAATGCACAAAACAAGTCACGAAGTCAATTATGCATGCATGCAACATGGTAATATGCAAGGATGGATTTGATTTCGACCAAGGGTTTTAACCAGGGGTGTTGTTGAGTTGGAGATGTCATTAGAATTGATTTCGACCAAGTATTTTCCGTGAACTCGGCTGATCGATCAAATTTCCATACTCTCGAGAGGTTGTGCACTTTCCCCACAATCCATGATCAAGTCCTTTTACAGAAAAGACCATGGCGAAGCCTTCCCTTAGTAGCCCCTCTACCAGCTGGATCCAACCGTGCCAAGAACCTCCAAATGTTGGTACCCCGGTGAGGTTTCCCACTAAGTACTAAGCCAAGACAGAGCCCATATGTATTGTGGTTGCACTAGAAGCTTCTGAATTCTGAAACATGGTAGACTTCTTTGATTCCTGGGCGGTCGTCCTCCACCAAATATCTACTCGTTGACCCGACAACCATTCCGCCCAGAAGAAAACTTAGTTTTATTTTGAAGGGGGTTTTGAGAAGAAAAGTTCGCTCGAGAGAGCTCTCATACTTTGATATTTTTTGAGTCTTTCGAACCCCCCAACGGTACTTAGTATATATATAGCATAGCAAGCAATACTTAGCAAAAACAGGGAAACCTAATAGGACAGAAATTCCTAAGTATAAAGCTACTCATGGCATACTACAAAACCGCACTTGCAGAAATAGTAATAAGAAAATCTACTAAAGACCTACACATGCATACTACAAGATTTGAAGAGTAAAACATGCATAGTCAAAAACTAGGACATAATATATACAAGTGGTGTAGCTTGCCTTGATCCGAGCAGCACTCTACACAATAGTACTCCTCAGCGCACTCTGAACAATCTAACGAAACACAAACATAGATCCAATCACAATTTGCACAAAACAATGCCAGGAAGGTAAATATGCATGCATGCAACATGGTAATATGCAAGGATGGATTCAATTTCGACCAAGGGTTTTATTCTAGGGTGTTGTTGAGTTGGGGATGTCATTGGTATTGATTTCCCACAGATTTTAAGTATTTTGGATTAATACTTAAATAAACATGCTCATAAATAGATCTACACTTCCAATCTACCTCGAAACTGATCTATACACTCTAAGCATGATATAACAATTTTCTACAGAAGATCTCGTAGATACAAAGCCAACGCAACAAGAATCAACTAAAACGGAGTTACGGATATTTTTCTAGAATTAAAATACTCCAATCTAAACTTTAGGTCCTACTGCAAGATTACTGCAGTAAAACAACAATATTATTATAGATCCGTGTTCTAATCAATTTTTCGAATACAACGGTATATTATACGTAATTTTTGTACAAGTACTCGATTTACTATGAATTAAACGAGATTAAAATGATTTCTCCCTATTTAAAAACAAAACAGATCGGCGGCCAGCTACGCGGCGACAAGTGGCGGCTCAGGATTGGGTCGGCGGTCCGACGCGGCGCTGACTAAGCACTGACGCGACACTGCCACGCAGCGCGAGGGGATTGGCCGATACCCCTTCGGCCTGGCCATCTAATCCTAGGCATTAGAAACAGATCGGACGGCTCGGGGGGTGGCCGGCGACTTACCGGTGGCAGCGCTGACAAGGACGACGGTGGACGGTGGCAACGCGTTGGTGGTGGTCGGCGATCGTCGGCGCCGTCGGTGCGGTGCTCCCCCGGCTCGACGAAGTAGATGACGGCGGCGGCCTCCTTCTCGCGGTTCTGTTCCCAGGGATGGTGTTGCCTATCTCTACCTCGAGCAGTGACAAACGATGGCTATTCCTCGCAGATTCCGGCAAGACTCCAGCGAGAAATCGTGGAGGATGTGGTGTGCTACAGAGAGGGAAAAAAGTGTGAGAAGAATCGGTACATCAAGGGGATACCGAGAAGGGAAAGAGGAGGGGCAGAGGGCACTAGAACCTTGCCGTCGAGCGTCGACGGTGGTGTACTCCGGCGAGGTGTATGGCGGCAGCCCGGTGGTGATTTGTGTAAATAGGGTTAGGGTTTTTGGGAGGCATGCCGAGGGGTACTTGTAGGCGGCCTAGCTTGGCGTAGGGGTCGCGGAAATCCTCTCCGATTCGGCCAGAGTTGGTTCTAGAAGCGGCGGCGAGGCGAGTTCATTCCGAACTCGTCGGAACGACGATGACGGGGTGGGAACCGCCTGTCGGCGGCTGCGGGGGCGCGGTGCGGGCTGCGCGGTGCTGGGCTGGCCCACGCGCTATGCGCCAGGCGGGGCGGTGGTTAGGCCACGGGCTGGTCTAGCCGGCCCGCTAGGCTAGATCCCTTTTTTTGTATTTATTCTTTTTATTTTTCTGTTTCACTATTTGTCTTATATCTTTTGCAAACGGACTCCAAATTAAGTGAAATTGGTCTCTAAAATTTTGTAAAAAGAAGGAGATTAGTATGGTGTTATAAGATAACACTTTTGCAAGGGTTTAGAGGGTTAGTTTTTGTATAACCCCTTTTGTCTTTATATGACAATATGGTTTGGAAGAGTATCTGATGTAGCTTTTATTGTGTGATGCCATGATGCATAAGATATGATGCATGCTTCTGGTAACATCAGCAATCGTAAAATTTGGGATGTTACATTGTCACTTAACCCGGCACCAATAGTCATGGTGCGCTCAGGGAACTGATCATCAATTGGCACTTTCTTAGTGTCCTTTGCCGCTTGAATTGACACACTACCTTGTGGGTTGGTCAGGACTAGCATATGTTGCTACGTGGACTGAGCCTGTGTAATCACCTCCATGATTTTCCTATTCTCCTGAGCGATCACGAGTGACTCGGCCAGGTTAGACCAAGCGGACGCACATTCAATAGAGCGCATGAAGTCCCCAACTATGGTAATCACTCCCCTTGGTCCGGGTAATTTCATCTTCAAGTAACTGATGTGAGTATTTGCCATGAACTTGCTCAGAGCGGGTCAGCTGAGTAACGTGTGATAAGCACTTTCCAAGTTCACCACTTCAAACTCCAAATTTTGAGTCCGGCAGTTATCCCTTGTGCCGAATACCATATCAACCCGGACCTTTCCAATTGGTTCACATGATATACTTGGCACAATGCCATGAAAGGTGGTCCTAGTTGCTTGGAGCATATTCTCTGATATCCCCAACTTTTGCATGGTATCCTTGTACATGATGTTAATGCTACTGCCATTATCTATCAGTACCTTGTAGAATCTCACATTGATATTGGGTCCAATGAATGTCGGATCTAGCACTAGCGTGTAGGTCCCTGGACTTGGCATAAGCTTTGGGTGATCCTTGATACTCCAAGTAATCTCCTGATCCGACCAATTCATGTACCTCACCATATCCAGCATCACTGCATTCACCTCCATATGTCGGCAATGCAGACTCTTTTTGTCCATCTCTTCCGTGGTAAACACACAGTAACTCTGATGGTGCTCCATATACTCATTTCTCCCCTCATTGTCATTGTATCCATGGCCGTGTTGCTGTTGGTTATTTACGTGGTGCACATCATCCCTCCTTTCCTAGTTCTCATACCTCGGTGGAGGCAGAGGCAACATAAGCTGATGTCTGTTCCCCCCAGTTAGCAGTTGTTGCTGAGGTGTTTCATTC
Organism: Avena eriantha; assembly: GCA_910589775.1. NCBI lineage: Eukaryota > Viridiplantae > Streptophyta > Magnoliopsida > Poales > Poaceae > Avena > Avena eriantha. Next base: position 196,980,013 of record OU342745.1, read on the forward strand.
CAAGGTCCATCATGCCAAGGTGCATCGTGCCGAGGTGCCCGAGCATTGCCCGAACTACCTTGCTCTAAGTTCCTCATCCACTCACATTACCGGGTCGTATGGTTTGCCGGGCTATTTGTACTTGGCGTATGGAACTTGCACAGCTGATCCAGCATAGACTCGAATGTATATCTCGGATGGTCCTTTCTCTCTTGCCATTGTTTCTTCTGCTTTGGGGTCTAGGGCTTCTTTCCTTCACTCTTTTGTTGCCATTATTGCCCTCCAGTTTTCTGATGCTGATTTGTGCTGGCACTGGGCTGATCTCGATCCACAGCGGCCACTTGCTGCGAGCTATACCGGTAATCCGGACGATCGTCCCTTCTCTTACCTCGGAAGTCATTCCTCCTAGTCGATCCGGAACCATCTCTATTGTAGTACTCCTTGTTGGACTCGCTTGACATTAACCGGGATTGCGTTGGGTCTCCTAAGGCATACGAATCCGCGATCCGGATCGTTTCAGCCAACGTAGTTGGCATATCTCACTGCAACCTTTGCCACAACATACTTCTATATCTATAGCCTTGGGCGAACCACGCTATAGCTTGTGATTCAATTATCCCCTCGCATGAATTGCGCACATTACACCACCGGGTTAGAAACTCTCTGTCCGGCTCGTTTGGCCTCTATTTGCATAATGCCAAAGTCTATGGCATGTTTGGCCTCTTGTAGGTGCTCGAGAAGTTGCTCATAGATAGCTCCTCAAAATCCAGCCAACAGTTGATACTCCCTGGTGGCAAGTTATTTAGCCAAACCCTTGCTGGTCCTTCCAGCATCTGTGGTTAGTATCTCACAGCCCATCTCAAGTTTCCTCCGGCTATGTTCACTGCAGTTGCATAATCAATGAGCCAATCATCCGGCTTTGTACTGCCATCATACATCTTCGTTCCTCTGTCCAGCTAAAAGTCCGGCACGGGTGGCTCCCTCATGATGCGAAGTCCAAAACATGTCGGCCCCGAAGGATCTTGCACCTCAAGCATCTCTGACCTATAGATTCGGTCCAGCTTCAGTCTGGCATCATCTGGCTGCAAATTCCTATTCCCAATCTTGATCCAATTACGTGGTACTCTGGTCTAGGGAATCCGGCATCAACCATTGCCGAATAACCATCATTGTACATGTCCTGACCCGGACGAGCGTTCTGCAGTTGTATTGCCTATCCTGCACTTCTCTCCTGCTGAGGTGCGTACTGCTGTTGGTGGTTCCAGGGCGCATTTTGCCCTGCTTCTGCCAGATTATGCTGTCCGGCATTGCCGTTGGCAACGTTCCTTTGACCAGCGTTGCCTTGGTCACGGATACCTCGGCCAACTTCACCTCGGCTAGCACTATGGTGATCCTCATCAACTTGCACTGCTTTTCCTTTCCCTGCCCTTACCGGGTCATACGGAACCATTTATTTGTCTCGTCTCCCCGAGGTTACCACCTCCTCTCTCCTAGGAGCGTGACCCGGGGACAATGTAGCTCCAGTGGATTTTGCCGGGTTGTTCCCTACCGAATGAACCACATGAGATGCTCCGGGCTGCGCGGGGTTTGCCTTGTTCACCTCCTCATTTTGCTGGCAAGCCACCCTCAACAAGTGGTTTACCCTCTCCTGTTGAATTTCCCGGGATTCTCCGATTAAACCCTCTAACTCGGACACAGCTGCATTCGCAGCCCTGAGGTTCTTTGTCGGGGTACTATACCTCTCTAGCCCTCATGTTACTTTAGTAGCTGTCTGACCCGGCCTAGGCTCACACTCCTTGTCAATTTCCGTAATCAGGTTTCTACCTCGGATTTTTACTCCATCTATGCGGTTTGCCTTTGCATATTCCCTCAAGGTGATGTTCAGCGACTGCTGCAACTCGGCTACTTTTTTCATCCTAGCTAACATGTTTGCCTAGTCTCCTCTAACTCAGCCTGCGTCTGAGCCGGATCTACAACTGGAGCTATTGGTGTCTCTAGGCTATCTATTGCTTGCTGCAGTACATTATCTAGCCTCTCTAGTGGTGGGAATCTAGACCTTGCCTGCTTTGGTGTGACCTCTGGGTCTGGCGCTGGATCCTTGCTTGCTCCTTCATTTGGCGCGGTCATCATGACCTCAACGCAGCTTGCGGGGCGAGTGATACGCAGGCTGCAAACCGCGCTGAGAGGTGGCTCGCCACCCTCGATGACGTGCCGCAGGTGAACTGAGGTGTCGTCCACGCCAATGTAGATCTTGTGTGCGCCAAGCTTGATGAATAGGCCATTGCGTGGAGGAGGACGCCTACCAAAGCTTCCAGCATTGTCACTAACATAGTCCAGCGCTCCAAAGCGCTAAACCAAGCCAGAGACGATGCGCTCGCCGGTGCTGATGATGTTTCCCGTTCGGATTTTCACCCCTGCTAGCGCTGCTAGCCCCACGGTGGGTGCCAACTGTCGTGGTGGTGGCACGGCAGATGCCATGGATAGGCTAAAGATGGGGCCAATGAGCACTAGAGGAATCTAGGGAGGGATAGTGTGGTGATTCCACACACAGATGTTTGTATTCCACTCAATCAATGGTAGATTACAAGAGCTCCTTGAGCTGTTTGTGAGAAGGAGACTAGTTCTCTTACCCCCTCCCACAACTACAATGCTCTAGAGTTCTCCCAAGATAGAATGACCGATCCCCCGCTATGGAGGTCCTGGTGCTCCTTATATAGGGGGAGTCCAGGTTACAAAGTTAGGGCATACGTGGAGGCATATTCGCTGAATATGCCCCTTGGTTAAAGCTAGATGCTTCTTTATTCACTTTAGCAGTCCGTCTGGACTATGGACGTAACCCTCTGCGTGCCCCTTGCCTTTAGGCGTCACCAGACATAGACTACATCAGCTGACGTCGCTCGCGTCATCTTTGTCGGCCACGCCTCGCTGGTCCTTCCCTCTGCTAGCTTCTCTTATGCGACAGCAGGAAGAGGCCACCTTTTGACCAACGGGATATTCCTTCCTTCTCTTGGAAGCCAAGTGGTAGCCCTGCTAGCGCTTGGCTATCCCGGCTACGAGGGTACCTGCATACATGTCAAATCAAGTCCGACCGACTTATATTTTATGCCGGCCAGATTAATGTTAGGCAAATGCCTACTGGGTTGAGTTACTCCGTAAGTTGGCCTGTCTTGAGGTGACCCGGCCAGCACTTGCTTTGACCGTGTCGTACTTTGGCTAACTCGGCCTTTATACCCCGGCATGACCCTACCCGGGGGTATCCCCCCAACAGTGAGCTGGGAAAGAAGGTGGGCTGCGAGGCCTGGTTAGCACTCTGGCTCACATTTTTTACCAGAAACCGTTTTCTTTTCTGTTTTCATATTTCTCATTTGCGTTTGAATATCAAAATTGTTTTGAACCATTTCAAAAATACCAGAGGTTCTGTAGAAGTATTGAAATATTGTAGGGGCCCTATTAGCCCTTTTGGGATCCAAACATTTTGTAGTTTTCAAATATATTTAAAACCATTTGAGAGTTTTTTAAAGAGAGGGAGGATTAGGGTTTATGGTTTTGCATTATTTATTTTGCAAGAAATTTAAAATATGATGCTCATGAATGCACAATCAAAGCCCTAAATATGAATAGCTAAAACTGGGGTGTTACAAAATCTTTTGGTTGTTGCTCCATCACAACTTGTGACGGGTTTATCCTCAATCCATTTTGTGAACTTATCCACCATCACTAAGAGGTGAGTAAATCCACTTGGAGCCCGTTTGAACGGTCCTACCATGTCAAGCCCCAGACCGCAAAAGGCTATGTTATCGGGATTGTTCGTAGTTGATCAGCTGGAACATGAGCTTGTTTGGCGTATTTTTGGTAGCCTTTGCACATCTTGACAAGCTGTTCGGCATCAACCTTGGCTATAAGCCAGAAAAAATCTGTGTCTAAACGCTTTTGCCACTAAAGATTTGAGCGTGATGGCCGCATTCGCCTTCGTGGATCGCCCTTAAGATTTCCAGTCCTTCTTCTGGAGATACTAAGCACTGAAGACCCTAGATACACTCCGCTTATAGATCTCACCATTTATTATTGTAATGGTTTTTTCTCGTCGGACTATCTGCCAGCTCAGAACTTCATCTTCGGGTAATTTACCACCTACCAAGAAATCAAGGTAGGGTTTTGTCCAGCTGGGAATTATAGCTAGGACTGCTATTAACGGTGAGTTGGATTTGGTCGGATACTCCTCGTCAACTCCTGTGATAGAGGAAACTTTAGGGTGCTCTAGAAAAGCACCATCCAGGACCTTTTTCCGTGCAGAGCCTATTTGAGATAATGCATCTGCTTCCTCATTTTCTGTTCGAGGGATGGGTTGAACCTCAAACCCTTCGAATGATTTAGATAGTTCATCCATGATATCCCTATATGTTTTCATGTGTGTGTTTGCATTACAGTGATCCGACACTTGCTGAGCAACAGGATCTGAGTCTCCATAAAAAATAAGTCGTCGGATGCCGATATCCTTAGCAATCTGGATTCCATGCAGCAACGCTTCATATTCGGCAATGTTGTTTGTTGCCGTGAAGTGGATCTGCAACACATAGAAAAGCTTATCTCCTTGGGGTGATTTGAGCACCACTCCAGCCCCCGAGCCCCTTGCGCCTTAACCCGTCAAAATGTAAGGTCCTGTATTCTGACTCTGGTAGGGTCATATTCTTCATTGTCTCTGTCCAATCAGTGACAAAGTCAGCGAGGATTTGGGATTTGATTGTCGTACGAGGTTTGTACTCAATGTTGAAAGCTAAAACCTCTATTCCCCATTTTGCGACACGTCTTGTAGCATCGCTATTGTTAATTATGTCTCTCATGGGAGCTGTGCTCACCACGGTAATTTTGTGCTCCTGAAAGTAATGGCATTTCTTCCTGGATGCGAAGAACACACCATATATAGGCCAGCTTTTGATAGTGTGGATACCGCTGTTTAGATTCAGTTAAGACTTCACTGAGGTAGTAAGTCAGACGCTGCACCAGGTGTTCCTGTTTTTTCCTCTAGCCTTTTCACCACCATGACGATGCTGATGACTCTATTTGTCGCAGCCAGATAGCGCAACATCGTTTCCTGAGGTTCCAGCGCTGCAAGGATAGGAGCGGACGAGAGTACTGCTTTCAGGTCGTGTAGTGCAGCTTCGGCTTCATCAGTCCTGACAATTTTTTTGGTCTTTTTCAGGACCTTGTAAAGTGGTGCGGATCTCTCACTGAGCCGACTTACAAACCGACTGACTCCAGCAATGCAACCAGTTAGTCTTTGTACGTCCATCAGACGAGTAGACCTAGAAATATTGAGTATAGCCTTAATATTGTCCCTGTTCACCTCTATGCCTCTTTGAGACACGATGAAACCTAACAATTTTCTGGTTGGTATTCCAAAGAAACACTTCTTCGGATTAAGCATTATGTTGTATTTGCGTAGATTGGCGAACGTTTCCTTCAAGTCGGAAATTAGAGTTTCCTTCTTTTTGGACATCACCGCTATGTCATCCACATATGCATGTATATTGCGTCTGATTTGATCATGGAGGCAACGCTGCATAGTGTGCTGGTACGTAGCTCCTATGTTCTTGAGCTCTAAAGACATCGTAATGAAACAGAAGGTTCCGAATGGGTTATAAATGAAGTTTTTACTTTGACTGATTCCTTCATCTAGATCCGGTGATACCCGGAATAAGTGTTGAGAAAGAATAGGAGTTCTGAGCATGCCGTAGAATCGATTACTTGATCAATTCTAGGTAGAGTAAACGGATCTTTGGGATAAGCCTTGTTCAAGGCGGTATAATCAACGCACATCCTTAAATCAGTGGTGTCCTTTTTAGGGACCATTACAGTGTTGGCCGACCAATCAGTATGGATGACCTCTTCTATGAATCCGGCTAACTCGAGCTGGGCTAGTTCTTTAGCTATCGCTTTTCACTTTTCATCACCAAAACATTGTAAGGACTGTTTGATGGGTTTAGAGTTTGGGTGTACATTTAGAGAGTTCTCGGCAAGTTTCCTAGGTACTCTGGTCATGTTAGATGGCTTCCATGTGAATATATCTTGATTGGCTTGGAGGAACTTGACAAGCGCCCTTTCCTATGCGCGGTCTAAACCTACACCTATCTGGGTCACCTTGGAGGGGTCATCATCCTTCAATGGCTTCGTCTTCGTCTCTTTCGATGCCTTGAACTCTGGAGTCATCTGTGTCACCTCCTTCTTCGTCACGGGTATCTCGGACGGTTCGATGGTCTTCTTGATCTCCTAGTACTCCTGGGCATGCAGTACGGCTTCAGCAAAGGCGGCATTTTCGTCCTCGTATTCTCATGCTTTCTTCGAGTCTCCCCTTACGGTGATCACGCCCTTGGGACCTGGAATTTTCATCATACTGTAAATGTAACATGGATGAGCCATAAAGGCCCAGTAGGCTGGTCATCTCAAGATAGCATGGTATGCGCTCTTGAACGGGACCACTTCGAAGGAAAGTGCTTATGTCTGATAGTTCTTTGGAGTTCTGAAGGTAACGTCAAAAGTGATTTCTCCCAGAGAATTTGCATGTCTTCCTAGGACAACTCCGTGGAAAATCACAGAGCTATGATCCAGCTATGTTTCTAAGATCCTCATCTGACACAGCATTTCAACATAGAGGATGTTGATGCTACTGCCGTCGTCCATGAGGGTCTTGGAGAAACCATAGCCATCAATAAGTGGATTGAAGACTAGAGCGTAATTTCCTCGCATGTGCAACTTAGGCGGGTGATCCGCACGGTCAAAGGTGATTGTCACTTCCAACCAGTCCAAAAACTGAGGGACAGCCAGAACAGTTGTGTTGAGCTCATGCATTACTGCCTTCTTGACCTTAGCTGGTTGAGACCTAAGGAAAGTGACATAAGTGTGTTTCTTTGTTGGGAAGGTCTTCCTTCCATCCGACTTGGGATTTGAAGCTTCTGCTTCCTCCATTTCGGAATTTTCCTTGGTCTCTTTTTCTTTGTCGGAATTCTTCTTTCCTTTTTTCGCTTGGCCCTGTAGCCAGCGGATTCCTTTTTCTTGATGTTGTCGTTGAATGACACTCGGCATTTGTGTGGGACGAGCACCCGTTGGCATCTAAGTGATGCACACACGGATTGTTGGCAATGTTGGCCCAATAGTAGGTTTTGCCAGGTTGCTGATCTCCTCTACCTTGGACTTTGGATGTTCCACGACCACATCCACAGCCGCCTCCGCGCTCTCCTCATCCTCCAGACCTGAAAGTAGCATTGACTACTGTTGTTTCCGCGGTGGATTTTTCTTCTGAGGTGTTTTTGCACTTTTGAGTTTGTTGCTTCGGTTGTTTTGTCGATTGTGGCACAGCCAAGACGTTCATTAGTCCCTCTGTGTCATTGTTGGCATCTGCATACTTTCTTGCCATATCTATCATCTCTCCCAAATCGGTGACTTTGTCGCACTTCAAGCGATGACATAGCAAAACAATTGGGAGTCCTGCAATGAAAGCTTCAATCGCAGTTTGATCATTTACTCCTTCACAGGAGTTCTTGGTGTCGATCCATCGTCCGAGATAATCTCGGCAAGTTTCTCCGACCTTATGGGTGCAACGCTGTAGGTCTCCTACCGTACAAGGCCTCCGATGTGTGCCTTCGAGATTCCGAAAGAACGCGCTCTGCATGTCATACTAGTTGTGGATGGTGTTTTACGTAAGTTCATTGAGCCATGATCGTGCCATCTTCCTCAGCATAGGAAGGAGATATCGGGTCCCGACCAGGCTATTCCGCCTTTGGTGATGCAGCAAGCCTGGAAACAATCTTGGAGCCAAGTGTCTGGCCAAGCTACACCGTCGTAGGGCTGGATGTGCCTTGAGATAGCAAATCCTTCCAGTAAGTTTGTTTGTCAAATATGCGGTCCGAAGCATTTTGGACCCACATAAATATTGTCCGACTCATAGTGCCGTGCCTCTATGTTAGAGTTGATCCGGTGCCTCGCATCACTTGGTGACAGAGAACACCGCTGTGGTTGCTTGCTGTGGCTACGGCACCTTGAAGCTAGCCTTTTGCTTCCGCCACCACATCCTCTACCACGAAGCCCTCCATGACTCCCTCGAGAGCTGCTATGATGGTTGCTTGGTGTTGAGGGTGGTGTAGGTGGATTGTTTTCGGCTAAGCGTCGGCCTCCGTTCGAAGCATCATTATTCTGGTTCCGGGGAGAGTCTTGATTACGACGAGCCCCTGCCATCTTGAATCGGCATGGTGTCCATCGTTCCTTCGTCCGTCGTTCCCACTATTGTGGCAAGGTTCAGCCGGACGTCTTGGATGTCTAGGAGGTGGCATTCTTTGTCGGTCCTCCTCCCTATAGGGGTTTGCGTATGAAAATAATAAAATTTTACCCTACGCCCCTGAACCCCTGATGTTCCTAGGACCTATCTATTAGTAATACAGTAACTGGAGGGGCTTTTCACGAAGTTACCCTTGAAGACCGAAAAGCATTGTCAACACTCAGGAGAGCGTGGTTGATGTAGACGAGCCGAAGCCGACCTTAAGATCGTGATGAAGTCCTTGCTGAAAGAACATTTCATGTTTTCCTATGTTTTGTGTGTTAGATAACAATACTGTGGAGATTATTCATGTGCGCTAAGTGTGCAGGAAGCTTTGAGGGGGGTCGGATTATCCGCCCCACCAAGAGCCGGATAATCCGGCCTACCTCATTGCTCAAAGGGAGCCCAGGCACGTCGCTCGGTATCCGGCCGGATTTTCTCCCGGAAAATCCGAACTGGGGCGGTTTTTCTCCCTAGGCCATATAATCCGGCTGTCGCATGGGCCGGATAATCCGGCCACCAGTTTTTGAGCAAAGGGAGCCAAGGCGCGTCGCTCAGTATCCGGTCATATTTTCTCCCGGAAAATCTGAAACTAGGGCGGTTTGTCCTCCCCAGGTCGGATAATCCGGCCTTCACATAGGACCGGATAATCCGGCCCCCAGAAGTTGATCAAGGGCAAGCTCGGCGCGACGCTCTAATAAGGGGGCGGATTATCTGCCGGATATTTCGAGTCTAGGGCGGAGTTTTCCCCAGGCCAGATAATCCGGCCCTCACTTGGGCCGGATAATCCGGCCCCCAAAGTGTCCAACGGCTGGTTTCGGAGGGGGTATAAATACCCCCTCTTCCCCAACGTTCAGAACTCTTGATTCATTCGAAATTGACCAGACATTGTGCAAGAGCTCCCATTCTCGATCTCCCACTTCAACCACCCGAAGGCTTTGATCTTTGGGGAAATTGAAGGAGGAGAGGATCATCATCATCACGAATCAAGTGCATCAACTCCTCTCCATTCACTTGGAGAAATCCCTGATCTAGTATTCTTGTCAATACCTAGATCTTGTTCGTTGTATTTGATAACTTTATTCTTGTGGCAGCTTGTTGTCATTTCGGGAGCCTCCAATTTGATTGTGGAGTTGTTGCCCCGCTAGTTGTGTAAAGGTGCTGGTACCCGCCTTGAAGTGTACCTATAGTGGAAAGGTGGATCAGGCCATTGGTGGTGGGATCCATCGGAGAACAGGGTGAGGCCTATTGTGGCGTGGTGGTCTTAGTACCACCCACCCCTCCAACGCAGACGTACTTCCCTTGACAAGGAAGGAACTGCGGTCAAACAAATCATGTGTCTCTGCGTGCTTCACTACGGTTTACCCGTTCCTCTTCCACTCGCTCTTTACTCGCTAGTAGATAGGTTTGCATATAGGGAATTTCCACCTAATAGTTTATCTAGATAATTTACCCTTTGTGCTATGCCTAAAATTGAAAAAGTATTAAAATTGGGAGTAGCACCTATTCACCCCCCCCCCCCCCCCCTCTAGGTGCCCATACGATCCATTTCAATTGGTATCGGAGCCCCGGCTCTTAATTCGGGCTTAACCGCCTAAGAGTAGTATGGGTACCAAGGATGATGGGAATGAAGCTGTGGATAAGGTCACAATGGATGATCTCAAGACGTTGGAAACAGCCTTGTTGAAATCCTTTGAGGCCAAGATGGAGGAGATGAATCAAATGATTGCTCGCCTCACATCATCCATAGCCCCATATCCATCCTCCTCTGAGGCAGCCACACCATCATCTAAGGAAAAGGGTAACACCGGATCCAAGGATGATGATGGGGAAGGTGAAAAACTTAATGGTTCCACCTCCAAGAAGGGAAGTGGTAAGGAGGAATATAGTGAGGTTTGCCACGTATATTCCCCCGCCCACCTATCCCTCATCCGCATATAAACAATAGGGGTGATCCACCCAAGCTCACTGCATCCTCTTTCAATCAATGGCAATTCTTAATGAAATCTCTTGTTTGCAGCTCCTCTATTGAACTTTGGAGGATTATTGAAGAGGGTCTTCATATTGGAGATCAAACCAACCTAACAAGAAGAGAAGTTGTGGATAGCCAATTGAATGCCACTTCTCTCCACATGATATAGCTTGGTGTGGGTCCCAAGGACATGCCACACATTGAACATCTTAACACAGCTAAAGAAGCTTGGGATGCTCGTACGGATCTCTTTGTTGGGAATGAAAGCATGAGAAGGAAAAGGTATGATGCCCTTAGTAATGAAGCTGAGGGATTCTACATGTTGGATGGTGAAAATCATGAAGACATGTATAGAAGACTCAAGGGCATCGCAACAACATTTAGAAAGCATGGGGCCACTCACATTGATGATGCATGGATAAAAAGGAAATATGTGAGTGCCTTAATGCCTTTCAAGACAACAGACTTGAAGAGCCTGCAAGGTAGACATAACTACCATCAAATGACATCCAATGAGGTCATGCAAGAGATGGCGTCATTCAAAGTGGCAGCAAAGAATGCTGAAGATGCTCATGCTCGGGCCATTGGAATGCAAAAGGGTGTCAATGTTGCTCTCAAAGCCAATGTTGTTGAGCAAGAGGAGGATGAAAGAGCATTTGAGGGGGCCTCCATGGACCGCCCCGATGAAGTCAAACGTGCTCATGGTGAGTACATGGCATTTTATGCAAGGAACTTTTGGAAGGACCCTGCCAAAGCCAAGTCGGAACTTGAGCGCAAGAACGGGTCAAATGGAAGAAGAGAAAGTGGCCCAAGATTGAGAACTTGCTACAACTGTGGAGATAGAATGCACTTTGTAGCCGAGTGTCTGTATCAAAATAGAGAAGACAATGGTGGCAGGCTCATTCTTAAAGATAAATCTAAAGCACCTAAGAAGAAGCCATTTATTAAGAAGAATGGCCCCTTCAAGAAGCAACCTAAGATCGTCTTAGTAGCACAAGAAGAATACTCCTCTGCAAGTGAGGATGAAGAGGATGATGATAATTCTCGCGAGGTGGCTGCTATAGCCACCACATCGACTCCTTCATCTCTCTTCGACTCGCCAAACGAGAACGTCATCAACAACAACGCTACTTGCCTAATGGCAAGAGGGTCCGAGGTATCAACTTCTAGCTCTTCATTTCCTAAGACTAACATAATTTTGGATATGGATGATCATGACAGTCTTAAAATGAAAGAAGAAGTTATTGCTTTGGATACTTTTTTCACTAACCTGCAAGGTGAGCACAAACTCCATTTTGATGCTCTTATGAGTCAACTTGCGCAAGCCGAAGATCTTCTTGAAGAAAAGAGCAAAATTGAAAGAGAAGATGCCTTCGAGATAGCTTCTTTGAAGAATGCCTTGGAAGAGGAAGAGGAAGCTCGAGTATCTTTGGAAGAGAGACTCGAATCCACTGAGGAGTCACAGGAAGAAGCTGTGGCTCAGCTCATCAAAGAACGTGACCATGCTCTTGCCAAGGTAAAGAAACTAAAGAAAGAAAAGATTGACTTTGGGGCTGTTCATGCTAGACTTTTGGAGAAGTTTGATAATCTTGAAAGTGCTCACAAGGCATTGAAGAATGATCATTCTACTTTAAATAAGTCTCATGACCAGCTCCAAACTCAATTGAAACGGTATGATGTGCCAAATACCTCCACTTAATCCTATGGAAAAAGAAGACCTTGCAAGAGGTTCTCAACACAAAGGTAAAGAAGTTATTGATGAGATAATAAGCAAGCAAAGGACAAACAATAGTAAAGAAGGTCTTGGTTACATTCCCAAGACAAAGAGCAAGAAAAACAAGAAGAAGAAGAAGAAGAAGAAGAGCAAGACTGCTCAACCAAAGACTAGCAACATTACCAATGACAAGACTAATTATGATGGTTTTGCAGGGGTCAACAATAATAACTTTGAATTATATTGCGATTATTATGGTGATGTTTATGCTAGTTATGTAGGCCCTTATGATTGTTACATTTCTTGGTCTATTTGGGTTCCCAAGACCCTTGTCACTAACATGAGAGGACCCATTGAAAAATGGGTACCTAAAACCAAGAAGTAATTTTCTTGCAGGGCTATGCTTCCGGTGGTTCTAAATGGGTACTCGATAGTGGTTGCACGAGTCATATGACCGGAAGCAAGGAGATCATCACGGAGATACGGCCAAACCTTGATCACATAACTGTCTCCTATGGTGACAAGTCAAAATCTGAGGTATTGGGTCTCGGCAAAGTTATGGATGCTCACGATATCTCTCTCGTGGACGTCATGCTTGTTGAGACCCTCGGGTACAACTTACTTTCAGTTCGCGCCCTTGGTAAGATGGGCTTTGCAGCTTATATTGATGCTGATTTGGTGGTACTCTTGTGGAGCAAGTCTCTAAAAGTCGCATTCGTGGGATATGTCGAAAATGACCTGTACGTGGTGGACTTTTCAGGGAAAACCACTATAGGCCTGATGTGTCCTTTCGGAAAGGCTGACGCGGGTTGGCTATGGCATCGCCGACTAGCCCACGTCAATATGAGAACTTTGCAAAGTCTCCACAAGGGTGGCCATATCCTTGGACTAAAAGAAAATGTCTCCTTTGCCAAAGATCGTGTTTGCAGGGCGTGTGTTCAAGGAAAAATGCATGACTCTCCTCATCGAAGGAAAACAATTATCTCGTCAAAAAGGATCTTAGAGCTCCTTCATGTGGACCTCTTCGGACCTCCATCTCATGCAAGCCTCGGTGGGAAGAAGTATTGTCTAGTGATAGTTGATGATTACTCAAGATACACTTGGGTTTATTTCTTCAAGTTGAAGAGTGAAACTCAACAAACTGTCATCGACTTCGCCAATGAGGTTCAACGTCAACACAACGTCCCCATTCTGGCTATAAGAAGTGATAACGGCTCTGAGTTCAAGAACTACACCTTAAATGAGTTCCTAAGTGAAGAGGGGATAAGACATCAATATTCCGTTGCGTACACCCCTCAACAAAATGGTGTAGCCGAGAGGAAAAATCAAACTCTAATAGATATGGCAAGATCAATGTTAGCCAAATTTAAATCTCCATATAACTTCTGGGCTGAAGAAATCTCTACTGCTTGTCACTCATCCAACCTATTATACCTCCGCAAGATCTTGGACAAGACTCCGTATGAAATACTTACCGGTAACAAGCCAAACATCTCATACTTTTGGGTATACGGTTGTAAGTGTTTCTTTCTTATCAAGGGAGTTCGTTTATCTAAGTTTGAATCTAAGGCTCTAGAAGGTATTTTTGTTGGTTATGGTGTCGAATCCCACACTTATAGAGTCTACAATAAGCTCTCCAGAACTGTTGTAGAATCTTGTAGTGTGGTGTTCGAGGAAAATGATGGTTCCCGTGCAGAGCAATTGGTGTTTGTGATGCAAATGTTGAAATACCCCAAGATTCCATAAGAAGAATGGGCGTGGGATTTTTCCGCCCCATTGAGGAACCCCTTGTGGCGGATCGGGAAGGACAATGTTCTTCCCATGAAGAGCCCTCATCTACACATGCCCAACATGTTCCCACCACGGGAGCAAATTCTGCACCATCTCCATCAACTGCTGAAGGTCAATTTGTTCCAGAAAACTCCAGGCCGGATTATCCGGTGGACACCGGATTATCCGGCCACCCTGCTCCAGCTGACCATATTGCTCCTGGTGGTGAAGATATCAATACATGCTCTAGGCCGGATTTTCCGGCAAGCCCCGGATTTTTCGGCCCCTCGCCATTTCAAGCAAACCTCAGGCATCTTGATGAAGCTGCTACAAGTACTCCTAGGCTGGATTATCCGGCCTCTCCATCGGCCGGATTCGGCCCTGTATCAGCTGTTCAGTAGCCTCCTGTTACGGCTACTGACTCACCTCAAGGGCACGCTTCACCACCACCTACTGATGTTATCCTAGTTCCTAATCAAGGTCGAGTAAATGATTCCAATGAAGATGCAAGTGATGAAACTACTCCTCCAAGAGACAACCAACTTATTGAACTTTGTCGCAAGGCTCAAGCTGATCGGAACCTTGAGCTAAGGGGTCATACCCTCGACAAGGTTGTTGGTGATCTTCGACGAAGGGTTTCTACGAGAAGAGAATTGGCCAATTTTGGTGAGCATCAAGCTCATATCTCAATTGTGGAACCTAAGAAGTTCTTTGAAGCTCTTGAAGATCCAGACTGGGTTGTTGCTATGCATCAAGAATTGAATAATTTCGAGCGCAACAAAGTCTAGAAACTCGTGGAGAAACCCAAAGATTGCCGCAATGTTATCGGCACCAAGTGGATATTTAAAAACAAGCAAGATGAGAATGGCATCGTTGTGAGGAACAAGGCAAGACTTGTGGCACAAGGTTACTCCCAAGTTGAGGGCATTGACTTTGGCGAGACCTATGCTCTAGTGGCTCGTCTTGAGTCCATCTATATCCTTCTTGCTTATGCTGCCCATAACAATTTTAAGTTGCAGCAAATGGACGTCAAGAGTGCCTTCCTTAATTGTCCTCTACATGAGTTGGTATATGTAAAGCAACCCCCGGGTTTTGAGGATCCTAACTTTCCGAACCATGTCTACAAACTCGATAAGGCACTCTATGGCCTTAAACAAGCCCCACGTGCGTGGTATGAGCATCTTAAAGAGCTTCTGTTAGATCGTGGCTTCGAAGTTGGGAAAATTGATCCCACTCTTTTTACTAAGAAGGTTCAGGGGGAGCTCTTCGTATGCCAACTATATGTAGACGATATCATGTTTGGTTCTACTAATAATGCTTTTAATGATGAATTTTTTAAAGCTTATGACTGACAGGTTTGAGATGTCTATGATGGGGGAATTACAGTTCTTTCTTGGATATGAGATCAAGCAACTTAGAGAAGGAACTTTTATTAATCAAGCAAAGTACATCCAAGACATGCTCAAGAGATTCAAGATGATGGATCTAAATGGTGTCGCCATTCCGATGCAAACAAAATGTCATCTTGAACTTAACCCACATGGTAAAGATGTGGACCAAAAGGTATACTGGTCCATGATCGGCTCTCTTCTTTACCTCTGCACATCTAGACCCGATATCGTGTTGAGTGTGGGAGTGTGTGCAAGGTATCAAGCAGCTCCTAAATAAAGCCACTTAGTGGCGGTCAAGAGGATCTTTCGATATTTGGTTCATTCCCCTAACTTTGGTCTCTGGTGTCCCAAGGGCTCCAATTTCTCTTTATGTGGTTACACTAACTCAGATTGGGCTGGTGATAAGGATGATTGGAAATCCACTTCTGGAGCTTGTCAATTCTTGGGAAGATCTCTTGTGTGTTGGTCATCTAAAAAGCAGAATTGTATATCTCTCTCCACCGCCAAAGCTGAATATGTTGTTGCTGCCAGTGCTTGCACTCAATTATTGTGGATGAGGCAAACTTTAAAGGAATACGGTGTCAATTGTGACAAAGTGCCTCTTTTATGTGATAATGAAAGTGCAATCAAAATTGCATACAATCCAGTTCAGCACACAAGGACGAAGCATATTGAGATTCGGAATCATTTTATTCGAGACCATGTTGCTCGCAGCGATATTGATCTATCCTTTGTGAGCACGAAGAACCAACTTGCGAATATTTTTACAAAGCCACTTGATGAAGCAAGATTCTGCTACTTGAGGAATGAGCTAAATATCATTGATTCAAGGAGCTTGTCTTGATTACCCATGCACTCACTTGTACATCTCAATCCTACTTTGGTCTAGGTGTGGGCATGGATATAGGGGGAGTGTAGTCCTAACTCACTGGGCTAACCCTCCCCCCATAATGCCAAAAGCAAGATAAATCATTTCTCTTAATATCATTTTGTGATATGTGAGCTTATTGATGAGTATTGGTCGTGAACCCAAGATATATCTTCGCGGTGTCACACCATACACTCCAACAAGGTGGCTTCGGCCACCGCCCTCTCCCTTGAGGAGAATTGGATCTTTTTGGCTGTTTTTGCTCTCTCATGTTCTTATGGGAATCACACTCAATCTTGGCTTTTATTTGAGTTGGATCTTGCAATTTTGAGTGTCTAGTACCATCTCAGTTTGGTTATCTTAGTCCTAAGACTTTCCCTACCCCTAAGCCATCTATTCTTGCACACAAGTCCCTTGTACACCTTGTGGGGGTGTTGTTTGGGGACGTGCGGGCCTGATTCTGTGTTTAACAGAATTCCAGATTTGAGGCCGGATAATCCGGCCCAAGTGTTGGTCGGATAATCCGGCCATGGCAGATTTCGTCTTAAAGGGCAGGGATCGGGGGGAAGGGCTCATAACGAGCAGCACTTCTCCCCAACCCTCTCCTCCTCCTCAGCCGCCGCCTATCGTCCCCCACCCTCCCCGGAGCCTCTCCGGCCACCGGATTTTCTGGGCCTCCCCGGATCGAGGAGCTTGAAGATGAAGATGAGGATGAGAATGAAGACGAGGACAAGGACTAAGAGTGATCCCGTGGGGCGCTAGCATCGCTCTTCTTCCTTTTTGGTGTCCCGATGCCAAAGGGGGAGAAGTAGTTCTATTAGGATATTCATGGATTTGCATGGGTCGGGCATAAGCACTTGCATTTTTCTATTCGTCGTTTTCTTGCTTATGCCCATTTAGCGTTGAACTTTAAATTTGTAGTTTGTGGTTGTTTGAGACTCTATGTGGTTGTCTGGATTATGCCTATGGATTTCATCTCATGGATTATGCCTATGGATTTCATCTCATGGATTATGCCTATGGATACATCTATTCATATCCTATTATGTTGGAAGTCTTTATCAAGGAAGGCGCTTATATTGGTTATCTCGATAATAATTGAGGCTTATGTCAAGGATGCCTTCCCTCTACCTCGGTGGTATGATTATGTTGCTCATATGTCTATGGAATAGATTCACCTATTTGTGTGCATTTGTATTCCAATGCAAATTTCTAATATGCACACATTGAGGGGGAGTTTCTTCCATGGTTATTGTTGTTTGTCTTGTGTTATTTTCCTGCAAATCCTGGTATTGTCATCTAACACCAAAAAGGGGGAGATTGAAAGAACATTTCATGTTTTCCTATGTTTTGTGTGTTAGATAACAATACTGTGGAGATTATTCATGTGCGCTAAGTGTGCAGGAAGCTTTGAGGGGGGCCGGATTATCCGCCCCACCAAGGGCCGGATAATCTGGCCTACCTCGTTGCTCAAAGGCAGCCAAGGCGTGTCGCTCGGTATCCCCGAAAAATCCAAACTAGGCGGTTTTTCCTCCCTAGGCCGGATAATCCGGCTGTCGCATGGGCCGGATAATCCGGCCACCAGTTTTTGAGCAAACGGAGCCAAGGCGCGTCGCTCGGTATCCGGTCGGATTTTCTCCCGGAAAATCCGAACTGGGGCGGTTTGTCCTCCCAAGCCGGATAATCCGGCCTTCACATAGGACCGGATAATCTGGCCCCCAGAAGTTGATCAAGGGCAAGCTCAGCGCGACGCTCTGATAGGGGGCGAATTATCTGCCGGATATTCCGAGTCTGGGGCGGAGTTTTCCCCAGGCCGAATAATCTGGCCCCCAAAGTGTCCAACGGCTGGTTTCGGAGGGGAGTATAAATACCCCCTCTTCCTCAACATTCAGAACTCTTGATTCATTCGAAATTGACCAGACATTGTGCAAGAGCTCCCATTCTCGATCTCCCACTTCAACCACCTGAAGGCTTTGATCTTTGGGGGAATTGATGGAGGAGAGGATCATCATCATCATCACGAATCAAGCGCATCAACTCCTCTCCATTCACTTGGAGAAATCCCTAATCTAGTATTCTTGTCAATACCTAGAGCTTGTTCGTTGTATTTGATAACTTTATTCTTGTGGCAGCTTGTTGTCATTTCGGGAGCCTCCAAGTTAATTATGGAGTTGTTGCCCCGCTAGTTGTGTAAAGGCGCCGGTACCCGCCTCGAAGGGTACCTATTGTGGAAAGGTGGATCAGGCCTTTGGTGGCGGGATCCATCGGAGAACAGGGTGAGGCCTATTGTGGCGTGGTGGTCTTAGTACCGCCCACCCCTCCAACGCAGACGTACTTCCCTTAACAAGGAAGGAACTGCGGTCAAACAAATCTTGTGTCTCCGCGTGCTTCACTACGGTTTACCCGTTCCTCTTCCACTCGCTCTTTACTCTCTAGTAGATAGGTTTGCATATAGGCAAATTCCACCTAATAGTTTATCTAGAGAATTTACCCTTTGTGCTAAGCCTAAAATTGAAAAAGTATTAAAATTTGGAGTAGCACCTATTCACCCCCCCCCCTCTAGGTGCCCATACGATCCATTTCACTTGCGCTCCTATGGCTCAACGACTTGAGTGCCTCAAGTGTGACACCTTGCGGGCAGTTACACACGTTCGGTGCCTGGCGATGACTCCCGCTTCCCCGATCCAGCAGCAGTTGCGGAAGTAGAGATCCTGGATCTGAATCCCACAGCCCGACAGCGCTCCGCGGTGAAGATGTCTCTCGTTCACGCAGTCCAAACTTGGGACCACAGTCACGGAGGGAGAGAGAGAGAGAAAGAGAATATCAATTGGAGGCCTCCCCAAAAGTGAGGAAACCTTTATTGAATATTGTGTGTATTTATCTGGCCAAATACCCCCACTATATATAGGGGGAGGGGAGGTACTACCTCCCTCAAAGTCCCGGGGTGGGACTAAAGGAGGGGGAGGGGTGGGGAGGCGCGCCGGCTAGCCCCCCACCATGGGCCCCATATGGGGCAGGCCCACTAGGGCCTCCGGCCACCCCCTAGGGGTGTGGTCCCCTCTTGGGCCATTTCCCCTCTGGGAATTGGCCCATTAAGCCCTTTGACCATTTAATTGATTTTCTCTTTTATTAAATAATTATGAATAAATGATTAACATTCCTTCACATATTATTCAATCTCCGTGGTTATGGAACACCTTCCATCTCCACTTCAGACATCCTCCAGACTTACCGAAACCCTTCCGGTTTTCTCTCTACTCTTCTTCGGTGATTCTACCGATCCTATAAACACTCTCTAAGCATCATCAAGCCCTTAAGCATGATACCCCACGGTTCGGGAACACTCCAGACATGGTCGGGACACTCCCGGACCAATGATTGATAGAGGGACCTGGATGGCCATGTGACCCCTGTGCATTCCACGAAGATCTTTCGTCGTTTGAACCGGAACAGTCGTGTTTTATTCCTTTTGTCTCTCGATACTTGCATTACCCGAGATCTAATCAATGACATCACCATATCGTTTTCAATCTCGTTACCGAACAATGCTACTTGACTCGTTCCGACAAGTGATATCCCTATGATCAAATCACACGTTGCGTAGCTATTGGATATAACTTCTCCGAGTGGGCCATTTAGTATCATTCCATCACGTGGACGGACAAATCCCGCTCTTGACATATATTGCCTCTACAGTTCCTCCGAGTACCTGAACACACCTTTATAATCACTGTGTTACCAAGTGATGCTTGATGCTATCTAAGCACTCTCAGGAGACAGTGATTGATATAGCCTCACGGTCTAAGGAATAGTCTACGAGGATCCATTCTAATTATCGTAACTTGAACTTTGTGACATGGTCGGGTCATGATTTTTAGGTTTGGTATTGGTTCATCATCCCATTCTCAGAATGAGTTAACTCTATTTCCAACTGGCATTAATGCCAGATGATCAGGAAACCTTGATCATCTGTTGACCAGTGAACCAGTGACTAGAGTTTCACCGAGAACCCCTGGTTGTTTATATATCACACATGTATTTATAGCAGGATATAAAACTTAATCATAAACTTTATGAAATATGATAATAATCCTTATTATTATTTGTCTCTAGGGAATATTTCCACTAGTCTCCCACTTGCACTAGAGTACAAATAAACTAGCTGTATTTGTTCTTAATCATTGGCACCATATTTCCGATACCCTGAACATGCTTGCTCATGGAAGAGGTTGAGTCTTGGTCCTGTATTTTATAGTTCCAAATCCTTTGCAACTTACTAATGTCACCTTGATTGACATTAATACTTTATCATCACATGATAACATCTTTGTGTGTGCATCATCGCTATGGCAGCAGAACGAGGCCGGATTCCAGGAGCCTATAGTGACTTTAGATCAACCTCGAGGGATTTCTCATGGGAACTGTGCCCTGGGACACATCATTCTACGTTAAAAGCGAACTAGCCCCGCCTTAAAATTATAAAACACTTTAGATGGTACCCTTATCTATTATTATAAATGTAATTATCGAAACACGAGTGCACCCTGTGCAACTTTCGATGTTTTTGTTCACCTCGCTTCCTACTTGACTTTAGTCGTTATTACAGGAGTTTCCAACATATTCCCTTATATCATAACCCTTTATGCTTTAAGATATGTCATCCTTCATGGATTTGGAAAAATATGTCTATAGTTCTCTATTAGACACTACGGACAAACTTAGCTTAACGTTCCGTGATTCGAAGTTAATCAGTTTTCAAATGTTCCTTATTGGATCATATATTATGTTAAGTTATCATCATGGTTTTCTAAGATAGAACCTATGTCTCAACATAGTGGATGATGATCATCCTTTTGTTTCTTTCAACCATTGATGTTAAACTTAATATTATTCCTACCTTGAGTTATTAAGGACAAGTTCCTTAATTAACTTCTATTATTAAACCCTTTTGAGAATCCTTTAGGGAATACTACATAATATCGTAATATACTTATTATCAACTTCTACTCCCTATAAATCATTATTTATCGGTACTTCTGCTTTTATTCTCAATGTGTCGTATACACACTTTAAGAATCACTCCTTTAAGCTCCCATTCAAAATATGTTCCAACATCTTTGGGTATGAGTCACTACTCTTACTCAAACTATGTTCCTACATATTTGAATTTTAGACTTATATTGCTCCGACTCAAAATGCGTTCCTAACACATTTGAGTTCGAGACTTACATTGCTCCCACTCAAAAATATGCCATTCACATATTGTTTTAGGAAGACTTTCATAGCTCCCACTCAATCTCATGCAAATTGCATATCTACTCACTATTTTGAATAACTTCAAAATACTTTGATCAAATATCAAACTTGGAGATTTACTATGAGATACTAGTACTTTACTAGTATTAATCCACCAGACTTTTAAGCACACTTGAATAAAATTCATTTGAATTTGTCCAATACTTGACAAATTGTGCTTTTGTCATTCACCCCCTTTTCCACTATGGCTTTGTAGTCATTTGGGAAAAACCAAGTAACCCCTTTACTTGTAAGATTCATCAACAAATTGCTTTCCAATCTCAAGGGAATTTTGCTTTGGGATTTCTCATATATTTAGCTTACCATTATTTCCTTAGTAGTTCATAGGTATGTCATATTCTGGTAATCATGACAAATGATTCACAACTGTCTCCATACAAGATATGGGCTGCATTTTGAATCCTACTTTTATGTAGTGAAAACACTAGTGGGGAAAATACAATGATCACTTTCATTGATTCTTTCCTTTGTGAAGAGAAACGTTCAGGAACGCTTTCCATTGCGCTTTTCAACACTCTGATGTAGGGTTTTGAATCCTCATCGTGTTTCTCACTATCTTCCAAAAGCTTCATAATCGATAAATATCACTGAATGTGAATTTTCTCAAGAATGCACCAAAATCCAATCAATACTAATTTTGCTTCCTTTTTGGTTTCAGCTATGGATTTCCTATTCAAAATTTCCAATGAATACTCTACAAGGACTTATTCGCTATTGTTTTGGTTATATCGAATAACCCCAAAACTTCCACGACAATCCATACTAGATATGGAGCCGATCTCACGAATCAAGATGGTTCACTATATGTTTTAATTGAGTGCTAACTATTTCTAACCAATGGTCTCTACATCTACACTACAATGATTTATTTGGCGCCATCTATTCACCCATTTTGATATCTTATATCATATTGTGATGATTTGCATTTTGACATTTCAAACGTATTGCATTTCACAATTTCTTTTATGCCAATCTTATAAAGTTGAATTTCATTACTATTGATCAAATCATAGTAATTAGATTCTTATTTATCTTAAATACCCGTTGTTGATGAAATAATTTGATCATATCAAATAGTTTCATATTCATGTTTCCTTTGGTAAACTTCTTTACACATTTAAGCAATCATATAATGATAATCACCATTGTGTTACTCTACAATACATCAAATATGTATTCTCTTTAACAATTCATCAAACACTTTGTATTCAAGTAATACACGGTGTTCAGGTTATTTTGCCGAATGTAGGCATGATTCATATGTGACAAGAATACAAGTGTCTTTCACATATTATCAGTATAACTTTGAATGTAAACAATGGCTTCATTTAGTAATGAACATATCATTAAGTTGTGTAAATTTCAAGGCATTTCATAATTTTTACAAATGTCCATGCATTATCAATTAGTTTCAACACCAGGATAATTCACACATAATCAAACAAGATATGAACACGAATAGAAATCATTCATAAAAGTGGAACAACTGTTTGTTACAAACTCATATGAATAACCGTCTCACAAAGTGTGAGACGCACTAAAGAGGTTCACGATCTTTTGATTACAATAACTATCCAAATACATAAACTAAGTGATAAATGTTGAGGGAGAGTGTCATTGTCCATCATCATCATGCTCGCCATCAACACGTAACGTCACCTCCTCTCCAGCAAGCACCTCTATGCAGAAGGACCTGTTTTCAGTAAAACAGAACAAGTATCAAATATACTTAACACTACAACATGTGTTTGCAATATTATAATATTTATAAAACTGTATATCAAATATATACCTTTGTCATCGATGACCTCTCCCGTAATGGGTTCAACCTTCACATTCCTGAGATGTGATATGAACTTGTGGAAATACTGTGTTTCTGCATCACCTCTCATAATGCAACTCCTGAGATGTGCTTGGTAGCTTGGTGGAAGCGACAGCAGCACAACACCTATCCCCTGAAGGGTTCTAGTGATAACACGACTCATTTTCCACACATCTCCCCTAATCATCACGACCATCAATGTGGGTTCTAGAGTGGACGCTAAACGTCGGTCACATCATTCATGCGACTCGTGCTCGATCTTTCGACCATCCGCGTTCCGAGGCCATGTCTGCTACATGCTAGGCTCACCAACTCAACCTTAGTGTATTTGCTGTGCAACATGGCTTACACCCACTCTATGCGAACTTAGATATGTCTGACACCCGATCATCACGGCCTGCCTCATACCGAAGAACTTTCTTGGTGGTGCACACTAAGGGGGAACACAATCATTGGTATTTTTTAACAGGGATCATCTTATTATGCTACCGTCGAGTATCTAATACTAGCACATTATAATATATACAAACAATAGCATTGAATGTAAATGCGATGTGATATGGTACTTCACGTCGTGATCTCTATTCAGCATCACCGGATTCCGACGCCAGGGTTCCGGCACCGTAGACACTAGGGTACCAGTGCCTTTTTGGTGTGGTAGTTTGTCATCACCGTGACTATCTACTACTACTTCGTAACATAAGGTAATCACTTTACCTTTTCCACAACCATATCACAAAGCAACGCCCCTGCAAAACAAAGTTAGACGCCTCTAGTTTATCTTTGCATGTTTTACGTGGCTGAATGGGCTTTCGCACAAGAACCATTCTTACCTACGAACTTTCACCACAACGCTGATCAAGTAGTTGTCTATACTATACCCCTTTCGGGGCCCTCCGTTGCAAATGGCATACCAATTAATGCGAGAGAGACAGACGCCCCCCAAAGCCAGTTTATATGGTACAAGCCGTATGTCAAGCATGGACCAGTCTCGCGAATGAACATGTACAGTCGGTTGGGTGCCGCTTCATCAAGCATTACTGTGGTATACACAAGTACACATGGGAGGGTACAACTAAAAGATCAACGCCCACACACTACATCTCGTGTGTTCTACCCGTACTAGCATTACTACGCATAGATCTAGCTCTGATAATACTGTAGGGGTTTGCATATGAAAACAGTAAAATTTTACCCTACGCCCTTGAACCACTGATGTTGCCAGGACCTATCTATTAGTAATACAGTAACAGGAGGGGCTTTTCGCGAACTTACCCTTGAAGACCGAAAAGCGTTGTCAATGCTCAGGAGAGCGTGGTTGATGTAGACGAGCCGAAGCCGACCTCAAGGTCGTGATGAAGTCAATGCGCTCTTGTGGCTCAACGACTTGAGTGCCTCAAGTGTGACACGTCGTGGGGAGTTAGACACGTCCGGTGCCTGGTGATGACTCTAGCTTCCCCGATCCAGCAATAGTTGCAGAAGTAGAGCTCCTGGATCCGAATCCCGTAGTGTGACGGCGCTCCGTGGTGAAGATGTCTCTCGTTCGCGCAGTCCGAACTTGGGACCACTGTCACGAGAGAGAGAGAGAGAATATCAATTGGAGGTCTCCCCAAAAGTGAGGAAACCTTTCTTGAATATTTTGTGTATTTATCTGGCCAAATACCCCCACTATATATAGGGGAGGGGAGGTACTACCTCACTCAAAGTCTCGGGGTGGGACTAAAGGACGGGGAGGCGCACCGGCCAGCCCCCCAGCATGGGCCCCACGTGGAGCAGGCTCACTAGGGCCGCCGGCCACCCCCTAGGCCTCTCCTAGGGGTGTGGTCCCCTCTTGGGCCCTTTCCCCTCCAAGAATTGGCCCATTAAGCCCTTTGACCTTTTAATTGATTTTCTATTTTATTAAATAATAATGAATAAATGATTAACATTCATTCACATATTATTCAATCTCCATGGTTATGGAACACCTTCCATCGAGAAGAATGAGAGGGACGTCACTAGCATAGAGGACGCGACCAACGGCGATTGTCTCGCCGATTCCGATTCTTGCAGATTCCGCTCGGAACGCAGATCCGAAGCTCACCTGCCCCACGGTGGGAACCAGTTGTCGTCATATTAAGTACAAGTATGCCATGAGGGGGTCCTCGAGGCGTGTGGAAGAGAGGGGTGTGAGTCGTACGGTGTTCCGGGACTGTGAGCACACAAGTTTACCAGGGTTCGAATCCGCCGACGATGGACGGATCCTACTCCTGCTAGTAATCCAGTAATGCAGCAGAGCTGGAATATGGCTTACAAGGGTTTCTCCTATGCGAGTTGAGATTGTAGACTATTGTGGGCTGCCCTAAAGGCTGGTCCCTAGGACGGCTTATATAGATATCCGGCCTAGGGTTTATAGGAGAGACCTATCTGGCTATGACTAAGAGTAGGTTACAGAGTACATCTTGGACTACAAGTAACTATACAGTCATATGTCGGTAAGTCTTCTGGGCCTTCTCGTAGCTGGACTGGACTCTGTCTCTTCTCTCTGATTAGGCCACTCGTGAAGCATAGCTCTAACACGAAGTGGGCCACCCTGGTCAGCGAGGCACAGTTAGGATACCCAGAAAGTATATCACCAACAACAGCTAAGTACCACAATAAAGGAAAATTCACAGTTGACAAAACAAATTTTCTAATATAAGATACACATATCCATAACAGTTTCAGCCAAAATAGGCCTGCAACAGTGAAACTCGCATGCAGGGTAAATTTTACATTCATAGAACTACGCAGTTGCCTTGGAGGGGCCTAACTCACTGTGGCCCTTCCTTTCCTTTGCATCCAATGCGAAGGAACCCACCGGTTGACGAGGTAAGTCATGAACGACTTGGCCCGTGCTTCCTAGAATGGCCGCTCCATCAGGAGGACCTGGTGCGCTGGGACATCATCTCCAGGCGTAGTCTTACTCGCTTGGAAGGGCAGGAGATTTTCAATCGCCAACACGGGATTGGAAAATGGAGCCACCCGCTCATTCAGATTCAACATGTCAGCGATGGCCACCTCTCTAGTCTTGCAGGAGAAGTCGCTCATCAAATTG
The DNA here is from genome assembly GCA_910589775.1 of Avena eriantha. Lineage (NCBI taxonomy): Eukaryota > Viridiplantae > Streptophyta > Magnoliopsida > Poales > Poaceae > Avena > Avena eriantha. The sequence continues at coordinate 197,006,229 of OU342745.1, forward strand.
TCAAGCTCAAAGTCCTCCAAGAAGTGGGCTAGCCCCAGGCTCAGCGCCATGGCTGCTTCACGGTGAAATGTCAACCACTGCATCCAATCGACAATGCTAGGAAGCTCATAGAGGCACTCTTCCACATCCTGGTACGACATCAATATAAGCTTTATGGGGCTAATTAGGGCATTTGTTGCATAGAAAACAAAAAAATCCTACGGTTGCAACTTCTAAGATCGAATCTAGGCGATACTTGTAATGGTTTCAGAAGGACTCACCCACGAAGACTGTAAGTGGGATAACGTTCTCGCAAATAAACGTGCCTGGTGTACAATATACACGACCGTCCTCAAGGACGCGATGACTATTAGCGCTACAAAGGGCAGCGCCTCCATAATCGGTCACACGTTCGGTGTGTCGACGACCTCCATCCCTTGCTCTAGTTGGGCAGCAGAAGTAGTAGATCCTCGGGAACTCCGGCAGCACTACGACATGGTAGTGGTGGTGGTGGAGAAGATCTTGAGCAGGGCTTATCCTAACCACTGTACTCGTGGCAATGGACAAGCTAGCAAGGGGAGAATATGCCAACCAAAGGGCATATGAGAGGAGATGGAATGAGTGAGATGATAGGAGGAGGAGGGGGCCTATTATAGGTAAGGGGCATCCCCAAGGGCCATGGCATGGCAGCCATGGTGGTGCCCCCACCTCTCCACCATTTATGTGGGTGGACACTCCACTCACATGTATTTATCTCCACTCATCTCTCATTAAATTTCTACTCAAGAAATCAAAGGTCTTTCCATTAAATCTCTTTAATTCACTTGGTTTAGTGCCATTCAATTTAATGAACACTTCATTTAATGAGTACTTCATTTAATGAACACACTAACATTTTATCCCCTTGCAATATTACGATACACCGAAACTATTTTAGCAGTTTTATCAGAACAATTCCTGCGTTATCTAGTATTTTCTCTAGCGTTCCTTATCCACTCAAATGCGTCAATTACCCTTAAGTGTGTTTACCTATGGGCTCGTGAACTAAGTGGACATGATCGAGACTCTCTTTTATTAATAATAATTAGCGAGACCTGGATATCCATTATGACTCCCCCTAATTCAACAATGAACTAGTGATCGTGTGAACCTTTTTTGCAGTAACCAATTCCTTTTGTCTAGCGATATTTACTACAAGAAAAGTGTCCATCCGCAACGACTTGGCCTGTCGACCGTCGTAGAAGGCACGTCTTTCTTGACGAATTTCTCGGCTCGACCATGGACGATGGAAAACTTTTCTCTAGTTCTCCGGCCCGCTACTATGACGAAACCACTAAAAACATGGAGGAAGCTCGGTCGGCATGTGGTAGCAGAAATATTTTTGGTTCCTCGCGTGATGTTGACTCGTCGAAGTATTTTGTGGCGTGTGGGTCCTGGACGTCGGTGTCTCTAGCGGACCATACTTTTCAGTCATGCGTCCCTGATTTGAACTCGATAACGTTGCTCGATACGTCTGGCTTTTAGTCAGGCTGCTGGGACCCACATGTCATCCTCTCATTAGAAGAAACCTGTGTATGATGGAATATTTTCCTTCACTCACGCTACCCTGTTCCAAACTTGATAGCGCTACTCAATCTATCTGCCCATCGGTCATGCTGTTGGGTCCCCCATGTCAGCCACTCATTAGAAGAATTGTGTGTATGATGGAAATTTTTCCTTGCTCGCGCTACCCTGTTCCGAACTTGATAGCGTTGTTCGATGCATCTACCATTTAATCACGCTGATGGGACCCACGCCATTCTCTCATTAGAAGAAATGTGTGTATGATGGATTTTTTGCCCTCGGTCACGCCTTCGTGTTCTGAACTTGATAGCATTGCTCGTTGCATTAGCCGTTTATTCAGGATGGAGGGTCCCTTATGTTAGCCTCACATTAGAAGAATTGTGGGTATGATGGAATTATGTTTGTTCTCTAACGCTACCCTGTTCCGAAATAGATAGTGTTGCTCGATGAATCTACTGTTTGGTCACGCTGTTGGGTCCCCCATTTTAGCCTCTCATTACAGGAAAAGTGTGCATGCTAAACTTTTTTTGTCGCTCGTGTCTCCCTGTTTCGAACTAGCAACATTGCTCGATGCAGCATGAGTATAAGGTCGTGTTGTTAGGTCCCACATATCAGCCTCTCTGTAAATGAAATGTGCGTATGATGGAATTTTTGTTGGCCCCGTCCGCTGTTTTGACCATATCAGCCTCTATATAAATGAAATGTGTGTATGCTAGACTTTTTTTTGGCCGTGTCCACTATTTTGAACTTGGCAACTTGGTGGGTCCCAGATGTAAACCTCCTATGTGCAGGAAACGTGTCTATGGTGGGTCCCAGATGACAGCCTCTATTTGAAAGAAACGTGTGTATTTTGGACTGTTTTTTGGGTCCCAGATGTCAGCCCTAGAGTACAAAAAATGCTCATAAAGGCCAAATTAAAAAGATTCTGGGCTAACTCTAGGCGGCTGCCCCATTCATCATGTCTTATATTCAATGGGCTCACTCCTAAATTGAATGGGCTATGGTCGGTGGCCACAAGACCATGAAAACACCGAATTAGAAGGTTTTGGGCTATACTTGAGGCTGATAGGCTAATTTCATGGCCTATGCTTGGTCCTACTGGGTCCGACATGTAAGCTTATCTATAAGTGCAACTTGTGTATCATAGAATTTTTTCGGCTGTGTGAATTTTTTCGGCCGTGGCAACCGTGTATGGTTTTACTGCTGGGGCCCTTATGTCTGCCTCTCTAGTATGTTCTGGCTTGTGGGTCCCCGATGCTGCCTTGTATGTTCTGTCTGGTGGGTCCCTGATGCTAGCCTCTTTGTACAAGTATTTAAATTTTTTTTTTCAAACTCACCCAAAAAACTCGAGAGACACTATAGGCTAGTGGGTCCGTTATGTCAACCTCTTCGTAATGCGATATTGCTAGAAGAAAAAAATGTACATATATATAAATGCACACACATAGGCGATTCGAATAAATGACCTTCAAATCAAATAAACGTAAGATGAGTGTGTTGCCACTACAATAAAGATATTTATTAAAAAATTATTAAACTTTTCTTAGTAATACAACTTATGTATTAGTCTTCCTAAAAATATTTTTTGCATTTATATTTATCTCTTTTAAAATATAAAAGGGCAGAGCTCCTGGCATCTCAATTTATAAAATGCAACATAATAGACTATTTTCTTAAAAACATGGGTAGGCAGAGTTTTTTTTATTTTGAGAGGTGGGGTTAATGCCCAAAAGGCCGAATTAAAAAGAGTTTGACTATTCTACATAGGCTGCTCTACATGGATTATACTCCATTGACTATTCTACATGGGCTTCTTTTTCAAATTTCACTGGGTTGTGCTCAGCAGTCCCCTGACCCCTAAAAGGCCGAATTAATATGCTCTCGGCTACGCTCTATGGGATCCTTTTTCAAATTTCACTCGGCTATGGTCAGCGGTACCCTAACCCCAAAAAGACCGAATTAAAATGTTTTGGGCTAAAGAGGGACCGAATGAGCTAGATTTCTTCTCCTAGTTAATAAAAATTGCATTATGATGTGCTTGGCTAGATTCAAAACAAAGACCTCACGGAGGGAGGGTAAAATTGATAATTCTTTTTGGCAGATATTTATGTCAAAATTCAGTAGTACCAGCAGATTCCAAGTTCATATTCAGCAGCACTTGACCAATTTAGTTGCATTTCAAAAGTGACCAATTTAACAATACAGACACTGAAATACAATAGTAGTACAGCGAGAATCAGTTCTTGTTTCAGCTCTAAAAACCTTGTCACGCGATCAATTTTCCCTTTTCACCAAACGCACTCGACCATTATAGCAAGCAAAATTCACGATCAAGTCTGCTTTGAGTACCTTCTTCTCACATAAATGCTTGTATGACCCCCGTATGCAACCCAAAATGCCCAAGTCTCATCTGGATTGTAACAAGGCCATGTTTCAAAAGAAAAGCAAGACTATCTACTGCCCTTGATTTAAACAAGTACCAGTACATTAGTATTAGTTCCACAAAATGCTTTAGTAATAGCAACGATAGAACACTTGAGAGATTCAGTAGCTTTCTTGCTTGAAATTCAATAGCAGTATAGAGAGAATCAGTTCTTGTTCCAGCTCAAAAAACCTTGGCCCACGATCAATTTGTCCTATTCTCCGAAGAGACTCGATCAATGGAGTAAGAAAAACTGATGATCAAGTTACTTCTGTGTGAATACCTCCTCCTTACGTCAATGTATGTGTGACCGCCCATATGCAGCCCAAAATTCCCAAGACTCATCTAGATAATTGTGACAATGCTAAATTTCAAAAGAAAAGCAAGACAATCTGATGACTTCATCCAAACAAGTACTAGTACATCACAGTTCAATCTACAAAATATAGTACTAATAGTAACGACAAAACATTTGATAGATTCAGTAGCATTTGAAAGATTTATCAGTACAGAATAAGACCGTAAAAATATCAGACAGATTCCTGGTTCATATTCAGCACCACTTGACAGAGTCAGCATAGAATTTCAAAGTGACTGGTTGGCAGTACACATATAGTGACCAAAAGAGTTGTTAATACCTAAAAGTAACCATATTAGGGTTTAGTTTGAAGTGGAAAAAAGAATAACTTTTGAAGAAAATACTTCTTATATGAAGTTAAGCAAACATTGGAGGTTATCAAGATGTAATCTATAGGTATTGGCTTGATTCTAAGAATCTAGAGCTAGCATGTCTAAAATAGGTGGAAGTCATGATTAAGGATAACTATGAGGTATAGGTGAACTAAAAACATGGTTTACTAGAGTATTACCAAGTTCTAGGGTTTGACTAGGTATGGTTAAGGATTGTGTGATCATCAACTCTCAAAGTGAGTTGATGATGTAGTAAGGTTAACTCATACGTCATGGACTTATAATCAGGAACAAGATTTAGAAAGAGTACTACTTGGTCATAATAATCATCTAGGTTTTACCACACACTATGGTTCTAGTCTTAGGTATATGACATCTGAATCTCATCTTTTAAGACGACGATATTACTAAGTGGTAACAATTTGGTTAAGGTGAAAGGCTGATAGTGTCCTATGATGACTTGGTTTGATAACAAGGTTCTAAGGTTAGAGTTTACTACTGAATAACTCAATGATCTAGTCTTAGTTACTTTCATGATTCTAAGGACAAAGTATGGTTGAATCCTAGAATAGGAATTGATAGGATGACTCATGATGAACTGTTTGGCTAAACAATAAAATTGTTACCTCATCCTAACTTTGAACCCAATCTCAGGGATTCAATTGTGAAAGTCCTAAATGATAATGGTACAACATAGTTACACAATAGCAATTCAACCAATTTCTTTGAGTTAAGAAAATAATATTAGGGTTTTTTAGAAAATAAAATGATCTTCTTTATTTTAAATAATCCTCAATCATTAGAAGACTATTCCTAATTACTGTAAATGAGCTTTATACTCAAAGCCTATAACTTTCTTTTTTACTTAGAAAATAAGAAATTACTTTCTTTTTATTAAAACTAATGTTTAATCGGAATTTGTTTAAGTTTTTGAAACTTCAAAATATAACTATCTAAAAATTAAAGTTAGTATCTTATAAAACACTAGAGTAATAGTGATACAACATATGATTTTGGTTGATGTATTTTCTTAATTTATGTAAGGGCTAGACATATTAAATATTATTTTTATTTTTTAATTAAAGAAATTGCTTAACAGGCTAGCCTAATTGGTCCATTTAATTTTGTTTGGTTGGACGACCTACATGGCCTGACTCGGCCCAGTTAAACCTGGCTTGGGGTCAATCTGACCCTGGCCCATCTCACCCCTCACTTAGGTATGCTCACGCCTCCACCTCGTGTTCCTCTCTCGCGACCCCCGTTCGCCGCTGTGACCCTACTCGCCTCCAAGCGTCTGATTCCGGTGACCCAGGCCGATGTGGCCATCACCTCCTGCAGCAAAAGCTCCGCCTCACTATGGGATTCACCTCCAATCAGATCGATTTGCCTACAGGACTCCATCGAATTCAGCCCCTGCGTCTCCCTAGCTAGGGTTTCGGCTCCCCGGTGTGGTTCCTCAACGACCACCCCTCCTCTGCACCAAACACACATCACCGACGGACAGTAGAATTCATCTGCAACCCTGGTGAAGCTAGATCATCGTGGTAACCTTCTGACAAGGATCTTGGTGTTTGTGTTACATGCGCAAGGTGAACGGTGAATCCTTCCTCATATGTGTGCCGCCTAGTTGCACGGGCCCTGCCTCGCCATGCCACGGTGGTTGTGCCATGGGCGCCAGGTGCATGCCTTGATACCCCTCTCTCCCTTCTACTCTTTCTCTCCCTATTTCTTCACCATGACCCACTATGTGGCCGTCTCAATACATCAAGCCTGCTGGTGTGATGGAATTACTAGTTGTATTAATATGGCTTGATACTAGATTCATTGGATGTGGGTTGATATTAGGTTTTCCCTATTTAATTTTTATTAGGTGTGGACATGGTCATGATCAGGGACCATTTTTGAATTCAAACCATTAGTTTGAATGCAACTGACAGTATATGCTAAGTTTATCCAATGATCTACGTACGATGCTGCTAGGCTTGTCTGAAGCTTTGCTTCAGTATGATGTTCACTGAATTCCTGTAACTGTCAAATATGACTGTGAGATAGTGCTAGACATGATTCCTATTTGAGTTGCACTTAAGAGGATGATATGGATCAATATGATATAAATTGTAACTGAAATTGGGTTGTACGCAATATATGTTGTCAACATGACGATAATGATTAAATGATTCCCAGCTTCAAAGACTGGGAAAATGATTTGAATATACCTGAGATTTGTGTGTATTGCATCTTGGATTCAGTTTGCTTTACTGAATGTGTTTAGTACATTTGGCTAAATTTAGTATTAAGTTTTGGCACATAAAATTAGACGATTCCTAAGATTTATGTCTAGAAGATGATTTTGACATAGTTGGCAGAAGGTTTTTTCTTACTAGTCTGATATTGTTAACATGATAATGAACTGGAGTTTAAATATGATTCCTAGTAATTTTTATCTAGGGAAATTATTTAACTTATGAGGAGGTGCTTAGTAAGCATCTCATGCATATTATTTTGATGATATAACTTTGTCAATAAGACAGTGGTCTATTTAGACTGATTCCTAATTAGTTAATTAGGAAAATAATTTATGGCCCTAATTAATTAACTGTGTGGCTTCTGCTGGCTTTAAGATACTATAGTGGTGCCTCCAAGTTTAGAGTTTGCACAATAGGTCTTTTAAATTAACATGATTTGCTTCCTTTTACTTTGTTATAAATAATACTAAAGGTTGAGGCTCAATATTTAGTAAGAACAGATTCAAGTTGCCTTACAAGCTCTAGGATGATTTTAACATAGCACTTGTATGCTAAACTGAGAGCTACCTCTCCCTCCAAACCATTTTATTAGATAAAATGATATGAACATATGTTATATATAGTTTTGTGGTAGCAATCTGCAATTGGAGAGTGGACAAGTGATTTGGTTGTTGATGTTGTGGTGGTGGATCTTGGTCAGCTGATGTACTTGTATTCATGTAATTTCAGTTGGTGATTCTATCTTCTAGATCTCCTTCCCTCCTTGCTGAAGTCTTCACCTCTTGGATATGCTTATCCCACTTCTGGTTGCTGCATTGACTTGAGAAAATCTTCCCCTACAAGCTCTTGGATGGCTTTGTAAGCAACCAAAGGCCGATGATGTGGTGGATTTGATCTATGTGGTTATTCGGGTACTAAACAGGGTAGTTCTTGTCGGTGTGCTAAGAGGTGTGTGCGCTTGAGTGTGGTACTATGGTATGGACTTGCTATCTATGGCTACTCACTTCACTTTATCTTCCTATGCTAGGCTTGTTGTGTTGACAACACGTATGCATGCAGGGATGACTAAGTTGGGTACTAGTGTGTGTGAGCTACTTGCTCGTGGGCCTCTCTAGTACATGTGTCTATTGAGTGGTTCCTAACTCACTATGGATTAGCTCGGAAAGTTCTAATATTTTTCCTGTTTGGCTATTTCTCCACTTTGCAAAACCTGCCCCCCCCCCCCCTCTCAGGCCAGTGATGCACACAGTCTGAGGCCAAAAACTGATAAGGATGAATACTATTGATGATCGCTATTTTAACTACTCAATGATGAGTTAAGCCATGCATTATATTGCATTTTTTAGAGTAAACCATTAATATTAACCCCTCTTTCTATTTCATTTCTTTGTTTTTGCTTTATCTCTACAGGAATTAAAGTGAAGAAGAAAAGAAGATACAAGAATACGTAGTAACTGAGTTTACGGTTTTTTATCCTTTGTAATTTTCTTTTCCATTTGTACAATTGTAAATATTGTGTAATGTTATTATTGTATTAAAGATATTTCTTATTCATTTATTTAATTGTTTCAATTTACTTTACTTGAAACAATGTAGAGACATTATTGTTTTAATAATGTGCTAAAGTCAATTCCCTTTTGTTTAATCTTTTATTTTATTTGTATATTGTAATAACCATGTATTCTTATTATTATAATGAATTATATATTATTTATTCATAATTGTGTTTCAATTATGAAATGCCTTAATTGTTCATAATGCAATTTCATTTTGTTTTGAATTCAGTATGATATTAAAATATTCCAAATTGAATTGTTTTCTGCAAGTCAAAGAAATCAACAAGGGTCATGTCAAAATTCATCGCACTTTTCCTAATGTTTCCATTAGCACAAGAGAGACATTCGATCCCCTACGTCCCTTTTAGTTTGCGCGAAAATTCCTTAGATTTTGTTATGCATGAATGCAATGCACACATATGTGACATCAAAGTTTCTAACTACTAATCCTGAGATGTTACATGTCCTCATCTCTGCAAAAGGATACAAGCTCAACTACGTGTGATCAATTTCACACGCTGCACCAACAATGTATCCAAGTACGAGCCGATCCTCCACGGCATGCGAGTCACCAAGGAGTTGAGCGGCAATCTCCTCAAGTGCTTCGGCGACTCTTATCTAGTCGTGGGCTTGGTCTCCAGCACCTGCGACGCCATTGACTCCAACATGATCTCCTCTCACAGGGTGGTGGACCAGCTCGATGGCAATTACGCCGGTCGCTCAGTCAAGTGGATCGACCGACTGAAAAATGAGGAGTCCAACGTGTTGTCATGAATCGGCTCGGTGTGCCAAGCGCCTCCGCCAGGCGTCTTCCTCGAAGTCCTTTATCGCCCATCAGTCGCTCCATCGTAGGAGATCAACATCGGAGTCCCGCTCTCCTTGACTCCGCTCTAGTCATTATCGTCACCGATACTAGCGACTAGACTGAGCCTTACATCGCCTAGCTCGAGCATTAGGTCCTACACAAGGATGAGACTGAGGCCTGCATAATCATCCTTCCCTACACGTCCATTGTCACGATCAACATCGAACTCTATAAGTGTAGCATCACCAGCATGTTCCAGTGCTACATCTCACGGAGGAGGGTCGCAAAATCCTCTACGACATCCATGCTGGGGACTGCGCCCACCATGCTAGTGCACGATCGCTTACTGTCAGGGCCATATGCCATGGCTTCTACTGGCTCACTGCCCATGTTGACACAGTCGACATCATCCAGCGCTGTGTCAAGTGCCAAAAATACGCCAACAAAATGCACCTTCCTAGCTCGGCGCTGAAGACGATACCCATAACCTAGCCATTCATGGTATGGGGGGTCGACATGGTGGGCAAGTTCAAAACTGCCTCATGTGGCTTCACCCACCTACTCATCAATGTTGATAAGATTACCAAGTGGGTGGAGGCCAAGTCCATCAACAAGTGCGACGGGAAGACTGTCACCAAGTTCCTCCGCGTGCTCATCTACCGGTACGGCTACTAGCACAACATCATCACCTATAATGGAACCAAATATGCCAAAGGTGCCATGGAGGATTTCTGACAGGTGCACGTGATTCAGCTTGACCTCGCCTCAATCGCTCATCTAAGTCGAGTGGCCAAGCACAGCACGTGAATCAGATCATGCTCCATGGCCTCAAGCCACGACTGTAGGTGCCCCTTGGTAGGACACCTGGTTGCTAGGTTGAGGAGCTACCCTTTGCCCTTTGGGGAATCCGTACCTCCATCAACATGACGACTAGATTCACCCCCTTCTTCATGGTGTACGACACTAAAGTGGTCATGCCAACCAACCTCGAGCATGATTCTCCACGCATTGTGCACTACGTCGACGAGGAGAACAAAGTCACCCGGCAAAAATTAGTCGTTCTAGATAATGAGGCCCGCGACCTGGCTTGCTTTGCACAACCATCTACCAGCAAGGACTATGCCGCTACCACAGCCGCCAAATCCACAGCCGCACTAGGAGGGTAACCTCGCCCCACGCCGGATCTAGGAGACGAAGGACATGCACCTGCTATCCCCTCCATGGGAAGGCACATTCGCCATAGGCAAAGTCTTGGGAAATGACCCATACTATCTATTCAAAATCCGCGGGAATAGAAAACTCGGCATCGAGCACCCTTGGAATGTAAACATCCTCCGCCGATTCTATACTTAGAAAGAAAATGTGTAAGCCACTATGCTACTAAGGAATAAAATAAAGTTTTCCTCCATACTTGTGTACAATCTCCAAAAATTCGCGCACAACACGCACTCACCACCGACCCGGCCGGCCATGCGTCGTTCGCTATGGTGACATGCCCCTTTGTTGTTGTCAACCTTTGGAAGAGCAACTAATTGCAGCCAAGTAATGTGACCCAAGGGCATCGATGTGACTAAGTAGTTGCAATCCAGGACTTCCTCGCAACTCGGGCCTTGGGCCATCCATAAAAAATGGTCAATCGAGAGTCGCCATTAGAGTCGCCTTGCTTGAGTAGCTTTACAAGCCAAGACAAACATTCGTTCTACATACAACACCATGTGCTCCTCAACCTTAGATAGTGTGACTCACCATGGCCAAGTACTATGGACAAGGACTTGTAAACTGATCCTCAGATCGTCTAGAAAAAACACCACCCGAGAGCCATCTTCGGAGTTGCCAAGCGACTAGCCCCACGGGCCAAGATGAGAGACTCACTAACAAAACGCAGCACAAAAAGTCCTTGCCAACCCCGGATGAGCGACTCACATGGCTAAATATCATGTTCGGGTACTCCCTAACCGAGCCTCGACGTGTTCATGAAAACGCCAAGCAAGATTCACCCATGGAGTCGCCACGTGACTAGTCCCTCGGACCAAGGTGAGTCAACAAGCTATATATAGCTAAGTACCACGATAAAGGAAAAGTCACGGTTGACAAAACAAATTGTCTAATATAAGATATACATATCCATAACAGTTTTGGCCAAAATAGGCCTGCAATAGTAAAACTCGCATGCAGGGTAAAATCTTCATTCAGAGAACTACTCAGTCACCTTAGAGGAGCCTAACTCATTGTGGCCCTTCCCTTTCCTTTGTATCCAATGTGAAGGAACCCGCCAATTGACAGGGTAAGTCGTGAACGACTTGGCTCGTGCTTCCTGGAATGGCCGCTCCATCAGGAAGTCCTGGTGCGCTGGGACATAGGCTTACTCGCTTGGAAGGGCAGGAGGTCTTCAATCGCCAACACAGGATTGGCGAATGGAGCCACCAACTCATTCAGCTTCAACACGTAAGCGATGGCCACCTCTCCAGTCTTGGAGGAGAAGTCGCTCATCAAATTGTCGAGCTCAAAGTCCTCCGGGAAGTGGGCTAGCCCCAGGCTCGGCACCATGGTCGCTTCACAGCGAAATGTCAACCGCTGCATCCAATCGAAGATGCTGGGAAGCTCATAGAGGCACTCTTCCATGTCCTGGTATGACATCAATATTAGCTATGTGGGGATAATGATGGCGTTGGTTGCATAGAAAACAAAAAATTCCTACGGTTGCAACTGCCAAGATTGAATCTAGGAGATACTTGTAATGGTTTCAGAAGGACTCACCCATGAAGAATGTAAGCAGGATAACATTCCCGCAAATAAACGTGTCTGGTCTAGAATATACACGACTGTCCTCAAGGACGTGATGACTATTAGCGCCACAAAGGGCAGCGCCTCCGAAATAAATCACACGTTTGGTGTGCCAACGACCTACATCCCTTGCTACAGTTTGGCAGCGGAAGTAGTGGATCCTCGGGAACTCCAGCATTACTACGACATGGTAGTGGTGGTGGTGGAGAAGATCTTGAGCAGGGCTTATCCTAAGCACTATACTCGTGCCAATGGACAAGCTAGCAAGGGAGGATATGCCAACCAAAGGGCATATGAGAGCAGATGGAATGAGTGAGATGAGAGGAGGAGGAGGGGGCCTTTTATAGGTGAGGGGGCATCCCCAAGGGCCATGGCATGGAAGCCATGGTGGTGCCCCCACCTCTCCCCCATTTATGTGGATGGACACTCCACTCACATGTATTCATATCCACTTATTTGTCATTAAATTTCTACTCAAGAAATCAAAGGTCTTTCCATTAAATCTCTTTAATTCACTTGGTTTAATGCCACTCAATTTAATGAACACTTCATTTAATGTGTACTTCATTTAATGAACACACTAATATTTTATCCCCTTGCAATATTATGATACACCGAACTATTCCGGTAGTTTTATCAAAACAATTCCTGCTTTGTCCAGTATTTTCTATAGCGTTCCCTATCCACTCAAATGTGTCAACTACCCTTAAGTGTGTCTACCTACGGGCTCGTGAACTAAGTGGACATGATCGAGACTCTCTTTGATCAATAATCATTAGCGAGACCTGGAGATCCATTATGACTACCACTAATTCAACAATGAACTAGTGATCGTGTGAACCTTTTTTACAGTAACCAATTCCTTTTGTCTTGCGATATTCACTACAAGGAAAGTGTCCATCCGCAATGACTTGGCCGGTCGTCGTAGAAGGCGCATCTTTCGCGACGAATTTCTGGGCTCGACCATGGCCAATGGAAAACTTTTATCCGGTTTCGTGACTCTCTACTACGACAAACCCGCTAAAAATATGGAGGAAGCTCGGCCGGCGCGTGGCAGAAAAAGATTTTTGGTTCCTCGCGCGATGTTGACTCGTCGAAGTCGTTTGCAGCGTGTGGATCCTGGACGTCAGTCTCTCTAGCGGACCATACTTTTCAGTCATGCCTCCCTGATTTGAACTCGATAACGTTGCTTGATGCGTCTGGCTTTTAGTCGGGCTACTGGGACCCACATGTCATCCTCTCATTAGAAGAAACGTGTGTATGATTAAATTTTTTCCTTGACTCATCCTACCCTGTTTCGAACTTGATAGCGCTACTTGATCTATTTGTTCTTCAGTCATGCTGCAGGATCCCCCATGTTAGCCACTCATTAGAAGAATTGTGTGTATGATGGAAATTTTTCTTTCACACGTGTTGCCCTGTTCTGAACTTGATAGCATTGCTCGATGCATCTACCGTTTAATCACACTGATGGGCCCCACACCATCCTCTCATTACAAGAAACGTGTGTATGATGGATTTTTTGCTCTCGGCCGCGCCTTCGTGTTCTAAACTTGATAGTGTTGCTCGCTGCATCAGCCGTTTATTCAGGCTGTAGGGTTCCTTATGTCAGCGTTACATTAGAAGAATTGTGGGTATGATGGAAAAAAAATTCTTCTCTAGCGCTATCCTGTTACGAACTAGATATTGTTGCTTGACAAATCTACAGTTTGTCACGCTGTTGGGTCTCCTATTTCAGCCTCTCATTACAGGAAAAGTGTGGATGCTGAACTTTTTTTATTGCTCGCACCTCCCTATTTCGAACTGGCAACGTTGCTCGATGCAACATCTGTATAAGGCCGCGTTGTTGGGTCCCACATATCAGCCTCTCTGTAAATAAAATGTGTGTATGATGGAATTTTTGTTGGCCCCGTCCGCTATTTTGACCATACCAGCCTCTCTGTAAATGAAATGTGTGTATGTTGGAATTTTTTTTGGCCGTATCCGCTGCTTTGAACTTGGCAACTTGCTGGGTACCATATGTAAACCTCCTATATGCAGGAAACATGTCTATGGTGGGTCCCAGATGACAGCCTCTATTTGAAAGAAACGTGTGTATTTTGGACTGTTTTTGGGTCTCAGATATCAGCCCTAGAGTACAAAAGATGCTCATAAAGGTCGAATTAAAAATATTATGGGCTAACTCAGGGCGGATGCCCTATTCGTCATATCTTGTATTCCATGGGCTCACTCCTAAATTGAATGGGCTATGGTCGGTAGCCACAAGACCACGAAAACACCGAATTAGAAGGTTTTGGGCTATGCTTGGGGCTGATAGGCTAATTTCATGGGCTATGCTTGGGCCTGCTAGGTCCAACATGTAACCTTCTCTGTAAGTGCAACGTGTGTATCATGGAATTTTTTCGGCTGCGTGTGTTGTTTTGACCATGGCAGCCGTGTATGGTCTTACTGCTGGGGCTCTTATGTCCGCCTCTCTAGTATGTTCTGGCTAATGGGTCCCCGATGCAGCCCTGTATGTTCTGTCTGGTGGGTCCCTGATGCTAGCCTCTCTGTACAAGTATTTAAACTTTTTTTTCAAACTCACACTCAAAAAAACTCGAGGGACGCTATAGGCTAGTGGGTCTGTGATGTCAGCCTCTTCGTAATTCGATATTGCTAGAAGAAAAAATGTATATATATATATAAATGCACACACATAGGCGATTCGAACAAATGACCTTCAAATCAAATAAACGTAAACTGAGTGCGTTTCCACTACAACAAAGATATTTATAAAAAAATATCATTAAACTTTTATTAGTACTACAACTTATGTATTAGTATTTTTAAAAATATTTTGTGTGTATATGTTTATCTCTTTTAAAATATAAAATGGCAGCGCTCCTGGCATCTCAATTTATAAAATGCCACATAATGGACTATTTTCTTAAAAACATGGGTAGGCAGAGTTTTTTTATTTTGAGAGGTGGGACAATGCCCAAAAGATCGAATTAAAAAGAGTTTGGCTATTCTACATAGGCTGCTCTACGTGGGTTATACTCCATGGGCTTCTTTCTCAAATTTCACACGGTTGTGCTTAGTAGTCCCCTGACCCCTAAAAGGCCGAATTAATATTTTCTCGGCTATGCTCCATGGGCTCCTTTCTCAAATTTCACTAGGTTGTGGTCAGTAGTATCCTAACCCCAAAAAGACCGAATTAAAATGTCCTGAGAGGGGCCGAATGAGCTAGATTTCTTCTCTTGGTTAAATTAAAATTGAATTGTGATGTGCTCGGCTAGATTCAGAACAAAGACCTCAGAGATGGAGGGGAAAGTGATAATTCTTTTTGGTAGATATTGATACGTTGCTAACGTATCTAGAATTTTTGATGTTCCATGCTTGTTTTATATCTACTTTCTTATGTTTTGTCCACACTTTGGAGTATTTTTATACACTTTCTTGGACTAACCTATTAACAAGATGCCATAGTACCAGCTGCCTATTTTCTACTGTTTTTGGTTCCAGGAAAGTCAGAAAATGAATATTCTCGGAATTGGACGGGACAAAAGCCAAGGTCAATATTTCACCGAGGGGGACATGAAGCCAGAAGACGAGACAGGGAGGGTCCAGAGGCCGGCCACACCACCTTGTCGCGCGGCCAGGCCTGGCTCGCGCCAGGGGGTGGTGTGGCCGCCTAGGGCACCCCTCGGCCTCCCCTTTCACCTATATATTGCCTCCAACATAGAAACCCTAAGTACCCGATCAAAATTCCAAGAAAGAGTCTGTAGCCGCCGTCATCTCCATACCTAGATCGGGAGGGATATGAAGCTCTTCCTGGCACCCTGCCGGGGGAGAATTCACCCTGGAGGCCTTCTTCATCACCATGCTTGCCTCCGGTGTGATGCGTGAGTAGTTCATCCTTGGACTACGGGTCCATGTAGTAGCTAGTTGGTTGGTTCTTCTCCTTTGTGCTATCAAGTTTAGATCTTGTGAGCTTCGTTCATGATCAAGATCATCTATTTGTAATCCTACATCTTGTGTTTGTGGGGATCCGATGGATATTGAGATGCTATTTCAGATTGATTATTGATTATATCATGTCTTTGTTATTTGTGATCTTGCATGCTTTCCGTTGTTAGTAGCTATCTTGGCCAAGTAGATGTTAGCAACTCCAAGAGGGAGTATTTATGCTCGATAGTGGGTTCATGCCTCTAGTAATATGGGGAAGTGACAGAAATCTCTAAGGTACTAGATGTGTTGTTGCTACTAGGGAGAAAACAGCAATCCTTTGTTCATAGAACAATCGTATTGTTTACTTTACACACAATGCTTAACGCAATTATCTGTTGCTTGTAACTTAATACTGGAGGGGGTTCGGATGATAACCTAAAGGTGGATTATTAGTCATAGATGCAGTTGGATTACGATATATGTATAATGTTGTAATGCCCAATCAAATCTTAAAGGAGTCAAGATGATTAGTATATGCATGTATGCTTTCTCGATGTTTGTCAATTACCCCGCTGTAATTTGTTCACCCAACATGTCATCTATTTTAAGGAGAATCACCACTAGTGAACTATGGACCCCGGTCCTTTCTTTTACCATCAATCTACAACTGTTTATTGTTTTCTATTTACTTTCTACAAGCTATTACTTTCTTCCACACCATACGTTTATTCCTTTGTTTTCAGCAAAGCCGGTGAGATTGACAACCTCACTATAAGTTGGGGGCAAAATTATATGGTTGTGTTGTGCAGGATTCCAAGTTGGAAACAACACCTTGGAGGTGTTTCCTTTCTCCTACTGGTTCGATAACCTTGGTTTCATAACTGAGGGAAAACTTGCTGATGTGCTCATCATACCTTCCTCTTGGGGTTCCCCAATGAGCTCGAATATATTTTGTGTAACATCCCAATTTCAGCAACCCTGATTAGTTATCCAAAATGCAAAAATCAGGGGGAACAAAAACTTTTTCTTGTGTCTTAGTGCAGTACTTGCCTGTTGTTTGTTTGCACTTGTGCTTATGAAAGTGTATCTTAGGATATTCCCTACCTCACCCTCAGTTGACAAAAGCTATTTACCAAAACTATCTTGGCTTACTTTACATATTCTCAAACGTTCTGGCATTTCAAAACATGAGCCAAGATGCCTATGTAACCAAAGCTATTTTGGTAGCCGCTATTAACAAAACTATGGAGAGAGATATAATACAATCTCCTTATGTTTTCAAGATAGAGCACTCAAATAAT